>CANTUV010000035.1:13652500-14867500 GCA_947685225.1 Garcia nutans
AGTCGTACTTTCTGTCATCCCTGCAGCTAATCGACAAAATTCAAATTTATCCTTTAGAAGAATCTTTGTCAACATGTCTGATCCATTCTCATCTGTATGGATCTTTTCAATCTGTAACTGCTTCATCTCCAATACATCTCTGATTTAGTGATATCTAATATCGATATGCTTTGATCTTGAATGAAAGGAGGAATTCTTCCCCAGATGGATCGCACTCTGACTGTCGCAGTATATCAAATATCATTCTTGATGAATTTCGAATTCATACAAGAACTTTTTCATCCATAATAACTCCTTACACGCTTTTATCAAGGCTATAAACTCTGCTTCTGTTGATGAAAGAGCAACACACTTTTGTAATTTTGATTGCCATGACACCGCTCCGCCTGCAAGTGTGATTAGATAACCAGATGTAGACTTTCTAGAGTCAACATCACCAGCCATATCTACATCAGTATAACCAACTAATACTGGCTTATCATCTCCAAAACATAAACATGTTTTGGTTGTACCTTTAAGATACCTAAATATCCATTTCACTGCAGCCCAATGTTTCTTTCCTGGATTTGAAAGAAATCGACTCACTATTCCAATTGAGTGAGCAATATCTGGCCGTGTACAAACCATGGCATATATTAAACTTCCAACTGTTGAGGCATATATAACCTTTTCCATTTCTTCCTTCTCTCTGTCTGTAGAAGGGCACTGTTTGGAACTTAATCTAAAGTGATTAGCAAGAGGACAACTAACCGCTTTAGCATTTTCCATGTAAAACCTTTGAAGTACTTTTTCTATGTACTTCTCTTGTGAAAACCATAATTTCTTGGCACTTTGATTCCTCATAATTTTTATGCCAAGAATTTGTTTTGCTGGTCCCAAGTCTTTCATGGCAAAAGACTTATTTAGTTGTTTCTTCAAGCTATTAATTCTGGCAGAATTCTGACCAACAATCAACATATCATCCACATAGAGCAAAAGAATAATGTAATCATCATCAGAGAATTTCTTCACAAAAATACAGTGATCTGAAGTGGTCTTGCTGTAGCCTTACTCTCCCATAACGGACTCAAACTTCTTATACCACTGTCGCGGCGCCTGTTTTAGGCCATACAAGTTCTTTTTCAACTTGTATACATATTCCTCTTTTCCTTTCTCAATGAAACCCTCTGGCTGCTCCATGTATATCTCTTCTTCTAAATCACCATGTAGGAAGGCAGTCTTCACATCCATTTGCTCGATTTCCAGATCGAAACTGGCAGCCAATCCGAGCACTGTCTAAATGAATGTCATTTTCACGACAGGTGAAAATATCTCATCAAAGTCAATACCCTTTCGTTGACTGAATCCCTTCACGACTAATCTAGCTTTGAATCGTAGCTGGGAGCTGTGCTCATCCTGCTTGATCTTGAACACCCACTTGTTCTTCAAAGCTTTCTTGCCTGTAGGCAACTTCACTAGCTCAAATGTTTTATTCTCATGCGAGGATTTCATTTCATCTTGCATGGCTTCAATCAAATTCCTTTTATGTTCATTTTCCATTGCTTCTTCAAAGCATTCAGGTTCTCCCCCGTCAGTAAGTAATACATACTCACTTGCTGGATATCTAGTAGATGGTCGTCTAATTCTACTAGATCTTCGTAATACTTGAGAACCTTCTAGTGCTGGTGGTTGAACATGAACATCATCAAAATCATTATTTAGTTCATTTGGATTATGAACTTCTAGATTTTCTAACTCTGGCACTTGTTCTCTTGGAACATTTTCTTCATCTCCAACTTGTCTTTGTTTTGTTATTGGAGGAATAAGCTGCACTTTTGTTGAATCATCATCAGAACTATCGACAGTATGCTTTTGAAGCTTTTCAATATCTTCAATAGTCTGATCTTCAATAAATACTGCATCTCTGCTTCTAATCATCTTTTTCTTGATTGGATCATAAAACCTATAACCAAATTGATCTTGGCCATAGCCAACAAATACACATTGTCGCATCTTGATATCAAGCTTAGTCCTTTCGTCCTTTGGAATATGGACAAAAGCTTTGCAACCAAATACCCGCAAATGATCACAGGAAACATCTTTTCCTGACCATACTCTTTCTAGAGTATCAAACTGCAGAGGAACACAAGGTGAACGATTTAAAAGATGAACTGCTGTAAGAAGAGCTTCACCCCAAAATCGTTTAGACAATTTTGCATGTGAGAGTAAACATCTAACTCTCTCCATCAAAGTTCTATTCATCCTCTCAGCCAAACCATTCAGTTGCGGCGTCTTGGGAGGTGTCGTTTGATGCCGAATACCATGCTCTTTGCAAAAAACATCAAATGGTCCAGTGTATTCTCCACTATTATCTGTTCTGAAGCACTTCAACTTCTTCCCTGTCTGTCTTTCCACCAGGGTTAAAAATTATTTGAAAACTTCTAACACCTGGTCTTTAGACTTTAAAGTGTATACCCAGGTCTTCCTAGAATGGTCATCAATAAATGTTACGAAGTATCGATTTCCACCATATGACATCGTCAATGGTCCACACAAATCTGAATGTACCAGATCTAACATATTCTTCATTCTGGAAGGAGGGGTAATCTTGAAAGCAACTCTGTTTTGCTTTCTCGCCATACAATCAGAACACTTCTCTAAATGAACTTTATCCAATCCGGATAACATGTTTTTTCTCACTAGAGTTGTCATGCCTTTCTCACTCATGTGGCCAAGTCGTAAATGCCACATATCAACTGTACTTTCCTTCTCCGCTACATTAATAATGTCTTCAGAGATCTTCCCATGCATTATGTACAGTTTTGGATCTAGCTTACCTCTAGCTATTACCAATGAACCTTTCGTAAGCTTCCATTTACCATCATTGAAGATGTTAAAAAAATCTTCAATGTCAAGCCTACGAACCGAGATTAGGTTTGAACGCATGTAAGGTACATGCACAACATCTTTTAGCACTAATCTCATTCCACTTGTCGTTTCCAAGCAAACATCTCCCTTGCCAACGACTTTCGACAATTTGCCATCTGCTATCTTTACCACACCTAGATTACCTGATGTGTAAGATGAGAAATTTTCTCTCCGAGATGTTGCATGAAGAGTGGCCCCACTATCAATTACCTAACTAGTCTCTTGGGTTGCAAGATTGATAGTGTCTTCAGCAAAGATTTGAAACTCAGCAATGACATTAGCCTCGTCATCACTGCTTTCTTCCTTCTTTGACTTGCCTTTATTTTTCTCCTGGTCACTTTTGAACTTTTTGCAATATCTTTTGATGTGCCCCTTTTTCCCACAATGGTGACACAAAATATTAGCATATTTATTTGATTTACCTCTGCTCTTATCTCTTGTATTTAAACTCCTAAATTGGCTCCTTCCTCTATGTTGGTTACTTCCTTTAGCATCTGCTACAAGGATGTCTGATGAGGATGATGAGAAACTTTGTGCTCTACGTCTCATCTCCTCATTTAAAACAACATTTTTGACAAATTTCCAGCTAACTCTGCTATTGGTGTAGAGTTTGTAACTGAGATCTTCAAAGTCTCCCATGACTCTGGCAAGTTAGCGAGCACCATAAGGCCGAGGATTTTATCATCAAACTTTATGCCCATACTTGACAACTGATGAATGATTGCCTGCATTTCACTTATGTGATCTGCTATAGAAGTACCTTCTCGATATTTAAAATTCATCAACTTTGTTAAATAAAATAACTGATTATTGCCGGTCTTTGAGGCATATAACTCCTCAAGTTTATTCCATAGTGTTCGAGAGTGAGTCTTGTCAGAAATGTGATTGTACACATTATCATCAACAAATTGCCGAATATAGCCACAAACTTGCTGATGCTCGAACTCCCAATCTTCATCAGTCTTATCTTCAGGTTTATTTGTTCTAAACACTGGCTCCTGTAGTTTTGTTACCATAAGGAGATCTCTCATTTTGCTTCTCCATATATGATAATTTCTGCCATTTAGACTGATCATCTTGCTTGTCTTAGCCTTTATTATTTATTTATGAAAATTCAATAAATAGTAATTGTACGTGTAAATAGTGACCGTATACAATTTTCAAATTGATTACAACAAAAGAATTCGTCGTAATTTTCTCATCGTCGTAATATATTTATTTTCAAAAATATATTCACGGATCCGATATTACTATTTGACCAGCTGGACCAACCAAAACCTTCGGCTCAGATACCACTTTGTTAGGTCCCTGCAATAAAATTACGAGAATAATTACGATAATAGAATAATAAAAATGAGACACAGTAATTAACGTGGTTCACCTTTCACTTGTTAAGCTACATCCACAGGACAAACTCTGAATAAATCTTCCACTATGAAAAATAGTAGGCTTATAAAGAGATTATTACAAAATAGTGGCACTCACAATATTTTTTTTTAAAAAAACACCCTAAAATTATAATCCTCACTATTTTCTCTCTTCCCAAATTTTAAAAGCCTTCTTCTAAAATTATAATCTTCACATAATTCTTATATGTGGTTTTCTTTCTTTTCTCACTTTTTAATTCCGCTCATTCTTAAAATTTGTAATTACATTTATATAATAAAACTATTTACTAAAAATAGAAATCTAATTCTTCATCGAATTCTTTTAATAACAATAACCAGAAACATTTTTAATGGTTATTATTTTCTTTTCCTAAATTTCTATTACTTAAAATAGTTAATTATTTATTGGCAAAAAAACTTTTGTCCATGGACACGGCCAATCAAATCAAATCAAACCCAGTAATTACCAAAATTTTCAGTAAGGATCACCCAAAGGAACCATCTCCAATATCAACACTATATAACCATAGAAACAATAAAAGTCATCATCTCCGAATGGATAGCTGACGGAGTTGGACCTGGAGCATTTACATCGGCCATTTGACCGGAGCCCAGTGATAATTCCTGTCCTGATGCTGATTCAGTTGTGTTTGATTTGCTGTAGACGGCGAGACAGTAGGTGCAGTGGTTATGATTAACGAAGGAGGAGAAGGAGATAGAGATGTTAAAGGTGGAATTTATAAAATGCATTTGAGAATATTTTTAGAATAAAAAAAATTATAAACTATGGCAATTCATCAATTTAGTGGTTTAAAAATTTGAGAAAGAATTATAATTTTTAAATCATAAAAAATCATAGTATGAATATAAAAGACAAAATAAATAACAAACTAAATCATACCATACCTCATAAAATTATGGCATACCATCATTCGAGCATTTGGTAAAACTATACATATTATATATTCAATATGTCTAAATCGAACTTAAATTATTGTAGCATACTAGCATGCTTTATATTTTTTTATTCTAAAAAAATCAATTACTATAAATTTTATTTCAATTTTATCATATTTGCAAAAAAAAAAAAATAATAATTTGATCTATAAAATTACTGACACATCAATTTTTATTAGATGATGTAGACCACTAAAATGGATGAAAAATAGACTAATTGCAAATATATATATATATATATATAAACTTTAGGGTATTTGCTTATTTTGTATAATGAACTTTTTAAAAATATCAAGAGAGTACATTAATTATATATATTTCATTTTAAATCTTTCATATTTATTGGAAGGGGTTATTTTACATGATAAAATGCTAATGTGTTGATTTTTATGAAAAATATAAGTCGAAAGGTATTTTTTTTTTAAAAAATAATCCCTAAATTCTAAAATTGAAAAAAAAATTTCAAGAATTCTATTTTTTTCAATTGAAAGTGTCAAACAAAAATGTGAAAGTATAAAATCAACTCCAACAACATAATATTAAATCAAGATTAACTTTAATAATCTACCACTAAAGTCATATTCAAAATGTCAAAAAATAAAATACTATTTACTAAGAAAAGCACACTTAAATTAAATTTCAATAATACAAAAAAACAATGACTACATTACTTAAAATTTATAATCATAATTTATATTAAAAATAGTTAGAAAAGGTAGGGTTCTTGATTTTTTTCCCTTAAGTTGGACATTATTTTTGAAGAAATATAATATATCACGTTAGAAATATTTTCCAACTTAGATAATTCACAAAAATTAACACATCAATATTTTACCAAGTTAAATAATCTCTCATTTTGATAAATATGAAAATTTTGAAATAAAATACATAATTTATGTACTTTTTTAATATTTTAAAAAGTTTCGTGATGAAAATGAAAAGCATGCTAAAGTTTAGAGGTTTTATTTTTTGCAATTAATCTATTTTTTTTTATCAATTCAGTAGTCCACATCAATTATAAAAATCGATATGTTAGTAATTTTATAAGTTAAATTAATTTTTCTAGTAATTATAATAAAATTGAAACAAAATACATAATTCATATTTTTTGGTACTTTAAAAAGTTTATGATAAAATTAAAAAAAAGGCTAAAGTTTATATTTTTTTTTGGTAATTAACCTTTTTTTAGCAAATTAATGTATATTTTTGAAATTTTAAAAAATATCTTATAATTTTTAGAAAATTTAAAAAATATAGTATATTTAAATTTAACTGAAAATGAGTATTTTAAAAATACTTTTTTAAATTTTTAGAATATTTTTGTACAAAATCCTTTTTTATAAAATTTAATTTTGACTAACATTTAAATTTAAAATTTTTGAATACTAGAAAATTTTCACTACTATTAAATTTGAACAAGTTAGTAATTTTTTTTATTTTTTATATACTTTTTTATTAACTATATTTGAATCCATAATTTTATATGTTTAATAAGTACTTTATATACAGTATTTTTCTTTTTTGTCATTGAATTAATTTTCAGATTTTGTATAACTTTCTTTTATACATTATTTGATTTTCATTGCATGCATCAAACTTCGATTTGTCAATATTTAATCAATAAATTTTGATTTGTTGTAGTTAAGATATTTTTACTTAATTTCGACAAAAATCTGAATAAAAAGTTAGTAGAATATTATATGACTTATATATGATTATTATTATAGTAGAATATTATATGACTTATATATGATTATTATTATAACACTAAAAATATGACATAGATAAAAATAAAAAATAAACTTCTAACTTCTCTGTATTTATTTTCATAAAAATCAAATTTAGAATTATCTCATAATATTTCTGATAATTATTTTTATGAAGAATAAAGTAACATCACCTTAATTAAAATAAAATCAAATTTTGATTAACAAATATTAAAAAATTGAATGTGCATATTAATTAAATGCAATACAAAATGAAACATTAAGGTAACATTTGATTATGAGAGCTTGAATCTTACGAGTTACAAGCACACACTGGGATAAGTGATAATGCATGAATTGATAAATTTTTTAAATGGATGGCAATCCATTTATTAAGAAATAAAAAAAAAATACAAGCAAAAAAGTAGTTTTGTCTCCATGTAAAAGGCTGTATTAGCTTCTACTTTATTCTTGGTTCTATAGATTACTATATTGTGGTTATAATTAATTAAATAAAGATTAATTATGAAAGGTTTAAAAGATATGGATATATATTATTTTAAATAGAAAGATATATATATATATATATATTATTTTAAAGTTATTGTATATTCACATAACTTATTATTGTTATTTAAATGCAAAATAAATTTTTATTAATAAATAAAAAATATATCTATAAAGTACATTTATAAAATATAAATAAAATTATATAATTTTAAAAAAATATATAATATATATAATTAATTAAATTAATAGATCTCTTTAAACTTTTTTTATTCAAATAATGAATAATCAGAGAGACACTCATTCCATCTGTTATTTATAAAAAAAATATTAAATCATTTTTTATACGAGAAACACTTATCTATTTGAGAAAATATAGAGAATGATAAATATTTATTTAAAAAGAATAAATAACATTCAAATAAGAAAAGATAAAATTTTATAATAAAATTTTAAATTGTATTTAATTTTATTTTAAAAATTAAATAAACAAGAAAATAAAAATAAATATTGAATTTTATATATGTGATATTCTGAAAATTATTTTGAAGACAAACTAATAATAAAAATACATAAAACTATAAAATGAATAACATAAAAATTAAATAGCAAATGAGAAAGAAAGATAAAAAGACAAACGAGATTATCATTCGTTAATGAACTTACGGTAACACATTCTCAAATTAAGAGGAAGAAAAATGTATAAAAATTCGTATTATTATTATTATTATTATTATTTTACAATAAATTTTTATGTCTGTATCAATGCTATTATTTTATTTTTATATAATAATATAAAAATTTAAATTATCAATCATAATATATTTAAATAAAAAAATAAGATAATACATTTAAAATTATTATATTATAATATATTAAAAGTATTACATTATATTATTTATTTTTATATTAATATCTATTATTTTTCATTTAATTTTCTAAATAAGATTGTTATATGATAAAATTAAAAAAAATTTAAACTTCATATTAAACAGCTTACTAATTACCTAATATTTACTTCTAATTATTTTTTAATTGTAAAAATTGTATAAAATTTTGAAAAAAAAAATCAAATCTTTGATTTTTTTATATATTTATTTTAAACATTTAATAGTACTATTAATATATTGTTAACATATAAAATATGGTACCTAAAAGAATATACATATATTAATATTTAATAACATTATTAATTTGTTGTAATAGATATGTTAATTTTAATGGCATATAACAAATAATTTTAAATTAATATAACACCCATCTTAGGTACCACATTTTAAGTACCATATTTTATATTAATATAAATTAATAAATAACAATAAAATTAATATATAACAATAAAATTGTTTTAAATTAATAAATAAATTTATTTTAAATTTGATACATACTCTAAAATTAAATTAAAAAATATTTTTTATGTTATATTTTAAATTTTTTACGCTTTATTGTTTTTAGAGTTAACTTTAATTTAAAATGACGCGACTTATTATAAAAATAAAATTGATCATAAAATGCATTTTATTATACTATTAATTTAATATTTAAATATTTAAATAAAAATTAATTAAGTTTTTAACTTTATAAATTTGAAAATTATAAATATTGAAAAAATATTAATTCAATTAATCACATTTATAAAGTTAAATCTGCAATATCCGATTTACCCCCTTTCTTCTTTTTTATTTTATTTATTTTATATTTTTTATCCTTTTTTATATTTTTTAAATTGTTGTTTTTTATATTAATTTTTTATGTTTTTGTCCTTTTTATTTATTTATTATTTTTCTGTTTAAATAATGCGCTATTATTATTATATATAGAAAAAAATTTAGGATTCATTATTTTAATAAGAGTGACTTTTCAAATTTTTAAACTTTTTATTTTTAACTTTTGACGAATTTGTGGGTTATTATTCTTAAAATAACAACTTTTTTAATTTTTGGTCTTTTTATTAGTATTTTATTTTGACATTTAAATTGACAATATGAATTTAATTATCTTGAAAATAATTTTAAATGAATATGTTAAATTTTCACTTATTTTTTTATAATTCAAATTACTAATTTCAATTATTTTTTCTAATTTTAATTAAAATAATGGAATTAAGAAGTACTATTTTGAGTCATTTTGATCAATGAATTCTTGAATCAAATTAAAAATAAAAAACGTTAATACTTGACACATTTTTTTATCATAAATAATTTTATAATATGTGAATATGAAAATTTTTATATTATATATGTTTTTACATAATACTATTTTTTATGTATTAATTATATTAAAATATAAATTGTTTCTTCATTTAAAGTAATATAAAATATTATAAGGCACTATTTTTTTTTTTTTGCTTGTTTCAAACTATATTCCACACTCAAATAGAGTGATAATGTGTCATTTTGATTTAAGATGAGCAACATTACTCTAGACTAAATGAAAGCTCAACTGTAAAAAATGTACAAACTTTGATTATCATGTGGAGATTTTGTGTTTTTTCTTTGAATAGGCTCCTTCACACATACTCTTATTATTTATATATAGAATGAAAGAGAGAAAAAAAAGATTTGTTTATGCTGCTTAATTGAAATGTACTAAAACTCCTTTAGTATTATCATCATTCATCACCAACACAAAGAACGTCTTTTTTACTAATATACTGCACAT
The DNA here is from genome assembly GCA_947685225.1 of Garcia nutans. Taxonomy (NCBI): domain Eukaryota; kingdom Viridiplantae; phylum Streptophyta; class Magnoliopsida; order Malpighiales; family Euphorbiaceae; genus Garcia; species Garcia nutans. The sequence goes on from CANTUV010000035.1 coordinate 13,662,627, forward strand.
CTATGACAAAATCATTTAATTGAAACTTGCCATATCCAAGAAAAAGAACATTTTTTTGGCATATGTATTGCTATGCCACCACCGAGACATATAAAATATAATTACACAGTTTTTTTTCCTCCAATAAAAAGAATATTTTTTAAGTATATGCAATTATCATGCCACCACAGAGGCATATAAAATATAATTATGCAACTTTTTTTTCTCAGCTATCAAAATACAAGAGACCACACAATTATCCAATACCCTAACACTACCCGTACTTGTTTAACCTGTTGAGTTTTTGGGTATCCATTCCTATGTGGAGAAAAGCCCAAAAGATGTGATGAGTTTTAATAGGCCTATTAGATATGTCATGTTTTTATATAGCCATAAAAGGGTATAAAAACCCTAAAATGAGAAGAGAAGATGATGATATAAAATAAAAAAAAAAAAGAGAAGAGATTTTTTCCTACAATGTTGTTTACCTGCCCAGCTACACTAAAATGATGCTTCTAATTTTATTTATTGGATTGAACTAAATTTTGGTTTGGGAGTTCTTGAGACGTTTCTCTACTATTTGAAAGGTTGGATCTTGATTTGGAGATCTAGGGGGGGGGGGGGGGGGATTTTAGGGAGGTTGCAGTGCAAGTGTTGTAGTTCTGGGTGGGGTGATAAATACATACTATCGGGAGGCAATTTGTGATTCGATTGACTTGAAATTTGGTGAGAAAGTAGAAAGCATATAGGTCTTTGAATTTTACAATGTGATTTTAGATCAGAGTTTTGTAGCTCCAGAAGGAACATTGTGAACACTAACATTTTTTTGTTCCTCTATTTGTGTTCTCTTTCATATTATTTGTGTTGAGATTTGTAATATCCCAAAGTACACCCTAAAAGTTTTGGAATATTAATTGTTGTATTTGGATTAATTGTATATGTGTTTAATTGGAAAGGAAAGAGGGTATATGTTGTATATATGGTAATATATACAACATATACAAGTCAAGAATGGAAGTCAAAAGAAGATAAAATAATTATTTTAAATTTAATTAAATTAATTAAAAAGGAAATTTAAAATGAGTGGAAGAGGAAAATAATTGATTATTTTAATATTATTTTTGCTTGGAGGAGGTTTAAAGAGGTGAAGTATTTGACTTTTCTTCTTCATTTTCTTCTTCTTTTCTTTCCTTTTCCTTGTTGGCCGGCTCACCTAAGGCAATAGAGAGAAAGAGAGGTTTTGATGTCCAAGCTCAAAATTAAAGGAGATTTCAAGTAATTAAGTTGGAAATCCAAGAAGTTTCATCATTTTTGGTAAGTTCCCTCTTGATTCTCTTGTTTTATTTGAAGTTGTGTTTGAGTTTGATGGATTGTTGTGGATAGTAGGGGTGTGTTTGATTGTGGTGTGTTTGAAAGTGTTGAAATTGAATTAAAGATAAGAAGTTAGGTTGGTGTTGGTGTTGGAAGTGTATGAGTTGTGTTTGTGTTAGGGTTGTGAATTGGTGATTGTTGTATATGTTGAGTTTGATTACTTATTCTTGTAGATCTTCATGATATTTGTGTTTAATGAAGTTAGAAGCATATAATACATGAGTTTGGTCCGAAACAGAAGCATTTTGGATGCCACGCCCGTGGCCCATGGCTGCCACGATCGTGGCCATTGGAAGCCATGCCGTGGGGGTTTTGAGCAAGGGAGGCAGATCCATTTGCTAACCCACGCCCATGGGGGTTGGGAGGCCACGACCGTGGGGTCCTAGAGAGAGATGTTGGCTTGTAATTTATAATCCATGGGTCTAGTATGAGACTAATAGGTGTATAATTGTATTGAAGATTCATATGTATCTTTAAGTGAGTGTGTATTATTCTTTTTGAATTAGGTTGTGAAGAAGTTAAGTTGCCCTAATTCAAGTGGTGAAGAATTCTTGGGAGAGGAAGGGTATAGATTGGTGTGAGTTGTTCTTGAGGTAAGTACAAACTACATGGTTGCATACATTTACATGATTTTGATACTTAACATAATTGGTTGTAAATATGTTAAGTAATTTATTACATTGTTAATACATTTGATTAATGTTATGATTTGTATAATGTGAATGATATGATGAGCATTCAAAATGTATGTTAATGCAATTGGTTATGTACACTTGAATGATAAATTGATTTAATGTGAATTGAGATATAATGAGATGTGAAGCCATTGTGGTTGGCTATAATGATTCAAATGAAATAAGTGGGGCATGTTGCCTAGATGATGATGAGAAAATGAGAATGAAATTGATAATGAAATAATAAATGAATTGTGTGGCTAATGTGTTATTCCATTTTCAGAGTTTTGTTGTTGGTGGCATGCCTAATAGTAACAATCTCTTGAAGTTAGGTTGGGCTTAATCCTTGAAGCCAAGTTGGGTTGAAGTCTAGTATGCTTAACTCCCCTTGAAGCTTGGTTGGGTCTAGTCCTTAAAGCCTAATTGAGATGTTACAACCCTTGAAGCTAGGTTGGGTTTGGTTCTTGAAGCCAAGTTGGGTTGACACTTAGTATGCTTTGTTCCCCTTGAAGCTTGGTTGAGCCTAATCCTTGAAGCCTAGTTGGGATAATGATAATGATATATGTGATAATTGAACCAAAACATTAACTCTGAAAGTTGAATGGCATATTAGAGTCTTTTGGGTCCATGCTTGTCTTTGCTTTAATATGAACTATAAAGGGAGATATAATGTTATGAGATGATTATAATACATAAGTAAATTACTGAAAGTGAATGTGGCTTGAGAAGCTATGTTGAGTAATGAGATTATGAAAATACAACATGATGTGTAATATGTTTATGGATGTGGAAATTGTGAGTATTACTTCATGAATGTTTTGATAAGTTATTGAATGATGTAAGGTTTTGAAATATAATATTCTTATGAATTGTTTATAAAATTTGATTGTGTGACATTGGCATTGCGTTGAAGCATAATATTATTGTAGTTTGTACCACTAAGCCGTTGGATTAGCACGATTGTGGTTCATCGCGCAGGTGACAGGGTGGAACCAGAGAGTTCATCTAGACCGAGTTGAGTCTAGATTTTGAAGTGTTGAAAGTGGGCTTAAAGACCAGAGATGTACTGCCAAACATGTATAGACTTTATATTTTCTAAATATGGATTTTTGATGTATATATATAATTGTAAATACCACTATATTTCCGCTACGTATTGAATAAAACGTTTTGTCTATTATACTCTATAATATAATTTGAAGGTTTCTTATGATGTTATTACCGCTGCTTAACAAATAAACATTTTATCTATTTTGTTTTATATTACAAATTAAATGCTTTAACTTTTCTATATTGTTTGTGAATAAGAAAGATGGGTTTGGTTTAATATATAAACCGTAGCACTTTTGTATCCGGTATATGTATATTATAGATGTAGTAGTGTGTAGTGTGTGTATATGGGGTATAGGGGTGTTACAAATGTTTTGGTATCAGAGCCTAGGTTTGAGATTCTCAACCTAAGTAAAATGTAAGAAAAAAAATATATTTTAATTTTAAAAGTTGGTTTTTAAATAAGATACATGTTTTGGTATTGGCAGTCTCTGATCTTTGATGAGGTATATTCTGCTGTGTTTGCAGATATAGATAGTGATGGCGTCTCAGTCATGTCAGTTATTAGAAGGTAGTGCTGAGAGTGTAGCTCCTGAAGAGGGTAGAGCTGGAGCTAGGGTTGAGAGATCTAGAGAGGCACCTGCTCTTGTGCCAGAGAGATCAGCTGCTGATGAGGTTCCGCCAGTTTGACTAAGACATGTGGTAGAATTGTTGAGGCAAGCTCCAGTGCAGCAGCCACCGCCACCACAGCCACTAGTGCCAGTAAGACATTATGATAAATTGAGAAAGTATGGGGCTGAGGATTTCTTTGGCACTACAGATCCTGCAGTAGCGGAGCAGTGGTTGGATAGAGTGCAGAGGGTATTTATCCAGTTGCAAGCCACTCCTGAAGAGAAGTTTGATTATGCTAGATCCCTTCTGCAGAAAGATGCTTATGATTGGTGGAAGACAGTTCCTCATGCTATGGATGATCCACCTACGTTGTCTTATGGTGATTTTCTGCGGGAGTTTGAGCAGAAATATACTCTAAAGGAGTATAAAGATGTCAAGAAGATGGAATTTCTGAATCTGAGATAGGAGAACTGGACTGTGACAGAATATGAGATTGAGTATATCCGGTTGAGACACTATGCCGGTGGGATTATTTCTGATGAGATTGACCGGTGTAGGAGATTTGAGGAGGGATTGAGGCCCTCTATTATGTGCATTGTTGCTGGTTCTCGGTACCAGAATTTTTCTCAGTTGGTTGCAGCAGCTAGAAGTGTTGAGAGAGCACAGGGTATTGCAGCAGCTGCTACTGAGGAAGAGACCAGAGTTAGGAGATCCCAGTTTGAGGCAGGGTCTTCGTCTATGAAGAGAGGCCGAGGAAGTTTTGTTCCAAGAGTTAGTAGGAGCCAGAGGCAGTCAGGTAGGTCAGTTCAGTATCAGAGGCAGAGATCGAGACCTACAGTTTCTGTAGCTAGTGCTCCGACTCTAGTGGTTCAGAGATCTACTCCACCTATATGTGTTCATTGTGGTAAGACACATGGGAGTGTTTGTTGGAAGACAGGTGGATCAGGAGTTTGTTTTAGATGTGGGTCACCAGCTCATTTTATTAAAGATTGCCTTGAGCTACAGGAGGATAGACAGACTGATACTGCAACTTCTCGACCTAGTGTTAACAGAGGTGGTCGAGGGGGCAGAGGTTTCAATAGAGGTGGTCAACCTGGGATCAGTCAGAGAGGAGGCTCTATATCCGGAGGCAGTAGGCCAGATGAGGCTGGGCCATCTCAGTGAGTGTATGTGATGCAGAGGCAGTCGGATGCTTCAGCAGTTATTGAGGGTACATTTTCTTTATTTGGCATTTCAGTTCTTGCTTTGATTGATCCAGGATCTACTCATTCATACATAAGTGCATCTATCTTTCCTGTGTCTAAATTGCATTCAGAATCCTTAGGATTTGATGTGTTGGTGACAAATCCTTTAGGACATAGTGTTGTGGTGAGTAAGGTGCATCGTGATAGTTCAGTTGTGGTACAAGGAGAGGAGTTTTTGGGTGATTTGATTGAAATGCCTTTTAAGGAATATGATTTGATCTTAGGCATGGATTGGTTGCCTAAGCATGGAGCTATGGTAGATTGTCAAAAGAAGTGTGTTACCTTGAGAACCGGTGATGGTAGAAGTGTGATGGAGTCGAGTGAGCAGAGGCAACTTGCATCCTTGTTTGTATCAGCTGTAGCAGCTAGAAAGTTGATTAGAAAAGGGTGTGATGCTTATCTTGCTCATGTTGTGGATACTAGAGTAGTGGGTTCTCCACTTGATAGTATACCCACAGTTGTGGAATTTCCAGATGTTTTTCCTAAGGAGTTGCCAGGGTTACCCCTGAGAGAGAGGTTGAGTTTGGTATCGATTTGTTGCCTGGTACCACTCCCATCTCTATTACTCCCTATCGAATGGCACCTGCTAAGTTGAGAGAGTTAAAGGTGCAGTTGCAGGAGTTGTTGGATAAAGGGTTTGTTCGCCCTAGTATTTCTCCGTGGGGAGCTTCTGTTTTGTTTGTAAAGAAGAATGATGGTACTTTGAGGTTGTGTATCGATTATAGGCAATTGAACAAAGTGACTATTAAGAATAAGTATCCTTTGCCTAGGATTGATGATCTCTTTGATAAATTAAAGGGAGCAGCAGTGTTTTCCAAGATTGATTTGAGATCAGGGTACCATCAGTTGAGAGTTAGAGCTAAAGATGTTCTTAAGACAGATTTCCGCACAAGATATGGGCATTATGAGTTCTTAGTGATGCCTTTTGGGTTGACGAATGCACCTGCAGCTTTCATGGATTTGATGAATAGGGTGTTTAGGCCCTATCTAGATCAGTTTGTGGTGGTTTTCATTGATGATATTTTGGTGTATTCACGTAATGAAGAGGATCATGACAAGCATCTGCAAATTGTGTTGCAGACTTTGAGAGAGAAGCAATTGTATGCTAAGCTGTCGAAGTGTGAGTTTTGGCTTGATCAAGTGACTTTTCTTAGTCATATAGTTTCAGCAGATGTTATAAGAGTTGATCCGAGTAAAGTTGAGGCCATTTTGAATTGGAGTCCACCGAAGTCTGTGACTAAAGTTAGAAGTTTTCTGGGTTTGGCAGGCTATTATCGACGCTTTATGAAAGGTTTTTCTTTGATAGCTACTCCACTCACCAGATTACTTCGGAAGGGAGTTAGATTTGTGTGGATAGATCAGTGTCAAGCTAGTTTTGAGCAGTTGAAAGAGATGTTGACTCAAGCTCCTGTTCTTACTTTACCTGTGGAAGATAAACCATATGTGATTTACAGTGATGCTTCACATAATGGTTTAGGTTGTGTTTTGATGCAAGAAGGTAAAGTCATAGCTTATGCTTCTCGGCAGTTGAAGCCGCATGAGCTTAATTACCCGACACGTGATTTGGAGTTAGCAGCCATAGTTTTTGCTTTGAAGATTTGGCGACACTATTTGTATGGAGAGAAGTGTTTTATCTATACGGATCATAAGAGTTTGAAATATTTTGGGGTTCAAAGAGAGCATAATCTTCGGCAAAGGCGATGGTTGGAGCTAATCAAAGACTACGACTGTTTGATTGATTATCATCCTGGTAAGGCGAATATTGTTGCGGATGCTTTGTGTAATATCCCAAAGTATACCCTAAAAGTTTTTGGAAAATTTATTGTTACATTTGGATTTAATGTATATGTTTAATTGGAAAGAGAAAAGAAGTGAAGAGAGTGTATATGTTGTATATATGGAAATATATACAACATATATAAGTCAAACTATTAAATGGTCAAAAGAAGATATTTAGTCATTTTAAATTAATGGAATTTATTTAAATGGAATTAAATTAATGGAAGAGGGTATTTAGGTAATTTACTATTAAAATTGCTTGGTGGAGGTTTAAAGAGAAGGGAAGTTTGACTTTGTCTCTTGTTATTCTTTCTTTTTCTTTTCTTCTCCTTGGGTGGCCGGCTATCAAAGAAGCAAGAGAGCAAGAGTGAGTTTTGATGTTTCAAGATTGAATTGAAGGAAGATTCAAGTGATTAAGTTGGAAATCCAAGAAGTTTCATTATTTTGGTAAGTTTCTCTTGATTCTCTTGTTTTATTTTAAGTTGTGTATGAGTTTGGTATTGGATTATTAAGAGTATGAGTATGTTTGATTGTAGTGTGTTTGAATGTGTTGGATTTAATTGATTGTGGTGTTGGTTTTGAATTAAAGATAAGAAGTTAGGTTGGTGCTGGTGTTGGAAGAGTAAGAGTGATGTTTGTTTTAGGGTTTTGATTTGGTGAGTGATGTTAAACTTGAGTTTGATCATTTATTTTCTTAGATCTTCAAGTTGTTTGTGTTTAATGAAGTTAGAAGCATAGAATACATGAGTTTGGTCCGAAACAGAAGCATTTTGGCTGCCACGCCCGTGGCTCTTGGCTGCCACGACCGTGGCCATTGGAAGCCATGGCCGTGGGGTTTTGAGCAAGGGAGGCAGAACCATTTGCTAACCCACGCCCGTGGGGGTTGGGAGGCCATGACCGTGGGGTCCTAGAGAGAGATGTTGGTTTGTAAATTGTGATCTAAGGGTCTAGTATGAGGTTAATAAGTGAATAATTGTATTGGAATTGATGTATTTTATCATTTTTGGATTAGGTCTTGAAGAAGTTAAATTGCCCTAATCCAAGTTGTGAGGATTCTTGGAAGAGGAGTTGGTGTTGTGTGTGAATTGCTTTTAAGGTAAGTACAAACTACATGGTTGCATACATTTACATGATTTTGAGTCTTAACACATTTTGGTTGTAAATGTGTTAAGTAATTTATTCCATTGTTAATACATTTGATTAATGTTATGATTTGTATAATGTGAATGATGAAGTGCTATAATGTGAATTGAGATATGATGAGATGTGAAGCCACTGTGGTTGGCTATAATGATTCAAATGAAATAAGTGTTGCACATTTGCCTAGATGATGATGAGAAATGAAAATGGAATTGATAATGAAATAATGAATGAATTGTGCGTCTAATGTGTTATTCCATTTTCAAAGTTTTGTTGTTGGTGGCATGCCTAATAGTAACAATCTCTTGAAGTTAGGTTGGGCTTGATCCTTGAAGCCAAGTTGGGTTGAAGTCTAGCATGCTTAACTCCCCTTGAAGCTTGGTTGGGTCTAGTCCTTGAAGCCTAATTGAGATGTTACAACCCTTGAAGCTAGGTTGGGTTTGGTCCTTGAAGTCAAGTTGTGTTGATACTTAGCATGCTTTATTCCCCTTGAAGCTTGATTGGGCCTAATCCTTGAAGCCTAGTTGGGATAATGATAATGATAAATGTGATTATTGAACCAAAACATTAACTCTGAAAGTTGAATGGCATATTAGTGTCTTTTGGGCCCATGCTTGTCTTTGTTAAATGTGATCCATGAATGGTGGAAACAAATGAATAATGAAATTTAAGGTAAGACTTTGAAATGTGATATTCTTATGTATTGTTTATGATATATAAATGTGTGACATTCATACTCCATTTATAAATGTTGTCTTTATGGTTGAATTGTGTGACATTGGCATTGCATTGAAGCATATTGTTGTTGTAGTTTGTACCACTAAGCCGTTGGCTTAACGCGATTGTGATTCATCGCTCAGGTGACAGGGTAGAACCGGAGGGTTCTTTTAGACCGAGTGAGCCTAGGCTTTAAAGTGTTGATTTTGGACTTAAAAATCAAAGACGAGCTGCCAATCATGTATAAATTTTATGTTTTGTAAAATGTTGATTCTTAATGTATATATATATATAATTGCAAACATGGATTTGGATATATTTATATATGTAAATATCGTTATATTTTCCGCTGCGTATTGAATGAACGTTTTATCTATTTTGTTTTATATTACAAGTGAAATACTTTAACTTTCATATATTGTATAATGTGAAAGATTGGTTTGTATTTTAAAAAGGTTGGGTTGTTTAACATAAACCGTGGCACTTTTATATCCAGTATACGTATATTACAGAAGTAGTAGTGTGTAGTGTACGTATATGGGATATAGGGTTGTTACACTTTGAGTCGGAAGTCTTTGGCAGGCTTGACTGTTTATTCGCTCTCGTTGCTTGTTGAGTTGAGAGTGTTGCATGCTAGTTTTGAATCATGTGATGATGGTACCTTGTTGGCTCAGTTGCGGTTGAAACCGGTGTTGTTGGATCAGATTAAAGAGGCTCAATTGGCTGAGGAGAAAATTCAGAAGATTGTGTCAGATTGCCAAAATGGGGAGAGCCGAGATTTTCATGTAAGAAGCGATGGTAGCCTTTGGTTCAAGAATAGATTGTGTGTTCCTGATGATGCAAGATTGAGAAAGATTATTTTAGAGGAAGCACATCAATCAGTTTTTGCTATGCACCCTGGGAGTACTAAGATGTATCAGGATTTGAAGTAACATTATTGGTGGTCAGGTATGAAAAGAGACATTGCGGAGTTTGTATCCAAGTGTCTCACTTGTCAGAGGGTGAAAGCTGAGCATCAAGTTCCAACTGGGTTGCTTCAACCTTTATCAGTGCCTGAATGGAAATGGGAGAGAGTGATAATGGATTTTGTGTCTGGTTTGCCATTGACTCAGAAGAAGCATGATGCTATCTGGGTGTTTGTTGATGGGTTGACAAAGACAGGTCATTTTCTTCCAGTTCAGATGGACTATTCTCTTGAGAAGTTTACTGAGCTGTATTTCAGTGAGATAGTGAAGTTGCATGGAGTTCCAATTTCTTTGGTGTCCGATCGAGATCCCCGGTTTACTTCAAGGTTTTGGAAGAGATTACATGGTGCTTTGGGTTCTCGATTGCACTTTAGCACTGCTTTTCATCTGCAGATAGATGGGCAGTCAAAGAGAGTGATACAGATTATAGAGGATATATTGAGAAGCTGTGTCATTGATTTTTCTGGAAGTTGGGACAAATTTTTGCCACTTGTGGAATTTGCTTACAACAACAGTCATCAATCCAGTATTGGAATGGCACCATTTGAAGCTTTGTATGGTAGAAGATGTAGGACGCCTCTATGTTGGAATGAAGTTGGAGAAGGCAAATTGGTTGGTCCTGATTTGATTAAAGAAACGGAAGAGAAAGTGAAAATAATTCGGGATCGGTTGAAAACAGCTTCAGATCGACAGAAATCTTATTCAGATTTGAAGAGGAGAGACATAGAGTTTAATGTGGGAGATAAAGTATTTTTGAAAGTGTCTCCTTGGAAGAAGATTTTAAGATTTGGTCGAAGAGGGAAGCTAAGTCCTCTTTTTATTGGACCTTATGAGGTATTGGAAAGAGTGGAACCAGTTGCTTATTGACTTGCTTTGCCGCCTGAGTTGGATAGAATTCATAATGTTTTCCATGTTTCTATGCTGAGGAGGTACAGATCAGACCCATCTCATGTTTTGCCAGTGGAATCTATTGAGGTGAGTTCAGATCTGACTTTTGAAGAAGAACTAGTTGCTATTTTGGCACATGAAGTGAAAGAGTTGAGAAATAAGAAAGTGCCACTTGTGAAGGTTCTTTGGAAGAATCATGCGAAAGAAGAGGCAACGTGGGAAAGTGAGCGAGCGATGCGTGATCAATATCCTCAACTGTTTCAGACTTAATATCAGGTAATTTCGAGGACGAAATTTATTTTTAGAGGGGGAGAATTGTAATATCCCAAAGTACATCCTAAAAGTTTTGGAATATTTATTGTTGTATTTGGATTAATTGTATATGTGTTTAATTGGAAAGGAAAGAGGGTATATGTTGTATATATGGTAATATATACAACATATACAAGTCAAGAATGGAAGTCAAAAGAAGATAAAATAATTATTTTAAATTTAATTAAATTAATTAAAAAGGAAATTTAAAATGAGTGGAAGAGGAAAATAATTGATTATTTTAATATTATTTTTGCTTGGAGGAGGTTTAAAGAGGTGAAGTATTTGACTTTTCTTCTTCATTTTCTTCTTCTTTTCTTTCCTTTTCCTTGTTGGCCGGCTCACCTAAGGCAATAGAGAGAAAGAGAGGTTTTGATTTCCAAGCTCAAAATTAAAGGAGATTTCAAGTAATTAAGTTGGAAATCCAAGAAGTTTCATCATTTTTGGTAAGTTCCCTCTTGATTCTCTTGTTTTATTTGAAGTTGTGTTTGAGTTTGATGGATTATTGTGGATAGTAGGAGAGTGTTTGATTGTGGTGTGTTTGAAAGTGCTGAAATTGAATTAAAGATAAGAAGTTAGGTTGGTGTTGGTGTTGGAAGTGTATGAGTTGTGTTTGTGTTAGGGTTGTGAATTGGTGATTGTTGTAGATGTTGAGTTTGATTAATTATTCTTGTAGATCTTCATGATATTTGTGTTTAATGAAGTTAGAAGCATAGAATACATGAGTTTGGTCCGAAACAGAAGTATTTTGGATGCCACGCCCGTGGCCCTTGGCTGCCACGATCGTGGCCATTGGAAGCCATGCCGTGGGGGGTTTTGAGCAAGGGAGGCAGATCCATTTGCTAACCCACGCCCGTGGGGGTTGGGAGGCCACGACCATGGGGTCCTAGAGAGAGATGTTGGCTTGTAATTTATAATCTATGGGTCTAGTATGAGACTAATAGGTGTATAATTGTATTGAAGAGTCATATGTATCTTTAAGTGAGTGTGTATTATTCTTTTTGAATTAGGTTGTGAAGAAGTTAAGTTGCCCTAATTCAAGTGGTGAAGAATTACTGGGAGAGGAAGGGTATAGATTGGTGTGAGTTGTTCTTGAGGTAAGTACAAACTACATGGTTGCATACATTTACATGATTTTGATACTTAACATATTTGGTTGTAAATATGTTAAGTAATTTATTACATTGTTAATACATTTGATTAATGTTATGATTTGTATAATGTGAATGATATGATGAGCATTCAAAATGTATGTTAATGCAATTGGTTATGTACACTTGAATGATAAATTGATTTAATGTGAATTGAGATATAATGAGATGTGAAGCCATTGTGGTTGGCTATAATGATTCAAATGAAATAAGCGGGGCATGTTGCCTAGATGATGATGAGAAAATGAGAATGGAATTGATAATGAAATAATAAATGAATTGTGTGGCTAATGTGTTATTCCATTTTCAGAGTTTTGTTGTTGGTGGCATGCCTAATAGTAACAATCTCTTGAAGTTAGGTTGGGCTTGATCCTTGAAGCCAAGTTGGGTTGAAGTCTAGCATGCTTAACTCCCCTTGAAGCTTGGTTGGGTCTAGTCCTTGAAGCCTAATTGAGATGTTATAACCCTTGAAGCTAGGTTGGGTTTGATTCTTGAAGCCAAGTTGGGTTGATACTTAGCATGCTTTGTTCCCCTTGAAGCTTGGTTGAGCCTAATTCTTGAAGCCTAGTTGGGATAATGATAATGATAAATGTGATAATTGAACCAAAACATTAACTCTGAAAGTTAAATGGCATATTAGAGTCTTTTGAGCCCATGCTTGTCTTTGCTTTAATATGAACTATAGAGGGAGATATAATGTTATGAGATGATTATAATACATAAGTAAATTACTGAAAGTGAATGTGGCTTGAGAAGCTATGTTGAGTAATGAGATTATGAAAATACAACATGATGTGTAATATGTTTATGGATGTGGAAATTGTGAGTATTACTTCATGAATGTTTTGATAAGTTATTGAATGATGTAAGGTTTTGAAATATAATATTCTTATGAATTGTTTATAAAATTTGATTGTGTGACATTGGCATTGCATTGAAGCATAATATTATTGTAGTTTGTACCATTAAGCCATTGGCTTAGCGCGATTGTGGTTCATCGCGCAGGTGACAGGGTGGAACCAGAGAGTTCATCTAGACCGAGTTGAGTCTAGATTTTGAAGTGTTGAAAGTGGGCTTAAAGACCATAGACGTACTGCCAAACATGTATAGACTTTATATTTTCTAAATATGAATTTTTGATGTATATATATAATTGTAAATACCACTATATTTCCGCTGCGTATTGAATGAACGTTTTGTCTATTATACTCTATAATATAATTTGAAGGTTTCTTATGATGTTATTATCGCTGCTTAACAAATAAACATTTTATCTATTTTATTTTATATTACAAATTAAATGTTTTAACTTTTCTATATTGTTTGTGAATAAGAAAGATGGGTTTGGTTTAATATATAAACCGTAGAACTTTTGTATATGGTATACGTATATTACAGATGTAGTAGTGTGTAGTGTGCGTATATGGGGTATAGGGGTGTTACAAGATTGATTTCTTGTGGTGAACCAGCTACTATAATTTGATTATATTATAGTGCATTTTTTTTTTCATTTGGATCAGAGTGATTTCGTGATTTTTATCCATCCCATTGGATAAGTTTTCCATGTTAAAAGTACAATGTTCTTTTTGTGTGATTGTTTTTAGTTTGTTACTTATTTATTGCATTGCTCAATTGCTCCTCCTCATATATAAAAGCAAGAAAGTTTTTATCCACTGGTATTAGTTATATCTTTCCTATCATAACATAGTACAACAGACATAAAAAAAATTATTTATAAAATGATCTCTCGTTGAGTCTAGGCCAAATTTCACCAATGGAGGAAATCTTGCACAATCACCATCTAAAAAATTTTGATGTTTTGGCACCCCGAGTAACCTCTTCATCTTTATTGGTGGAATGGTTCTTGTGACTTCGGCACTGTTAAACTATGAGATTTAGAGAACACGAGCCTAAATCCGAATAAAGAGAGTCACTACTCTAACAGGCTAAAAAAATAGAAAGGGGTGGATAACTCAATTCTTAAGGAATCCCCAACCCCCTATTAAGATAAAAAAATTGGGTATATATAGGGAATGTGAGAATGACCCAACACTACTATAACGCTCGATTCATTGGAATCAGCCTTCTTTTCATGTCTAAACATTATTAGATTCTTAGACTGTTATGACATTATCCATATTACATGTGATGAAATAAAATAAACATCATATCATAATATTAAAATGAATCAAACAAAATGGGTACCTATCCTTAGATGGAAACATGCCCTTACAATCCTCAAACGTTCATAAAAATATATAAAATAGGACATCCACCAAAATGTAAAAATATTCCTTTACAACTATCCCAAAATCCTTAAAATAAATAATTAAAATAAATGAGGCACCTATGAAGTGGAAACATGCATTTTACAAATACTTAAAATTTCAAATGATAAGTTCATAAATATAATTCAATCATCATAAAATAAATCATTCATCAATAAGTAATCTAAACATATCATTCATCATCAAGTACATAATAATAAATTGAGGTTTAAACTAAAAAAATTAGGGTTTTATAATCATACAAATTAGGGTTTTTTCCTAAACTCATGTTATTTAGGGTTTTGAGAATAAAATTAGAGTTTTTAGGTATAAATTAGGGTTTTAATATGCAGATCCAAGGTTCAATATGTAATTCAGACTAAAAATGTAAGATTAAAGTTTGTTCATGCAATAATAAGGTTTGATCCTAAAACTAAGATACCATATGATAAGATAAGGGTTTTGGATTTATGAAAATAATGGCAGAACGTGCATTGATACTACTACAAATCCTAATTCAAACCTATATCTTACTCTAAGGGATTTGCAACACCATTTATTAATAAAACAATACAATAAATTAATTCATAAGGGTAAACAATTGAATTGAGGTAGTTAAAAGAAACCAAACCTGCATTTGTCGGCTTCACCAATTTAATATGTTAAATCAAGCCTTTTATCTTATTGCCTGAATTAATTAGCTTTTTGTTGGAGGTTTAATGATCCGTGGATCAACCTTTGACTATTGTCTTTCTTTTATTTTTGCTTATATCTCTTTAATTGCTTTATGTTTCTGTGTTTTCTAAATGGTCGGTCTTGTTACAAAACCTGTATTTATATCCAACAATTTAGTTAAAGCCAACTTAATATACCTTAATTTTCAAAACTTTTCTTGCTTATCCTAGCGTAATTAGAATTTAATCCAAACTTAAACTGAATTTGGCTCGGATTAGGGACTAAAACAAAGACTCATTTCGAATTAGACCATTATTAATTTGATATGAGCCGAAGCTTATATCGAACTAAACCTTGGTCAATTTGATATGAGCTTTTTGCTCATATATAATTAAACCAGACCAAATGGATTCTGCCTTTGGATCGGACCCAATTAGGGCTTTAAGAATTGAACCAACTTACTTTGGTCCTCTTTTTTTAATTGGACCAACTTAATTGAGGGCTAGATTTAAGCTTTTAAAGTCAGACCAAATTTGGCTTAACCTCTATAATTGGGATCAAACTTGCTTAAGGCTAAAATTATGTGTCTATAGTTTTTTTCTATGCTTGAAAGATCTTGAATTCATTCAAAGACTGAAAAATAATAGGACTTTGAGCTTATCTTGGATGAAGATGGGTTCTGGACTTAAGACTGAATTTGAGTTTTGGACCCGAGACTGGTTTTGAGTTTTGGACCCGAGATGGGATTTAAGTTCTAGACCCGATCCTGAATTTGGATTCTAGACTAGAGACAAAATTTGGATTCTGGACCTGATATTGGATTTGGGTTCTGGACCTAAGATTGGTTTTGGATTTAGGACCGGAGACTGAATTTGGTTTATAAACCCTGTTCTAGTTTTGGGTTATAGACTCGAGACTGAATTTAAATTTTGGACATGAGACTGATTTTGAATTCTGGACCCGAGACTAAATTTGAATTTTGGACCCGAGACTAGATTTGGATTCTAGACCTTGTTCTGGTTTTGAATTCTAGACTCGAGACTAGATTTGGGTTTTGGATTCTAAACTAAAGACGAGATTTAGGTTCTAGATCCAACACTATTTTTTGATTCTGGATCCGAGGCTAAATTTATGTTATAGACCTGAGATTGAATTTGGGTTCTGAAACTGAGATATCTGCAAAAAATTAATATAATTAGTTAGCAAAAATTTTGGCTATTTTTAAACCATATATTGGGCTAGATATGGTCTCTTATGTACTCTTGCCCTCTGTGTAGAAAAATATTTATAAGCACAAAAATATTTTTAGATGCGTAAAAATTTATCAGCATAATCAATTTACTGTGTATCACAGTGTGTATGTGATTGATGATGAATCATTGATTTGAACAAAACATGTGATTTTACCTTTGTTTTTTCCTTTTGCTTTATACTTTTTTATTTATTATTATTTTTTGTTCTTTCTTGTACTTTGAATGAATCACAGTATGAATATGCTTGGCATTTTCCTATCATTCACTCAAGTTTTTCTTATCCTTGATGGCTTCTCTATAAATATGAATCGATTTTATTCAGTCCTTTGAACAAGCTTTCAAGCTTTCAATTTCCTCTCAAATTATAGCACATTCATTTTTAAATGTTTTAAACTTCAGTCACAAATGGCAGGCAACCAAAATGCTTCTAGGAACAGACCTCGACCAAATACTAAGCTGGTGACTTACCTCAAGGCCAATGGGCTCGACCGAGTCCCTCTCTTAGCTGGAATGTATCTCCACCAAAGTGGAAAAGAAAAAACACAAGTACGCGTTATTTTGCTACAATTTTAACTATTTAATGATACAAAAGTTTTTAGTAAAAATCATTGTCTAATGGTGATTCGCAATAAATATGCATGAAATTTAATTTTTAAGACTTATTTGGCAAAAAATTATGAGAAGAGTAGATAAAACTATTGTTAAGATAGATAAAATAAATTCATGAAAAACTATTTTAGACAAGATATTGGACATGAAGGAAAAATATCATAAAAGTACCAATAAATATTTAGAGCCTGTTAATAAAAAATTGCGAGAAAAAATAAATAAGCCTAGTGTTGTAAAAAAAGAATAAAATTATTAAAGTGTTAAAAATAAATTTGTAAGGCTCGTTTACTTACTTGTGTTATGATAGTACGATAGCTGCGTAATTCATGGAGAAAATATCCATAAAGTCCGCCAATGGTATGACTATGTGCCACCTCCAGTAAGAAGGATGATTCGGGAATGCAGCTTCTAAGAATTTGTCCTATAGTTGCCATCTAAAGGGTTTCAGATTGACAGAAGTGTAATCCAGGTGTTCTCGAAACGGTGGATGGATACCACCCACACCTTCCATTTGTCTATAGGAGAAGTGACTATCGGTCTAGTTGACTTTTTAGTAATAACGAGCCTCAAATGTGGCAGGCTCCCAATTCTTTCGACCAACAATATTTTGGCCCAAGATGATATCCATCGACTGATTATCATGAAGCCTAGGTACGTAAGACTATGCAAAATTGAATATGAATATATCCGAGAGTGTTGGATGAGAAATACTCAACCAGTAGATGGTTAACGGGCAAATTAGTATACTCATGGGTTTTTATTATATCTGCTAGCATCGACCATCTTATGAAGCACTGAAGCTGCCATTCACCAATTAGTTTTGCGAGCTCTAGCTGATTTTGATCTTGTGCCATTTTATGCCTGGGGAGAGGCTGACCTCGCTTGTCTTTATCATGGTTTTGACAAAATTTGTAGGAATAAGAGATCTTTCACTAGCTTCATGGTCGATATGGAGGTACAAATTCCTACGACTGCTGATTCAAGTAATGTTCATATGCAAGCTTAACCTTTCATTGTTTATTTTTGCAAGTGTAGGCATATGAACATAAGCTTTTGAGGGTTCTCGGTATTACCAAATGACGGATCGATTACCCAAAGCAGAGTCTCAGGGTATCGGGCCACAAAGAGGTGTCGGGCAGCCATCATGTGCATACCCACCGCTATCTTCTTAGTTGCCTGACCTAGGACCAAGTAAAAAGACAAAATTAGCATTATTGTTAAAATTTATGAAAAAGACAACTTACCTTCTTTTGTTGTTTTGCAAGTGAATGTTGCTTGGTGGAGGGTAGATGAGAGGGCTAACTAGACTCCTTCCATAAACAACGCATTGCCCCTTCAGAATTCCCGTCGGATCATTGTCGGGCCAGTTTTCAGCAGTCGGTTCCTCGGCTAGCGAGTGCACAACTGGTTTCTTAGTCCTTATGAAGGGTGGGTGCCAGCAAACATTCCTACATTTACATTGAACAGCATGTCCATGTCAGAGAATTCCTGGAGATGTGCTAAGACTAGATTTGATGTCGGTGTCTTCTTACTTCCACCTAACGTGTCATATTTCCAGTTTATTCATGGTGTGCTCTTAAATTTTCAAGTATCTTCTGCTAGTGTTGAAGGTCTTAAAAGAACAACAAGAGGAGGATGAAGAAGAAAAAGAAGAAGAAGAAGATGATGATGATGATGAATTGGAAGGAGAAATGAAGGAGGGAGAAGAGGAAGTATGGGAAGATGAACAGGAAGAGGATAAGAGGATGAAGAAGGAGGAAAAGAAGATGAGGAAGAAGGAAGAGAGTCTTTTTCTTCCCATTCTTGTGGTGATCTCGAAGCCAACACCTCTCAGGTGAATGCTAATATATTGTCCATCATAACTGCTCATTCTTAATTTATTTTGAACTAGCTGTCAGTTGTCGGCATGCTGCTCATTTTGAAGGATTATACCATCAGTCGGAATAAAACTTTTAGGACTTCTAGTTCTAGGGCATCAGATATCTTGGTGCTTCTTCTTTGAGGGGACCCCGGGTCGATGACCGTGACCATGGCATGCCTCCTTCTCTTTCAAGTGATGACTATTTTAGGGTCGACTTTCCAGACCATAGAGATCATGGCACTCTTTCATCAAATAGATCTTGGATGAATGACATGCCTCCTCTATCAGGTGATAATTTCTTTAGAGTTTTATTTGATTATAGACTGCTTCCACCTTTCCAGTGATCTTATAATTTAATTAGCTTGTATTGCAATGAAAAGGAAAAACACCATAATTAAATAAATTAACTTTTTAAACTTTTTTTTGACTTTTTTGTAACCCTTATATATATGTGTGTGTTTACACAGTGTCCATGTCAAATTCAGGATGAATTCGACATGAATTAAAAAGTTTTCTTTTTTACATAACCAATTATGAATTCGACATGAGTTGAAAAACCAAAACTAATTAGCCCATATCGAATTCAAAACCAATTAAGATCCCTAAAATGCGTAGTGCTTTTCCATGTTTGGCCTGGTCTTCTACCCACCACATATTTAAATTGCTCAGTTCATCTCGTCCCAAACTAGAATAATTTGCGCACACTATCACCTTCATCCAAAAACAAAATCTTTAAATTATCCGACCATGTTTGGAGCTAGTTTAAAGAAGATGAAGAATTTATTTAAGATTCTTAAAGCTACTCATTGGGAACAAGTGTCTTGGTTTCTTATTGACACTATGAAGTGTTTTCAAAATATTAAATTTAAATCAACCATTCTTACATGCTATGACTTTCTTTTGAACTGCAGAATCTAGGACTTTTAAAATTAGCAACTTCGAATTGTGTCCCATGATTCAAGAATTTAAAACCATATTTGGATATCTAAGCAATCATCAAATAGCATTGCCCATATGGTCTTCCAACTCTCATCAAAAAATGCAGATGCTATTTCAGATATCCAAACCTGAGGTTCTTCAACTAACCAGAGGTGAGAAAATTTTACTTGGTCTTTTAATTGATTTCTGCATATCCCATTTAGCTCCTACCAAAGCATAGAGACGCATGTTTTGCTTGTGGTTGCCTGGTCAATTTTTACTTATTTCTTCTAATAGTGACATTGATC
Organism: Garcia nutans; assembly: GCA_947685225.1. NCBI lineage: Eukaryota > Viridiplantae > Streptophyta > Magnoliopsida > Malpighiales > Euphorbiaceae > Garcia > Garcia nutans. The sequence goes on from CANTUV010000035.1 coordinate 13,682,400, forward strand.
TGTGACTTTTGCACATTATGGACCAAATGGAGGGAGGATTATTACTAATACCTCTAATTTTAGCTGAGACTCTGGTAGGATTGGATCAATTTAAGACCGACACTTTAAGAAGGTTGACTAGAAGTCTTCTGCTGTTCTAGGTAAATACCTAAACTTCCATTTCAGGTTTTTGATTTAGGTCATCATTCATTTATTGGTCTAATCTTTACTTAGTTTGCCCTTATGGGTTTTCAATACTAGCGAGCCATTTAGTATTTTTATTTTGGTCTTAATTTTTACCTAGTCCGCCCTTGCAGATTTTTAGAGCTAGCAGATCTCCCTAATTTTTGCCTAGGCTGCCTTTTGTGGATTTTCAACCTAGCCATTTTTTTAATATATCACCTCCTCCTCAGATTTGGCTGCAGAAACACTTTTACTTACTTAACACCCTAGCTATAGATCATGGAAGATACTTATCCCGACACCATTCTGGAAGAAAACTTTTTCCACCTGTTTCTTCGTATGCCGAATGGATTGAGTGGATTGGTTTGAGAGTTGTTATCAACATCCATTGGTTGGTGCTTTGGTGGAAAATCAACCATATTACCACTTAGACATATTTGATATACGTTCCACTTATTTCCCTTCGTCGAGGTACATGTTATGATCCTCGCTGCCTTAGTCACCAATATGGAGCTCAACCCCGAGATTCTAATTTTACGGCTGACCTGAACATACCCTTGCTGACTAAAGCCTTTTTGGATCATTTAAGGCAGAGTTGGCCTACACTTTACACTTATTGGCTACCATAAATTTTACAATTATCAGTCTTTAAATAAAATGATGTTAGAATGAAAAATATTTTTATTTTTTTATTATAATTTGTCATCATCTTTTGCTATTATGTCATTTGTCGTAACCTTTTGGTTGACTTTCAAAATGATGCACATAGAATAATTTTATTATTAACTCTGTCTCATTAAATTGGGAACAATCTTAAATATATAGCCAATATACACAAGATCACTCTTGACGCCAACCAACCCTTTTAAGTTTTCTAATTGATAATTTTCTCTCATTTTAGCCCTAATTGTTGTCTATTTTGCCCTTTCGAATTTGTAGATCTAGTGAGTTGCTCTATTTTTTGCCTTGGCTGCCCTTTTGGGTTTTCAACCTAGCGAGCCTCTTTTTTTATTTTTATTATTAGGCATAAAACCTCTTCAGCTGGTTAATATTTACTGGTTTATTGAACTTGTTCCCATCCATGTCTGACAATTTAACTGTGCCTTTCTTCATTACTTCTTTTATAACATAGGGCCCTTCCCAGCTTGGCCTAAATTTTTCCTTGGATTGGGAACATTTGCTTTGTACTATTTTAACACTGGATCGCCTGCCTTAAGTCTTCTCATATTGACCCTTTTGTTATAAGTCCAAACTATCTTTCTCTGGTATAGCTGATAATGGTACAAAGCTTTCAATCTCTTATCTTTCAATAAGGCCAGTTGCGTGTATTTGCTTAACACCCATTCTACCTCTGGCAATTCAACTTTTACAACTACCCTTAGGGATTTGATCTCAATTTCAATGGGTAGTACAACTTCCATCTCATAGACCAAAGAAAATGGTATCATCCTAGTCGGTGTTCAAATGTTTAATCTATACCCCTTACAAAGTGAATGAGAGCATCTTCGACCAATCTCTTTATGTCTTGGTTATCTTGGAAAGAATCATCTTAATTGTCTTATTGGTCGCTTTTACTGCACCATTAGCTTTTGGTCTGTATGGTGAGGATTGATGATAACTGATATGATATTTGGCAAACAAATCCCTAAAAACTCTCTGGAATTGTACCCCATTATTTGGCACTACATTGTGAAGAACTCCATATCTACAAATGAGATTTCTTTCAATAAATTGAGCCCTTTATCTTGCCCCTAATTTATTGAAAGGTTCCGCTTTAATCCACTTTGAAAAGTAGTCGACTGCTACCACTATGTATCGGTGGCCATTTAAAGCTGTTGGATGTATCTCCCCAATAATGTCTATTCCCCAAGTTGCGAACAACTAGGGTGAAGACATAGAATGTAATTTCTCAGGAGGTAAATGATTCAAGTTTTCATATAGCTGGCATTATTGACATTTATGTAGAAAATCAATACAATCTCTTTCCATGGTCAACCAATAGTAGCCTTGCTGGATTATCTTTTTAACCAGGATTAAGCCATTCATGTGGGCTCTATAAGTTCCTGCATATATTTTTAACATGATATGCCCAACTTCAGACTTCCTTAGACACCTCAAATGCACCCCATCAGGCCATCTTCAATACAACTCTCCTTGGAAGGTAATGTATTGCAAAGACCACCGCCTTATAGCTCTTCTTTCTTCCTTTGTTGCTCTTGGTGGATAATCCTAACTTTCTAAGAATCGTTTAATGGTATTGTACCATGCATCATGATCCGTGTTAGTCTCCATGACCATTTTATACTCATGATAAGGAGTAGATGAGCTAGTCAAAATTAGAGGTTTAAGGAATAATTTGATATGATCCTCACATACTGAAGCTAGTGTAGCTAGGGCATCAGCCATCTGATTTTCTTCTCTGGGCAGGTGTGAGAACCTACAATCTTTGAAACTTTTCCTTACTATGGTCAAGTAATCATGGTATGGCTTCAACTTCTCCTCATTCAACTCCCATTCTCCATTTACTTGGGAGACCACCGGTAATGAGTCACCAAAAATTTGTACTCTATCAACCCTCATAATCATCAAGGTCTCCAAACAAAAAATGCATGCTTCATATTTTACCATGTTATTGGTTACCCTGAATTTTAATTTCTTGGATAAGGGGACAAATTATCCTTCGGGTGACTTTAACGTAACTCCTAATCCAACACCCTTCTTATTCACTGCTCCATCAAAGTATATCTTCTATTCTTGCACTTCTATGGTTGCCAAGCGTTCATCTGGGAATTCGAAGGTCACTTCTTCACTTTTAGGAAATGGTTATTGAGCCAAGAATTCTGCTACTGCTTTTCCCTTAATGGTCTTCCTAGTTATATATTCAAAATCAAATTCTTCTAAGATTATCAACCATCGACCATATTTCCCAATCAGCGAGGGTGTCTCTCTCAAATATTTCATTGGATCCAATCTAAAAATTGCTTGCACACTATAAGATTAAAAGCAATGCTGCAACTTCTTAGATGACCAAACCATGGCAATACAAGTCTTTTCAATGATACTATACTTGATTTCATAAGGTAGGAGTTTTCTACTTAAGTAGTAGATTGCATACTCAACTTCTGATTCGTCTGCATGAGCTAGCATTACTCCTATTGATCCACTTTCTACTACTAAGTATAATATCAATGGTCTGCCGAGTTTGGGTAGGTGGATTCAACAGGTATTCTTTTATATGATCGAAAGCCTTCTGACGCTCAACTTTCCATTCTATTGGTTAGTTCTTCTTGAGCAGCTTAAAGATGGGTTCACAAATGGTTGTGAGTCTTGCAATGAACTTGCTTATATATTGTAACATTTCAATAAACCCCCTGACCTTCTTTTCCGTCTTAGGGGCTGGCATGTCCCTGATTGCCTTAACTTTGTCAGGATCAATCTCAATGTCGTTTGGGCTAATGACATGTCACAACATCTTACCTGAGGTAACTCTAAGCACACACTTCTTTGGGTTCAACCTAAGGTTATACTTGACTGCTCTTTCAAAAAAAAACTTCCAAATTCTGAAAATGTTGTTCTCTTGTTTCTGACGTTACCATCATATCATCGATATACACTTCAACCTCCTTATGCATCATATCATGGAACAAGGTAATGGCCATTCTCTAGTAAGTTGCCCGGCATTCTTTAGTCCAAAAGGCATTACCTTGTAGCAAAATATACCCTATGTAGTTATAAAAGTGATTTTGGCTTTATCCTCCTTGGCCATTAACACTTGATTGTATCCAAAAAATTTATCTATAAATGAGTGTGCCATACTAGAGGTTGCACTATCGATTAAAATATTTATATGGGGTAAAGGGAAGTCATCCTTTAGGGAAGCCTTGTTCAGGTCTCTATAATCCACACAAACTTTGATTTTCCTATCTTTCTTTGTTACATGGACAATATTGGCCAACCACTCAAGGTAATCTATTACTTCTAAGAACTTTATCTGTATTTGTTTGGTGACTTCTTCCTTTATCAACTCTGCCCATTCTAGCCTTAGGTACCTCAGCTTCTTCTTGATGGGCTTCATGTGAGTGTAGGTTGGAATCATGTGTTTAGTAATATTTCGATCAATTCTGGGCATATCCTGGTAAGACCAAGCAAAGACTTCTTCATATTTTTTGAATATTTTTTCAAATCTCTCTCTCTCTCTCTTCAGGAGTAAGGTCGAATGCTATGCTAATATTTTTAGGATTTTCAATTATTTCCAAATTTAATGATTGTGTATCAACAGAGTTAATAGTAAAAATGCTCATGTAATCAACATACGAATATATGCAACCATCAAGAAAAATATCACACATGTAAGCAAAATTAGACTTTATTGCATTCATTTTAGAAAAGAAAACATCATTATCCTCATAAAGAGCAGACAAATCAAAATCAATGTTCTCATTATCACATATTGCCAAGTTCTCAAATTGATCTTTAATAAGTGTAGTAATCTCTTTTGGAGTCTTTAGGACTCCTGGGTTAACTTCCTTCTTCTTCTCTTTGTCAGTTGGTAGGATAGTCTCCTTCTTCACCTGTTCAACAAGCTCAGCAACATCAGCAAAGATCTCAAATCCATGGATCATCTTTCCCATGAACATAACAGGCTCTGGTTTCTCTTATAGTGGTCCCAACTCTAGAGCTTTGATAAATATCTCTTCAAGTGGAGGGAATTCCATCTTCTTATCTATCTTGAGTAGAGTATTACCATCTGTGCCTTGATATCCCAACCCCTTTCTTGATACTTGAGTCTTAAAATTGGAAAGCTCCGTAATGCCTGCTTTTCCTTTCCCAGGTTCAATTCCTGGTAAATAGTTTATTTGCTTCATCATGGTTAGAATCTTAGAACCTATTATCATGTCTTCAGAAATACCAGCTACTTGGAAATCGTTGAAGTTCCTTTCCACCATAAGTGTGTTAATTGCTTCATTACTTTCTGCCTTAATTATTATCATCCCATCATCACTTGGAAACTTGATATTTTGATGGAGTGTGGAGGGGACTCCACCAAAAGGGTGAAACCATGGGCGACCCAATAGTAATACAAAGGTAATTGGTATATCCAAAACCACAAACTCTACCATAGATTCAATAGTACCTACCTTCACTAGGGTCTTGAAGGTTCCTTCAGCTTGCCTCTTAGTATTGTCATAGTCCCAGATCGTTACATCAGACAAACTTAGGTAACTAGTAGATATGACAAGCTTTGGCAAAATCTTTAGTGGGCAAACATTTATAGCAGAGCCATCATCAACCATGACACGAGGGGTCCTCTTTCCTTTGACCTCTACCTTAATGAAAAGAGCGGGAACGTGGTCTCTTCCATCTTTTGGTAAATCAATATCTAAAAAAGAAACCATCCCAATTTTGACATTTTTTTCCCTTTTGAACTTCTTCACACTTCATCACCTTTTCGGCTCTTTTTACTCACATGAAACTAACCAGCTCCTTTGGTGTCGCAGAAGTGAAAATCTGCATGCTTGCCATGGCTTTGGCCATAGTCTCATGATGCTTCTTGGATGTGACCAGCAAATCCCAGATGCTGATGCTAGCTTGGGTCCTTTTTAATTGCTTAAGGATTATATCATCTTTATCTTCTTTTCTTTCTTTCTCAGCATCATTCCCCTTATCAACTCCTGTTTCTTTTATAGGAGTTCTGGCATAAGGCTTGCCAGAATGGGTATTAAGCACTTCCTCTTTGGGTTCAAACCAATCCCACTCTTCTTGATTGGCCTTTTGTTCATCATTGTCAATGGAATCCCATAATTCATTTACAGCAAAGATGGTTAACATTTTCTCATCCATAGTTGATTTAGTAAGGCAAGCCTCCTCTTTTGCAGCTTCTCCACCTATGCCTTGAAAAAGATAACAAGATAATCTTCTCATTAAGTCCTCCTCCTATCATGAAGGTTGTTGGTGTTGGTACCCTGTTAAACCTAGGCAAAGGATTATCCTTGGTACTAGCCTTGTTAGGTTTAGGTAACTTTCCACTGTCAATTAGATTTTGGATCTCATGCTTCAACCTAATACATCCATCTATCTCATGTCCTTACACCTGGTGAAATTGGCAGAAGGCCTTAGCATTAAAATTTACTGGCAGTGGATTTGGCAAAGGCTGAGGTGCCAACAGCTGTAACAACCCTTCTTTTGTAACATATTGAAAACCCATGATAGAGATCTTCCTAGATTTAAAAATTGTCTTATGTTCCCTTGGCCAATTGTTGTATTAACATCCACCATTTTTTTTTATATTTTGGCCACCAGATTGGTAACTTCCTTTCTCGCTCCTTCTTTTAGCAAAATGGTTCTCCCTTTTTCACTCTTCTAACTGTAAGTCAGCTTGAGAAGATCTTTAAAATCTCTTATTTAGGTATGAGACAGTCTCTCATAGAGGTTGGGCAAGACACCTCTCACTATCATTCTAATATGGTAAGATTTATTAGGTCTTCTTTTGAGGAGTTGTGAGCGGGTATTTTTGCCCCCACTCCCGGTAGAATGATTCTTGCGACTTCGGCACTATTTAGGCTCGGGGCCTTAGAGAACACGGACCTAAGTCTGGAGAAAATGGAGTCACCACCCGGACGGGCTGGGAAAAAGAAAGGGGTGGATGACTCGATTCCTAAGGAATCTCCAATCCCCTAAAGGGTCAAAAAGTTGGGTACGTGTGGGGAAGGTGAGAAATGGCCCAGCACCCCCACAACGCCTGGTTCATTGGAACCGGCCTCATTTACAGGTCTTAATATTATAAAATTCTTAAATATAACAATATTATCCATATTACACACAATAATTAAAATAAAGCATCGATATATTGAAAATCAAAACAGTGTCCAAGCAAAATAAATAAATGGACACCCACCCGAAGATGGAAACATGTTCTTACATCCCACGCCTAAATAAGACTCCCACCTAAAGGTAAAAACATGTCCTTTACATTGGTTCTAAAATAGAAAAGTAATTTAAATTACATGATATTTAACTAATGAGGTACCCACCAAGTGGAAACATATCTCTTACAACATTTGGAAATCAAAATAAATTGATAAAAGTAAATAACCATTCATCATAAATAAATCATTCATCAAAGATATTAAACATCAATCAAAATATATAATAAACATTCATCCATGATAAATTAAATAAATCAAGTATTGAAATTAAATAAATTAACCATCAAAATTATAATAAACTATATAATCAAATCTAAAATTAAATAAAGCAATAAATATATAAATTTAGGGTTTTAAAGAATTATCAATTGAATTTAGGGTTTCGGAACTTAGGGTTTTAGAAACTAAAGTTTTATAACTAGGGTTTTGAAATTAGGATTTTTAGGGTTTTGGAAACTAGGGTTTTTAAAATTATGGTTTTGGAATTAGGGTTTTGGATAGTTAGGGTTTTTGGAATTAGAGTTTTGGATAATTAGGGTTTTTGGATTTGACTTACTGCCTAAAAAAACATAATTTTGGATTTGAAGAAATAAATTAAGGTTTTGAAAAAATAATCAATATTTTAGAGTTTAATAATGAAATGGTTTAGGCTTTTGGATAAAAATTGTTTGAGGTTTTGAGTTTTAATGAAATAACATACGGTTCTTGAAGTTAAAGTAAACAAGATAGGTTTTAACAATTAATTGTTGACTACTGGATAGTTTTATGTTTTATGAAATATGTCAGTGGGATTTTGAATACCAATTGATCAATGTGATAATTAAAGTTATTAAAACAAAAACCAAAGCAAACGATTAAAGTTATTAAAATAAAAATATAATTTACTGCATGTTCAAAAATCAAGGTACTGTGTGTTCAAAGTTACTGCATGCATGCATGTTCTTATTAATCAAAGAAATGAAACTACTATAAACATAAATAATTCATGATTAAAGATCAAACCTCCACTCGTTGGTTACTCCACAATTAACTTCTGGATGAATAATTAACAAAGACAGCGTTGCTGTCTTTGAATGATTGATTATTGATAAATGTTTGCTGCTAATCTTTTCTGTTTGTTGCCATCTCTCTTTAATGTTTCTTGTTAATGTGTTAATGTTCCTTGCCATCCCCTCTTAATGTTTATCTATTGTTAATATTTTTCTCCCTTATGAATTTTGAAACGTTAATATTTATAGCCGAACCTCACTCAGAATCCTTAACCTAATATAAATCAGTCCCTAAAATAAATTCTAGTTGAATTAGGAAATATATTGAACCCATGTTGACCTAGTTGCCCTAGGTCGACATGAGACCAACCTCATGTCGACCTTGGGCTGCCCAAGTCGACATGAGGCATGCTCATGTCGATCTTGGGCTGCCAAGGTCGACATGAAGCATGCTCATGTCGACCTAGCCTCCCTAGGTTGACATGAAGCATGCTCATGTCGACCTAGCTTGCCCAAGTCGACATGAGGCATGCTCATGTTGATCTTAGGCTGCCAAGGTCGACATGAAGCATGCTAATGTCTTCCAGGCCGGCCTCACTTAAATTATTCTAGACTTTTTTAACTTATGGACTGAAAAATTTTAATTTGGGCCAATTCCACTTGATTTTAGGGTTTTACAATCAAATATAGGCCTCTTTAATTCAAACCGACTCCTTTAAAAATTATAAACTAGGTTTAAATATTTAAAGTCAGATCAACTTTATTTTGGCATCATTTAATTAGGACTATATCAAATTGGGGTAAAAATTAAGGGTTTACAGTTTGCCCCCTGCTTGAACGATCTGAGATTACAACAAAAGAGAGTGAAAAGCAATAAGACTTAATTTTTGAGATGGTTACTTGAATTTGTTTTGGGTACTTGAACCCAAGACTGAACTTAATTTGGGTACTTGGACTCGGGATTGGGTATTTGGACCCGAGATTAAATTTGATTTGGGTAATTGGACCCGATATTAGATTGATTTGGGTACTTGGACCCGAGATTGATTTGATTTGGGTACTTGGACCCGAGAATTGGTACTTGGACCTGAGATTGATTTGATTTGGGTACTTGGACTCGGGATTGGGTACTTGGACCCGAGATTGAATTGATTTGGGTACTTGGACCCAAGATTGGATTGAATTTGGGTACTTGGACCCGAGATTAATTTGATTTGGGTGCTTGGACCCAAGAATGGGTGTTTGGACTCGGGATTGGGTACTTGGACTCGAGATTGATTTGATTTAGGTACTTGAACACGAGATTGGGTACTTGGACCCAAGATTGGATTGAATTTGGGTACTTGGATCCAGAATTGGGTACTTGGACCCGAGATTAATTTGATTTGGGTATTTAGACCCAAGAATGGGTGCTTGGACCCGAGAATGGATACTTGGACCCGAGACTGAATTGAATTTAGGTGTTTGGACCCGATATTGAATTGGATTGGGTACTTGGACCTGAGACTGAATTGAATTTAGGTACTTGGACCTGAGCTATGTTCTGGACTTAGAATGGATTCTAGGTTCTGGACCTAAAGATAATTTGGGTTCTGGACCCGAGCTAAGTTCTGGACCTAAGGAAAATTTGGGTTCTAGACTCGATATTGAATTTAATTTGGGTGCTTGGACCCGAGACTGAGTTTGACTGACCTTTTATCATTTGAGAAGTCTGATTGCTCCTGTTATTCTTAGCATTGTGGTTTTTCACCCACAAAATGGATCTTCATCCTTTGAGATCGAGTCTTCATCCTTGAAAATGGATCTTTATCCTTTGACATCGGGTCTTTACCCTTGAAAAATGGATCTTCATCCTTTGAGATCAGGTCTTCACCCTTGCAAATGGATCTTCATCCTTTGAGATCGGCTCTTCACCCTTGCAAATGGATCTTCATTCTTTTAGATCGGGTCTTCACCCTTGAAAATGGATATTTATCCTTTAAACTTTGGGTCTACACTCTTTGAAATTGGATCTTCATCCTTGGAATCAGGTCTTTTCCTTTGAAAATGGATCTTCATTCTTGGAGATCGGGTTTTCACCCTTGAAAATGAATCTTCATCCTTTGAGATCGGGTCTTCACCCTTGCAAATGGATCTTCATCCTTTGAGATCGGGTCTTCACCTTTGCAAATGGATCTTCATCCTGTGGACTTCGGGTCTTTACCCTTGCTTCAGCTCTTTTAGCTGGACTAATCTTTTGTCTTTTGCATCTTCATTCTTTTAAGAGTTCTAATATTCCATTCTTTTATTCTTCCTTTTTGCAAAAATTTATCTATTTTTAATCGGACCTTATATCCTCTCCTTGCCCCCCTGCGTGGTAAAATATTTGTAAGTGAGTTTAAAAATATTTGGTATATAAACTTTAAAAAATTGAAAAGGAGAAACTTTGCCCCCTGTGTAAGCTCAAACCCATGATTTTTCTATGCGGACTCTGATTGATGTTTTTGCCATCTAGTTCGTTGCACAAGCACGTATTTCTTCTTTTGCAAAATGATTGGAGCTTCCACAAGCAAATAGGCTTTTCGTGCCCTCTTAATTCAATATCTTCTTTTGATTCTTTACTTCGCAAGGTGTTTGCTGTTCATTTTGACAAGGAATAGACAACACAAGACAAGAAAGTGCAATGTGATATGCTCATGTATGCATGATATGTATGATAATACTCACAGCGGTTTCATTGACTCACAGATCGAGGTGATCAGCATAAATATTCTCATTGACTCCTTTTCGACTCTCATTCAAGTCTTGCATTGGAATGATAGAAAGCTTTACATTTATGGCTTTTATCTTCAAAATGTTGAGAATATGAATAATGGAGATCCCAAGCAGTAGAGTCAGGGATTCATCTATTTTAAGCTATGTCTCAGCATGTCAGTTGATAGCTTCTTCATGACCTTGCCAATAATCATTTTCTTTGCCCAATGTGTCCTTTGGAGGTTCAACATACTTCCCTTAACTTGAAGGCTTTGTATGACAAAACACTTTTTTTTTTTAATTTTGATTTTGAAATCAAATGTTGGCTTTGCCAAATTAATGTCAATGTACCTCAGGACTTGATTTTCCAAATTAACATATCTATAACATGACCACCCTAGTTACCATACTAAATTCGGGAATTAATTCTATTTAAGCAAGAATTGTTGCACTTCAGATAGGCACATACACATTACTTGGCCAAAGGTCTCATTTGAGTTTAAATATTGTCTATCTCATATGCATGCTTATCCAAACTATCTCCACTAATAGACTCTATCTACCAAGAGAGATTAATAGGTCTTTGATAGGCTTGAAATGGGGTCTATAAGGGACACATGTTTAAGTGAAGCCATTTTGAGATTGAAGCTGATGTGACATAATGGACAAACCCTCACACTATAAATTTCTTGTTTGAACTTTAGGCAGCTGGGATCAATCTTGCTAGACTCCAAGTTCTTTCTATCTTTTTGGCATTAATTTGGATCTTGATTAGGACAATCTTTGCCCTTGCAAAAAGTTTGGTACCCAAATTCGTTTCTTTTCCTCTTCTCCCTTTCCTTTCCTTTTATTTTTCTTATTCTTCCCTTTCTTTGAGCATTCTATCATTTTGTCCCTCTTCCTTGTAGGACTGTCAAGTACAAAATTTTCAAGAACTGAACAGTCTTTCTCCCTTTTTCTTTGATTTTAATCGAATCTTTGGTTGGGTTGGACCAATTCAAGTCAAAATGTCCTTATGAACCAAATGGAAGCCTTTTGTTGTCTTACGTAAAATAGAACTCAATTCGCTTTTTGAACAGCCTTTTTAGGTTTTATTTTCTTATTGTTTTTTCTTGTTGTTTTTTTCCTTTCTTTTTCTTTTTCTTTTTTTTTCTTTTTCTTTACTTTTGTTTTTTGTTTTTTTTTTCTTGTTTGGTTCTAGCTCTAAAAGAGTTGTCTTATTTGTACCAACTTGGGCTTCTAATAATGGATGAGTGGAGTAACATAAATCTTCTTTAACAGGGATAAATCATTTGTTACTCTGATGTTGTCTTGATATATTAGAGATATTAGAGAAACTTCAACTACCCTTATGGTCTTGATAACTTCAACTCCCCTTATGGTCTTGAAAATATAAACTACCCATATGGTCTTGAGAACTTCAATTATCTTCATGATCTTGACTAATCATTGCTTTCTTTGATCTTTTTGCCTCTTTATTTTAGTGATCATAAGACTTGTGAAAAGTATCACAACAGCTCAGGGTAGGTTGTTGAGATTTGTAAGCCAATGAAAAGAAAGCTAAAATTTTATGAAGGCTCAAAGGGACAACTAGAGATTGATATTTAACAGGGTGGATACTAGTTGTTGGCTAACCAAACAATGCCTAGATCATCTCTCCCTTAAATAAGCAGGGTTCAATTTCGCCTCGAAAGTTTGTCAAAGCATGTTCTAAGACTGACTAGGACCTAGACAAAGGTAATTATGCAGGAGCCCTCTCTAAGTAAGCATACACAAGTCGATGCTATAGAGCAATTCCCTCACCTAGTAAAGTCATTCAAGTCATGATGCATAAATATATTAATTCATGAATTATCAAGCTAGATTCCTCATTGGTTGAGCACCAAAATGAACAAAGACCAACAAAAATTTTGATGAAAGTAATTTATTTAAACAAACATAATTTGAAAAATAAGATTGTTCCAATTAAATATTAAAGAAAGCAAAATTGAAAAGCAACATTCAAGCTAAGGAAAGTTCATTGAGTTGGAGTCGAAGATGCTTCATTTATTTAGACATCTCAAGGGCAAGGATTTTTTCCATCATCAAGGATCATTGCTTCATCATCCACAGTTAGACCAAGCATGCTCAGTAGCATATCATCTTTAGCAGCTTCTCTATCCATATCATGGCAAGATGACAAGATAAAACTCTTTATGAAGGTTGTAAGCGATGATGCCCTTCTAAATTTAGGTTGAGGATTATTCTTAGTGTTGGGCTTATCAGGCTCAAGCAGCTTTCCACTGTCAATCAAATCTTGGATTTTATGCCTTAATCGAACAAATTTATCTATCTCATGCCCTTGCATTTGATGGAATTGACAGAAGACTTTGGCATCAAAATTTGGCAGTAGAGGCTTATGTAGAGGCCGAGGTGTCAATGGTTGTAGAAAATCCATTTTCATTAGATTTTCTAACATCTTTGACAAAGGCTCCCTAAAGTCTGAAAATTTATGCTGCTTTGTTGGCTTAGTTGTTGCATCTTTCTTAACACCTCCTCTTTCCCTTTGACTTTGCCCACTAGTGTGATAGCCGCTCTTATTGCTCCACTTAGATAGCACATGGTTCGGTTGTTCTTGTAGAATAGGGATTGATCTCTCATTTTTTATTCGATCTCTATCAGTAAACATGTTCCTTGTTAATGCTTTCTTTTCCTTCTTTCTTATGTCAATAGGAGATGCCTTATTAGCATTGTTGATGATCTCCAGAATTTCAATCAACTGGGTCTTCATAATTTCAACCAATTGGTCTAGTAGCTCGGCCATCTTAGTTTTGACAACTTCATCAACTATGTCCCTTAGCTGGTTTGCATCCATCCTTGAAATGTTATAGGTGGTGTCGTTGTATGCTCTTGAATTATCGTACTCTAGGTCTATGAGCCAAAGAGGATCAATGATATGAGATGCAAATGTATGTATGCATGTATACACAAGCAATAAACAAAAAGGATAAATAGGATGTTCCTTCCAACCTTATAACATCCACACATGAATGGAGAGTCTCTTTTCCTAGGTATATGGTTAACAAAATACCAATATGGGGTATCTTGTTTTCGAATAATTCCCTCGAACGTTTCAACCAATAGTTATTTTTTTGAAAATAGAAACCAGTTCATGATAATTCCCATTAATTAGGTTTTAATCCATTCAACTAACTAAAGTAGCCTTTATGCTATATTGGATTAAAACTAAATTAAGAGGTTTATTATAAATAGATTTCTCATTTGAAAAAGTAACTAATGATTCATGCCAAAAACAAGCCCATGATTAATTATTCTTTGCATAAACTAGGCTCACAATTGATTTTTGGTATTTCGTAATTGACATAAATAATTTACAAGCTCTTTGTAAGAAAAAGTTGGATAAAATAATTTTGTAAAAAGATTTTAGAAAAATAGATTTTGGGCTTAGTATTTGGGCCATGAGCAAAAGAATTTTTGATTTGTTTTTAGAAAAGTCTTATGTCTAAAGACTATTTTGAAAACGTTTTGAAAATTATTTTGGTCTTTTGGACTTTAAAGAAAAATTTATTTTGAGCTTACAATGTACTTAGGTCATATTAGAAAAAGAGCAAACCAAATAAGCCATGATTTAAGCCAAGATAAATTAACCATAGTCAAACAACATGCATTTGGGGTAAAACCTAAGGAAAGTAACTAGGCCAATTACATGAGATTTAGTCTTTGGGTAAAAAGGCTTGGGTTCCCATAGCAAGTATATACCAAATGGTACGAGGCTATGAGTGGTTATGCCATGCTCGATCTTCATACCTTGAGTGAAAGTATGGTATCCCTTTCATAATACAACACGGGTAACACGGGCATCCTAACTCACGCACACGATGCAATATAATATGATGCAATGAATAATATCATTATAAGAAAGAATAGATAATATAAAGACCAACAGAATCAACTTCTCTTATCCCCAGTGGAGTCGCCACTGTGAGCGGAGATTTTCACCCCCACTCCCGGTAGAATGGTTCTTGCGACTTCGGCACTATATAGGCTCGGGGCCTTAGAGAACACGGACCTAAGTCCGGAGAAAATGGAGTCGCCACCCGGAAGGGCTGGAAAAAATAAATGGGTGGATGACTCGATTCCTAAGGAATCCCTAACCCCCTAATGGGTTGAAAATTTGGGTACGTGTGGGGAAGGTGAGAAATGGCCCAGCACCCCCACAATACCCGGTTCATTGGAACCGACCTCCTTTACAGGTCTTAATATTATAAAATTCTTAAATATAACAATATTATCCATATTACACAAAATAATTAAAATAAAGCATTGATATATTGAAAATCAAAACAATGTCCAAGCAAAACAAATAAATGGACACCCACCCGAAGATAGAAACATGTCCTTACATCTTACGCCTAAATAGGACACCCACCGAAAGGTAAAAACATGTCCTTTACATTGGTTCTAAAATAGAAAAGCAATTTAAATTACATGATATTTAACTAGTGAGGTATCCACCAAGTGGAAACATACCTCTTACAACATTTGGAAATCAAAATAAATTGATAAAAGTAAATAACCATTCATCATAAATAAATCATTCATCAAAGATATTAAACATCAATCAAAATATGTAATAAAAATTCATCCATGATAAATTAAATAAATCAAGTATTGAAATTAAATAAATTAACCATCAAAAAATATAATAAACTATATAAACAAATCTAAAATTAAATAAAGCAATAAATATATAAATTTAGGGTTTTAAAGAATTATCAATTGAATTTAGGGTTTCGGAACTTAGGGTTTTAGAAACTAAAGTTTTATAATTAGGGTTTTGAAATTAGGATTTTTAGGGTTTTGGAAACTAGGGTTTTTAAAACTAGGGTTTTGGAATTAGAGTTTTGGATAGTTAGGGTTTTTAAAATTAGGGTTTTGGATAGTTAGGGTTTTTGGATTTGACTTACTGCCTAAAAAAACATAATTTTGGATTTGAAGAAATAAGTTAAAGTTTTGGAAAAATAATCAATATTTTAGAGTTTAATAATGAAATGGTTTAGGCTTTTGGATAAAAATAGTTTGAGGTTTTGAGTTTTAATGAAATAACATACGGTTCTTGAAGTTAAAGTAAACAAGATAGGTTTTAACAATTAATTGTTGACTACTGGATAGTTTTATATTTTATGAAATATGTCAGTGGGATTTTAAATACCAATTGATCAATGTGATAATTAAAGTTAAAGATTAAAGTTATTAAAATAAAAACCAAAGAAAATGATTAAAGTTATTAAAACAAAAAAATAATAATTTACTGCATGTTCAAAGATCAAGGTACTGTGTGTTCAAAGTTACTACTTGCATGCATGTTTTTATTAATTAAAGAAATGAAACTACTAGAAACATAAATAATTCATGATTAAAGATCAAACCTCCACTCGTTGGTTACTCCACAATTAACTTCTTGATGAATAATTAACAAAGACAGCGTTGTTGTCTTTGAATGATTGATTACTGATGAATGTTTGCTGCTAATCTTTTTTGTTTGTTGTCATCTCTCTTTAATGTGTTTTGTTAATGTGTTAATGTTCCTTGCCGTCCCCTCTTAATGTTTATCTCTTGTTTATCTTTTTCTCCCTAATGAATTCTGAAACGTTAATATTTATAGCCAAACCTCACTCAGAATCCTTAACCTAATATAAATCAGTCCCTAAAACAAATTCTAGTTGAATTAGGATAGGTCGACATGAGACCAACCTCATGTCGACCTTGGGCTGCCCAAGTCGACATGAGGCATGCTCATGTCGATCTTGGGCTGCCAAGGTCGACATGAAGCATGATCATGTCGACCTAGCCTCCCAAGGTCGACATGAAGTATGCTCATGTCGACCTAGCTTGCCCAAGTCGACATGAGGCATGCTAATGTCGATCTTGGGCTTCCAAGGTCGACATGAAGTATGCTAATATCTTCCAGGCCGGCCTCACTTAAATTATTCTAGCCTTTTATAACTTATGGACTGAAAAATTTTAATTTAGGCCAATTCCACTTGATTTTAGGGTTTTACAATCAAATATAGGCCTCTTTAATTCGAACCGACTACTTTAAAAATTATAAACTAGGTTTAACTATTTAAAGTCGGATCAAATTTATTTTGGCATCCTTTAATTAGGACCATATCAAATTGGGGTAAAAATTAAGGGTCTACAGGAGAGCTTATTTTCTTTATTTGATTAATTAGGTTGCTTGAAATATGATCTTTGAAATTAAACTAGTTGAGAGGAATAACCATTCACACATATAAATTAGTAAAGAAGTGCAAACCTTAGGCTTTTCTATTAAGTGAATCAATATCCTTGTTTAGTTTCCTTTCATTGCTATAAATTCAATTCATTTCTGTTTTCATTAGTTGTTCAGCAATTCAATCTTATAAATCAAAAACTACTAATTAATAATTTGTTTATTACGATTTGATAAATAATTAGCCTATCTAGCTTCGTTGTGAGATGACCTTGAGGTGTTCACCGAAGTACTATAGCAGCCTCGTATACTTGCGAGTGTGGCTTTAGTAGTGTTTATTAGAGAGCAACAAGTTTTTGGCGCCGCTGCTGGGGAAGCTAATTGGCGTAATTATTTATTAGTCATATATTTATTTTAAATTATTTTTCATTGTTTATATTTTATTTCATTTTTTTCTTTTGCTTTAAATAATTCCTTCTTCCAGAAATTTTATTTATGCAAGGTAGGAGATCACTTGGAGGAGAGCTTTGCCCAGTTATTCCAAAAATTCAAAGAGTGAAAAGGAGCAGAGAAGAGTTTGAATTGTATACCGAGTTTGATACAGAGGAGGAAATTTTTTATTTTGAGTCGGATACTGCGCAATCTACCAAAATGGGAGAAGAAAGACAAAGATCTATGAGGGATTTTGCCAGACCTATCATTGGGACTTCCACCTCATGTATAAGATTGACAGATGCAGCAAGAAATTACGAGTTGAAGAATATCCATTACAACATGCTACCATCTTTCTATGGAGTTCCGAATGAAGATCCTTTGAATTTTATTCGGGATTTCTACTCCACCCTCAACATATTTCCATTGGGAGGACTAACCAAAGACCAGTTGAGGATGAGGTGTTTTCCGTACACATTAAAGGATAGGGCAAAAAGCTGGCTTATGATGTTGCCTGAAAATTCTTTGACAACTTGGGAGCAAGTATATAACAAGTTTATGGGAAAATTTTACTCACATCAGAAGACAGCTGAATTAAGAGGAAAAATAGCCACATTTGCTCAATTGGATGGAGAGCCATTTCATGAGGCTTGGGACAGGTTTAAGATGTTGTTAATCCAGTGTCCACACCATCACTACCCACTTCAACTGTTGAATCAGTTTTTCTACGATGGACTAACCCAACAATTTCAGAATACTGTTGATAATGCAGCTGGGGGAGCTATGGGAGAAAAGACAGCATAAGAGACTTATGAAATCTTTGAAATGTTGGGAGCTAATTCCCAACAAAAAGTGTAAGAGGATGAAGTAAAGGGGTAAATCAAGTGGAAGCCAACAATGAGATGGTCAATCAGATAGCTGAATTGACCAGACAAGTGCAGATGCTGGACATGAAGAATAATGCTTTTTCATCCACTCAAGAAGTGTGTGGAATTTGTGGAACGTTTGGGCATGGAGCAAATATATGCCCCTCTGCATATGAGTCTTGTGGAAATGAGGTTGAGCAAGTTAACGCTATGAAGGGATATCAACCAAGGGCCCGAAATGATCCTTACTCAAACACTTATAATCCTGGTTGGCGGAATCATCCAAACTTCTTGTGGGCAGCAAACAATTCTCAATAACCTTTCCATTTGCTCCAAAGACAAAATCAACCGCCAGGGCAATCTTCAAATCAAGGGCAGCCTAAGAGAGGCAGTTTGGAGGATAGTTTACATGCTTTTATCCAAGTCAGTACCAAGAATCAAGAGATGAATAACAAAAGGTTGGATTCATTAGAAGCGTCTTTCAAGAAAGTGGAGGGATGACTTGCGCAACAGATGCAGATTCAACAAAAAGGAAAATTTTCGAGTCAACCTGAGCAAGCACAAGCAGTGAATGTTCTTAGAAGTGGCAAGGTAATAAATAATGGTGTTGAAAATAATTTTGTGAATGCAGATGACCAAGAAAACAAAAAGGAAGGAGAACCAAAGGACAAGGATAATGGAGAAAAATCAATGGAGCAATTTCCTTCAGCAGATTTATACAAGGCAAGTAATCCTTACCGGCCACCTATACCATTCCCCAGCAGATTGAAGAATAATAAACAAGATAAGCAATTTTCAGATATCTTCAACATGCTGTCTAAGGTAAGTATTAACTTACCTTTACTTGAAGCAATAAAGAATATGCTGGCTTATGCCATATTCTTCAAAGAATTGAACACCAAGAAAAAGAGGTATGAGCCAAATGAAAAGGTGATAGTATTAGAGGTAGCTAGTGCTGTTTTGCAACATAAACTACCTCCGAAGCTAAAGGATCCTGGCAATTTCATAATTAAAATTACTATGGGTAATGGAAAAGGGACTTATGGCATGTGTGATTTAGGAGCCAGTGTTAATTTGATGCCTTACTCTATGTATCTTGAACTAGAACTTAGGGAACTTAAACCTACTAAAATGGTCTTGCAATTAGCTGATAGATCTCTTAGATTTCCGAAAGGAGTCATAGAAGATGTGTTAGTTAAGGTTGGTGTGTTGATAGTGCCCGTGGATTTTATAGTTCTGGACATGGAATGAGATAACCCTACACCATCTGCACACACTATTCTACTGGGTAGGCCTTTTATGGCTACGACCAACACCTTAATTGATGTTAAAAATGGTAAATTATTAATGACTGTCTTGGGATAAAAAGTTGAATTTTCTATTTTTTTTAACACTTCTCCTATTCCTACAACTGCATTATATGATAATTGCTCTTTAATTGATTGTATTGACGCAGCTGTTTCAGATGTTTTCTTGCAAACAGGTTCTTCGGATAAATTGGAGCTGGCACTGACCTTAGATCATGAATTGGATGTTTTTGACTCAGAAGTAGCTAGTTGCATTGATATATTAGAAAGTGCTGAAATAGAGGAGCTTCCCTCAATCCAAAAAGAAGAGAATAATCCTTCACTTAAGTTAGAGCTAAAAGAGTTGCCTAAAAACCTAAAATATGTGTTTTTAGGAGATCAAGACACCTTACCTGTGATAATTTCTAGCGAACTTAGTGAAAGGGAAGAGACTAGGTTGGTGAGTGAATTAAAAAGGTTGAAAAGAGCTATAGGATGGAGGTTGAGTGATATCAAAGGTATTAGCCCTTCAATGTGCATGCATAGAATTACCTTAGAAGAGGGAGCTAAACCTGTTAGAGAGACCCAAAGGCGCCTTAATCCAAACATGAGTGAAGTGGTTAAGAAGGAAGTGCTTAAATTGCTTGATGAAGGAGTGATATACCCAATAGCCAGTAGTGAGTGGGTTAGCCCAGTACATGTAGTGCCTAAGAAATCAGGAATCACTGTGGTAAAAAATTAAAAGAATGAATTGATTCCTACTAGGACTACCACTGGGTGGAGGATGTGTATAGACTATAGGAAGTTAAATAATGCCACAAAGAAAGATCATTTCCCTCTTCCTTTTATTGATCAAATGCTGGATAAACTTTCTGGACACTTACACTATTGCTTTTTGGATGGACTTTTAGGTTATTATCAGGTGGCGATAGCACCAGAGGATCAATCCAAGACTACTTTTACTTGCTCTTTTGGAACTTATGCATTTCGGCGTATGCCCTTTGGCTTGTGCAATGCGCCTGCAACTTTTCAGAGATGCATGATGTCTATTTTCACGGACATGAAAGATGACTTTATTGAGGTATTTATGGACGATTTTTCTATTTTTGGTGACTCTTTTGATAATTACCTCAGTAAACTTGTTCTTGTGCTTGAGAGATGCATTAAATGTAATCTCACTTTGAGTTGGGAAAAGAGTCATTTCATAGTTACTCACAGCATTGTATTAGGCCATGTTGTGTCTAGTAAAGGGATTGAGGTGGATAAAGCTAAGGTAAAGTCGATTGCTAAGTTACCCCCACCTACCTCTATTAAAGGAATAAGAAGCTTTCTTGGGCATGCAGGTTTTTACCGGAGGTTTATTAAAGATTTTTCTAAAATAAGCCAACCATTGTGTCATTTGCTTGGGAAAGATGTTCCATTTGAATTTACTGCACAATGCATGCAAGCTTTCAATTCCCTTAAGGAAAAATTGAAGAGTGCACCGGTAATTGTAGCTCCTGTTTGGTCTTTACCTTTTGAAATTATGTATGATGCATCCAACCATGCAGTAGGAGTTATCCTTGGGCAAAGGGTTGAGAAATTTTTGAGAGTGATCTATTATGCTAGCTTGACTCTAAATAGCGCACAAGTTAATTACACAACAACTGAAAAAGAAATGTTAGCTGTTGTTTTTGCCTTAGATAAGTTTAGAGCATATTTGATTGGGTCTAAAATTATTGTGCATTCAGATCATGCAGCTCTAAAATATCTCTTGAAAAAATAACATGCTAAACCTCGTTTAATTAGATGGGTGATATTATTGCAAGAATTTGATTTTCAAATCAAAGATACTAAGGGAAGTGAAAATGTTGTAGCTGACCATTTATCTAGGTTACCTTTCTTTGGTGAAAATCTTGCATCTGATAGCATTCATAGAAATCTAAAAGCATTTCCTGATGAGCAGTTGTTTGCGGTAATGAATTCACCTTGGTTTGCAGATATTGCCAACTATCTTGCTTGTAGTATTTTGTTCTGACATGTCATTTCAGGAAAAGAAAAGGTTTTTGCACATGAGTAAATTCTATTTCTGGGATGAACCTTACCTATTTCTAGGATGAACCTTACCTATTGGGTTCAAAATTTTGGGTACGCATGGGGAAAGTAAGAAATGGCCTGGCACCCTCAAAATGCCCTGTTCATTAGAACCAGTGGCGGAACTAGCGACTTTCCAAGGGGGGCAAAATTTCCACTGTTGCAGCGGCTGTACAACCAAGGGGGGCTCTGTTGTAGCGGGCGGCCAGAGGGGGGGTTGTGCTTCTGACTTACATATGCTAGCGACTTACAAATCCTTCCGGCCGGCCGGCCAGGGGGTCGTGCAACCCCACACGACCCCACCTGGTTCCGCCACTGATTGGAACCGACCTCCTCTTCAGGTATAAATATTATTAAATTCTTAAAATTATAATATCATCCATACTATATACAGTTATTGAAATAAGTAATCATTATATTATAAATCAAAGGCTTAATACATTCATAGCCCCTTGTACTTAGGCCATTTTGTCACTTTGCCCCCTATACTCTTTGAGTAACCACTTTGCCCTTTTAACTTGTTGATTTTAATAGCAAATAAGCCCTTAATTTAACATAACCAGATAGTTTTTAGTGTGTGCATTACAACCGCTATAATTATTGACATGTCACCAATTTAAAATTTAAAAAAAATTAAAAATTATATTTTTAATATTAAAAAAATTAAAATTAAAAAAATATGAAACATATGTTTTCATCTTCCATCATCATCTTCTCCAACCCACATGAACCCATATTTGCAGAGATATCAGGAACAATAATAGGTCTTCTACATCAATAAATAAAGGTAAAATATTTACTTGAAAGCTTGAATAGATTTGAAAACAAAGAAAATAATATCTAGATTTCAAAAATCATTTCCCCCAAAATCAATTGAAACCTTTAAATTCTATTCTACAAATTCAATTTCAAACCACTAACCTTCAATTTTAAGTGCTCTTTTCAAGATATGTCTATAATAAACAAAACCCAATATGAATTTTAATCTTTTTTCTTCATCATCTGCTACGCATGGCTCATCTTCTCAAACTTTTCTTTGTTTTTATTTTCTTTCTCATTTCACTCTCTTCCCAACTCAATGAACTCTTTTTCCTGGGTTCAAAGGATTTTGAAACCAATATAACCTTAAACAAAGCTGCAGAGACTGGTAAAATTGGTATTCTTTATTTAACTAATGAAACTAGTAGATTAATGGGTCATGCTTTTTATACCTCTTCATTTCAATTCATGCTTTTTATGGGTCTTGATTTTAATGGATCTTGCTTTTACAATCTCAACTTCAAAAGATTTGAAAGCTCTTCCTAGTCAGTATTTAGGCTTCTCAATGCAAGTGATTTAGGTAATTTCAAAAACCACCTCCTCGCCATTGAGTTTGAAAATCTTCAAGATTCTGAGTTCTTTGATTTTAATTGTATTTGTGATTTGGATCGATGGAAGAATTGAAAAATGACAAGGAATTCACATTGAAATCCAAAACATGATTATTCTCTCCTAATTATGCTGGGTTTCAATTCAATTTGTTTGGGTTTTGAGTGTTAATTTTAATTGGAGTTTGATTGGACTTGAATTTTGAATTGGGGATGTTGGGTTTTGTTGATTTCCATTATAAGTTTACAAATTTGTCTTTTTGTTTAATTCTTTTAGAATCTTTTGACAAAATTGAATTTGTGTTTGTTGTTTTTTCTTGTATATTTAATTTTGTATTATTGCATTTGGGGGCTTGTTTGTCTAGTGAGAAAGTGAGGGAAAGTGAAGGAAAATGCTAAAATGGTCTAAGGGCAATATCATCATTTTATAATGAATACAGTTGGTTAAAATGTGTTCAATGCACTGTGAGAAAATATATAACATGTATATTGTCACCTCAGCATAGAAGGGTTAGTTGTTAAGCAAATAAATAGTTATAAGGGGCAAAATGGTTAATCTAAGAGTACATGGTACAAAGTGATAAAATCGCCCCCAAGTACAGGAAGCTACGAATGTATTAAGCCTAAATCAAACAAACAAATAAAATGGACACCTATCCAAAGATAGAAATATGTCCTTACAAATATCTAAATATCCACAAAGAAAATAAATGAAATAGGATACCCACCAAAAGGTGAAAATATATCCCTTATAATTGTTCCATTAGTCTTTAAATAAATTAAACTATATAAAATAAATAAATTAAACAAATAAGACATCCAAGAGTGAAAATATGCTTGTTACATCCTTAAAATTCAAATGATAAAATTAACAGCATTCAACCATTCATAGCAAAATAAATAATCCAAGCAAATAATTTAATCATCATAAAAATAATAATAAATTAGAGTTTAACAAAAAGAAATTAAGGTTAATCACAAATTGCAATCTATAAATAAATATAGACCCCATTGATGAGTGGTCGTGTACGGCAGTCCCGCTAGCCAGTTAGAGGGCGGTGGTTAAGGAGCAGTGCCCCCGAAAGATAGACAATTTACGTAATACAATTTTGTTGGGGAATTAGAGTTTTTATCTAAACAAGGATTTTATAATTATATAAATTAGGATTTTTTCATAAAATAGGGTTTTAGGTAAAAATTAGGGTTTTGGAAATAAGATTAAGGTTTAAAACTCTAAATTAGGGTTTAAATCAAAATAGGTTTGATTAAATCATGGTATTAAGGTTTGTACTAAAACATAACCAAAATTTATCTTGCTACTAGACTAAACGACTTTCAACTGTTTAATGTCTTGCTATTGGAATTAAGAAATAACAACTTCAATCTATTTAATGTTTTGCTACTGGATTAATCAACAACTTCAATATGTTTAACGTTTGCTACTGGATTAAAAACAATTTCTTTAAATTACTTAATATTTTTAAAGAAGGAAAACAACTGAGGAAAGTTTAATTAATTGTGAGTTTAGAGAAATAAAACCTGCTTAGTAGGCTCCACCAATATTGATATATTGAGTCAAGCTTTATTTATACTACTATCTAATCCAACCTTGATTTTGAGTGAGCAAAGAAATTCTAGAGACAATGGTTGCTGCCTCCTTTTGGTTGTTGTGTGTTTATTGCTTTTCTTTTTTGTTAATTCCTGCTGTTAGTTGCTTTTTTAATTGTTACCTCTCTTTGTTAATTATTTTCTTTTAATTATGGTTGCTCAAGAATCTAAAAACCCAATTTACTACCCCCCCCCCTCTCTTTGTGCTTTTAATCATGTATTTATAGGTAAAATAATTCAATTAAAACCCTAATCTTTGCTTCTCCGAAGGCCTTTAGATGTTGAGTCTAATTAGGAAGCTTAATTTGTCCTGAAACCTCAATTAAAACCGAATTAAAAGACCCATGGTGAATTAGGAATACCTAATTCGCTATGGACATTAGTCCATGGTGAATTGGAAGCCTCAATTCACCATGTACCAGTATTCATGGCGAATTGGGGATCGAATTCATCATGGGTCAAAGGTGGCGTAGCTTTTTAGGCTTAGACAAACTTGTTCTGACTTTTAAAGTTAGACCAAATTTAATTCAAGCTTTTAAAATTAAGTTGGAGTTAATTTGGTCCTTTAAAAATTAAATTAGACTAGGTTAGGATTTTAAAGAAAATTAAACAAACTTAATTTTGGTATTTTAAACTGGACTGATCTAATTCAAAGCTATAAACTAGATTTAAGCTTTTAAAATTGAACCAAATTTAGCTTGGCCTTCTTTAATTGGGATCAGACTAGCTTAAAGCCAAAATTAAGAGTCTACAATCTCTTTAGTCTATTAGCTAAGACTTTTAAGATAATCTTATAGAGCACATTACATAAAGCAATGAGGCAAAGATCCTTCATACTAATAGGATTCAGGATCTTAGGGATCAAAACAATAATGGTTTCATTCAAACTCTCAGGAAAGAAACCTTGCTCAAGCCAATTATTACAACTTCTAGCAACATTAGGACTTATCAATCCCCAAAACTTAAAAAAAAAAAAAGGATTCATACCATCCGGTCTAAAGGGCCGTGTTTGGGTGTATTTGAAACAGGGCCTCCTTAAATTCCAAATCACTAAAATGAGCAATGTGAAAATTATTCATCTCATCATTAAATAATTATGCATAATAAATTGGATACCTCTCAAATTCATGCAAAGGTCACCATTGTCATCCATAAGGGCGCAGATGCAATTAGTAAGTCATTTGAAAGTGGCTCATTTATGAAAACATTTTATGTTGGTGTCACCGTGATCAAGCCAAAAAGATTTGGCTCTTTGTTTCCAATACATCTCTTCTTGAGCAAAAAGAGATTTATGTTGCTCCAACAGCCTTTGAATTTGATAAAAATAGCTTATAACCTGAGCATTACTAATTTTATCATTTAGTCTCTTTTTACGAGAGTAGAAATTCCCATGATTCACTTTAGTCCAACTTTCAAACCGCTTGCCACAATAACTAATTTTCTCCAAAATTTCCAAATTTGGATTTTGATTCTAAACATTCCTTACCATGTCATTTATTTTATCATGCATAAGCCATAAATTCTCAATTCTAAAATGCTTTTCTGGATGATTCTAGTCATCTCCATCAAGAAATACCTTAATTGGACTATGATCAGAGACAAGCAAATAAATTGAGCAGCACATGAGAAGGAAATAAGTCGAGCAGTTGTTGGGTAGAAAAAACAGTTGTATAATTTTTCCAAGACCTCTTGATTAATACCCAAACCTCTAGATAGGTGAATTGAAAACCAAGCAGCTCAATGTTGATCAAATTATATTCAACTATGGTGTCATTAAAACCTTGAATAAGATGATTCAGATGAATACCCACCCTTCTTTACAACCAAGCCTCCACCTCTACTGATTCTAACCACCGTAAAGCAGCCATTATACCCAATTTCCATTCTAATTTTCTTAATAATAGAATTACTAAATGTTGGCCAAAAAGTTGACACACTACTCTATTTTTTATCTTTTATACTCAAATTGAAAGGTATTTAACGTGCATTTCAAGTGTTTTTGTCTTAGGTTCATTTGCCCCTAAGTTGCTTGAATAGGACACATGTCGCGACCATCCAATCCTTGGATGCAATCGCAACATAAGCTAAGAAAAAGAAAAATAATCATAGTAGAGTTTATGGTGATGGGTGCGACCTCAAAGATAACTGCGTAGTAGGGTGGTGCAATCATTCCAAAGGTAGAGCGACCACACCAGATTGATGGGTGTGGTGCTCACGATCATAGGCATGGTGAAAGTTATGGGTGCTGAACTAGGAAGTGTGATCGCACCAGAACTCAGTGTGACGACACCTTTGTCAAAGGTAAAAATTGCTTGGAATGGCAGTAGAGTTTGCGATTTTAAGTGCAAACTAAATATTGACATGAGAGGCCTTCTCCTACTGCTATCCAGAAGAGGTGTGATTGCACCGTTTGAACTTTTGGTAGAATTTCTCTTATCCAATCATTGTTCACTACATGTGAAGCTGATTTTCGAGGGAAATTCAAAATGGAGTTGGTGCAACCACACCCACCACAAGTGAGACTATGAGTTTCATATAGCCTAGCGTACGTGTAGCATTCACATTGACATGTTAGTGGCATATGTACTAGCCATTAAAACTAGCCAGTAGTGGCACGTGATAGCACCCCCAAGGAAGGCAAACATGTAGCCCCTCTAACAGATATTTAATGTAAGAGATTTGGTTGGTAAAAACCTTGATCTTCCTATACTTATTTCAAATGAGATTTTCATAGGAAGAAGGATATAAATTCATCACCAAACAATATTTATTTTAATATTTTGAGCATTTATTGTCCAAACTCTTACAAATTGATTTCTCAATAGCCTTGTTATTTAATTTTCATTAATTATATTGTGAGAGTTGGGTATAAGTATTAAACATCATAGTTATTGAGTTGGTTAGAGAGTAAGCCAAAGGAAAAAATTCTTTTTAAGTTGTGAATATACACATACCTTGTAAACGTTCAGTGTGGGCTTGTGAAAACACCCAAGTTGGGATTTAACTTGTAAAAACCTAATATTAGTGGAATATTCAACTTATTATTGAGGAGTAGATGCAGGATTGTCTCAATCCAAATCACTATAAATCTTGTGTGTTCAATCTTCTCTAAACCTCTCTTTATTTTATTTTAAGAATTTTAATTTCCCTAATTCTACAAATCAACCAATTGAGCCCCTTTTTAATTGTCTAACGGACCAACAATTGGTTTCAAAGCCTCAAAATTTCTTAAAGCTTAATTATGAAATTTAGATCCAAAATGACAACAATTCCTCCTCCTACTGCTATAAATTCTACCTTAGCCCCTACTACTGCATTTGCCCCTTTTCATGGAAATCGTAACTCTCATCTTAGACCCTTCTTTGATTGAACCAATTATTCAATGTGAAAATACAAGATACAAATGTTCCTTAATAGTGAAGGCATAGAGCTTTGGGGATTTGTCATGAATGAATAGAAAACCCCAACTCAAAATATAGGAGTGGAAGTTCCCATTCCAAGAGAACAATGGACGAATGCACAAGCAAGAGCTAATTAGAAGAACAACCAGGATGTATCCATCACTGTTAACTCACTATCTAGAGAAGAAGTGAAGAGAGTTCAACACAACATAAGTGCCTATGGCATTTGGAGAACTCTTACTATAGAGGTACAACTCAAGTGAAGTATAAAAGGATACAAATGTTTGTACATAAATATGAGCTCTTCAAGATGAAGCCCAATGAGAATGTAACCGAAATGATGAACCGATTGCTCACAATCATAATGGATTTATAGAAGTATAGAAAGACATACTCTCAAAAAGACATTACAACAAAATCTTGAGGGCATTACCTAGGAAGAAATTCAAATCCAAGGTATCATCAATTGAAGAAGCTCATGATCTAAACAAGCTAAGGACATATGAACTTGTAGGAAAACTTCTCACCCATAGGAAGACCATTGAGAAAGATGAAGACAAGGGTGAGAAAGAAAAGAAAAAGGGGATGGCATTAAAAGTAACCAAAGAAAGTGAGTGCTCTAGTGGAGAAGAGAGTAGTGATAAAGATGATCAAGATGAAGTGGCTTTTCTCTCAAGAAGAGTAAAAGCTATCATAAGGAAAAGGAAGAAAGAAAAGTTCTATGTGAAGAACGCTCAAACCTTAACTCCTCTTCCAAGGATATGGAGAACAAGAATGAGGTGAAATGCTTTGAATGTGGAAACCAAGACCACATCAAGAGTGATTGTCTCAAGCTAAAGAACAAGAAGAAGTGGGACAAGGAGAAGAAGAAAGCTCTCATGGCCACATGGGATAATGATTCTTCAAGTGAAGAAGATGAAGAACATGTGAGTGCAAACCTTTGCCTCCTAGTAATGGGAAATGAAGAAAATGTTTCAAATGAGGTAACTATTCTATCCTTGCCTTCTAGTGATAATCTTGATAATGGTGTTGGTGAGGTAGATGATGATGACGAGCTTCCACTTCTTATGAACCAAAAGGTGCAAAATACTTTTCTAAAATAAAATTTTACAAAGACAAATGCTCTAAATTAGAAAAAAAAAAAGAGATTATATTGACTTAAGAATTTCACCATTGAACTAAAAACCTCCAAAGAGCAATCAAAAGGCTCTTTGGATGATAAAAATTATTCTAGTCTAGAGCAAATTTCAATGGAAAATGCCTTTTTGAGAAAAGAAATCAAAGGATTAAAAAATTCCATTTCTAAATTTCATAAAGGAAAGTAGCTAATCATGTATACATGTATACCAAAAATGTACATAAACACAAGCATGCACAAACTGACACTTATTCACAACACTCATGTGCATACCAACATACCTAACATCATCCTTCAAGGTTTGATAGAAGAAGGATGCAAAGACATAGACTTTTATATCAATGCAACTATTGCATGAAGTTTGGGCATATTAATGCATTTTGTTTTATAAGGAAGGCTCACTTTAAACTTGAGGATCCTTCTAAGACTAATCCCCTAGGACCTAAGTTTATTTGGGTACCTAAAAGAAATAAATTCTTTTCACTTTTAGGTGTGCCTCAAATCTACAACCAAAGCAAGCATTTAGCTTGTAGATATGGATACTCAAGGCACATGACTGGAAATGCAAGGCTCTTCACATCACTTACCTCAAAGAAAGGTGGTATTGTAATCTTTGGAAAAAAAATGCTAAAGGTAAGATTATTGGCATTGGTTCCATTGGTGCACATGGTAAAGATTTGATTGATAATGTTTGATATGTTGATGGTTTAAAGCATAATTTACTTAGTGTAATTCAGTTGTTTGACAAAGGCTGTAATGTCAACTTTAATTCTAGATGATGCAAGGTCACCTTTCATAATGGTGCACTTGTGGTCAAAGGAGGAAGAGTTGGTAATACCTATAAAATTGACTTATACCTTGATACTAGCAATATTTTTGCATGTTTGATTTCAATAAAAAATGATGCATGGCTTTGCCATAGAAGAATGGGACATACTAGCATGGACCAACTTCAATGTTTAAGCAAGGAAGAACTACTGGATGGTTTCCCTAAAATAAAATTCCACAAAGATAAAGTTTGTGGGCCATGCCAACTTGGGAAGCAACCCAAGAGCTCTTTTAAATCCAAAAATATTGTAAGTACCTCTAGACCTCTTGAGTTAATTCATTTAGATTTATTTGAACCCAATAGAGTTGCTAGTCTAGGAGGAAAACTATATACATTTGTCTTTATAGATGACTACTCTAGGTTTGCTTGGGTTAATTTCTTAGCTCATAAGAATGAAACATTTAATTCTTTTAAAATTTTTGCTAAAAAATTTCAAAATAAAAAAGACTATATAATTACTACTATTAGGAGTGATTATGGTAGAGAGTTTGAAAATGAAGATTTTAAAAACTTTGGTAATGAATTTGGAATTTCACATAATTTTTTTGCTCTTAAAATATCACAACAAAATGGTGTTATAGAAAGAAAGAATAACACGTTGGATGAAATTTCTAGAACCATGCTCAATGAGTATGAGCTTTCCTCATACTTTTGGGCCAAAGCCTACGTGCTATGTTGCAAATAGAGTTTTTTAAAAAATCATTAATGAACAAAACCTCTTATGAGCTATGGAATTGTAGAAAACCCAAGGTATCATACCTAAGAGTATTTTGATGCAAATGCTTCATATTAAATATCAATGGCAACCTTGAAAAATTCTCATCAAAATCGGATAAGGGAGTGTTTTTGGGTTATTCCTCTACTAGCAAAGCTTATAAAGTCTTTAATAGGAGGTCTCTAGTGGTAGAAGAGTCCATGCATGTCATTTTTTATGAATCCTCTAAACTTGATCATGGAGAATGAAGTACTATTGATGGTCTTGTAGGAACATTTGAAAAGCTTGAGATCAATGAGACTCCAAAAGAAGATATGAAGGAGCAATCTCAAAAGCAAGTAGTGCATCAAGAGGAGCCCTAAGTGGAGGAGATCCAAGAGCTTTCAAAGGAATGACAATACCACAAGGATCATCCCAAGGATTTCATAATTAGAGATACCTCCAAAGGTATAAGTATTCACTTTAAGCTTAGATATTTATATTTAAATTGAGTATATATAATAAGAATATCTTTAAATAGGGTAAAAAAAAATTATTTGCTGATATTTGGATATATGCTCTAGTTGGCTTTTAATCTTTATTTTAAAGTGGATAATCAAATAACATAAAACTCTAAATTCAAATATAATTAATACATGTTCATTTTAAATTATCTTAAAATTCATTAAAAGTTAAAAAAATATTTTAAAGATAAAAAAATAAATTCAATATTTAATTTTAAAAGAAGGTAACTATATCACCATCTTATGAGTTTAATTTTTTTCTTCAATAACTAAAAAATGATTTGTTTTATTTTCTTTAATTTTTAATACTGGATAAAATTTTATTTCATCCATACAATGAGAAATATAAATTCTCACAAAATATTTTGAGTTGGCTTTTTTAAAGTTACCAAAAAAATAAAAATCTTTGCTAATCTAATTATTAATTATTTGTTCATTTTTATGAATTATAGAAGTACAAAAAATAACAAATTTTGATTTAGTTATTTTTTATACTACCTAATAGTGTTTGTGTATTGCAAAGAAACCTAACATATAGACATATAGTACATTATTGAATTATTATAAAAAAAATTGAATTAGTTATTCAAATAAAATGATAATTAAATAATTTATTTTATGACATAAAATTAAATGTTTGGAGAATTTAAACTTCTAATATTAAAAAAACATTGTAACTTTTCTATGCCTCATAAATAACATTCTAAAAAACAAAGTTAGATAATAAAAAATTCTAAATTCAATTAAAATAAAAAACACATTCAATTTAAATTATTTTTAAAATAATTAAATTTGTATTGCCAATTGAAAAGTTAAAATAAAATAATAAAAAATAAAATTTGAAAAGTCATTATTTTTATAATTATGACTTACAAAATTCATTAAAAATTAAAATAAAAAAGATAATAAAAACTTGAAAGTCACCCTTATGGAAATAGTAATTTCAAAAATAATAATAATAATAATAATAATAATAATAATAATAACTTATGAGTTAAAAGAGAAAATAAAATTAGCTAAAGACAAGATATAATGACTTATAAATTAAAAAGGAAAACAAAATCAATTAAAGAGAAAAATATAAATACATTACCTAGAAATTACTAACTACCTAAAAAAATTTTATAATAATCGATGTGCATCTAATACTTTCAATTAATATTATATTTAAATTATTTTATTATTTACTTCAATTAATAAAAAGTAAGATAAAAAATAAAATTATACAGTGAGTTGAAACAATATATACTTTTTCGATATTTTCAAAGAAAATTAAATTATGATAAAGATTATATACAATGTAAATAAAATAAATATAGTTTTATGAATTTTATAAGAAAAAAAAAGACCGAAAAAAATAAAAAAAATAGACAAAATAATATAAGTTATTATTATTTATAGTCTTGGAATCTTGTGATATTAATTGAGAAATTATAATATTGTAGAGTTCACAATTATATATTGTTTTTTATTTAACTAATTAACAAAATTTTATTTTATTTTAAATAAAAATTTCAAAATTTTGATTTTATTGATTTTGATAAATTTATAAAATGTAAATATATAAAAAATAATAATTATATACAAAAGCTAATTAGATGTTATTTTAAGAAGTTATAATAAATGCATTTATTTTAAATTTGGTATACATTTTAAAGTTAAAATAATAATAATAATAATAATAGTTTTTTATCTATCTATCATGTAAACTTTAACATTTACTCAATTTTGACATAAATTAATATTATAATTGTTTTAATAATTCATATAATTTTATTAATTATTTTTCAAGAGTTTCATATTCAACTTGAACAATTTCTTTAAATTATAATTTTTTATCATAATTTTTAAAATTTTATATTCCAATAAATATAATACTTTATTTTTCTTCTTATTATTACTATTATAAAGATAAATTTAAGAATAAATACTCTAATTTTTTATATAAAAATTGAATTAAATTCCTTATAGGAAGTGATTTTGAAAGAAACTAATTTAAATCTAAAGATACAAATTTAATTAAATTTTAACATTTTTGAGTAAACAATCCTAAAATTATTTCTTAATTTTATATTTAATAAATCATAAATTTAACATAATATTATCCATTTTGGTCCTAAGTTTTAAATATTGGTTTTTATTTTTTAAGTTAAAAATTGTATAATGATAAAAATAAAAAGAAAAAGTTAAATGGTAAATTATGTAAATGATTAAAGATATTATGACTAAAGTTGTATTAGTGTGTTTTATATATCCGTACGTGTGGTATGGTATGTTAAAAGATTTCGAATTTTTTATGGGTTTTATAGATGTGCTTTTGTTTTTGGATTTTAGTGTATTTTAGTTATTGTTTAATGTTTGTTTTTCATATTTTTCTTTCATGATAATTAATATTTAGTTTAGATTTGTGATTTTTTAGTACTGATTTAGGGTTTTTTAAATTTTTATGTATATGTATATGTGTGGTCAAATGTATCTTTGTTTTACATTTTTATTTTGGGTTTTTTTTATAGTTTATTTGAATTTTTTTTTTAAATTTGTTTATAGTTAGGGGGTTTTGATTCTGTTTGTTTAAATATGTTATAATTGTGTGTTCGTTAATTTTTTTTTTAACATAATCATTATGCTTTTGTTTAAATATGTTTGATTTTGGTTTTTTATTGATTTTTTTCTAGATTTGTTTACCGGGTATTTTGGTTTTGGGTTTTTTAAATTGTTTTTTATAAGTTCTGTGAATTCTTTTATGAAATCTGCAATGCATATCTTTGTTTATTTGTAACTATTATAGATCTGAACTTGTTTGTATTTGATTTGTTGAATCTTTACTACTTATTTGATTGTTTATATGCAAATAATATTTTTTTCATTATTTGATAGTTTTCTAAAAAAATATTTTTACTAAATATAGACGATAAAACTTAACCATTGATTGAGTTTATATTTCTCATACAGGTTAATTGCTAGTGGCGATAATGACTTAATGTACATTCTTTTTGCTTATATCATTATTCTGTAACAAATAATTTTTGTAATATGTTATATTGATAATTGATTATGAACTGGACTATATTTATTAATTATGGACTAAATACGATGTAGGACTATAATTTCAAATGGACTAAATTATGGATTCAAATTTTATTGAATTTTAGGTTTTAGATATAATATTTACAACAACCTTTGAAACTATTGTAATTGTGATTGATTTCTTTTTTACTTGAATTATTTTTGGAATGTCTTTTGAAAAATAATATTGAAAAATTATTAATTAATTTGAAAAATTGGCATTTTAAAAATAATTACTTTTAAATCTAGGAAAAAATTTATTATTTGATAATTGAATAATTAAGCCCAAAATTAAGGCCATTTTACTGCCCCAACCCTACTTCATCCGCTCTTACCTGACTAAATCTGATATTGCGCTGCTAGATTGAAAAAACACATGCTCCAGTTGAATTCTGGTCTAGATTTTTTCTTCTTATTTGGGTTTGGCCGATTTGAAAAATTATTTAAATTAGACTGAACTCGACTTATGTATACCCTTAAATAAAACAAGGGAACATATATTAATTGAAGTAGTTTAGCTATGTGAAATAAAAACTTAATGATATGCTTATAAGAAAAATTAAATATTTTAAGGTAAATATAGTTAAGAGAGATAAAAGTAGGTTTAAACTAACTAAGAAAAAAGTAGTTCAGAATAATTTTATATCTCTGTATCTTTACGAAGATATAGTTCATAATTGATTTGAGAGTAAAAAAAATTACATAACCAATCCTAATTAATTTAAAATTTAATTAACTTAAATTGAGTTGAGTTGAGTTGAGCTGAATTGTTGAAGTTACAAGAATATGATAAATCATGATTTGCCAAGATGTAGAATGATTTTAATTCGTAGTCAATGAGATAATGTTCCTTGATTTATGTTATCTTCAATAGCCAAATTTGAAATGATAACCCTCAAGTAACGTATTTTACAAGATATTCCTATAAGATACTCAAAATATAAAAATGGTATTGAATTATTGGTTCCATGGCTATTGTAATTTTCAAGAGTAAAAGATCCACACAATTAGATATAATCTAATAATTAATATATATATATGTATTATAAATTCAGATAATATCAAATGAAGTCTTGTAAATTAGGATAAATTAGGTTAAAATTAAAGAATTTCATTCTAATAAAAATTTACCATCTCAATCAAAAAGCAAAAGTTTTCTATATTTATAATTTAACAAATATATTAAAATGCTAGGACTTAGATAGGAAGACTTGCATGACAAACTTGGAAGAAATGAATTGCAAATTTGAGGGCTTAAGTTTTTGGCTACTTGTAAAAAGCATTTTAACAAAAAGACAAAGCTTGACTTGAAAGGCCTCGCAAAGTTTTATAATATTCTAATTTTGGAATTGGAAGCAAACATTTTAAAAAAATGCATGCCTTCCAGCGAGGATTCGAAGACTTTAGACCTTTGTTTTTACATTACTTGAAATTTTAGATACATTGTATGTACGTACAAGCAGTAATGGAATCATAAAACAAAATTTCAATTTTGGAATTATTCTTTAATTTAAAGCTGGAATGCACTACTAGTTGCAAATGGAGCTTATAATTAATTTATTTATTATTCTTTTGATAAGATTTAAGGCTTTTAACCAAATTTGGTTACATTTGCAGCTGTCTTGTCCTATTATGATTTAAAGCATTTGTGTTTTTTTTAATCTAAAAAATATTCTATTTTAATTTCAATTAAAAACAATTAAACTGTTTATTTTTATGAATTTAATTATTTGAATCATTATTTTTATTAAGTTCATTATCTGATATAAATTAAACATCAATTTAATTTACTGATTAAAATTAACGTTTAGGAATGAACTTAAAAATTTAAGAAAAAGTTAGTGTTATTATTATTATTATTATTATTATTTTGTGAATTCTAAGTAAAATGAGATAATAGGAGAAAATATTACATCTTTTTATTCTTTTACTCAAAATATTGTAAAATTTTGATGTGTAATTAAAAACTTTAAAAATTAATTTTAATATATTGAAAAAGTTAAATAATTGTCTATATTTTAAGTAAAATATAAAAAAAATAATATATTAAAATTTCAATGCTAATAAATCATTTGAACTGTGTTAGACAGTTCAAAACATAAATATATAATTTGGTTTAACTACTTTAGTGGTTTAATTTGATTTTAATTTTTAAACAATTATTATTATTAGTTTGATTTGAAAAGTATACTAGAACCATCCACACCATGCAAACCAGACTGCAAGCACACATGAAAAAAAAAATTCTCATCTCAAGTTAAATTTGACCAATGTGTTTTTTTTTTCTGAACTTTTTTTCATGTTTTAAAAATCAAGAAATTGATTTTTGATTTGGCTTGATTGTTATTTTGTAAAATATTTCAGTTTTTAGTTATTGGTTGGGCCACCTATGAATAATAACTAAAAGAAAGATAAAAAAAAAAGAGAAGGGAAGAGGAAGAGGGAGATGGAGATGGAGGGAGATGAAAAAGAGAAAGAGACGTATATTTTTAAAAAATAAAAAACATAATACGGAAATTTATAAAACTAATCTAAAAAAAAGTTTAAATTTCTAAAATACGGCACACTATGAAAATAATTATATATTTGCAAAAGTTGCTTCAAAAACAACAAAAATATGGCAAAACAAATGACAAAACTAATGAATAAACTTTCTATTTAATCAAAACACTTTCGACAAATCTTCTCCTTTGCAAATCAATAATTCAGTACAAATACAAGAATTATCATAAAAAAAAAAAAACTAGATTAAAGTCATCAATCAAAGCTCAAAAAGAATTAAACAAGAAGAAATCACAAGGAAGAATAAAAAAATACAAATTAGCAAAAAAAAATAACTTCATATTCAAAATCGAAGGTCAATGTAAATTAAAAAAAAATAACATCAGAAAGATAAAAAAAATAAATATATTCTTTCCTTCAAAATAGATATGTATTTTTCCTTTAAAATAAATCAATAGCAAAAAAATATAGATATTATGTGTATTTAAATAAATCAGCAGCAAAAAATGTATATATTATGTGTATATTAAATAAAAAGCTATAAGAGCAAACACTTAAAGTATATAAAGTTTAACAATAGTTTTAATATGTTTTAAATATTGAATGTGTTAAAGCCTAAAACATAAGATAAAAAATTAATTGAATAAAGCATAAAATTATATAATGTAAATAGTATGTATGTTATATAGATGTGTATATATATATATATATATTGAATTACAGCGCAAATGTTGAGTTATAGCATTTATATATTCTTAACTAACATATAGATATTGTATAGACGTTTCCTGGAATTATGTTAGGAAACTATACATGCCAATATTCACCCTCGAGCTGTTACACAACTAACTCTATTCTAAGAGCTATTCAAAATTGCCAGCCAAAATCCTCAAACATGCTCTTGAAGGGAACGTGGCAATTCTGCAAGGGCAACAGAAGTTCTTGGTACGCTTTCTACGAAAACACAGCCCAATCACTCAGCCTCTAAATGTCTTCATCACAAATCTATACGTTGATATTGCAACATCAATAAACAAAACATTCACAAGGTCCATCTTTTACTGGTTGGAGCTTGCGACAGCGAGCTTCGCATAAAGCTGAATCTCTAACTCTACATTTGTAACAATCTCACCAAGGATCTGCATCTATCTCAGGAAAAAAAATAACAGGAAATAAGATTATTCTTTGGAAGTCCAAAACAATGAATCAAAGTGAGAAACATCACTCATATAGGATACAACTTCCCAATGTAAGATTTATAATTGACAATAAAGAAAATTTATCCCCTTGTTCGGCATAAACAAATTCGAAGTATAAAATTGATTTGTAAAGGGTATCATTTAATTTAGTTATGTGAAACTCCATAAAATTGATCTTAGGAATGATAAATATTTTATGAAGTGTGAATTTTCTTGCATACCACACGAAAACATATCAAATACCAAATCAATTATGTTTTTCTTTCTTTTTGCAATTCATTTATACCAAATAAGGTCTTCAGCATGTGCATCCAGTCTACAAAATTACTGCATCTATGGTGTAATTTCAGTCTCCATCTCATTACATAGAGTCTTGTACATCAAACAATTTCATCTATCAACTAGTAAGTTGCAAAACACAGTAGAACAAATTACTTACCAGTTTGTTAAGCAGTTCCTGTTATCAACCTTTCCCGCTGATCTAGTTTTTTGACCTTTACGATGCCAATGAGAACTTGGAAGCTGAAGAATGCACAAACAGCATATGCTGCAATTGCAGGGACCTGGGAGAAATAACATAATGAAATGATCAACTGAAAACCAGGACGACAAATAAAAGATTATGGATAACAACATGCACTGAACTTACTCGAATGGAATTGAGATACAAAATTGTTGCAAAGTTTATTAGGCTTCCAGCTGCTACTGCCTGTTGATTGATCATCAAAGATTAATCAGCCCCTTCAAAAAGTACTGTAACTTTTGCATAAGTTACATGAAAAGCAACAGAATACATCAACAAATACAAGTGCATATCGATTATGCACATTGATGTTTGGGCTTGCCCATTTTTTAGAATTTTCAACCGCATATGTAAAGATGATCGACCAATTCCTTCAACTAGAAGCAGCATGGATAGTAAAATATGCTGAATTAATGATCTTGTGTGGTTTTTGCAATAAAATTCATAAATGCCAAGATAAGATGAAGGTGAATTATCTTGTGACTATTCATAAAAGTTCTACATGCAAATGTAAGGTTGAGGTTTATATTTCATTGCATTGAAGTGCCTGATGAACTGAAATTTCTCTATTGAGAATTTGCAATACATTATTTTATGCAAAGCAGACAGCAGAAACCAACTCTTACATCTCAATAGCGTTTATGTAAGCTATTTAATCGACATCAGAACCAAACAACTATAGCAAGTTATTTAGAAATTGAGTACTAGGAAGCCATTTAAAATCTTCCAAACCAAGACATGAAATTCATCTTCCCCTGAGAAATGTGTCAATGCATTGACTGATTATTTAATTGAACCTCATAAAAAGATGAATACATATTTGGTAATTGAACTTTCTGGGTTAGGAACTAGGCAAACTTACACTCCCTACTGTCTTCTGAACAGCAGCAACACGTTGAAAGGCCCTTTCTGCCTCCAGAGTTCTAACTCGAAGCTTCAGATCACCTTGCTCCTGCAAAATATTGTTAAATGTAAAGTAATGCATAATGAATCAACAGGATATTTATGGCACCAGTATTACTTTAGTCATTCAAATTAAACTACATGTAAAGCAAGCACTCAATAGTCCTACCAAACGCTGGATAGTTTCAGCAAGCTTTTCAACTCTATCAGCCTGTCTAAATAAGTTGTAGAATGCACGAGACTGCCTGTCCCATCTCTTTCTGAGGTCCTGAAATATTTATGGATTGATTAAGAAAATGAGACTCAATCATGTTGGATGCAGAAGGCTAGAGTAGAATTATGATGGCCCAACTTTATAATCCAGATCTCTTAATATAAATAAATAAAGAAAGAAATGCTATACCTTTATGAGAACTTCAACTCCGGCTTCACGAAACCTCAGCAACTCGAGTGCATAACTACACGGGTAAAACATGCAGAAAATGTCAGATATAAAAATTATAAGCAACCAAACTCCAGAAAATTAGAGGCAGATTCATCTAAAAGAAGTGCAACAGCAGGATGGCGCATACGGTTTGGCAATCTCTGTAATATCAAACCGTGGGTCAAGGCCCTTCCCAATGCCATCCAATACTGCAGAAATAATAACTGGTCTAAGCTTAATGTCATAAATAACATAACAAAATAATGAATCCAACAGATTCTATTACAACACCTGAAAATGCTCTAACAACAAATGTGAATGTGGCAGGAAATCTAAAAGGTTGATCTGCTGCAATGGCTAATAAATCTTCCCCTGTTAAAGAGAATCCAATGTGTGTTAGTTGCATTT
The DNA here is from genome assembly GCA_947685225.1 of Garcia nutans. Lineage (NCBI taxonomy): Eukaryota > Viridiplantae > Streptophyta > Magnoliopsida > Malpighiales > Euphorbiaceae > Garcia > Garcia nutans. The sequence goes on from CANTUV010000035.1 coordinate 13,722,688, forward strand.
ATATGTTCTCAAACTTAGGTGAAAGATCCGAAGTTGCATCATCTTTTAGTAGAAAAGCAGGACAAATCAAGTTATCAGACCTACGAATCCAAATGTAGGACAGGATTGTTAAACCATAGATTTTATAGCATTAATAGAGTCAAGAAATTGAAACTTAAAACCCAAACTATGAAGAAGTCTAAGAAACTAATAGAAACATGTAACTATGAATAAAGGCATCTCTTTTTACTTATTCAGAAAATACCAACAGAATGTCAAGTGCTCTGATGACATTTATAAGATATTGCACCAAAATGCATGTGTTGAGAATAATTGATTACTCCCATTATATGAATTTTGTCAACACACAAATTTTTATTCATATACACAACGCAAGTTACCAATTGCAGCAAGGCGTTGCTTCTTTTTCTCTATCTTTTCCTCCTTGGTCAATGGCTTTTTAAATCCTAGCTCTGCTGTTGCCATTTCTCTGTCTCTTCTTTGCGCAGCAAGACGCTCCTCAAAACTGCAAAAGTTGTTAATACAATTTCATGGTTGTAATTATGTTCAAACAAAGAAAACACCTACATGTTAGTTCTCAATTATCTGGTAGCTTTTCCAAGGGTTTTAATGTTTATACTATGCAGCATGCTGACAATATCAAATAGTCAGAAAAAAATTGTGGGTCTTTTATGCTTCCAAGATGCAAATGTGGTGCTTAGACTAGCATAATCGTACAATAGAAAAAGGAAAAGCCAAGGATCAGAATATTTATTTATTATGGCAAGCATACAAGTCAAGCCAAATGCTCAAGTAATATTTATATTTGGAGAAGCTATGATAAGCCCGTTGGGCTGTGCATGAACTTGGGAAATGCCAGAGCCCAGCCCACAATTTTCTTTACAAATTGGGACCCACAGCCAAGCCTGTGACAGGCATTGATGGCATAGCAACATTAAGCAGACTCTTCCTATCTAGCATAATTTCAGATGAGCAATCTATCTGGACTTTGGAAGCAGTAATATACTGAGCAAATGAATCAGCCTTATCCTGCCTTTCATATTATTGTTCTGAATTGAAGATTGACACAGTTATAAAAATCACTCAGTAACCCAAATCAGTATTGAGATTGATAATTGCTAATGGAAACAGCAATCAAATATGGCTAATTTCTTATACTGAATCAACAATAAATGCAATGACAGTAATAAAAAAGAAGATTATTCACTTAAAGCACCTATTAAGGAAGAATTGTGCAGTTCGCCTGACAGCTGTCATGTCTCCAGTAGGCACAAGGACACCCATTTGAATCATTGCTTGAAGGACCTACACCAATGCAAATGTTTTTCTTTGTTACCATCACATCTAACCAACTGAACCACAATATCATCAACCTTACTATTGTAGCATTGACAGTCAAGAAACCTAGCCTGATTGAAGGCAACTTAAGTGAGAAATGTACTTCACCTTATCAGGATTCTTCTCGTAAACTCCATAAAATGTTTCCAATAACCCTTCTCTAATGTTTGGGCTGATACTGCAGCATGCCAAGACACAGGATAATTGGTACATAAAAAACTTAGCAAATGCACTTGGTTGGAATGCTTATTGTAGACGGCCTATGGAGGATCAGAAAATACCTTCCCATCATTCCAAAATCATAAAAGATCAACCTTCCACCATTGACATCATCAACAGCAATATTTCCTGGATGCTGCGTACCAAAAGAACAAGGATTTCCATTACATGTAGGTGGTGAACTTTAAAAGACATTAATAATTATGAAACACATTTCCAAGTCTCAGTATGAGCATTGATCACGAAATGCTGAGCCCCTTCTCAATGCTATTAGACTAGAGCACACTATATGATCCACATGGAAGAACATGGATCAGAAACAGATTGATTGAACATTGTATTTTGCAGATATAATTTAACTGTTCCCTTATTAATGCATCTGACTTCGCCAAATGGAGTTCACGGATATGTTGGAGAATATTCAAAAATTAAAACCTATATTCAAAAATCAAAACCTTTCAGAATTTCTTGAGACAGACATGCATTGGCATGACCACACAAATGATGCAAATTAAATATTTCAGAGACTGGCACATTGAATACAACCTCATATACTTTGGCCATAAACTACTGATGCCTTCTGATTTTACACTTCAACTTATGTCCGATAATAATCCAAACGCTGATCCTAAATATTTCAGAGGCTGCAACCTTTAGCATTAAATACAGTGGGCCGGAAGCTACTATACTTCAAGTATAAATTACCGATGCCTCTACATTTTACATTTTGGCTGAAATCCCTAGTCCATTATCATGGGAAAAGAATCTACAAGTAGTCAAAACTTCAAAAACTAACATGAAGAACAAAGATTTTTTTTCTCTATATGACTAGTGAAACATCACTTGGTAAAAAAATTAGAAACTAGCATCATAATTTCAGTTTGCTCAAGCAAATTGCAAGTTACAGCATCTGTTGTAAAACATGGGCACAGCAATCAGCCACATCCAAGATGGAAGGTATATAATTTATACTGCCTTCACTTAAGACATTTAAAAATTTCACCTACAGGAATTCAGGGAAGGTCTCCAGCAGAATTTTCTAGACCTAAATTTTCATTTTTTGCCCCTTCAGATAAGCCTTTCAACGCAGGAATTGCAGGTCTTTGAAACTAACCACTGTACTATATGAATGAGCAGGCACAAAAAAAAAGATGCTTTCACCCTTTTTTTTATGTTTTTTAGAACATAAAATTGGTTTCACTTTCTCATAGTATTGTCCAACCCTTACCAATTCCCACCTCAGCTTGGTCCATCATTAGCATGGACTTCAAAGAAAAACTTCCTATGTCCAAGGGCCATGACAACATTTTAGTAGTCATTGATAGCCTCACAAAATACGCTCACTTCATCCCATTGTCCCATCCCTACAATGCTGCAACGGTAGCCAAAAAATTCCTAGACAATGTCTCCAAGCTACATGGCCTACCCCAAACCATTATACCAGACCGAGACGAAATTTTTACTAGTGGATTTTGGAGGGAACTCTTTCAGTTGCTTGGAATAAATCTCAACTTGTCCTCACTTATCACCCCCAAAGCGACGGACAAATGGAGAGATTAAACAAAACACTAGAAGGCTACTTGCATTGCATGACGCACAAGCACCCAACTAAGTGGATGGATTGGATTAGCCAAGTTGAGTGATGGTATAATACCTCTTATCACACAGCCATAAACATGACACCATTCCAAGCCTTGTATGGCCAACCTCCTTCCTCACCTCCCTTCAATCTTATGCCTAGCAAAGTGGCAGCTGTGGAAGACTTCTTGCATCAAAGAGAGTCACTCAACCAGCACCTCAAAGAACAGTTACAACAAGCCAAGGGTCAGATGAAATTATATGCAGATAAGAGGAGAATTGAAAGGCAATTCACTGTGGGGGACTGGTTCTATTTACGACTCCAACCATATCGACAAGCCACGGTCGCCATCCGAAGAAACATGAAACTTGCAGCTAAATATTACGGGCCCTTTGAAATTATTGAACAAAATGGTGATGTTGCTTATAAACTGCTGCTGCCCCCTGGCTCCCAAATCCACCCCATATTCCTTGTTCCCCAACTCAGGAACAAGCTGTGAGAGAAACAAGCCCCCATAATATCTCCACCAACGCTGCAAGAAGACACAGTTATCATAGCACCAGAGAAAATATTGAACTCAAGAGTCATTTATAAAGGAGGTCAGCAAGTCCAGCTACTTCTCATCAAATGGTTGAACCTCTCTGCAGTGGATTCCACATGGGAAGACCTCTCCTTCATAGCTGCACAATTTCCAGACTTTTGGCATTCTTGGGGACAAGAATGGTCTCATGGGGAGGGAATTGTAACATATAAGAGGAAGAAGAAAAAGGGCAATCAAGGGAATGACTTGATTATGTGCTGTGAATGGGACAAAACGGGTACAACTAACTTGCCAGCAAAAAATGTTAGCAACAAATGTGCATAGTAGTGCACAATTCGAATATCCTAAAGTAGTGAAGATGATAGTTTTGTTCTATAGCTGATTAACATTCCTGTATGAATATGCTCTGAATTGTGGAAAGAAATCAATCAATATCTGAATATTCACTAATTACTCCTTCTTTCTCTCTCTCTCTCTCTCTCTCTCTCTTCTCCTTCTCTTCTGCATTTCTGTTCTCTATCCCTTTCATCTTGCCTCTGCTTTCTCTTATTTCCAGTTGATTAATTCCTTGATTTGGGTGCTTTGAGTATTTGACTTTCAGTTTACCCTTTTTTTATGTTTTTTAGAACATAACATTGGTTTTACTTTCTCAAAGGATTGTCCAACTGAAAATCTTTCAGAGTATGTTTGGTCAAGTAAGGATTTCAAAATTACTAGTTTTGGTGTTTCTGTTACATGGATTTTCTTTTGTTAGGTAGATTCCATGAACAGAAATTGGACTCTTGAATGTCGGTGGACATTTGCTTCATACTGACACTGAAATGTTAATTATAAATACAACCAAAAATCTGGTCAAAAGTTTGTTTTTTGTGTGTGTGTGTGTGTGTGTTTTGGGTTTCAGGAGCTCCAGCCCTTGTTTATGTAATGAGAAACTTCAACATATATCCTAGCATTTGAAACTTTCTATCCAAATATGAGCTTAAGAACTGTATTAGCAGAGATCATAAGTGGCAACCAGAACTTACAGGATCAGCATGGAAAAACCCATGAGACAGAATTTGTTCCAAGTAAGATTCAACAGCATATCGGCCCAATCTGCAGAATATGGTAAAATAGTGTAATAATTACAGGCATAGTAAATAAACTGTCTCAGTTTTAAAAATATAAGCATCAAAAGCATGTGCTGAAGATTGCACAGTAAAGAAGGTTAACAACAGGGCATGATTCTAACCTTTTACGATCAACACCTATCTGATCTAAAGCTTGAATTTTGTTTATTTTGATCCCTGGTACATACTCCATTGTCAGAACCTACACGGCAGTTAATAAATAAGCAAGAGTGTTTAATAGATAAATAACTTTCACATGTTGAATTTCATGAATAGTAACCTGCGGAGTAGTGTATTCCCAGAAAATTGTTGGGACTTTGACATAATCCATATCCTTGAAATTACTTGCAAACAATTCTGCATTAGCGGCTTCCTTTGTGTAATCAATTTCCTGAAAATGTTTATTATCACTAGTTATCACTTTTATAATAGTATTGAAGAACTGTAAAGAAATAAGATATTGACATAATCAATGCTAATGATCCATTAAGTAACAAGCTTGTGAGTTAATTAATGATCATAAACAATGTTAAGCATTTATGTTTTAGTCCTCAAATTTAAAGAAGATAAATTGAAAAGGAAATCCTAATCATGTCAGCCTAAGAGAAATCTTAGTCATATCTTGAAAAGTTTAGTATATGTAAGCAACCTCTTTGGTGACAAATCACCAGTAAGGTTGAGCCCTTTGCTATCATAGGTCGAGTCATGCACCAATGTATTAGGAGATGATTCGCCTCTTAGCAGGTCCATAATAAATCTGCCAAGGCATTTCCAAAGATTCCTGTGCCTCATAGTTGTTCTCAATAATGGATCATCCCAATATCCGATCAGCTATTAGATATAGTTCACCATTTTACTCTATTTGAGCTAAACTATATATAAAGTAACAGACGTTTAGATCTGCACTCAACTTCAACCAACACTTATTATGATCTCCCCCCTCCTGTCATGCTGTCATCCATGTCAACAATCAAATTTCAGCTGGACTTAAAGTTGCTCTTTAAAGCCTGACCAGCCTAGTAATAAGAAAGACTTTCAAAATGGGGAGTCAATTATGCTGCAATATAACATCCCCTAAGCAATAGGAGAGCAACAAGACTATCTGCCACATCATCCATGAATGATATTCCACTTGTAAATTCTGAAATGAAGGAAGAAACAAAAGAATTTCCTATAAAGAATTGATTTTTCCATGAATTCACAGAGATCTTTGCCACTAATTTTGCTATAAAAGAATTTCTCCTTTTCTTTTTGGTGAATAAGAATTCCTCCCTTCCATCACTCTACTGGTAAAATATTATCGATAGCTAGTTCTATGCCTACCTAAGAATCACTCCAATAGCAAATTGTAGTATTTTCCTGAGGTATGACAGTGGTGAGGAAATAAAGCAGAATAGCATTTACCTGGTACAAGACAGTTGCACATTCATCATAAATCGCAACCCAATCCCTCTTTGCACCATCTGATTTCGGGTCAACCTTTTGAAGATATTCTGCTATTACCTGGAAAAAATGGCCAACATGCCCATGTGTGAAAGACTCAGAATTTGAACCCTCAACATGGGTGCAAAAGGCAAAGATTTCTAAAGTATCAAGAAAACTAACCCTCAGGTTTTTAAGATCAATGTCAAAAAGCTCCTTGAGACCAGGTCTTTGTACTTTAATCACAACTTCCTGTCCCTTCAATCTTGCACGGTGAACCTGGCCTGCAATAAATAAATAAATAAAATAAATGCGACACACAAAAAAAAGTGCAATGTCAAAATATTTTTTTCTCATAAGCTATTGCATCAAAGGAACAATCAACCAGCATTAATATTTACCAAGACTTGCTGCAGCAATTGGTTCATAGTCAAACCTATCAAAGATGTCATTAACTGGGCCTCCAAGTTCTTCTTCAACTATAGATGCAGCTGTCTCTGATGGAAAAGGGGGAACTTGATCCTGCAGAAGAATCAGTTTAGTCCTACCTAGGGAGTTACCACTTCAGGTGAAATGCCTAGAACTAATTGGAACTACCAGTTAATAGAATGTGTAGCGTGAAAAGTTTTGAAAAATCTTTGCCAGTACAATAATCAGGAGGAGAGACATTATTGATTATACAGACAAAGAAGATTAGACAAGAAGAATTCAGTAGAATTAAAAAATAAAAGAATCTACACCTGAAGTTCAGACAACTGATCAACATACTCCTGAGGAAGAATGTCTACTCTAGTGGAGAACTGCTGGCCAATTTTGATGAATGTAGGGCCTAATCTCAAAATATTTTCCTTTAACCACTTAGCAAGGGCTTTTCGCCTTAGAACCTTTTTCTCCTCAGTCATTCCTCCTGCATGATCAGCTCTACAAATTATATAGAATGAAAGAAGGATAATACTCATAATAAGAAAAAGAACAACAATAACAACATAAAAGCATGAGTTAAAGAGTCATAGTTAATATTGAAGCATGCATTACTTTTGAACATGTGATGTGAAAAAAAAAATCTTCAGTTTCAATAACAAGAACCAAAACAACGATTTAAAATGAACAAGCAAGTCCACAGTAATGGAAAAAACTCAAAACCAACTAATTGAGATCAATCAAATCTTAACTATATGGTTTCAAATGCCATTATCAATCCACAAAGATGCAACTGACCTCGATATGAAAATTTCTGGTTGTTCAACCAAGCTCTGAAGATGAATGTGAAAACAAATCCCCATATTTCCAAGGTCCTTTGAATAGTTGAGTAGGTTTTAAATCTATTCCAACGTCCCCCAGGTGCAACAGAAACCTACAAGATGCAAACATTTTTTAAAGGACAGCAAAGTTTAAAAACTCAGATGCAATATGAGGAGTACATTATCCATAAAGACAATTCAAAAACAATGCAGTCTCAATTAAAGACAATGATTATTCAATTATACAGAATTAACGCAATTAAAAATAAATTTGGGTAAAACACTCTAAGATTTCATGAACGCGCAAGAAAAAAATCATATTCCGCCAGAACTTCCGTCTCAATCTCCTCTGAGTAACTATCATAACTTCTTCAACAACCACCAGCCAACAATGACGGAAGCAGGGATTCAAGCTTGTACCGAACCAACACAAGTCCAACAATAATGAAAATAATTAATAAAGGTATACCTCAACTTGTTGCTGGCCTGCACGCTTAAACCAAGCCTCTTCTTTCCCAATCTCTTCAATCCTCTTTTTCCGGACATCCTCCGATAGTTCCGCCTTTTCTTCCACCACCATTTCCGGCGATGTAAGACCGCTGCCATTCCCATTGACATACTTCACCAAAATTCCATTACTGAAAACTTCCATCTCCTCAGTCTCCACTACACTAAGAGCACCATTGGTATAACTCCCGACGGATGATGATCCATTAAAACCATAGTCATCTGAAGGAGCACCATTATTTCCATTCACTCGTTTTAATAATTCACGCTCCCTCTCTTCAATCACCAAACTCTCTTCTCTAATAGCACGAACTCGAGGCCTGAAAGAAACACTTGTAGTAGAAAGAGGAAGTTTAGAGAAAGAATATCTAGAGAGAGAAAAACGATGTTTACGAGTCTTAGCTCGTGGAGAGCTGAGGACAGTGAGGTCAGGTACAGATAAAGAAGAAGCCATCAATGGAGAGATTTAATCAAAATCTACGACTAAGCCTGAATTTTCATTATTTAATTTTTTTTTTTTCTAAAGGAACCAAGCGAAGCTTTTTGTGGTATGGAAGTGAAGGGGAGAGGAGCTCAAGAAGAAGAAAGAAAGAAAGAGAGATGAAAAATAAAATAATAAATAAATAAATAGAGAAGGAGGGAAATAAAAATAAGGGGTGGAGAAGGAGATCACACGTGGCAAGTGAAAAGATGAGTTGAGGGAGATTTGCAATGTTTTGATTGGTTGTGAGAGTTAAAAGAACTGTACAGCCACAAAGATAATTTGTCTTTGTTGGAATATTTTTCGACGCTTTTTATGCTTACGTGTCTTTTTATTATTATTATTATTATTAAGAGGCGTCAGTGATTCGGACTGAGCTGGTGTGAAGCAGAGTTGACGTTTGTTCCGATTCGGGTCAGATTTGTGGATTACATTTTTTTCACCAAATTTATATTTCCTCCGTACCATTTACATAAAGAAAATAAAATGGACACAAAAATTAAAAAAATTTCACTTTTTTCATCTCTATTTACTTAAATACTCCTAAAAAAAATCCCTCAAAACCTACTTTTAAGGTAAGAATATAAATGGTATTTTGTCTCATTTCACTCTTCAAAATTTACCTAAAATGACATATTTTCTATATAAAAAATATACTAAAAAAAAATTTTTCCTATATAAATAATACGGAGGGAGCATTTGGTTAGCTTAACTTCCAATTCAGTGATAGTTGTTTCACTTTTAACTGATAAATAATAAAGACAAGGTTAAATGAATTAAATTAATTTGAATAAAAAATATTTATATATTAATTAAATTAAAAAATAATTATATTAATATTTATTTTTTTTAATATATTTGAACCAATTTGATTCATATACTATTTTTATTAAATAAAATCATTTATTTATTATTTAATACTTTTAGATATTTTATTAATTAAGTTGCCTATATAAGGTGCATAGGAATTAATATATAAGAATTATATAAAAATATAGAAAAAAATCTCACGTGAAAGTGAGGAAATGGCATATAAACACTCGAATAAGTTTTGACTTAAAAATACTAACATCGATTCTTGGACTAATGAAGAAGTTCAATTAAAACCAGACAAGCAAAAAATTAAGAAAAAAAAAATTAAGTACAACATCTCTCAAACATATACTAATAAACTCCACATCAGCGCCTTATTAGAGGGGTAATAATAATATTAATAAACCATCCATTTAAAAATATATGCAGTTGGAGCCTCCTGCACATGGCTGACTAGCCATTAAATTGTCTTAATTTTAAAATGAAAAATAATGAAAACATCTTGTTTTCGATTTTGATATGGAGAAATAAATACAATAAATGCAAATGTTTAGTAGAAAAACTAATAAAAAAATCATAAAAACCTTAAAATTATAAATCACAGATATTTTGGGAAAAAATCTCTAAAAAACATATTTTAGAAAGGAGGGAGTAAAAAAGAACAAGAGTATGAACAAAAGGAGAAGAAAGGTAGTTTTCCACTGTTCACAATACATACAAATTTTTTGCTGTTCAATGTTACAAAATTATGAAAGAGAAAAAGGCAATAACTATTAGGTACATTAATATACACAAATTATAATGTATGTTTCAATAAGACTATATTAACTTTAACAGAGAACCATTGAATTCAAAGAAAAGAAGGATATCCAAAGGACAAAGCAAACGAGACTTTTCTTATGTATTAAAGGTAAGGTGTTATCTTGGACCAGACAATTCTACAGCATGAAGATTCTCAGTGGAGTCAAGGATCCATTCGGAGCTTCGCGATGGGGCCAAATCGGCCTCTTGGCGGACTACTTCTACCTTTTGCCACTCCTCCCATCTTTCTGCTAGTCCATCACCTTCAAGCATTCTCACTACCTCGAACATCTTAGGCCGCTCCATTGGAGAGCTCTGGGTGCACAAAAGCGCTACTTGGATTAGCTGTTCCACTTCAGTTCCAACATAGTTGCTCTGCAGGTCTGGATCAACCAGCATTTCCAACTTCTTCTCTTTTAGGAGGGCTTTAACCTGAAAATTTTTCAGAGCAGTTAATACATGAAAATGGCATGTATAGGTCCAGCGAGTGCATGAGAAGATGTTTTAAGTTTGAGAGAAGAAATGCAATCATTCAGTGCTTTGAGCCCTGCACCAAATGTGCAATAGCCTGCAGTGCTACTATAGGAATGATTCTCAGTGATAAAAAAAAAAAAAAAAAAAAAAACTAAGCATATGGCAGCTCAAAATTGCCAACAATCATCACTGGAGAGGAAAAGGGAGTGCTAAAACCCAGAAATTATTGGCATTTCATAAGCAATTCACAAATTTAATATCAAATAATGAATTATGATAATTGCACCAACTACTTTTGAATGATCCAATTAAGATCATAAAATTATGCAATTTCAGGAAAAAAAACATTATAAATTTATGCTTCATATGCTATTTAAATGTGAATTCCAAGCAAGCCTCCATATCCTCTTATGTTCAGCCTCAATTTATATTCTACAAACATGGAGCATAAGCCTAAAGCTTTGCCAGTTTGCTTTTAGGTCCCACTTAAAGGTTAGAATTTCTTATCGAATCAAATGGGTAGCTGCCAAACCAAAGCACATAAACAAGCAAAAATTGAGCTAGAAGGTCACAGGTAAGAAACAAAATAGCATTATAATTGACTCAAATTTTTTTAAAAACTCAATTTCAATAAAATATCATAAAACAGAACAACAATAAATTATTGATTAGCCAGATCAAAACAAGTAAATAGAAACATTGAAGAATGAGTAAATGTTGCTGTTTATAGTTCGACATAGCATTATAAACTCATTCATGCTTATAACAAGATGAATATACACAATACAAAAATCAATATATATGTGTGTACGTGTGTGTATATTTATAGCCACCCATGTGAAATATTTCATATATTCTAAGGATGCAAGGGGAAATATATTCCCCAGGCTGTCATTACCTAAGTTGGAAAACTTGATAATAATCAAATAAAATTTCACTAGCTTCATGTGATAAAGCAGATAAGAAAGCACCTGAAGATAAACATATAAGAAGATGACGAGCGTATTACCCAATCAAGCAGCATAACATCATCATCATTTGCAAGCCTTGCAAGATCAAAAGCTCTCTGTCCAGTGATAAGCTCTAAAAGCATGATCCCATAACCAAAAACATCAGTTTTCTCTGATGACTTTCCTGTTGAGAGATACTCTGGAGCTATATGCCCAATGGTCCCACGTACAGCGGTTGTAACATGGGTATCTTTGTAGTCCATCAGCTTAGCCAAACCAAAGTCGCCAACAACAGCCTCAAACTCCTCATCCAACAATATATTTGCGGCTTTCACGTCACGATGAATAATCTTTGGATCACAGTGATCATGCAAATAAGAAAGGCCCCTTGCAGAACCCAGTGCAATTCTCTCCCTTGTTGGCCAATCAAGAGGAGCTTCAAGCGGCGGACATTCTATAAGAATAAATCAAAATGATCATATGTCCTCAAGTCGCAGATTGCAAAGAAATATTTCTGCTAATAAAATTCCAATCTCAAAGTGACTCAACTTAATTATATTTACATGGTAAGAAGCAAAACTGAAAATAGCATTAAAGCTCAACATCACTATAAAAATAATATAAATGACAATCGACAATGTTGGGTATACAAGACTTAAGGGGTAATGACTGTTATATAGCATATTATACAACTACAAACAATGCAGAGTGCACATAAAGCCTTGGAACAAATATGTTATCCAGAAATTCAATTTGAAGGCAGGGTTTCAATAACAGTCAATTTGTATCAGTTATTTGGCATACCATTAGACTAAACGTTGTTTAGAAAGCTCAGGTGAACAGGCCCATTACAGCCTTTACACCCTGTCCCCCTCTGTTGTCATACTATACATAATTTTTCTTGAAAGATACTATTTTGAAAAAAGAATAATAATTATAGCACCAATTGTCACCTTTTGACTGCAACAACTCTGGGCCATGATTTCCATTTCAAACACAACAATTTTGAAAAAAGATTCTTTTTGGCTCAAACTCTTAAAAGAGTTTTATATTTTACTCTTTCAATGGAGTATTTGTTTTGAGAAAAGTAATTAGCTTGCCCAAAACATGCAGTATTCATCTATTTTGACAAAGAAACAGTTCATAGTACCAGAGTCAATTTAAAATCAAGAGAAAGAAAACAACCAATACCTCTTAGACATGATGCAACGCTTCCATTAGCCATGTATGGATAAACAAGCAGTCGTTCAGTTGGTGTCATGCAGAAACCACGCAGTCGCAGAAGATTCCGATGCACAGCCATGCTGATCATTTCCACTTCTGTTTGAAACTGCAACTCCCCTCCTGGTGTCCGCTCCTCTTTAAGTCTTTTTACTGCCACCAAAGTTCCATCAGCCAATCGCCCCTTGTATACCTTACCAAATCCACCTCTGCCCAGAATGTTCTTGTTGCTAAAACTATCTGTTGCAACTTGCAGTTCTCGCAGAGAAAACCTTTTAAGCTGTCCCAAGTGAACGTCAGGATCCTCTTCACCTGAAAAGAAAGTACAAAATAAAAAATAACATGCTGGCTCCAAATGTCAGAGATTATTTTGAATCTGAAATACAAACCAGGCACATCAAAAAAAAGTTCTGGTGGCTGCCTTCGCTTCCAATATGCAAACCAAATAGCAGGAGCAGCAAAAAGTAAAGCAGCACCAACAGCCACTCCAGCAGCAATAGCTCCAGTGGGGCTACTTTCTCCTGAAATGATAATTCAATTGAGTTCTTCATGCATATCCACCATAACAAAGTTCATCTTATCATTTGGACTTCAATAAACACCATAGAAAACAACTATTTTAAGAGTAAATTTCACTTCCCCACTAGCTTTGCTGGGAAAAAAATTTTTCTTCATTGCATTTTCTAATTTATTTGGACAATTTCTAGTCAGAGTAGTGCAGCTAGTCATAGAACAGTAGCTGCTGCAATGTCATTATTTAAGTCAAGTACCAGGATAAGAAGCAGTTGGTGTTGGAACAAATGGAGGTGGCGGAGAAAACGGTGGAGATCCAGGACATGGCTTTCCAGTAACTGGCCCACATAGATTCAAATTATTTGCAAAACTGCAAAAGGTTAATCAACAAATAACTAATTGGTTCACATTAGTCAAACAAGATATATATAGTTTTAGTCATACGAAGGAAAACCTTATGGGAGTAAATAGTGAAAAGGATCCATTATCAGGTACAGGCCCTGATAGACGATTGTTTGATAAGTCCCTGCCACAAACATTATGACATGCCAATATACCATCACTATAACCATAACAAAAACTGATGGCTGAAGAGAAAAAGAAAAGGAAAGATGAAAGGTGAATAATCAGTGCACTTACAAGACTTGCAGGGCAGTAATATTAATTAAGGAGATAGGTATGGAACTGGACAGACTATTGTTGTTGAGTCGACTATCCTTACATAAAATACCAAGAAAACAATGTTAAATTCCATTCCCATCATTTTTATATCTAAAATTAGCAGACAATAACACATACACGTAAATGGATAAAGCTGACATAAGATTGTAATGAAGTAAGAAACCAGAATGACTGAATATGTAGTAATTACTAAAAGTCAAAGAATCTCTATTTTCACAGAAAATATAACTCATAATATCATGGAATGAACAATTCAGATGCAAGCTCAATGACCTTGTGCAGCTACTCGTGTGATATATTGTTTGATACTTGCAAGCAAATGAAGCCTGCACTAAATTCCTCATTAATCTTAAGAATATTTTACTGCCTTAAATATTATTAATCTTGTAATAAAAAATATGCAAGGTGATACAGAAGAAAACTAAAAAAAAAATTGCTCCCCATCAATAACCAAACAATCAGTTGGCCAAACTTGTAAAATATCTAAACCTAACAATGATGAAATCAATATCACCAACCACAACTATATGAATGGAATTCCACCTTCAATGCAGAGAGAAAAAGAAGAAAGAAGTAAAAGACAAATTAGGAGTTCCCTCTTGCTTATGTATTAATAATGACATAATTGTAGTGCTAGGTAATCATTAAATTTAAAAAAATAATAATAATAATGTAAAAAGAGGCTTTATTGTGGTTGCTTCTAATTTCAACAACAGGGCTTTAAACAATTTATCCATAACAAAGTCAGGGAACCAAGCTAGATCAGACCATAACAGGATGTCAAGTAGCACTTTTATGATTGAAAAGATATAGCAACACAACACAAATATTTTATTTTACACAAATGAAAAATATTGAATTAGTAATCCTTGAAATGCAATTACGTAATGGGTGATATATCACAAGATATAACAGGCTATTTTTAACGCCCTGATTATCAATTTCAATAACAATTAACTTGTTATTATGCTATATTGATACCAAGAGAAAATATCACACCGTTCATATGTTCAAGACAATTATCAGTAAACTGTGTTATTGGCAACAAAACATTATTAAGTTTTACCATTTTAGCAAAATATTTAAACCTACAACTAGTGGAAGCCAAAAGCTTCTTGCCACTCAATGATTTATTCATCACAGTAGCAAATGGAAAGAATCACAACCCCTCCTCCCAAGAACAAATAAATACAAAGTTTGGGGCTCCCTTTATAGTGTTGCCTATGGGTAAAGTAACATTCAGCATGATTATGGTGCCAGAAATAAACAAAATTTAAGTTTTGTGGTGAGTCTGATTCTTCTGGTAAACAAAAAATAAATACATAAGAAATACAAAAATAAACAATAGAATAGTGTAAAGGATATAAATTCATACAGGAAACGCAGTTTTGTCAGTTTGCCCAATGTGTCTGGAATAGGACCTGTGAAACTGTTCAAGTAAAGATCCAAGCTCACCAAGTTTGTTAGATTCCCAAGATCACTAGGAATCTGTCCACTAATATTGTTGCCATAGAGTTCCCTGCCATAAGACATAGATGATATAAAAATGACAGGGTATGTTAATGATACTATAAAAAAGGACAAGAAATAAAACAATAAAGAAAGAATAATACATGTGTGTTTGTGCACACACTGTACATATAACCACTTCATTATTATGCATTGCCATGTGATTTCAATGGATTTCTTCTTCAATGTGTTTATTATTAGCCACTTGACCAAAGTCTTATTCAACAATTGTTGTAATAATAAAGAACTCAGAATATGCAAAAAGTAAAATAAACAGTTCTTGATACATTGTAACAAATTTGCTCAGACACGATAGTTTTCACGCCATTTGAAAGGTCAATTTCCTCTGCAAGAGTAGCAACATTTAAAAATCAAACTTAATGATAAAACTTATTGCTAAAACTTATTGCTACTTATCAATCAATTGATTTGCTGCTAACTAGCTTTAGGCTGCAAGATCGTGAAATATTCCATTAGCAGCTTTACATCCGATATAAGCATGCAAAATAAACTTTGCTATCACTAGATTTGTTTGAATTTGAAAACTCCATCGAGTCATGGTTTTTTTGGCATTCCTTCCCTTTTTTTCCCTTTTCTCCTTTTTTTATTTGGAAAAGAACACAATCTTGACTAATATTACAGAACCTAGCCCATTTCCATAAACTGCCAACTCACGTGCTTCAAAAGCTTTGGGTGATACATATAATTGACAATAGTCATAAAAGAATATATTTCATAAAATCGGATTACTATGAACCTAGAAAAAATGTGTGCAGCAAAATTATCCATAATGAAAACGAAGAGTGAAATTAAGAGATGCATGAAGAATGGAGAAGAGGAAACCGTGGAAATATCATAGATATGATATCCAAGTGAACAAATAGTAGACATCTTAAGAATGACTTACAGATACTGTAAATTCTTAAGCTGGCCAAGCTGTGGCACCAATTGGCCAGATAGTGCTGCATTTCCAAGGTCACTGCAAGATATAAGAAACCATACTTTAACATATCTCGCTGAAGATTATAAAACATGCATAAAATCTGAACAAGCTTTATAATGGACTAAGTTGCTTACACTCTAACAACACTATTTTCATTGTTACACGTAACATGAAACCATGTACAGGGATTAACAAGGGTAGGATCCCAGCTCTGCAGGACATTGTTGGGATCCCGTAAATTCGTGCGAAGGTTATGCAAAGCATCACCTGCTTTCAGAAGTAGACAAATGGAAACATGTAGATCAATAAATAAAAAAAAGGGATAAAACAACAAAATAAAGTGACAGAGTGCAGATTACCCTTGGGAATAAATTGGCAGATGATGCAGTATTTTTAATTCAGAAAATTGCAATAAAGCAAAAATTTCAACCTTTGTGATACTACTGAATTAGTTGCTCATCACTGCACCACTTTTATGAAGCAGCAAAGACTATAGAAAAACTTCAATCCAACTATATTTCGGAGGATTAACGAACTGTATTTTACCAGCACTTTATGCTCTGCAACACAATGTCCTTTGGGAGACAGTTACACTCCAAAGAAATTGGGAAGATGTCTCTTTCAACTAAACCATGCCCTTAAAGAAGTGGCCAAATGATTAAGAAAAATTGTTTGCCCAATCCTACTGCACTATATTATCACTAGAATCTCCATTTACATAAAAATCCATTTGCTCATTGCAACAAAACCCACAACTTTGAAGGTCAAGTATCACAAGCCAAAAATCTGAACTTTGGTAACGACTAATTGAAGCACCAGTATCATACAGAGAAAATAAGTAACCATCTTTGCACAGCTTCTCAGTGCAGGCATTTAGCATTGGCAAACAAACTACCTCGCTTCTGAAGAGAAACTAATTGAAACTAAAATAGTCAATATAATCTCTCTGATATCTTGGATAATGACAGTTTTATCACTAACAAGTTAATATATCAATTCACAAAAGCTAATTTTAATCATGAATACCAGTCATTGTCAGAAGAATATAAAAGATTCCTCAATTTCACACCATGGCAGTAAACTGAAACATATCACTCACAAACAAAACAAGGCAATAAAAAATTGCATTGCACCCAGTCGATAAATTCAAGCAAAACCCTATATTTCAGTCACCATCACTGAAATTAAAAGCTAAATATTATTCATAAATCCATAGACATCAGTATAACCTAATGAAAAAACCGAGAAATTACTAAATTAAAAGCAAAACAAAAGGGGTAAGAACCTTCCATATTGGCAGAGATCCTTGAAAAGGGGCGCACCGCCAGGATCATCCACACAAAAAGCCAAACCCCAGTTTTTGTGTCCATGAATCTCGACAAAAATATCACCCATACAAACCTACATCAGCAAAGTTGCTTAACTTGGTAGCTCATTATAAGCAAGAAACTGAAAAATTCCCCAACCAAACCGTCATTAACACAGACTCAAAACTAAATGGGTAGTTTTGAAAAGCTGGTCTCATGTCAAAAAAGTGGAAAGCAAAAAGGGATCATGAGAGGAAGAGAAAAGATTCTTGAAAATCTTAATGTAAAATGTCCTACTTCTGTGTACTTTTTTTGAAAATGGACTTGAGATTATAGCTTTAGTGCTTTATTGAGTGAGTGAAGCTGGCGTGCAGTTGGTGCAGTGAGTTCAGCAGCCTGGGGTTATGTGGGCCCTAGTCAAAGCATGCAAACGGAAAGGTTTGAGAAAAGAGAATACCGTTTTGGGAGTCAAACATGCCTTTGGAGTTTGGAAAATGGGGCCCCTCTATCTCGCCAACTCGGACCTAGTGAACCAGATATTATGTAATACAATTATAAATTTTATTTTTATTAATTGGAGGTCTAATGTATTGATTGCCTCTCATTTCAATTTAAAAATAATATAATAAATATATAAATATATAAAATAAAATAAAAATAATATTATAAATATATAAATATCTATTTAATATAAAATATATAAATATAAATTATAAAGTGATTAATATATGATTATATAAGTGTATATTAAAATAAAATAAATAAATATAATAAATAATTTAATAAATACATAAGTATATAGAGTAAAATGATCAAAACTATTAAGTTTAGAGAAAAATTAATGTATTAAGCCTTAATTATATAGAGAGAGAAGAGGAATACAGTGGAATGTGAAAATTAAACGAGAATAATATATATTTTTAATAATCAAATTAAATTTTAATGGTCAATATAATTATTATTTTAATTAGTAATCTTATTTGAAATGATAAATAATTTAAATAATAGTATATTTTATACATTTTATTGTTAAAAAATTTCTATCGAAATATTTTAAGAAAATATCACCAAATTTACTATTCCAATTTAAATACTAGTTGAAATCAGAATTATATAATATAATTTCCACCGTCAACATCTTTGATCTGTATAATTCTGCACCTTAGTCCACCCCCGCATGATTCTGCACAGTTCCATTTACTTTTTGTACTAATTTAGGATTATTATTTGCCTTTACCTTTAATTTTTTTTTAAAAAAAAAAACAAAAAGCACAAATCAATCCCTTTAAATATCGAAATTGGCAGAGATTTCAAATTTGGCTATACAAATTGAGCAATTAATATCAAGACATTTCACCAATTCGCCTCGTATCTTTTAAATCCCCAAACCAAAGTAATGTGCAACATTTATTCAAAAGAACAAGTGCCTGCCTTAAAGCTACCTTACAAAGGTAGGTTTTAGATAAGCTCTTTCAACATACAATAATACGAGTTTGCTAATTGCTCCACCTTCTTTAAGCTTTTTAGGCTATATTATTACAATACTTCACACCTAACAGCATAGTAGCTTAAATTCAATATTCAAATAAGTCACATCACCCATTCAAACCAATATCCATGACGACATAATATAAATACATGCAATCTTTCTTTTTATCATACATTGAGCTAACCGTGGGGATGATTCTCTATTTCTCTATAAATCATTATCCAAACAGTGAACCAACTGTCCGGGGCGGCTCAATGATTTTAGAGGCCTTAAGCCAAATCAAACAATGATGCCTTTTATTTTTTTTAAATATAATTAATAAAAAAATTATTTTTTCTTCTCTTTTTCATAAATTTTGACTAACCAAATTCATATTTTCTAGTAGATATATTTAAATTTTTTATAAATTACAAGTAAGAAAATATACCTATAAACAATATAAAATTAGAAAATTAAAAGACAATGCAAAGGATAAGTAAAAAATTAGAATAATAGAACCTGATTATATTGATTGTAAAATATTAGAGAAATGAAAGCAATCAAAGTGATAAAAAGATAAGAGTAAATGTCTAAAATAAAATATCCAAATTTTTTTAAGGAAGTTAATGTTAAAATATATCAAAATAAAAAAGTTAATGTTAAAAAGAGTTAATGGGGAGAGAAATTTGGACTTGCTAATGCTAAATGTGATTAGGTAGGGGTAACTAGCCATTAATATAGATAATTTTTAAAGTAAAATAAAATAAAATTTTAAAAATAATTACTTATATATAATTTCAAAATTTTGGGGGCCTAAAGCAAGGGTTTGCCATGCTTTAGGCCTGAGCCGGCCCTGTCAACAGTCGAATCCATTGATTTGGATTGAAATTTAAAAAAATTGGTGTCTAAATAAAATTAATATCGGTTTATAAAGATCTAATTTAAATTTATCATTTTTTTAGCTGAAGTCGGAATAGGCGGCTCAAAGTTTAAATTATAAAAAATAAAATAAGAATACAAATTAATATATATACTAAAAAAATATGTATATATTTTAATATATATAATATCAATACATATTGACTGTAAAAATATATAATTTTTAGTTTAAAATTAAATTTTTTAAATATTTTTTCTTATACTTCAATCGTTCCGAGTAAAAAAATAGAATTTATATAGTAAACCGTAATTAAATTGGAATTAAGACTTTGTTAGAAGTATTTGATTTTAATATTAAATTATTACATTCATAACCAAATTGATTCTAGTGTTTTGCTCAGCTTAGCCATAGGTATGTGCAGTTAATTATTTTGATTTATGTTGCAATATCATTTTTCGTTTTGCTTGATTTGATTTATTTCTTTTTCTTTTTTTCCTATTGATATAGCCTATCAAAATTAAATCATCTTGTTTTCTTGGAAATTGAAAGAAAAAGCTAGAATTTGCTTATGGAAAATAAAACTTAAACAAATATGATATATGCATGATAATTAGACAAATATAACTACCTTTTTTTTCATACTACTAATGAAAAAGGAAGATTTTTCTATCATTTAGTTAAAAATGCACAAAGTTGTTCTAACAAAAAAAAAATTTTAAAAATATTAGCTGGTAATCAAAAACCCTCAAAGCACTAATTTGACCTAGCAAATAAAAACTTAGAATTTAAAGAGATTATATCTTCTTTTTTTTATTATTATTTGTTCTGTATAGTCACCACTTCTATGATCATCCTTACTATATTTAATTGTAGTAATTTCCATTAGGAAAAGCTATTTGACCTAACCAATGAGCTTTTAACCTTGAAACAACATTAATATATTTAATTTGGGTTTCATTAGTATATTAAAAAAAGGGGTTTATAACATTAGAAATAGTGATGGTTCCCTATACTATCATCATCTCAAATATTGATTTCCTCTTTCTCTAGTTTTCCTCAGTCAGAACTAGTGAACCATAAACAACGCTTTGAGTTTCTAAGTTTTCACAAAAAAGATATATATTAAAAAAAAAAAAAGAAAGAAAGAAGGGGATGTTAAGTCTATTACAAAGATATTATGAGTATTCGCATTAATATTTAAGATATAAAGATGTTATTAGTTATATGAACAATGTTAAACACAATTGCTTAAGGTGAGTTGAATGTTTTTATTCATAGAGAAATTAATTGGATTTCAATAATGACTTTGTTCAAGTTTGTACTGACATAATATTAGTTTTATTGGTTATATAAACAACGTTGGACATTCTGTTAATTAAATTCCAAAAAAAAAATACAATTGAGAAATGATTGAAATTAAGGGAGTATTAAATCTCCCATTTTATATCATTAGATCATAACAAAACAACAAATTAAAATGAGTCATATCCAATTAATAACACCAAAATAAAAATCTAAAAAACATCCTTTGCCAACATTTCATTTTTCTAGCTCAAAAACATGAAGTTTCAATAATAAAATAGTCAAAAGCTAATCCTTTTCATTTTCCACCAACTCATATTTCAATAGAATGATCTTCATAAGAATAGGATGATGAGTCATCTGACATAAGCACCGCATTCCTATGATTGTTTTCAACATTTCTTGGTGGTAACATCTCGAGAAAAAGAATTAGATCTTATTTAGAGGGTATTCCTTCAGCAAATTATACCTCACATAATCAGCAATTATGTCTTGCATGATTCTGCTTAATAATTTAGTTATCTCTTCTTTCAAAGCCACAAAATTTTCCTTGCTTCTAGTGTACAAAGTCTCCATTGTGGTTGGTAAGGCTAGAAGGCTTGCCATATTCACCCTATTTCTTCTATTTTCTAGAGTCTTATCCATGGCTTCACAATAAACACCTTTGAATTCAATCAACCTTAGGAAGTTGAATACACTTTAACCTTTGTGGGTATTCATATGTAATGAATTAATTCCATTAATTGGGATCGATGATTCTTAGGAAGTTCTTTATTCAATATAAGACGTGCATTATGAATGAATAATATTGTTGTTTTCAACTATGCATGATTATTTCCAAAGTAGATTGTGTTGCATCTGCTGATTTAGGGGTCATTTATACAAATAAATCCTTATGTTCCCAAAGGTAAATGGTTTTAGGAAGATGATCACTATTTTGTAACATTAATTGAAGTTTATAGCTATTGTTTTTCCTTTTTTAAGATACCATTGAAAGTCAGTAGTATGCATACATTTTTCCTTTTTGATAATTTATGGCTACTATTTTTTTTTGGTACTGCTATTTGTACAAACTAATCACGTCCAAAATGTACAAACCAAAGCTAAAATTACTTAAATATTCTTTTTCAAAAATATGTAATTATTGAAGTTATTCTTTTTTAACATTTTGGAAATTGAAATTGACTTACAACACTTATTCCATTCCCAATAATCCTTGAGCAATGAAAAAAATAACTCATTTAGTTGGCATTTATTTTATGTGATTCATATAGCATCTTTCCTCACATTTTCTTGAGTGAGACCAATAAAATTCAAAAGAGCATTTTGCATTCATTTTATTCTTAATTAGTTATAATTAAATTAAATTGATTTATTTTTAAATAATTTGATTAATTTATTAGTTAGTTTTTTTTTTTGAAGAGTCATTTATTAGTTAGTTATAAATATATTTAATGTTTTAATATATATTAAGTCAAAATAAATAGATAAAATTATTTTAAAATTTAAATTGAATTAAAAATAAATTAAATTCAAATTAAATTTGAAATGATTAAATTTTCTCTTCTTTTTTTTTTTCATCTGCACATATAAAGCTAATAGGGTATCCTCAAATTTCAATAGTAGCTAATTAACCTAATTCATTACAATTAAACAAATTAATAATGATATTCACAAATCAAAATATTAAAAATTAAGACTATATAAATATGAAACTTTAAAAATTTGTAGACTTCAGTCACATCAACTCATCATAAACTTTCTTACTTAGTTGTGGACATTCGGTCATTGGACAAATTTAACTTTGACAGTATATTTCAAACACTAAATTTATTAATCAAACTAATTGATTTTTAATTTTGATCAACTTAATTAATTAAATATTTAATTAATTAATCAAACCAACTAAATTTTTTATTTTATAATAAAAAATTATATTTATAACAAAAATATTAATATAATTAAATAACTAAACAAAATTTATAAAAAAAAACTAAATAAAACATAACTTTATTTTATAATAAAAAATATATTTATAATAAAAATTTATATAATTAAAGAATTAATTAACAAATAACTAAATAAAATTTATTTTTTAAAATTTTCGGTTAACGATTAATCGATTGAATTAAATCGATTAATTGTTAATGAAATCAAAAACTAAATTAATCTAAATTATTCAATCAAACTGATAAAATTAATATACGATGGGTTAACTCAATTAATTATGCCACTATACTCTTAATAATTTTAGCTAATACTCTCTCCGTATCATTTACGTAGAAAAAGTAAAATGTACACGAAAATTAAGGAAATTTCATTTTTTCCATCTCTATTTACTTAAATATACTTAAAAAAATATCTTTCAAAACCTACTTTTAAGGTAAGGGTATAAATGGTATTTTGTCTCATTCCACTCCCCAAAATTTACCTAAAATGGCATATTTTCTATATAAAAGATACACCAAAAAAGAAAAATTTTTCTATATAAATAATACGGAGGGAATATTAGTTTTTAAGTGTGATCATTTATATCGTCAGGCATCATGCATTTAAAATATATTATCCATTTGCTTTGAACAGTAATTCATCGATTTTACTTGAATTAGCGGAGGAGTAACTTTAATTTATTTAAAAAACTAGGCTATGATATTACCCACATCACTATACCAGCCATTTTTTTCCTAAATCAAATAATTAAAAAAACATCTTCTTAGTGTACGTATTAAATAATATACAGTTAAATATTACTCAAGTTTAAAATATTTTGTATACAAATATTATTTAACTCAAAAACACTAAATCATAAATCATATTGTATAATATATATATATATATATTAAAATATGTATTCTTTGATATGTTCCTTCCTACTCTTGATTCATTTATTCTCACACGTGTAAATTGATAATATTATTTTTAAATTTTTTTCTAATATATTAAGAAAATGAATGTTATCAATAAAAACCTTTATGGTCCTAAATTATTTTTCATATTTTTTTTATCAATTTACTCGCTTTATTTTCAAATGAACTGGAAAAAAAATTGCAACTGTTATTTAGAGATAATATATTTTTTAATTTAATAAGAAATTTAACTTTATATCCTTATTTTTTAAATATTAAAAAATAAATAAATAAAAGTAAAAAATAGCAGCTTAAATTTTAAATGATAAATAGATCCAAATAAAATTTTCATCACTAGGTCCATTTGTGGAAATCTACTAAATATGGACAACAAAATAATGTCAAATTAACTGATCATTTAACCAAAACATGATTATTTCTTAAAATAATTTTCAACCGTTATGACACTTACATAAAAATAAATAATATAATTTTAGTATAATAATATGTTATGTCAAATTTAAACATTGTATATAATTAGCACAGTACTTAAGAAATTTCATCAACTTAAATTAAATTATTGACTAACTAAATTAATCTAGCTTCAATTTTATGAATTGAGCGGATTTTTTTAATTTGATTAATTTTATTTATCAGTTATATATATTTTAAATGTTTTAATATAAACTAAGTCAAACTACAAATAAAATTAAAAAAATAAATATTTTTTTCTCAATTTTTTCTTATCCATACATATAAAATTAGTGGGGTATCCTCAAATTTCAATAATACCTAATTAAGTTAATTTATTACAATTAAATAAATTGAAAGTGACACCCACAAATCAAAATATTAAAAATTAATACTATATAAGTATAAAACCATAAGAATTTGTGAATCTCAATCACACCACTTCATTAAAAACCCTTTTAATTTTAGCTAATGTTAGTGGGCAAATGTGATAATTTTCTTTTTTTATTATTATCTTTTCCTAGTTCATTTTATGTTCATTTTGCATTTTTTTTTTCTTAAAAATCAAAATTCCCTTGAATTATTAGCCACCACAATCACAATATAAAGCTTCAATAATAACAAAATTGGAGGGAAAGATTGATACAAAAAAATAAAATAAAATAACAGCTTGTTATACAATAAGGGCAATTTTGAGATTTTACAGAGTTTATACAAAGTTTGTATAAAAAAGTTTGTCCAAATACCTTTTCCCTTTTTCTTTTTTAAATGGTATCAATTGCATTCATATACAAATTTGTTGTACATTGAAAATTTGTAATAATCATCACTAGTCATTATCTTTTTAATTACTAGTTACATCCAAAAAATGATAATATAAGTTTGTAAGATAACAATAGAAAATCCTTCGTATTATCATGACTAAGCTAGACTTCAAACTAATGAAATGATGTCCCAAGAAATACTAATTTATGTTTTAAAGAGTTAGATCATGTTTTACTAAAAATATATGTAACCTTACCATACTTTATTTGAATAAAAAAAGAGTTATTAAATATTATTTGAATTTAATTATTACTTTGCTTATTTTTTAATCAAATACTTAAAATGAAGCAGGATGATATGCTTTAAGTCACATACACACGTATACGTGGGGTTTTTTCCAATCTTGCAAGTGCCATATTGATGATGACTAAAATAGTGGCAAAGATAATAATTTCTCTATTATTTTGTGAATTATCTATAGCAATATAAGTATTTTTATCATGGATATAAAAATTTAGTATATTTTGTGTACATTGTTTATTATATATGCATACATTTTTTTATTATACTAAAAAATATTTCAAATTGTAATAATAAATTAAAATCTGATTGAATAATATCAATAAATTGAATAATATAATCCCCATTTTATTTATATTTTGTTTTCAATCAACTAAGTCAATGAAATTAGACTACATGCCAAATACATCAAATTAATAGGAACTATATATCTCATATAATTTTATGTATTATATTTTAATTGTTGTACATGCTACTAACTCAATGTTAATATAAGCAGGTACCAGGTATATAATCAACCATATATCATTTACTAAATTTTAGTTTTTTTATATAACCAAATTATTTATTGATTAGCACTCGAATAAGAAACTGTTACTTTTAAAGAAAAATAAAAGCAAATTAGGCAAAGTTGTATAACATTCAATATAATAATTCTTCATGGAAGAACAATATAAAATTGTTAAAATATGTATTATTGTTTTCTAACTATTTATCACTAATATATTCCAAAGATTGATAATTCGTTTAATTGGTCTTATGAATTAATTTGTACCATAATTTAACTCTAAAGCATGTAATTTTATATTCGCTTTAATGTGTTAAATATATTGGATATGTTAAATAAAATTTCTAAATCATTTCAACATTGATTTCCAATTTTTTTTTATTTGCGTTTTCATTATTTCTATTGCATGATCATACAAATATTTGTTGTATATTGAATATCAATAAGAAGGTTGTTGATGTGTACACGTTCGCCAATAGATTGTAAACATTTGGTTATGTTAATTAATCAATAATTCATTATTTGTATATTGAATATTAATAAAAATAATTATGAATGTTGGTGTCTTTTTATGTGGACACATTAGCCAATAGATATTTAGCATTTAGTTAAGTGAATTAATCAACAATTTACAATGTGATTTATATTGAACAAATAAAAAAAAATTGAAGACCAAATAGAAAAGATTTGAAGACAAAATGACAACACCTTCATTAGTAGCACCTTCATTGAAAAAGCTTTAAGGATATTGATGTAGAGATGAAAGCTTTTAGGGAAATGTTGTTGAAAGTTAGTTTCTGCATTTTTTCAATTTATAAGTGTGAACCATTTATGTTATTTGGACTACAACATTTATGGAGCTTAGCACTATTGATTTAAAATTGTTTCTAATTTGAGTCCAAATTTAGATATTCATTATAAAAGGGATTGATTACACATAATGTTCTTAATCAATAGTTTTTTGTTGGAAACTAAATTTTATTTTGAGAGGATTTTTATTTGTTAGGAATAGGATTGTAAAAAAATATTTATATGGATTGACTTGATATGAATAATAAATTAAATATCATAATATAAATTAAAAAAAATAAATACAAAATAAAAGAATAAATAAAAATTTAACGTGATTTGGTATAATTCTCCATTCATAGATAAAAAGGAGCAAATTTTAGTAATAAACTGAAAAGGATACAAAGAACAAAAAAAAAAAAAACTGTAACACCATGTAATTTAAAAACTATTGGGATGGTGACAGTCAAATAAAATGAACCTGAAATAATATTAATAATTATGAGTAATAATATTTAGTGTGCAAAAATATAGAGACCCGAAATAAATATATATTTCGAAATAAAATTAAGCAGCATAAATGCTCACATTGGGAGACCTAAATTTTACATTTTAAGTGGGCCAAGTAGTGAATTAGAACCTCAATTCATAGTTAGTTATTGAATTAAATAAATCACAAATAGAGAACACTACATTTGGACCAAACTTTGGTTGTGCCAATTAACTCGCCTAGCAAATTAAAACACAAATAATAATAAAAAATATGTATAAAGTTCGGGTAAAAGAATGCGTAGATATTATTAATATACTTATTTTTTTCCAAACAAATTAATTAGTTCTATGTGAGTAGGAATGACCCAAGAGAACTGAATTAATAAACATCTATATATGCATATGCATGCATTTGGGTTGATCAAGAGAAAAAAGACCAACATGTGAATATACAAATACGTATACACTTTTAGTTGGACCGAAAATACCAAAGGAAGACCACTAGTTAACATTTTAAACTCAATTGGAGATGAATGTGGAATTTACATAAGTTAAGGCACTACAAGAATGAATCAGATTATCGATAGAAATTTACCGATAGAAAAATATTTATTGATAGTACTGATAGAATACCGAGAAAAAATATAAAAAAAATTAAAAAATATACCGACAGATTATCGACAGATATTTTGTCGATAATAATGGTGCCAGCTGAAGGCGCCAAAGATTACCGATAAATTTTTTCGACAAAAAAAAAAGCATAAGTAATATATAGTAGAAATTATTTGTGCAACTGTTTAGTAATAAATATTACCGACAAAAAATGATTTGTAGTCTAAGTTACCAAGAGATATATATTTATGTCGCTATTACCGACAGAATTAGATTTTCTATTGGTAATACCGACAGATATATGTATCTCTCGATTGATATTTTCTTGCGAGTCAATCTTCTGTTGACCAAAATTACCAACATAATGGTCTTTTCTATCACTATTACCAATAGAAACGTATTTCTATCGATAAATAAATAGTCTCAACGTAATACTGTGGGTGAAAATTTTACCTTCATTAGGTGAGCAGTTTACAGATAGATATATATTTTTGTTAGTATTACCGACATAATATAATTTTTTATCCATAATACCGACATATATATATATATATCTCTCGGTAGATATTTTCCTGCAAGTCAATCTTCTGTTGACCAAATTATTGATAGAATAGTCTTTTATGTAGCTATTATTGATTAAAAAAAATATATTTTTGTTGGTAAATGAATGGTCACAATGCAATACTATAGGAGTAAATTTTACTGCTAACAGGTAACTAGTTTATCGAGAGATATATTTCTGTCGGTATTACCGATAGAATATGATTGTCTGTCGGTAATACTAACAGATATATGTATCTCTTGGTAGATATTTTTCTTTGAGTCAATTTTTTGTTGATCAAATTACCAACAGCACAGTCTTTCTGTAGCTATTACCAACAGAAATATATTTCTCTCGGTAAATAAATAGTCGCAATGTAATACTATAGGAGAAAATTTTAAGACCAATAGGTGAGAAGTTTACCTAGAGATATATATTTTTTATCGGTATTACCGACAGAATATAATTTTCTATCAGTAATACCGCAGATATATGTATTACAAATTGAAACTCAATGTACTTTAAGAGCAACTATAAATAGTGGTGTTTGTATAAAGGGCCAAACTATAGTGAAAACTCTTTTGATTTCCACGGTTGATTAGTAAATATTGTAAAGATTGAATATCCAGCATTACCAATTAAAAGGGTAATATTATTTAAATATAACTGATATGAGCCCATAAATGGCACAAGAGTGCATTCAATATATAATCTAATGGATGTAAATAGAAAAAAAAAACATATGGTAAATATGAACCGTTCATTATCCTAACACAAGGCAAGACGCTTCTGATTGTTTGGCGATTTGTAAAATAAGAGTTAGATTGCAGATTGATTTACTTGAAGAATCTACCAATAATAAAGAGTCTGATATGGCATTTCAAAAAGATAGTCCTGAAAATGTATAATCTATTGATAGGACAAATGATGTTGATCCATTTCATTTAAATGATCCAATTGGACAACTCTTGGATATTGATGTTATGGATGTATAATTTGAATCATTTGAATCATTACTAGAATTTGAATCTGAATATTCCCAATCAAATGAAAGCGATAATGTAACGACCCCACCTGTACGGTCTTACGACAGCTGGTCTATTGGGCCTTTTCTCCCGTAGGTGGACCGTAGTCCCAGCCCTCAACCTGGCAGTCCGCCACAGTACTGAACTACCCTCGCGGGTCCTCCAACAGAATTTGTTTATTTGGCTCCCAAAGGAGTCGTCTCCCCGGATCGAACACCCGACCTCTCCCTTAAAAAAGCCAGCGAGCACAATCCAGTACCATTTCTACCACTACTACAGTTTTTGAGGCTTACGACCCAGTCTTTTCACCCCAAAAACATCATATTTATCAGCTGGCCTAGCTTACGACCCAGTTTTTTCACCATTCCAGCGTATAGCCCGTAGGCAATCATAGGCATGCCGCCAAACCCAGAACTCTGAAAATTGAATAACATACTAGGCACACAATTTATTCATATTTCTCATTATTAATCTCTTTCTCATTTTTACATATTCAATCTAGGCACATTGCCTTATTTTTACATTTTTTTTTACTTTTCTCATTTTTACATCTTTCTCATTTTTCTCATTTTTATCAATATCAATTCATTTCATTATTACACATATCTCATTTTTGTATTCACAACACATTACTTTGGTTATTTTCACATAATATGCATATTTCACATGTTACACAAATTAGCCATTATCAATGACTTTTCACAATGCATTTAACACATATATGACATTATAAATATCATAGCACATTATGCATACACAATCAATGAACCAAGTAGCTTAACACATTTTTCCAACCAAAATGTGTTAAGTCAAAATGTTATACAAATATAAATATTATATTCAAAGTTTGTACATACCTCCACTAGCAACCCAAAGCAAGCTAAAAACAACCTTCGATCCAATCTTTTTAACTTGTCCTTCACCACTTGGATGAAGCAAATCAATCTCCCTCAATGCCTAAACCAAATGTGATAGCAAATAATCATTTAGTATCACATTTAATGGCATTTCCAACATTAAATCATAATTACACATCACTCTTACAAATTTCTAAAAATTTAGCATTTCCTTACTTCAACATTAGAATTCCATTCTACTACAATTAAATTAGTGTTTTAAGTTTATTTATATTATTAAAAACATATTTTAATATATTTAAATCATTTACATTATAAAAATATACTCTTATATACATAATCTCAAAAATGGCTTAACCTTCCCCCATTGAAGGTTTTCCATTCCAACACAATCCATTACTTATTCCAAGCTTATATTCATCACTTTTAACACTAAACAACATGCTTAAACAAATAAAATCACACAATTCAACCACTTTAGAAAAATCACTTTTCCAAAACTCTAAATCTCCACTTCCATTCTCAAACTCCAACCCAACACCACCAAATCCAATATTTGACTTTAAAATACTTGTTTATGAATCAAAACAACTCATTTGGAATCAATTTGCACAATTAAAATTCATGTTTTCAAAACCCCAAAAATTCATAACCCTAAATTCTCTCTCTTCACCTTTGTTTTAACCAAACTCCATCATCTCTTCAATCTAACCTTAGAATCATTGTTAAATACCAAAAATAACATTATACACACCAATTCCAACAATTATAACATCCTACATAAAAATTCAATCTCTCACATAATTTAAATTTCTAAGAAATTCAAAGAAAAGAGATGGAAACTTACTAATTTTGGTGGAAATCACCAAAAATCCACTTGAAACTTGTTAATTCCTTCAATTTATGGAGTATGGAAGAAGAAAAATTCTTGGTCTTCAATTATCCATGGAAGCCACGTTCTTGAGAAGAAGAAGAAGAAGAAGACTTTTAAATATTATTTCCTTTTCATCATTTTTTTTAACCACACACATATATATTAAAATAATTTAATATTTAATAATTTAATTATTTTTTTTATAAATTAAAAGTCCTAATTTTCCTCTTCCATTCAAAATTAATTTGTTTTTGAATTATTTTATTAATTTTGAATTTATAAGATTTAATTACCAAAATACCATTTTCTTTTAAAAAGTGTTGACTTTTATATATGTTATGTATATTTTGCATATATATCATATATATATTCCACTTTTTCATTTAAAATCCCTTCATTTTTCATTTAAAACTATTAATTTAATTTATCCTTTTAAATTATAATTTATTTTATCAAAATTTTCAAAAATTAGAAATTTTTAAAAATTTCGGATGTTACAGATAAATAAAAAAAATATGTACAATTAGGCTATAACCATCACTAGATTTATATATATATATTTATTATTTTATTCATACAAATTATTTTTATAATTATCTTTTTAGATATATATCGCGGACCTGAAAGAGGATTGAATCTATCGGGGTTTAGCAGTGGATCCAGTGGAGGTCGAGGTTCTAGTAGTATAGGCCAGTCGCATCTACAGCTACGCGATGTCCCGGATGATGTCCCGCTTGAGGATCCTCATGTTGATACGGCAATAGACAATATGGCCACAGAGATTCCTACTTCTACTTCTCACCTAGCCACTATAGAGGATTCTGCTTTTGCTTTTTACCTTGCCACTGCAGAGGATCATTCTTCTTCTTCTCACTCAGCCACTAAAGATGCCCCCATGGGTGATGTTAGTACTACATCATCAGTTGCAGGTCCTGATGACAAGATGCTGCATCTAACTGTTTAGGAGGCTGAGTAAGTATTTTACTATTTTGCATTACTTATATTAAATTATAAAAATTTAATCGGTGAATATTTTTTAATTAAGCATTTTTTGTTTATTTTGCAGCTACATAATAGATCCAGTTGGGCCTTTCATAAAAAGCATTCGAAAGATCATGACACAAAAGATGGACCTTGCAAGAATTTTCTAGAAGGTCGTCTCTCTAGAGATGAAGAATTTTTGGTTTGAGGAGTTTAAGGTAAAAAATCTAACTAAATTTTAGATTTAGTTACTACATCTACTTCTCACCCAGCTATTACAGAGGATTTTGCTTCTGCT
Source organism: Garcia nutans (assembly GCA_947685225.1). Taxonomy (NCBI): domain Eukaryota; kingdom Viridiplantae; phylum Streptophyta; class Magnoliopsida; order Malpighiales; family Euphorbiaceae; genus Garcia; species Garcia nutans. The sequence continues at coordinate 13,755,346 of CANTUV010000035.1, forward strand.
TTTCACCCTGCTACTACAGAGAATCCTGCTTCTTCTCACCCGACCACTACATATGCTCCCATTAATTATGCTAGTACTACATCATCAGTTGCAGGTTCTGATGGCAGGATGTTGCGTCTGACTTTTCGGGAGGTTGAGTAAGTATTTTACTATTTTGCATTACTTATATTAAATTATAAAAATTTAATCGGTGAATAATTTTTAATTAAGTATTTTTGTTCATTTTGAAGCTACATAATGGATCCAGTTGGGCCTTCCACGAAAAGTATTCGAAAGGTAATGACACAAAAAAATAGACCTTGCAGGGGTTTTCTAGAAGGTCGTCTCTTTGGAGATGAAGAAGTTTTAGTTTGAGGAGTTTAAGGTAAAAAATCTAACTAAATTTTAATTTTTATTAAATATGTAAAAGTGAAAAATTTACAATTATCACTTCAAAAATATTTTTATTAGCATTGTCCGGATTGCCTTCATGAAGAAGGTAGCTATTCGCTATAGCGATCTGTTGAGGGAGGTGAAGGCTACGGAGAAGCAACCTTCATTTATTAATGATCAATTATGGGCCAACCTGCAGGTCTAGTGGAGCTCTTCCAAGGTGAAGACACTTTCTGTTGTTGTCTCCCAAAACATGATGTCTAATCATATGGATGGTGTAGGTCTATCCACACATACGAGAGGCTGCAGATCGCGTTATGATCATGTCCACACACTTATAAGTATAATTATATTTTTTAAAAAATTTTAATTCGTATTTTTTTGTGTTCTCAAACTAATATTTTTTTCATTAAATAGGAGTCTATTACGAGTCGATCGTCGAGTTGCTATGAGTTATTTGTGCATACGCACACCACAAAGAGTGTTCATTTATTGATCGTCGATCCCATGATGTAAATGTAAGTAATTTCATAATTTTATTTTTAAATTTAAATTTAAAATATAAAATTAATAATCTTTTTTTATATTACACATGATCGATTCATTGCATCTCGGAAGGAGGCCTCTCAGTCTGAAATATCTATTGACGATGATAGCTTATTTTAAACTGTTGTGGATGGAGAGAAGGAGAAGAAGTTATATGGACTGGACTCACAGTATGTCAGAATAACTTCTTCTTCTTCGTCTACTAATGCATCTACTTTACAGGAAAAAATTGAGCATTTGAAGGAGCAGTTAGTGAAGCGAGGTGCAGGTGTAGGTTAAGGGGCAGGTTCATACCCGAATTCTGGAGTAGATACGGACGGAGGTGCAGATGTTGATTTAACAGCAACTTAGTGAGTTTATGACCAACGTTATGCGATGGACTTTTGATCCATTACTGCAGCTTTCACTTGCTGGTTCTCCTCTACCTCCACCTCCACCGTCTTCTGCTTTTAATTGATTTTAATTTTTTTATATGTACTTTATATTTTAATTTTATATTTTTATATACATTTTAATATTTTTATATACATTTATTATATACTTGTTCATTTATTAGATTTAATTTTTATTTAAATATAAATTTTATTTTTAACTTTTTATTCTTTTTAATATTCCATTAATTCATGCATTTATTTATATAAATTATAAAAATTAAAAAGAATAATAAAAATAAAATTTTAAATTCAAAAATAATATTATTTTAAAAAAATAATTGATTTTTTACTGATAAATTACACATTCTGTCGGTAATTGCATTGCTGACACCGATAAAATTTTTGAGACAATGAATTACCAACTAATATTTTTTCTATCGGTCGTACCGAAAGAAATATTTTTCTGTCCATATTATCCATAGAAGTTTATCTCGGTATTTTTTTTATCGGTAATTACTGTTAAATTTTTTATCGGTGATTACCAACAGAAATAAATTTTGTCAAAAATCTCATTTTTATTTACTGAAATATCCTCCATCGGTAAATACCAACAAAATTTCATTTCATCAATATTATTGACAAAAAAAGCATTTTATCGGTAAAATTTACTGACTATATTTCTGTCAAAAACTCCGACAAAAAATTTTCTCTCGATAATTTATCGATAGATTTTTTTTCATCGATATTTCCATTATCAGCAAAGGATATAGCTATATATTGTTTTTGTCGGTAATTTGTTAGTAAATGTGATTATCGACAAAAAAATAAGAATTACTGACAGATTTTTTCATCGGTAATCCGGTTCATTCTTCTAGTGAGGGAGAGAGTAGAACTTAAGAGAAAATAATAAGATACAATGGTGCACCACTTAATGAAGTTGGAAACAAAGACATCTAGCTACAACAAGATATCAGAAAAACACCACAACACATGGCCATTTCAGCATTAAGAAAACAACAAAATCAATAGAAATAAAGTATTTTTGAGCCCCTGTACTTGGCAACTTTTTGACGTTGAGCCCCTAAACTTTACTTTGGTGACATTGAGCCCTCAAATTTTGTGATTCATGCATATTAGACTCTTTTTCTAATATAATTGGCTAGCGGCGTCAACACCTTAATTAATAAAATATTTAACGATGTTAGCTAATTTCATTAGAAAATGGTCTAATATTCATGAATCGCAAAGTTTGAGGGCTCAATATCACTAGAATAAAGTTCAGGGGTTCAATATCAAAAAGTTATCAAGTTTAGGGGCTCAAAAATGTATTTTTTCAAATCAATAATTCTACTTACACATCCCTAGTACACTTGTCAAAGTTTGGGTTCAGATGGTTGTAGGCTGCCAAGTAGAATGACCTTAGCTTAGTCATCTCCATCGAGAGGTAAAATGATGATGAGTGGAGTGTGAGTGGAAACTTGAGATCAAGCAACATACCAACTTAAGTTTCAATAGATAAAAGAAGAAATAGCTATTCTTTCTTTTGGTGAATTCTTTCATTTTGGTTAGCTAGCACCAAGAGAAAGAAAGAAAAAAAAAAACACAACAAAAGAAAGAAAAAAAAAAAAAGAAAAAGCAATAAGTTAAATAGGAAACAAGCTAGGAGAAATTTGGGTGAGTATTCCAAATTAAGCTTTAAATATCCATTAATCCCTTAAACCATGTTGTTGTGAGCTGCTAATACAGAAAAAAAAAACATAAAACTAGTGGGTGTAATATATAAACCAAGAATTTAGAACAAGAAAATAGAAATTTATATTACATAATTATTAAGGATTAAAGAAGAAATTTTTTTATATATTCATATAGTAGCTTCTTTACATAAAAATTGGTTTAAACGTAAAGAAAAAGAGTAGCAAAATAATTATCAATGAATTGTAATCTTAATAATTTAGAGGAACTAAACCAAACTTCGTATAAATGGAGGACAAGCTAACTAACCATAGTGAACATGTATTTTAGGGCAAAGGAAGGACCAAAACTAAATAAAACTCATAAATAAAATTATTATAAATGAAAAGAGGAGAAACCCATAGGTGATTAAGTTGAAAATCTAGATAGAATACATAGATACACATATTAGCAATATTCTGTCAATAACAAATCAAATTTTCCAAAGTTAAGAGTTAATGAAAATAATTTATATGGGGTAACAGAGGAGGTCGAGCTCACACTACAATAAATTGTATATTTTATGATAAAATTTCCAGTTACGAACAAAAATTTATCATTAAATGTTGATTAATTATTACAATATCATAATATTATCACTAATAAATTTATTTTGTAATAATATTTTTTTGTGTCACTTTTAATAATTTTTTTATTGCGAAATCATACATTTTATGAATATAAAAAAAGTTTCGTAATAATTGCATATAGAGATAAAATTTTTCACTAAAAATTTGGAGAAAAATATTTTAGTGATGATATAGTATTCATTGGTGACGATTTTTTATGTTAATAAATTATAATTTACAGTGACAATATCATTTACTATCACTAATTCAGTTATTAGAAAAGTGAATTTATTTTTGTCATTAGTAAACATATATTGTGACAATATAAAAATTTATCACAATTGCATTTGAAGGCAAAAAAATTCTTTTAAGATGTATTGGTGAAAAATATTTAAATGACGACATAATATTTATTAGTTACTATTTTTTATGTCATATAATTGTATTTTTACAGTGATAATATAATTTATCATCACTAATTCGTTGATTAGAAAAATAACAATATATCACTTTGTCATCAATAATTACATATCATGATGATATATAAATTTGTCACAGTTACATTTAAAGATAAAAAATATCTTTAAAAATAAATTGGTGATAAATATTTAAATGACGACATAATATTTATTAATTACAATTTTTTATGTCACATAATTCTATTTTATAATGACAATATCATTTATCGTTGCTAATTTGCTTATTAGAAAATTAACAATTTATTTTTATAGCAAACGATCATATATTGCAACGACAATTAAATTTGTCACACTTGCATTTAAAGATAAATACATTGGTAGGAAATGTTTTAAACGACAATATTGTATTCATTTGTGACAACTTTTAATTTATAATGACAATATTATTTATTGTCACTGATTTATTAATTGAAAAAATGACTATATTTTTTGTCACTAATAAATATATATCTTGACGATATATAAATTCGTCACAATTATATTTGAAGATAAATAATTTATTTTAAAAATATATTATATTTAGATAATGATAAAATATTTATTTACTATGATTTTTGATATCTTATAATCGCAATTTGTAGGGACAATATCATTTACTGTCATTAATTCATTATTAAAAAAGTGACAATATCATTTTATTATTAATAATCACTTATCATAATAATAAGTTAATTCGTCACAATTATATTTGAAAGTAAAAATTTTCTTCTAAAAATATATTAGTGAAAAATATTTAATTGAATAAGATAATAATCTTTATTGGATTAACCTAATTGGGTAAGATTTAATTATATGCTAAGATTTTATCTAAATCTTGTTATGTTGATTGATTAAAAAATCAAAAGACTAATATAGTTAAAAACAACCTGAAATATAATTGACCCTTAGAATTGATTCTCATAAAAAATTAATATATTAATTGATATTAATATATTAATATGTATATATATAACTATATAAAGTATAATTATATATTTATATGAATACTTATATGTTTATATATAAAAATATATAATTATAAATTTACACTCTTCAAAATATATATGAATATATATAACTCAAAATATATATGAATATAGATAATCAAAATATATATGAATATATATAACTCAAAATATATATGAATATAGATAAAGTATAATTATATATTTATATGTAAAATATATTTTACAAATAAATTTATAAATTTAGTTAAATATTTATAAATGCATATTTAATATTTAAAAATATATTTCAGTGATTTCATGAATAAAATATTTTGATGCATATGAATGGTCAAAATACTTATATGGTGATAATAATAATTTAGAAGTTGAAACATTAATTAATTAAATATTTGTGCAATAGAATTAAATAAAAAATTGATCCCATTATGTCAGAAACACGGCCTTGTTGACAATCTAAGATTGTCTTAGGCGATGAGTACCTAACAATTGGATGCTTTCATTCACCAATATCCCGACAGGTTTTAGCTTTTCCTAACAACATATTTCTTTTGGATTTTAGCATGTTTCTAACTAAATCAAACATAAATTAATTATCATTAATTAGCAAAACTAATTATATATATATTAATCCAACTTCAAACCCTAATTAATTATTTATTTATGTAGAAGCTTCCATGTCAAACCCTAATCTATGATTTATAAAATTTTTAAACGTGTATAGTCTACAATTGAATGTTTGTTTATGATCTTCAAACTCTACTTTTTAATTTATTGAGAAGACAAGTAGTTGGAGACAGTCCAAAGAATTATTTTAAATCTTGCTGTTTGTGGAAATTGTAAAAGTAGTTGCTAAATTAGCCACTTGTCATTTTACTATTAAAAATGATTTTAGGCACCCATGTATTATTTTATATTTTATTTTATTATTTAATAATTATATGATTTAATTAATTAATGTACATGCTATGAATTAAAAAAAGAATAAAAGAATAATTAAGAAGAAGAGGAGGGAAGAGAAATTGGTATTGTAATGATTTTTCTTATTGCAAAATTTTTATCTAAATCGAGTATACGGTCTCAGTGTCCACCTGTAAAATAAAAATTATTATTTTGTAGGTAAAATTTTTATCCCAAAACTATTTTATAAGTACATGCTCAATAATTAGAAACAACCTTTTTTTTACATTTGGTTAACCCAAATTTTTAAGAGAAAAAGTAGAAATTGGAATTGTAAAATGTTTGATTGATGAGATAGACAAGTTGGCCAACAAATCATGAAAATAGATTTTGTCAATAGATTAAAACTTGGTTGAGAAGAGAAATGGCAAGAAAGTTGATATAGAAATATCTTTGAATAATTTTTAACGTAATTTAAGAGATTGATTGAGTTGCAAAATCTAAGTCACATGGTGAATCCTTTCCTAATATATAGTATGTCTCATGTACTGATACCAATTGCTTTTGTGCATTATTAATTGGTATATATTTCTTTGCCTTTTAAAATTGTAGGAAGTCAGGTTTTCGCGTCAATAAATAATAATTTTTTTACCTTCTTTTTATAATAAATTATTACTAGGAACCCATTTTCAAAATATTTATATCATAGCTATAAGTGAATTTATCTTTTTTATAAATTAAGATAATTAGATGAAAATCACTATTTATATTTGGGAGATAATTTTTGAATATATAAACCATACGTTTAAAAAAATACATTTTGAATTCATTCAAAAAGAAATTTAATAAAACTAATTTGATAATACCATTAAGTATTTTGGCTTTGGTTTTTCTATATGTATTCTAAGATTCTGGGACTTTTTCACATATTTATGAAATTTTGTAGGTTTGAGCAATATAGGAGTTTGTTGTTTTTTTTTGGTTTTGCATCCCACAAATATGTTTTTTCTCATTCTATTATAATAAATAACATGATGATCATTCTAATAAAAAAATTATTTTGATAAAAAAAATAAAATATTTGTGAATTTATGTTCTAATTTCAGAATTTGTAAATTTATTTAACAATTCTTAATAACTATTTTACGAAATTAGTATATATTGAATATTGATAAGTTTAAAAAGAATGGTGTTGGAGTTATATAGGAAGATTTAGAGGTCCACTCACCATTGTCTAACTCTAAATACACTATATTCCAACTCACTTAAAAATTGATCAACTGCAAGTTCTAAATTTCTACTTATCCATGTTTTGTAACTATATATTAACTAAATGAGCTTTGTGATTAATTAACTCTTTATTGTACAATAAAATACAAAACAAATTAAATTCTTTGGATGAATCCTTTACCCCCTTTTTGGATGAAGAAAAATAAATGAGAAAACAAAATAAAATTAAGAAATAAGAGTGAAATGATGAGATTTTCTCTTATTTGGAAAGAGAGAGGAAGTTTTAAAAAATAAACCTTATTTTTTGGCTATTTTCTCCCAAAATCAGAGAGAAAATAAAGGAAAAAAAGGATGAGAAAAAAAAATTCCTTCTTCTATCCAAACAAAAGGAAAGAAGATAAAATAATTTCATCAAAACTTTCCTTCACTTTTTGTTTTCTTTCTTTTTCTCTTTCATTATCCAAAGATAAGAGAAATATATTCATTATAATAAATATTAATCAATATAAAAAAGATTATTAAACAGTAATCTTCTAAAATAATTATAATTAGCATTTCTCAAGATAGGATTAATCACAACATAGATACTAGATAAAATAACAAAGTCAATTATCAAAATGTACAAAACTTAATAGTAATAATATTTTTTTTTTGTGATGGCATACTTCAATAATATTATGCCAAATGGCATGGTTATTTATCAAAGAATAAAAAATTAGAGGGAACAAAAAGCTTGTTTGATCCAACAATGATTTAACTTGAAATAAATAGTGAATAAATGGACATTAATTATGCCAATGACCAAATGAATTAAAAGCCATTAATTAGTGGCATAATTAGATAAATTTTATAGAAAATATGAGAAAGGAACAAAGAAATTTATAAATATATAGAGAGAGAGATGTGATAGAGAGAATCTTGAGAGACATAAATAAGAAAAAAAGAGAGAGGGAAAGCGAAGCATATGTGCTAATGGAAGTAACTTTTTGCATGTTTTTTTTTTATTTAAGACAAGGAAAGATACTCATTTGACATTGAAGATTGATATTATTAAAGGAGAAACATTGATTATCAACTTTAATTCTAAGTCAATAATAGCTTTCAATATCTAAATATATACGAATCTCTGAATAAGGACAATAAATTTTTGCCATCTTCTATGCATGTCTCATCAATTTCTAGGATTTATTCCTCCATAATTCATTAGGTATTTGTCTCTCTATATATACATAACCCACCCAATGAAACTTTAGCCTAGAGATTAAAAAAAAACCTGAAGTCTTAAATTTCTCTAAACTAATGTAGTTATTATTTAATTATTTGATTTGGTTAGTTCAAATTTAATAGATGTATTTTGGCACAATCTAATTATTTTTTTTACATTTAATTTTATTGTGGCATAAGTAATTCAAGGTTAAATTCAGATTTTTTTTTATTGATAGCTGTTACCCTTTAAAAAACTTTCAAATTTTAATATAGTACTCGAAAATTGTGTTATGATATATTACATTACGATTAAAAAAAACCAATGGATATGAATTTTTTTTAAAGAAAGGAAATAAAGGAATGAATGCGACTCCTTCTTGTAGTTTTGCTTTTTCTTTACAATTTAACTTTTTTGCTTTGATTTTGGAATTTTACCATATCTCATCTCATCTCATGCATTTTTCTTCTTTCTTTAAACTTGAAAACATTCACTTCAAATTAATATATGATTGTATTTATATATGTAAATCCTCATCTTCAATCATACCTCCTTAAAATAAGAACTATATAGTATGATTGAATTACACCATCAAATTATTCACAAACAAATCATATAATTGAAAAAAAAAATAGAGAATCATTTTAAAAATGAAATAATAGAAAAGCTGGAATTGTAAAAATATACATCATTAAATTAATTAATTATATTACTAGAATCATTTTTAAAGTAAAAAAATTTTAATCATCGAGCGTGTAAATCAATTGGTAAATGATGCTATAATTTAATTAGAAATTTTAAGTTTTAATCTTGAATATGCAGTTGTGTTAAAATTTGGTAAAAAAAATTTTTACCATCCTTATGGTACTAACTAACTCGACTCCGAAAAGATGATTCACACAAAAAATAAAAAATAAAAAAAATAATACATAAAATACACCAACAAATATAATTTGCAAATTTATTTACTTTGTCCAAGATTCCACACTTATGAAACCATCCTTTTGGAAATGGGTTTGTTTTATTTTTATGTCCACATCATACCGCCTTTCCACTTATTATGTTTTTGGCCTCTTTTACCCCAAATCTTCTCTTTATGTTTATGACTCCAAACTCTTCTTCTTTATATTCCACAATTAACAAACTCTACTTCAATTCCCCTTATTCAATAATACATATATTTTCTTTGATAATCAAAAATGGCCGGAAAAAGAAATCAAAGGACGAACGCAATCGGAAGCCCGACGTCGGGAAACATCTCCGACAGTTCTTCAAAAGAGCAAGATCGATTCCTACCTATCGCCAACGTAAGCCGAATAATGAAAAAATCACTCCCAGCAAATGCAAAAATATCAAAAGAAGCCAAAGAAACAGTTCAAGAATGTGTTTCTGAATTTATAAGCTTTATTACCGGCGAAGCCTCCGAAAAGTGTCAAAGAGAGAAAAGAAAGACTATAAACGGCAACGATCTTATCTGGGCCATGACCACACTAGGTTTTGAAAATTATGTAGGACCTTTGAAAATTTATTTGAGTAAGTACAAAGAAACAGAAGGAGAAAAGAACTCCATGGCTAGACAAGAAGATCACCACTCTCCAACTGATCATAATAGTAATACTAAAGAAGATCAAATGGATTTTCAACAAGGATTTTTTGATAATAATAACAATAATAATGGTGGATTTTATTCGCTTGGGGCACAAGTAAATAATTATAATCATCCAAAAATCTATAGAGAAAACTCCTCAAGATTTGTTGACTATGGAGAAAATTTGATGGGTTATGGAGAAAACTCCTCAGGTAATTTCAATCGGAATAGGATTCGAGAAAATGGAGGTGGCAATAGTAATAATACAGCTATGACTGCTCAGCTTCATCATGGAGTTCAATGGTAGATTTTCATTCTGAATATTTAATTATTATTATTATTGTAAGTCCATTTCCTTAGATCTCCATTAATTATCATATCTCTTCGATAAATTAATGGAGAGTTCTTGTAGTAGGTTCTCTTGTCATTAACGATAACAGAGAATTTCCATTAAAATTTTTCTTTTTTTTATTGAGAATTAATTAATATTTAATTTGATTATGTAATTGGAAATGGGAATGACTTGTAATTTTTAAATAATATTTTATTTGTTTACTAATTAAAATTTTTTCACATTTTTTATATTTGAATATTGAATTAAATTCTGATAAAAAATAATGAATTAAATTTATTTTAAATAATATATTTTATTTTAAATATAATTTTAATATAACCAATAAATTTAAACTAAGAACAGAATCTTTTATATTTAAACAACCATATCTGTTTGTGGCTTGCCTTTTATTTCATGTTAGCTTGTTGGATTGGTTAATCAATTTTTCTGCTTTTAAATTTGAATTTTAATCATTTTAATACTACTTATAAAATGAATAGTCAAATTAACTTAAATTAACAAATTAAGTGGTATGATTTTAATTTTTAAACAAATCTATAAATAAATAATGCAAAAATGAGTATAACAATTGTTAACAATTCAACAAATATTATATAACTAATTAATAAAAACATAAAGACAAATTACTTTATTTAAATTTTTGAAAATGAATAATCTCAACATAGAGTTAGTGAAACAAATTGAACCAAAATATCAAAGTCAAACAGATGCTTAGTACAATATAATATTTTTAAAAGCCGACTAATACCAAGCGGACTAAAATCAAATTGAATTGGTAATTAATTTATGGTTTAATTAGATTGACTTGTATTATAATATTATTATAATTTTTTATTTTTAGATGTTAATATAAAAATCATAAAAATTTAAAAATAATAATAATATATTTTATCTATTTAAAAATATCACATATTAAATTTAATACATAGAAAAAAAATTTAAATTTTTTTTATTTTTATTAAAAAATTATTTAAAATTTAGATATTGGTTCAGTTCTGTTCTATTTAACTGATTTTACTAATTTTGACTCTTTTTTTTTATAAATATAATTTTTTCAGTATTTTTAAATTAGACTAACTTTTAATTTTCAGTTAATCTGATTCAATAATAAAATATAAGTCAGCAATCCACTTTCATTTATTATGTATAATTTTGCGTACGTTGAGGTGAGTGGTGTGCGGTTTAAGTAAGAGACAAAACAGAGAAAAAAAAAACTTTTAGAAAGAAAAAAAAAATTCTTAAAATAGTTTTTCCGTTTTCTACTGTGGCCCTGTGGGTTTTCCAATTATAAAAATAGATATTCTTGTTCAAGAGGATGTAACGAGTGTTTAGAAGTAGAAAATATTTAAGACTTTTATAAAAGTATCCATAAAATATTTTTTAAAAAAATATAATAAAAATATTTATATTTTTAAAAAAATTATATAAAATTTTCAAAAATATATTTTCTATCAATATTGTGCATGTTACATAGATATTATATAAATATTGATTAAGAGAATTAATATATATACATATTACTATCTAAATTATTCTTTTATAATTTAAATTCATATTTTACTATTTTAAATTATAAAATTATATAATTTAACTATTAAAATATAAAATACATATAAAAAAATAAAATATCTACACAATATTTACAAAACAGTAAAAGAGAATACTCATATTATATATTTGTACATATTACATAGATATTATATATATATTATGTGAATATTATATAAATATTATGAATATAGTGCATATATTGAGTATATATTATGAATATATCTCTAGATGATGTTGTATATATGCTAAAAGAATTAAATATATGTATAGAAATAAAAAATTAACTCAAATAACTATTAAAATAAAATAAATACAAATAAAATAATAAAATAATAATAAAAAAACACAAATTGAAAAGAAATAAATAAAAAATTACAAAACAAATGAAAAAAACATTTTGAAGCATTTTATTAATTTTATTAATTGTGTAGAGTGGATTAACATTAAAAAACAACAAGGGGTTGAGGGCCTAGCCTAGTTGGTTAGTGCGCTGTGATGTGTCCAGTTGGTCACGAGTTCGATTCTCCATTCCGTCACCTTTGTGGTGAGTGTTGATCATCTTTGTGATGAGTGTTGATAGGGAAGGACTACCCCTATTGTGTAGTCCATGGGTTAAATCCCTCCGATAAATTAAAAAAAAACATTAAAAAACAACAAACTCTTTAATACTACAATTGAAAAAGATAAAAACAAACAAAAAATACTGATATTTTCACAAACAATACAAATATGGAAGAAATTTTCTGCAAATAAAAAATGAAAGAAAGGAAGAAGAAAAAGAAAAAAAAAAGACATGAATAATAAAAGGGAGAGGAATAAAAGAGAAAAAGAAAATAAATGAGATAGAGGAAAAGCATAGAAAAAGATTGATGAAGAGGTATATCTGAAAAAAAAAATTTTAAAAACCAACATTGAAAAAAAAAATCATGGCAGATTTTTTTTTTTTTAAAAAGCCCAGCATATTTGAAAATGGAACATGTTTTATGTGTAAATTGTGTAATTTTCTCAAAATATTTTTCATTTTTATTTTCTAATTTCCATTTTTATTTTTTAAAATTTTTGTTCCCTAACTATTTTCTAAATAAAAAGAAAAAAGAAAAAATATTAGCTAATAAATATTTTGAAAATATTTTAAATTTAAAAACAAATAAAAATAATTTTCTAAATAAAAATAAAAATCACGATATTAAAAATTTTAAATTATCAAAATTAATAATAAAAATCACGATATTAAAATTTTTTGAAAAAAATAAAAATAATTAGATAAAATACTAAATAAATTTAAAATAAAGTCTACATAAAGGAAAATTGTATAACTTTTGTATACCTTTAGTTCCTCGTGATTTTATTTGTAAATAATCTCCGATAAAAATTTTTAAAATAATGATTTTTTTTTATAAACTAGTAAAATTGTTATTTAATTAATTGTTAAAATGCACTTTTTAGTAATTTTCTTTATACAATTCGATTCCCGGCAACAGAAATTTTCTGTAATAATCTATTTTTAATAATTTCCTTTTGCAAATTGATTATAATTTAAATGTGCATACTGAATAAAACATGTAAAGATCACTGAGAAACTTATAGTTGTTTCCTTAAAATTTCAAAGAATTTTTTTTGAATTTTTTTTGTCATTTATAAACAATAAGAACTGCAAATCAACTAATGAAAAAAAATATTATGTTTATATACATTTTAAATTTTTTATGTATGTACTTTAAATAAATTAATTAAAAATATTATTATATAATTAATCAAAAAAATGTTGTTAAATAAAATATATAATTCTTTTCTAGTACGCATAGAAAAAAATACCGTATGAAAACAAATTATATATATATTTTTAGTGAAAGTGATGAATAAAAAATTGAATAGATAAAAAATTAACAAAATATTTATCAAAAAAATCTCATAAAACCATTTGTTTATATCAGTATAATTTTTTTAGAAATTTTTGTCGATAAAATGTAAATTTAAATATTATTAGAAATAGGGGGAAATAGCTATCATATTATATTAATAAAATTAGTGTAAAGATAAATAATAATAATAATAATAATAATAATAATAATTCGTCTTTCTTTCTAATTTATTATTAAATTTTAATATTATTTTTCAGCTTTGTATATTTGTTTGTGTAGTTTGTTTTTAAAATAAATTTTAGATTAATGTAGATTTGAAATCTAGCAGTTACGTATTATTTTTATATTTTTTAGAATAAAATTGAATGCAATTTAAGTTTTTATTATAGAATTTTATCGTTCATTATTTGAAGGTTATTTGTCATTCTCTAATGGAGGTTATTTGACATTCTCTATTGGAGGTTATTTGTCATTCTTTAATAGAGGTTTGTCATTCTCTAATGAAGATATCCTTCTAATATGCGAGATAACAGATGAAATGATTGTTCTGCTGAAAGTCAGATTACCCATTGCATGTTACCATTATTCACTGCTTGCATCAAAAAAATTTAAAGAGATCATGTAACTTCATTAGTTATGTATATTTTATATACTTTAAAATTATATAATTTTATTTGTACCTTACAGATGTACTTTTTTAATTTATTAATGAAAATTTATTTTGCGTTATAATAATAATAATAATATTATTATTATTAATAATAATATTAATATTAACAACAACAACAACAATAATAAATTCATATATTTATTTTAATTTGAAAGAAGAAATTATTAAATTATTAAATTAATATTATAACTTATTAAAATTTTATTTATTTGTTAAATTATAGATTATTAAATTATTATAAATTATAAAATTATAGAAATATCTATTAATATTGTAAAATATTGATATTAAAAATATTAATTAATAAATAATTTCTAAAAGTACTATATTAATATTTTTTTTAAATTTTAATATCGAAATTCAAATTGTACCACATTGTTAATTAGCTTAATGATTTTGTTAAACAAATGGGATTTGGGCTAAATTTAAAAAATATATATATTAATTTAGTAATAAACCTATAAGAACTAGTGCTAACGTATTAATAAAGTTGGGTGTTTAAAAAACTCGCAATTTAAAAAATTCAGCTCCGACTGAAAGGTTCGAGTAGATCCGAACTCATAATAAGATCAGGCCACGGATTTCAAAGATAGCTCAAGTCGGGCTTCGAGTTGAAGTTAAAAATTTTCGTGCCGGCCTGGCCCTGCTCGAGGTGTTAATTTTTTTATTTTTTATATTTTTTTTAAATATATATTTTGATAATTTAAATTTCATATAAAAGGTTTTATAAATTCAAAATGTTGTATGTATTTTATGATATTTGGGACTCTTAATTATTTAATCCATAAAAAATAATTTTTTTATTTTATATATTTTTTACTTGAATGATAAAATAACTAAATAATTAAATAATTTAGTTTTCATAAATATTGATATAATAATATATATATATATATTATTAGATATAATGTAAGTAATATTTATAGAAAAATTTTATTGAAATTTAAAAAAATAAATAAATTTTATTCTTACTTTTTTTAATTTAAAAAAAATAATTGGGCTTGCTCGACTAAGCTCGGTTCTGCTATAATCCGATCAGGCCTGAAGTGGCCCAGCCTAACTGGGCTTAGGGCCGAGCTACGAGTCGCAAAGTGCAATCTAAATATTTTTTGAATTGAGCTACGGGCTGGGATAAAATTCAATCTAATCTGGCCCGAGAATACTCATACGATAAACTATAGAGATTAAATTAGACTTTAGTTATTTTATTAAATCTTCAAAAACCTCTCAAACTTAGATTCAATAATCGCTATGCAAACAGATGAAGGGAAGTTTAAGAACTTTACAGATGAAGACAAACACCAATTTCTTGTAAAGAATTAAAAGAAAGAGATACCAATTTTTTAGTTCCAATTTTATTTTTAAAATTAAAAATGAAAATTTACAAACAGATAGCAATTGGAATAATATTTATACTAATGTTTCATAAATCTTAATTGACTGGTTGCTACATGCTGCTCATTGATAGGTTCATTATTTTGGGACTTGACAATAAAATCCTGTTTCAAAGCATTTTAAGCATGATTTAATAATATATAGTTTAATAAGTTCAATATGATATAATATTGTATGGTATGATATTGACAGTGTACATATTTAAAAAGATAGTATAATATAGTTAAGTTATTTGATGGTATAGTTTGATTTAAACAAATAAAATAATCATAATATTCTTCAATATAATATTTTATATAATTTATATTAAAATAAATTTACTTGAGCTGTAATTATAAAATTAATTAACTCCATTTTAAAAAATAATAATTAAATTTTGTAATAAATTTAAGTGATACCACTAAAAAATATCAATAAAATTTAATTAAATCAATAATTTACGAAATAAGAATATAATCAATATGATATATATATATATATTTAATTATCTTTTTCTTAATTATTTCACTATTATAATTTACAAAGTACAAATTATTTCGATATGACTTCTATTTTTATTCAATAATTACTAATTATTTCCTAAGTCCTAATCTAAAAAAATAAGATATAAATATATTAAAAAATAAAATATAAATCACTCTTATTATTTTAAGGGATAAGGGTCAATTACACTACTAAATTACAGCGAAAATCTCACTTAAACACTTAATTTTTTTTTGTTGATCCAATAAGTTTTTTTTTTTGTCAAAAACGTGCCAAATATGCCCCTGTCGCAAAGGCAACTAAATTGCCGTTAAAAAAATTAATTTGTTCATTGTGGAACCTATTTATTATTAATTTAAATAATAAAAATTTTTAAACTATTAAATAGTATTAATTTATAAAAAAAATAAAAAAAATATATGAAATAAAAATAGCCATCATTGTGAAAACCACCGTTACCATCACAACCACCATCCTCACCATAAACTCTTCCACACCACCACCACCCTCTGTAGACAAACTTCCTTTGCACTCTTTATTAAAGCCCATGCAAAATTTTTTCTCTTTTCCTCTACCATTGCTCAAAAATAATCTCTGCAATTATTTTGAGAAATTAAATAGAGGATAAAGAAATGAATTTGCTGTAGACTTTAAGTTTTGATGTAGATTTGGAATTTACTAAGCCATTCCTTTCTCTTTTTTTTTTGAAAAGTTTCATTTATTGGCTTATTTATTCTTTGGGTTATGTTTTAAAAATTTTTCTCTAATTTTTTTTTGGATTTTGTTATTTACTTGTTTGATTGTGTTAATTTTTTATAGCGTGGAAATATTCAATTGATGATTGAAGAATATAATTTTGGTATATTATAAGAAAATAAATTTAAAATTTAGTATTTAACTTCTAAATTGACAGTCATTTAGGCATTTTGACAAACACCTATAAGACATGAATTTCTTAGGATAGAAAATTTATTTATTTTTTCTTACCTCCAGAATTAGCACATCATTTACCAGACATTTCACAAATGAATTTTCTAAATTCACTCATTTAACTAAACTTAACTACCGAAGAAGATGATAATGAAATATTATTTAAATTTTTGGGTTTCTATATGGGTTTTGATTTTTGGTTTTGGAACTTAGATGGTGATGGTGGTTCTAGTTTTAGAACGGGGATGGTGGATGGTAATGGACGGATGGTAATGATTGGACGGTGATAATTGGGTTTTCGAACCATGATGGTGGAAGGTAATGGATTAAGATGTTTACAAATTAATATAATTTAATATTATTTAATTCTTCTTCTTTAATATTTTTCAAATTAGTTTATTATTTAAATTAATAATAAATGAGTCCCACAATAATCAGATTAATTTTTTTAACTGTTACGGCAAGGACATATTTAGCTCGTTTTTTATAAAAAAAAAAAAGCAGTTTATTGGGTAAAAAAATTTTAAGGATTTAAATGAAAATTTCGCTATAGTTTACGGGTGTAAGCAACACATATCCCTTATTTTAAAGCAAGTTATAAAAATTTGCCATGCATTAAACAAAAAAGAAAAAGAAAAATTGCCACCAGACAACAAAGATGGGATGGCATGCGAGAAATGAGGCAGCAGTATATGTATACGAGAAAGGACATAGAATAGACAACAATATATATGTTTTGATGAGATTTTTACAATTTTATTAAGGATAATTTTGTCAATAAAAAATTCAAACTATCTTAGAGGTGTTTGGTTTAGCTGTTTGATGCAGCTGATAGAGGTTTGAACCCCAAACAGCAGCTGTTTGGTAAAATTTGATGTTTGGTAAAATTTTAAAATAGCAGCTGATAACTGATTCATATTAAGACTATATTAACCCTATTAAAATAAAATAAAAATTAATATTTATTAGATAATGATATGCTTATTGATAATTTTACATTCAAACTGCAACAACTATTGTATTTTTACCAAACACTAACCCGAATAAGCTACCAGCTATCCGCCACCAGCTATCAGCTATCAGCAACCGCTATCAGCTACCAGCTGCTATGAACAGCTAAACCAGACAGACCCTTAATAAACTTGCCAATCTCAAACTGTGGTTACACCATCATAAACCACGAGAAAAAAAAGTAAAAGCCCTCTCAAATATGTAACTCTAACCTATGAAAAATCACAGTATAAGTCTTCCCAAATAAGGCCTAAATGCTTAGTTGATGGTCAGATGATATGATAAGGCATCGACAATAATTAACTAACTTGTAAGGAATTCTTAAAAATATAAAAAAAAGATAAAAAAAAATATTTTTAAAGATAATTTTTCAAAAGATATATATATATATATATTAGAAAATTTATTTTTTAATTTTTAATTTCAAAAATATCTTATCGTGAAAAGATATATATTTTAATTTTTTATTTTAAAAATATCTTATTTTAAAAAGATATATATTTAATATATACTTAATCTGGAGATATAAGTAAATAGCTTAATATTTTAAAAAATGACACTGTTTTTTTTTCACAATTCTTACTGAAGAAGTATGGAATCTGAGATGGTGGTTCAACTATTTTAAAAAAAATATTATTGAATTATATAATAATTTGTGACCGTTGCCTGCAGCTGAAGCTTGTTGGGTCTTCCCCAATTTTCTTGTTAACAACCCTCTTACTTTCTTTCATTTGATTTTTAAAAAACTCAACTTCTCCCTCTCCTCTAGTAAATATAATCACCCCTTCCATTTCTACTACGGTAGCCCCAAAATCCAATGCCACTGCCGATACAATTCCGCCGCTCGAGATTCCTCCGCCGGACGACGACAGCCTCAAAATGACCCTTGACAAGAACAAAAAGACGAAGAAGATTAAAGCTTGTGACACTGAAGGCGTTTCTGTCATGTCCTCATCTTCTTCTTCTCCTTCTATAACCCTTTCTTCAACGCAGAGGACTACGCGTACGGCTTATAAACGTAGAAACCCTAAGGTCCTGTTTGCTCTAGGTCGGCGTCGTGGCCGCCTCGGTGGTAGTGATATGGAGGCTGCTGCTCTTCCTCTGGGAATGTCATTTGCTGTTGTTGTTGCCCAGGTTCGTTGAAAGTTTCAGTTTTTTGAATAATATTCACAGATTCTTTTGGGATTTTAAAATTCTTGGTTGTGTTGTTTTTGGTAAATTTTGGATTTTCATGTTTTCTGTAGCTAGGATTTTGGTGCCTCTGCCCTGGTTTTTTGTGGTTCAAATTTCTGCTTGAGTATTTGGGTTTTGTATTTTTTGTGTTCAACATTCTTGAAATTGCTATGTAGTAATTATCTGTTAATTGTTTCTTTGTGGGAAGGTTTTGTTTTTTGACGTGGGTCTGTTGATCGAAGGTTTTGTTTTTTGACGTGGGTTTGTTGATCATTCTTCCTTCTGTATTTAAATGTAATTGATTTGTTGAAATTGGAATGGTTGTGGAGATATTTTCACCAAAGGTTCTCAACGTACTGAATGTTGTGCTCATTTTATGATATTTATGTTTTCTTGATATTTATATGGTAATTAAAATGGAGCTGCAAATTCAGGGACAGGCTACAAAACTTGGTAATTGGCTCTAGATGACCTATTGCGTAGATATCACCACAACTGATGTATTGTGAGTAAATGAAAGTGAAGTGCAATTTACGTATTCATGTGTAGTTTCTGAAAATTTATTTGTGCATTCAAGTTTAGTTCTAGACATATATGTAGGACATAGATATTGATTACCATGTAATAATGATTGGCATGATCCCCTGGTCTTCTGCTCAACTTGGAATTTTTGCTGCATGTTCTCTCTGTCAAATTTGATGGCTTTGGTTGGTGTGGCTTAATTTGTTACAATCCCACATCGGAAGTTTTAAAGGTAGGGGTGAGTTAGTTGCCTTATAAATAACTCATCACTTCCTAATTATTAGTATTCCAAAATTTAGTATACATTTTCGAAAATTTGTATATTGTAAATTTGGTCTTCTCTTCCCAAATTAATAAGAGCAGGCTGCCTCAAGTGGTGCTCGGAGACGTAGGCATATTTAGCCGAACTCCGTTATCAAATTTCCGGGTGTGTTCTTTCCTTGTCTCTTTTATTTATTCCGCATTTATTTTGTTTCTTTTCTGTATTAGTATAGTATTCAATATTTATTTGTCGGGTTTATTTGTAGTGTATTGTACTATTCATTTGGGTGTATTTTACTATTCACGTGTGCGGTACTATTCATGTATACACGGGTTTAGGTTGTGATAATATACTGTGCAAGTAAGTTCTGTCTAGGAGACTGGGTTTTAAGTGAGACCATTTGTGACCCCTCCAGCCTTTCCTGAGAATTTATTTGGAATGGTAATTTTGTCTAAGGAGACTGTTCAGTAGTCTTTCCTGGAAATTACCGAATCAGTGCAATTCACTAGTTGTAGTTTAAGGAAAAATTATCCGATTTTCCCAACAAGTGGTATCAGAGCCAAAGGTTCATCCTAGGTCTGTTTGTAATATTATTTATATTGAATACTATCATTTGAGTCTGTAATGGCATCAGTAAATCCACCAACTAATAGTGCTACATCAGATATGGCACAAGGGACATCATCTTCCTCGTCCACATGGCCAAGGATTCCAATGTCAAGTTTGAGTTGGCGGTAGAGATATTTGACGGTACTGGCCATTTTGGCATGTGGCAAGGCGAGGTCATGGACTCCCTTTTCCAACAGGGCCTTGACATCGCCATTGAAGAAAAGAAACCAGAATACGTAGAAGATAAGGATTGGAGTATCATAAATCGGTTGGCATGCGGAACAATTCGATCGTGCTTATCCAGAGAGCATAAGTATGCATTCAAGAACGAGACTTCTGCACATAAATTGTGGAAGGCGTTGGAGGAAATTTTTTTGAAAAAGAGTGGTCAGAATAAGCTCCTTATGAAGAAGAGGTTGTTCCGGTTTGATTACCAACCAGGTACTACTATGAACGAACACATCACTTTGTTTCAACAATTAGTAGCAGACCTGTTAAACTTAGATGTAAAATTTGAAGATGAAGATTTGGCTTTGATGTTATTGTCATCCCTTCCCGATGAATTTGAACACTTAGAAACTACTTTACTTCATGGGAAGGAGAATGTATCTTTAGATGTTGTATGTTCTGCCTTGTATAGTCATGAATTGAGAAAACAAGATAAAAGGAAAAACAAAGTAGCTACAGCAGATGAAGCATTAGTGGCGAGAGGTCGTCAGCAGAGCCAGTCGAAGGGAAGAAGAGGAAGATCAAAGTCAAAAAGCAGAGTTGCCAAAGATGAGTGTGCTTTCTGTCATGAGAAAGGGCACTGGAAGAAAGACTGTCCAAAGTTGAAGAATAAAGGGAAGGCTCAGCAAGATGCAAATGTTGCAGAATACAAAAGTGATGCAGAGTCAGATGTCTCTTTGGTGGTATCACCTTCAACATCCCATCCAGATGAGTGGATTTTGGATTCCGGTTGCACCTACCATATGTCTCCCATCCGGGAGTGGTTCTTTGATTTTGAAGAATGTGATGATGGAGTTGTTTACATGGGAAATGACAATCCATGTAAAACAGCTGGGATAGGTTCAATCAAGCTGCAGAATCATGATGGATCCACAAGAATTCTGAAAGATGTACGGTATGTTCCGAATTTGAAGAAGAATCTCATCTCTTTGGGGGCCTTAGAGTCAAAAGGCCTAGTTGTGATGATGCGAGATGGAATTCTTAAAGCAACTTCGGGAGCACTTGTGATGCTGAAAGGCGTGAGGAAGAATAATCTGTATTACTACCAAGGTAGTACAGTGGTTGGGACAGTAACAACTGCAACGTCTAGTAGCAAGAAGGATTTAGAGGCAACAAAGCTGTGGCATATGCGTTTGGGACATGCTGGTGAAAAATCCTTGCAAATTCTTGCCAAGCAAGGATTGTTGAAAGGTACGAAGACTTGCAAATTAGAATTTTGTGAGCATTGTGTTTTGGGAAAACAAAGAAGAGTGAAATTTGGCACTGCCATTCATGATACCAAGGGTATTTTGGATTATGTGCACTCAAATGTGTGGGGACCTGCCAAGACTCCATCTCTTGGAGGTAGGCATTACTTTGTCACTTTTATTGATGATTTTTCCAGAAGAGTATGGGTGTTTACTATGAAGAAGAAAGATGAAGTGCTTGGAGTTTTTCTTAAATGGAAAGCTCAGGTTGAGAACCAGACTGGTAGAAAGATCAAAGTTCTCCGAACAGACAATGGTGGAGAATACAAGAGTGATCCATTCCTGGAGGCTTGCCAAGAATTTGGCATAGTTCGGCACTTTACAGTCAGAAAAACACCACAACAAAATGGGGTGTCAGAGCGTATGAACAAGACATTGGTGGAGAAAGTTCGTTGCATGCTGTCTAATGCTGGGTTAGGCAGAAAGTTTTGGGCTGAGGCTGTGACATATGCTCAACATCTCGTCAATCGCTTGCCGTCATCTGCAATAGATTGCAAGACTCCTTTAGAGGTATGGTCTGGGAAACCTGCAACAGATTATGATTCTTTACATATTTTTGGTTCTACTGCATATTATCATGTAAATGAATCAAAGTTGGATCCACGAGCAAAGAAGGCTCTCTTTATGGGCTTCAATGCTGGAGTTAAGGGATATCGTCTTTGGTGTCTAGAGGCAAAGAAGACCATCATCAGCAGGGATGTTACCTTTGATGAATCTGCCATGTTGCATAAGGTAACTCAAGAAGGAACTGATGGTACTCCGCAGCAGGTGGAGTGTACGCCGAAGCAGGTAGAGTTTGAACAGATAATGGTGAGCCCAGCAAAAAGTACTATGAGTGACTCTCCTATGGCAGAAGCAGAGTCAGATGAGGAAGAGATTCCGACCCAAGAATATCAACAGCAGTCAGAGTCAATTGCTGTTAGAAGGACAAGACGAGAAATTCAGAAACCTGCTCGTTTTGTTGACATGGTGGCCTATGCACTTCCAGTTGTTGATGAAGTTCCATCCACCTTTCCTGAAGCCATCCGAAGTTTAGAAAATGGTAGATGGAAAGATGCGATGGAAGAAGAGATGCAATCTCTTGAGAAGAACAAGACGTGGAAGTTGACACAGTTACCAAAAGGCAAGAAAGCAATTGGATGCAAATGGGTATTTGCAAAGAAAGAAGGATTTCCTATCAAGAATGATGTTCGCTACAAGGCAAGATTGGTAGCTAAAGGCTATGCTTAGAAGGAGGGAGTTGATTATAATGAGGTATTTTCTCCAGTTGTTAAACATTCCTCAATTAGAATTTTGTTGGACTTGATAGCACAATTGAATTTGGAGCTAGCTCAACTTGATGTGAAGACCGCGTTTCTACACGGTGACTTGAAGGAGGAAATCTATATGTCTCAGCCAGATGGATTCAAAGTTGCTGGTAAAGAAAATTGGGTTTGTAAACTGAACAAATCATTGTACGGATTGAAGCAATCACCGAGGCAATGGTACAAACGATTTGACAAGTTTATGATGGGTCAGAAATACACAAGAAGCAAATACGATCACTGTGTGTATTTACGCAGGCTTCAAGATGGGTCCTACATCTATCTACTCTTGTATGTTGATGATATGTTAATAGCATCCAAGAGCCAAATTGAAATTGATAAAATGAAGGCTCAGTTGAGTGAAGAGTTTGAGATGAAGGATTTGGGAGAAGCTAAGAAGATTCTCGGCATGGAGATAAGCAGGGATAGACAGAGAGGCAAGTTTTGGCTGACACAGAAGCAGTATTTGAAGAAGATATTACAACGTTTTGGTATGAATGAAGATACAAAACCTGTAAGTACTCCGCTTGCTCCTCATTTGAAGCTTAGCAGCCAGTTATCTCCAAAGACAGATGAAGAATGAGAATACATGGCGAAAGTCCCGTATGCTAATGCAGTTGGAAGCTTGATGTATGCAATGGTGTGTACGAGACCCGATATTTCACAGGCAGTTGGTGTTGTGAGTAGATATATGCATGATCCTGACAAAGTTCATTGGCAAGCTGTGAAATGGATTCTACAGTATATTCAAGATACTGTAGATGTTGGCTTAGTGTTTGAGCGGGATGAATCACTTGGTCAATGCGTAGTTGGATATTGTGATTCTGACTATGCAGGTGACTTGGATAAGCGACGATCTATAACTGGCTACTTATTCACTTTAGCTAAGGCGCCAGTTAGTTGGAAGTCTACTTTGCAGTCAACAGTGGCTTTGTCTACAACAGAGGCAGAGTATATGGCAATTACAGAGGCTGTAAAAGAGGCAATTTGGCTTCAAGGATTGCTAAGAGACTTGGGAGTTGGTCAGAAACACCTTGAGGTGTATTGTGACAGTCAGAGTGCTATTCACTTAGCAAAAAAACCAAGTTTTTCATGCAAGAACGAAGCACATTGATGTTCGCTATCACTTTGTGCGGGAAATTCTCGAAGAAGAGGAGATACTTCTCCAGAAGATTCGGACTACGGAGAATCCTGCAGATATGATGACCAAGGTGATGGCAAAAGCCAAGTTTAAACATTGTTTAGACTTGGTCAATATCCTGCACATTTGAGTTGGCGCCTGAAGGCGCAAATTGAAAGCACTACGAAGACTGTTTTGTTTGATTGGGAAGATGAAGAATGTTTGCATTTGGTGGGATTAGAAATTATGCCAAGGTGGAGATTTGTCAAATTTGATGGCTTTGGTTGGTGTGGCTTAATTTGTTGCAATCCCACATCGGAAGTTTTAAAGGTAGGGGTGAGTTAATTGCCTTATAAATAACTCATCCCTTCCTAATTATTAGTATCCCAAAATTTAGTATACATTTTCGAAAATTTGTATATTGTAAATTCGGTCTTCTCTTCCCAAATTAATAAGAGCAGGCTGCCTCAAGTGGTGCTCGAAGACGTAGGCATATTTAGCCGAACTCCGTTATCAAATTTCCAGGTGTGTTCTTTCCTTGTCTCTTTTATTTATTCCGCATTTATTTTGTTTCTTTTCTGTATTAGTATAGTATTCAATATTTATTTGTCGGGTTTATTTGTAGTGTATTGTACTATTCATTTGGGTGTATTTTACTATTCACGTGTGCGGTACTATTCATATATACATGGGTTTAGATTGTGATAATATACTGTGCAAGTAAGTTCTGCCTAGGAGACTGGGTTTTAAGTGGGACCATTTGTGACCCCTCCAGCCTTTCCTGAGAATTTATTTGGAATGGTAATTTTGTCTAAGGAGACTGTTCAGTAGTCTTTCCTGGAAATTACCGAATCAGTGCAATTCACTAGTTGTAGTTTAAGGGAAAATTACCCGATTTTCCCAACACACACTCTCTCTCTCTCTCTATATATATATATATATATTTGCTTGTTTTTTCTTCTGAAGTCACACAGAGGTAGCCACATATAGAACTTCTTCAGATAACTATTTTTAGATCAGGGTTTCATGTTTTTCATTCATGCATTAACAACACAACTAAAAAAATATGTGCAAGTCGTATTTTTTATGTATATACTTGACTGTGAAATATTGGTTACGTTTGATGATTAATTTGTCCTTTATACAGTTAATAGACTGTAGAACATGGTATTTCTAGCTGCTTAGGAGTCTGGCATACCCAGTTTTATTGACTGATGGAAATATATGTATATATATCTTATGCTTTCTTCAGATTCCCATACATCCATTGGTTGATATTGTGCATGCTTGCTTTATGATCCCAGGTGCTGGAGAGAAAAGATACAGCAGGTGAAAAGATGTCTGTTGATCATCTTTTGCAGGTACTTTTTTTTCTAATCTTCTTAAGATACTAAAATGGATTTCTATTGTTGCTCTTTCAAATGAAGCTATGAAGCTGAAAAAATATTTTACCCTTAAACACTCCTTGTTTAGTTCTTATATAAAAAATAGTTGTACCAGATTACTGAAATCATTCAGGTTGTTTTTTCAATACAAATCACCCAGGTCTGACAGAAGAGAGGCAACCGCTTTTAGGACATGCGGTTGAGATCCTAGCTATGGTGATTGGAGGATGAGAAACTAGAGAGAAAGAGAGGTAAAATAATGAAAAAAGAGGAAGAAAGAATGGAATTTGGAGAGAGAAGTAAATTCTGTTATTAATATTCTGTTATTTATACATGTATTCCATCTATAAGAAACAAGTGACTATATACTAGGGGCTAAGTAACTAAACGCAATAATTAGGAAATTAACCTATTGAGTCCTAACATTACCCCATAGAAGATCCTTGTCCTCAAGGATGAAAATAAAATCTGAATTATAGAAGTATATACTTGAAATTCTTGTCCCAATACTGAATTCCTGTGTTTCTTTATGACTTTCGTGAATCATGATTTCAGAAGTTCACTGCCCAACCGATCTATGGCACGTAGTGCTGAATTGCTGGTGATTAGGAGCTGTAATAGATGGAGGAGAATTTTGTTTTGGATTTCTAGTTTTCTTAGAGATCCATGGCTGATGAGCGCCCATCGCTTAAAGCTACAACGTAACAATCAAAAGTGCCATTGCTTTTGCCCATATCTTTTACTTTTATCTAGAATTTATATTTCTGCAAAATGGCCAAAAGTAGAAGTAATTGCTTTAATGCCATTGAAGATTGAACATGTGCATAGTGCTTTAAGTTACCGCATCATGTTATATATTGAACACCATATGCAACAGAATTTTTGAAACACATTACTGCCTACACCTCATTTCTTATTCGTAGTTAAGCTGACTGTCCCCTAACCATGAAAAGAACCACACTATTGAGCACAAAAATTTGGACTGCAACATGAAGAAAATTTCCCTTCAAAATTCTGCATTCTTTTGGTCTTTAAAAATCATACTGATTTTCAGAGTTCCATTTCAACCATCATGTAACCATTAGAAACTGCAATGAAATAAAATCTTGCAATCCACTTTTTTTTTTTTGGCTAGGCATTTTTGCAAACACCTTAGAGATATGAACACCTTTTGATGCAATTTTGCCCTCTCCATTCTCCTCATATGCCATTCCTCTTCACCACTAGTATTCTTCTTATGCCTCTTCCAAATGTCCAACTCCATTCCAGGCACAATCACCGTAACATCCAAGAACAAGAATACCATAATTTTTTTCTTCTTTGTTCTCATTATTAATGTTCTCATTAGCATTGGAAGAACCAAGCTTCAAGCTCCAATTAAAATTTTCGGTAGTTTTCTTTAATATCCTTTTTATATACACCTCTAAAGCGCATATTTTCTTTTGACACTGAATCCTGTTCCTTCCTCTAAACTAGCCTTATTTCAGTTTTCATCTTGACCCAACGCCCAGTATTGTGAATAATTATATGCTACAACCGTTGTAGCAATAAATGCCTACAACGGACCAATGAGATTCTTACACGTAGATTAAATGATTCATTTCATTGGTCCGTTGTAGACATTTAATCTACGTGTAAGAATCTCATTGGTCCGTTGTAGGCATTTATTGCTACAACGGTTGTAGCATATAATTATTCCAGTATTGTTTACCATTTGATATTTCCCCTCTTTTGTTGCAATTTTGTTCCATATATCCATTAGTATTACCAAATCCTTGCTATAACCCTTTAAATTGCAGCTGAATTTCTTGAATAGTATTCCATGTTCACTCTCAATGATTTCAGCGGGTCTAGAAATGGATAAGAGACTCGTAATCTAGGACCATTTCTCCTTATCTTTTCAAGATTCAATGATCCCTTATTTCAATGGTATAAATTTCTTGCTGCGATAAGCTTATTATTTGTAAAAATATAGGGAGATTTAGGGAGAAATCTACAGCTAAAGTTTAAGGATTTTTTTTTATCTAATTTCCATTTTAGATGTAGAAGCTTGTGTATATATATATGAGTGTATCTGTGTATATTGAAAGATATGAAATATAAGGGATTCCAAAATTCCCTTTCTTCTTTTTCTTCTCAATCTCTATTTGGTATCAAAGCTTGGGGTTTGTTTTCTTCTGCTCCCCCCCTCCTCCTTCTCTTCTCTTCTTCCTTTCTAGATGATGATTTTAGTGTAAGAAGAGAAAAAAACTCTCTAATTCTTCATTATTTAGTATATTTTTCAACAAAAAAATGCTATTTATGCAAACTATAAAACTTATTTATATATTAAAAAATACTAACTACCACCTGTATATTTATGCCCAACAGCCAACAACTAACTACTATCTGCCAACACCCCCCGGTTGGTGCAAAAATATTCCGCATGTTCAACTTGCAAATTAAAATGTGAAAATTTTTATTTCTAAGTCCTTTGGTAAACAATCGGCCAGTTGCTTGTCTGATGACACATGAAATAGACTTAGAGAACTATCAACTAATTTCTTTTTTATGAAGTGTCGATCTATTTTTGTGCAGTCATGTTGAATTGGGTTATGATTTATGCTAGTGGCAGCCTTATTGTTCACAGAACAAGAATAAATTGTTTTTCTAAACAATTTTAATTCTTTTAGCAACTTTTGCAGCCATAGTAGTTCACAGACACATTGTGCCATAGCTATGTACTCTGTCTCTGCACTTGATCGAGAAATTATGCTTTATTGTTTACTCCTCCAAGTAACTAAGTTTTTACCTACAAGTGTACAGTAGCCAAAAGTCGTTCTCTTATCATCAAGATATCTAGCCCAATCTGCATCTATGAAGGCTTCAATTCGAAGATGACCATGTTTAGAGAAAAGAAGACCTTTTCTAGGAGCAGACTTAAGATATTGCAGAATCTAGAAGACTGCTTGTAAATGGGACTCACGAAGATCATGTATATATTGGTTGACCATACTAACTGCATATGCTATGTCCGGTATAATTTGTAAGAGATAAATCAATCTCCCCACCAATCTCTGACAACTGTAGTTCTTGTTCAGTTTATGATTACATTCTATTGGAGAATCTGCTGGCTTACAACCTATCATATCTGTTTCTTGAAGAAGATCCATAATATATTTCCTTTGTGAGATAAAAATTTTCCTTTTTGATCTCGCTACCTTAGTTCCTAGGAAATATTGCAGTTTTTCCAAAATTTTGATCTCAAATTCCTGGGCTAAGAGCTGCCTTAGTCGAGCTAATTCTTCTCTATCATTTCTAGTTACCACAATATCATCAATATAAACAATGAGTAGAGTGATCTTGCCCTTAGGGTGTTTAATGAATAAGGTATGATTAAAATTACTCTATTGATACCCAAAGAAGACTATGACCTTACTAAATTTGTCAAACCAAGCTCTAGGAGACTGTTTTAACCTATATAAAGCCTTTTTTCAGTTTGTATGCTTTCCCTCGTGTCTCTTTGCTCTTAAAACTCGGAGGAATCTCTAAGATCCCTATGAAGAAAAATATTTTTTATTTAAACTGTTATAAGTCCCAATCAAAATTAGCTGCACAAGTCTACAATATTCTGATGGTGTTCATTTTAGCAACTGGAATAAATGTTTTTTGATAATCCACTCCATAGGTCTGAGTGATCTTTTAGCCTCAAGTTTAGCCTTATATCTTTCAATTGAACCATTAGCTTTGTGTTTTACAGTAAACACTCACTTGCAGCCAACCGATTTCTTTCTCGAGGGAGAGGTGACAAGTTTTCAAGTTCCATTTCTTCTATGAGCTTTCATTTCTTCAGTCATTACTTGCGTCCATTTGGAATCACAAATAGTCTCTCTCCAGTCCTGTGGAATAGACACTGAAGAAACATACAAGATAAAGGCTCTATAGGAGGGAGACAGTGAGTTGTATGAAACAGACTTAGATATAGATGCTTAGTACATGACCTAACTCCTTTTCTATGGGCAATGAGCTTATCTATATCATTAACTAAATCGAAAAGTTGAGAAGACTCACCAGAAGAATCTAAAGAATTTTCAGGATGTGAGAGTGATTCTTAACATGGTATAGACTACATAATGGTATTCTCTGTATTATTTCTCCTTGAATATCTCCTCAAATCAGTTCTATCCGAATGCCCAACATTCTTCTTTTGAATTAAACTTTCCTCCCCTTAAATAGGACTCTCTTCTTGATTATTTTCTAGAACAAGATTATCAAGAGTTGCCAAACTAGGATTCTTATCTTCTTTCTCATTATCCTTCTGAAGAGGAGATTAGGGTAAGCTGAAGTAGGGCTCAAATTCTCTAAAAGTAATATCCATGCTAACAAAATATTTTCTAAAGGGAGGGTGGTAACACTTGTATT
The DNA here is from genome assembly GCA_947685225.1 of Garcia nutans. NCBI lineage: Eukaryota > Viridiplantae > Streptophyta > Magnoliopsida > Malpighiales > Euphorbiaceae > Garcia > Garcia nutans. The sequence goes on from CANTUV010000035.1 coordinate 13,785,791, forward strand.
CCTTTTGAGTAGAAAATTAGCCAACAAATACACATTTAAGAGCCATAGGTTCCAATTTTCTAACATTTCTAGTATGAACAAAATAAACATACCTAAGCACCTTTAGGGGGACAATGTAAGAATTCTTCCCTTGTAGAGCCTTTAAAGGATTTTTAAAATTAAGTGTTCTAAGAGGCATCCTATTGATAAGGTAAGTAACTGTTAGGATTGCATCTCCTTAATAGGGTTTTGGAAGGTTTATGGTGAACGTGAGAGCTGGAGCCATTTCTAAAATACGTTTATTTCTTCTTTGAACAACTCCATTTTAGGCACTAGTGTAAGCACAACTAGTTTGATGTATTATCCTATTGGACTCTAAATAATCATGAAACACCCCATTCATGTATTCCTTTCCATTATCTGTTATGACAATTTTAACTTTAGCATCAAATTGGGTTTCAATCATCTTATGAAAAGATTGAAAGCAAGAAAATTTATCACTTTTTGCCTTAAATAGATATATCCAAGTCATTTTGGTATAACGATCAATAACAGTAACAAACCACCTATAACCAATCAATGAAGTATTTTGAGTGGGTTCCTAAACATTGGAATGAATAGTAAAAAAGAATTGTACTCTTATTATTACTCAGAGGATAGAAATTCTTTATATGCTTAACAAATTCATAAGCATCACACAACAAAGAGTCAAATGAAATCCCTTAAACATATTTGGGAATTTCTTTCCTTAGACAAATAAAGATAGATGCCCTAACTACCTGTGCAATTGTATTATCTCAAGTTTAATATTCTTATCTTTGCCAAAAATTTATGCCAGAATTAAGATTGTGACTTTCTATGTTAAGAGAGAGAGAGAGTCAGAGAAGAGAGAGACTTATTTCTCTTATTTATCTGTTATTCCATATTGCTCAAATACAAATGTTTATATACATATAAGAAGGAAACACGACACACTACTTACAACCTATTATTCCACTTAAACTAATCAGCTCATAATTAACCCATACTTATACAACTAGGCTAGATACTATACTAATCAGCTCATAATTTTGTTGAGGAGTGTAAGCACACGAGGTTTGATGAGTGATCCCTTTTGAAGATAAAAAATTAAAGACGGAAGAGGACAAATATTTTCTACCATTATCACGTAGTAAAATTTTGATTGAAATATTAAATTGATTGTAGATTTCTGCAAGGAATTTTTGAAAAATAGAAAAGAATTCAGAATGATTTTTCATTAAATAAGTCCAAATACAACATGAATAATCATCAATAAATGTAACAAAATAGTGAAATCTCATATTTGTATTGGCTCGACTTGGAAAAAGAGCTACGAGTTTGTTTTCCAAGTTGACATGACTCACACTCTAAGGAAGACAAAGTTGAAAGACTAGGAGCAAATTTTTGAAGGTTATGGAAAGTTGGATGACCAAAGCGGTGATGAATAAGATCGGGAGAGGTGGTTGAAGTGAAGGCAACCAGTGAGTTTGGGTTGTAGAGATGATACAAGCCTTGTGACTCATGTCCTGTTCCAATCGTCTTCCTCGTACTCTAGTCCTGCACAATAACAGAATTAGCCATAAAGGTGATAAAACAATCAAGACTTTTTGTCAATTTATAGGTTGAGATAAGGTTATAAGGCAATGCAGGAGCAAATAAGACATTATTTAAGGGAAGAAAGGTAATTGAATATTTTCAATTCCTTTAATTGCGGTTTGTAAATCATTAGCAAGAGTAACATTAGTTGAAGTGGAAGTAAAGGTAGTAAAATAGTTTTTATTACTAGCGATATGATTTGAAGCACCGAAGTCTAGTATTCAGGGGCTAAGATGAGGACTCTTAACAAATCAAGCAAATGATTTAATAGATTGCGAACTACCATTTTGTTTTGTAGCCTGATATTGTAGATACTCATTGTAGTCTATCCCGGTTAATGTAATTGAGTTTGATGATTGGGGATTTGTATCAGGTAAAGGAAGTAACTCATCTCTTTGAGATGAACAATATGAATTGCAGGTCGGTTATTGTAGTGTAGATTATTTCGGGATGGCTTGCCATGTAGGGCCCAACAAGTTTCCTGAGTATGGCCATCTCTATCACAATGAGGTTAATTATATTGCATCTCAACTAATATATGTCATTATATGTGATATATATCAATATATAACAATATATATCAATAGATTTTTCTTGTTTCTTTGCATAATCATCTAATATATGGTGATATATGTAACATATATGAATATATAAGAACATATAATACTTTATATTCTAATACTTGTTTTCTAAATGATTTGATATATATAGATAAATATTACATACATCACCATATAACAACATATAATACATTGTATTCTCATATTTCTTTCCTAAATTATCGGATATATGTTGATATATGTACATATATCAACTCATAATAACATATAATACTTTATATTATCATGTTCCTTTCTAAATCATATGATAAATATGAATATATATTATAAATATCAACATATAACAACATATAATTGTTATATTTGATTTTTCTTTTTATAAATCATCTAATATATTTTGATATATGCTACATATATCAACATACAACAGCATATAACACTTTATATTCTCATACTTCTTCTTTAAATTATCTAATCTACGTTGATATATGTTACATATATCAACATATAACAACATAGAACACATTATATTCTTTTGTTTATTTTCTAAATCATCTGATATATTGTGATATATATTATATATATATCAACATATAACACTTTTTATTCTCATGTTTCTTATGTAAATTATTTGATATATGTTAATATATATTATTTATATTAACATATAATAATATAACGGTTGTATTTGATATTTCTTTCCATAAATCGTCTCATATATGTTGATATATATTCCATATATCAATATATAACAACATATAACACTTTATATTCTCACACTTCACCTCTAAATCATTTGATATATATTGATATATGTTATATATATCAACATATATCACATTATTCTCTTGTTTTTTTTTTTTCTAAATCATCTGATATATTTTGATATATATAACATATATCAATATATAACAATATACAACACTTTGTATTTGTTATTTCTTTTTATAAATCATCTAATATATGTTGATATATGTTGCATCTATCAACAACGATATATAACACTTTGTATTTGATATTTCTTTTTATAATTTATCTAATATATGTTATCTATATCAATAAATAATAATATATAACACTTTGTATTTGGTATTTCTTTTTATAAGTTATCTAATATATGTTCCATATATCAATATATAACAGTATATAATAGTTGTATTTGATATAATAATATATAGCACTTTGTATTTGATATTTTCTATACATCATCTAATATATGTTGATATATATATATTATATATATATATTAATATATAACAACATATAACAGTTTGTATTCTCATATTTCTTCTCTAAATCTTCTGTTATATGTTGATATATATTACATATATCAATATATAACAGTATATAATAATTTTATTATTATATTTCTTCTCTAAATCATCTGGTATATGTTAATATATGTTACATATATCAGTATATAATACTCTGTATTTCCATATTTCTTCTCTAAATCATTTGATATATATGGATATACATATATATCAACATAATCATATTACACTTTGTGTTCTCATATTTTTTTTCTAAATCATCTGATATATATTACATATATCAACATGTAACAACATATCACACTTTGTATTACAATGTTTCTTCTCTAAATTATCTTATATATGTTGATATATATTAGATATATCAACATATAATAACATATAATATTTTATATTTTTACATTTATTTTCTAACTCATTTGACGCAGTTTCTTGTTTGTAAAATATAACAACATATATGTAATATATTGACATATTTTTCTCAAATTTGTTTAAACCAAATTAAAAATAAACAATAATAGAAACAGTATGAAAAAGAAAAGGAGCAAACAAACTAAAAAATTAAAAATAATGAAAATTAAATAAAATTCACAAAAATAAATAATATTAAAATGATTTTAAAAAATATAAATTAAATAAAATATATAATAATATGTGTATAAAATATAATTTAAAATTAAATAATATAAATTATGTTTTAAGTTAGTTAATTAATTATTTTTAATTATATAAAATTTTTAAAATATTAATAAATGAATAAGAAAAATGTATTTAAGAGAAATATATGTGCATAAAAGAAAAAATCAGAGAAAGAAAGAAGTTCTAAGATAAAGTAAGCAAAAAAAAAAAAAAAGGTAGAAAAAATGGCACTATACACTTATTCATCAAATATGCCTCATGTCGTTGCTACACGTGTTAAGAGGTTCCGTATTTTTGAAAAAAAAATATTAGATCCGTAAAACTGAAAACTTTTTTTAACTCTCGTAAAATTGAAAAAATGTTTGATTTTTAGGTTATTTTTGTAAAATTCCCTTAAATTTATGTTTATAGAAAAATTTAAAGAAAAATTTTATATTTTTATTATTAAATATAAATAAATATATATTATAATGGTAATAATTTATGATTGATTATGCTGATTTTGTGTTTGCAACATTAATTTTAAGTAATTAATGAGTATTTGCTTTTTTTTTTCCAAATATTACTATCATCCTTATTTTTTTTTAATGTTTACTTGAATGAGTTTATTAAAGTTTAGGATATATTTTTTCTATTGTTGAAAATGCAAAGTAATCTTCCTTTAAATTTATAATTTTCTTGTTAATCAATAAAAAAATCAATTGTTTAATTTTCTAAAGCACTCATAAATACGAAAAATATTTTATCAAATGCTTTTCTTATTTATGGATATATATTATAATTTTGAAATAAAGAGATAATTTAAAGAAAAAGGTAAGAAATAAATAATTAATGAGAGAAAATAATTCTAAAATGAGAACTAACTAGAAGAAAGAATTATAAAATTGAAACTTAATCAAGCTAAATAATCAATTTAGAATTTTGAAAAAATAATAATTAATAATAACTAATTTATTTGTATTTAAAATGTCAGTTATCCATGATTAGTTAATTAATAATTAATAAAATAAATTTATATTAAAAAACAGTAATTAGACAGGTTATTTGTTTTTTCAACGGCGGTATTAAAAAGAATATGTATATAAGTAGAAAAAATATTTTTTGAAAAAGTCAAAACTAACAAGAAAAAGAGAATTTTATAAAAGGAAAAATGTGCAAATATTAATATAATATTTAGACTTAGTGGCACATATACACTTTATATTTATTTTGTCTCAAAAATATATAACAAATTAAAAAAAATATGTAAATATAATTCTGATATTTAGATTCAGAGGTACATACATATTTTTTTTTGTCAAAAATATATATATAGCAAGTTTGTAAAATAAAATATATATGCACAAAATTAAAATAAAATTACATAAAATACTACATTTTCTTCAAAATTACATAAATTTTTTAAAAAAATTACATTTTTACTTATACCAAAAATATATTCAATATATATATAAAATGTACCATATATCTATATATTTTTTTTTGTATATATACAATATTTTTGTATTTTTATTTTAAGTTATTTTTGTAAATTTTTAAAAATTAACAAAATCCACGTCAACAATACATATGCAACTAAAAATAAAAATTATAAAAATATTATGCAGCTAAAAAATTATAAAAGTACTATTCATATACTAAAAATTGACAAAAAAAACTATATTATTGATATATGTTGAATTAATTTTAATTATATATTGAGTATATTTTTGGTATATATTATAAAATTATTTAAAAAAATTGTAAATTGAAAAAGAAAATAAATAGTAAAAAATAAATTTTGAAGGAAAAATAGTATTTTGTGTAATTTTCTCTTAATTTTTGTACATATTTGTTTTGTTTTATACACTTGTTATATATTTTTAAGACAACAGAAGAACACGAGGTGCATATGTGCTCTTGAGCCTAAACATCAAGATTATATTTGCATCTTTTCCCAACTTGCTATATATGTTTTAGGCAAAAAAGAAAAAAAACATAAAGTACATATATATTCATGAGTCTAAACTTAAGTTAATCAATTGAGAATTCTAAATTTTAATTAATAATACTTTATTTATTTACATTTTAAAATGTTAGTTATCCATAATTAATTAATTAATATTCTAATATAAATTTTAAATTTTCTAAATATTCACTGTGTAATAAGAAAAGAAAAAATCTTTAATTATTATTATTGTTGCAAAATAGAGAAATGTTATTTCAAATAAAATGGCCGATTCAAATTGAATATAATTTGATAATTGAATTTATTAAATTAATTTGTTTTGAAATATTGAAGTTTAGGATTGTTGTTGACATCTGTTTTTTGTTTTATATTTGCTTTCCGAAGAGCCGTGTCCACAGTATGGCCAGAAGTAAAGGAAAGTAGCAGATGGGCTGTGGGCAACAGAAGATCAACCTTTGATATTCCATGCAACTGCTCAGGTCCTTGTGGAGATGTCGGAATTGGCCATGTCTCATTATGTAACATTGGAAGGACAGTGGAGATGGGAATTATTTTCAATGTCCATGCCTAATTTTATTCTAATGCTTATTGCCTCTTGTCCAAATCCAAAGGTATTTAAAGGAGAAGATAGAAGGTTCTTGCCTCACACGCAAAATGGCAGATTCTATACCAAGTCTGCATACCAGCATATTATGAAGTCCCAAAATGTTCAAGAGAATCATGTCTGGAAAATAATCTGGCAGTGGCCGGGGCCTTAATGCATTCACACTTTCCTTTGGTTGGTGTTTAAAGGCAAATTACTTTCCGACGTAGAACAGGTGAGGAGGCATTTAGCTGTTTTAGACATTTGTCCACGTTCTATGGTTGGTTTTTAATCTTTGTAATATTTTCAATTTTTCAGGTTGATTTCGACTAGAAAATTCTATTTGTGGTCGCTCTATGGTCATTATAGAGATGGAGAAGCGATGGCATCTTCAATCCCGCAATTGGCTGGTGAGAAAGCCATATTGCAGAACTAAAAAGAAGATCAAAAGAGATTATCATGGCTGGGATGGTGGAGAAAGACCTCTCAATGGACCATAGAAGACATGAAGAAATTGCAATGTCCTGGGTCCCCCCCCCCCCCCCCCCCCCTGACATCGATGGCTCTCGAAGTAACTATGGTTAAGGATCTGTTAAACTATTGAATTGGACCAGCAATTTCGATTTGGTTCCTTGAATCATAATTAATGGTTCAAAATCGAAACTAGGACCGTCCTTTAAGGTTTTAGTTTCGGATCCATTATTTTTGAATCTGAATTGAACCGACATCCGTTTAAGAGCTGTAAGAATTTAAAAAACATAATTTTTTTTTTGAAAAATAACACCGTAGTCTTGTTGGTAGTGTGCAAGCTTAGGCCTGTATAACTCATTTGCCACATAGCCTGTTGCATGGTTGTTGGCAGCTGGCCACCTATTAGCCACTGCTCAACAACACTCTGTCGTAAATAGTGTCAATGACACAACTTTGTACCGTTGGCACTTTTTTAATTAAAATAAAATTTTTATTTAATATCTATTTTACCCCCACTAACCAAAAAAAAAATTTTAACGGGTGTTTATGAAAATAAAAAAATCTAAAAAATCTATAAATACATCATCATTTCAATTCATTTTCTAATTTTTACACAATTTCTTTCAACTATCAAGTTTTAATTCTCTAATTTAACCCTCAGTTAATAAACTCTCAATTCTCTAATATTTACTCTCACAAATTATTATTATTGGCATTTATTATTATTGTTATTATTATTAATTACTATTGTTAATAATATTTATTATTTATTGTTAATTATTATTTATTATTATTATTAATATTTATTGTTAATTATTTATTGTTATTACTATTTATTATTATTGTTAGTAATATTTATTGTTTGTTGTTAATTATTATTATTTTGTTATTATTTATTATTATTGTTACTTATAAGTAATTATTATTATCATCACTGTTAAAAAATATTATTAATTATTTTTGTTATTATTATTATCAATTTATATTAAAATGATAAATTTTAGTCATTTTGATAATATAGGTGATGATGAACAAATTTCACAATAACATATTATATTTTGGATGATGAGGAAGAAGTGGATTGTCAAAAGCAAGATACATTTGATCAAAATTAATCTAGTAAAATTAGAAAGTTAAAATCTAATATTTTTCTTGTATATTTTTCTAAATAGGTAAATGCGGAAGATAAAAAAAGAGTATAATACAATTATTGCTTCTCTTTATTCAAATTTGTAAATGGAAGAGAATATGAAATATTATGGAGACATCTCAATAAAAAATATTATGTTTAAGCGTGCATGAATAATACTAAAACACAATTGGCGGATTTTGTACAACTGGGCTCATCATCTAAACCCACTAAAAAATAAGATCTTTTTCACTATAATAAAAATGTGGTTAAAGAAGAATTAGCAAGGTGCATTTATGTCGATAAATTAACTTTTAATTTTAGTAAGAAAATAGGATTTACTACTCTTATTCAAAAATCTATGAATCATGTTTTTCAACATGTTTTTCGCTCAACTTTATCTTGCACATTTGTGCAAGCTTTATGAAAAAGAAAAAAAAAGATTTATACACATTATTTTCAAATTGTCATTTTTATCTTTTAATTTGTAGTGATATATAGAGCGATCATTGGCAAACACAATTATATATGGGCGTTATATGTCATTGGGTTGATGAGCAATGAAATTTACAAAAAAATTGCTTGCATTTCGACTTTTTTATGATAAGCATACTATCGATAATATATATAAAATAATAAAAAGTAGTTTGGAAGATTATAATTTAGTTAAAAGAATTTTTTCAATTTCTTTTGATAATGCTTCTACAAATACTACTTCTATTAATGATTTAGAATAAATTTATAGACCAAATTTATGAGGTAAATTTTTTTCATATTAGATGCACATGCTATAAATTTGTGTGTTCGAAGTAGTTTGAAAACTTTAAATTTTTTGTATGAACAAATTAAAACTGCATTAAACTATTTGTAGTCTCATCCTCAATTATATAAAAGTAGGGGTAAATTTTATAGCAATGCGGTATGCCTTCTAAACGATTCAAACAAGATGTTCTAACCCCTTTGAATTCTACTTATGAATTATTTTGTGATTCTTTTCCACATCGTGAATTATTATGTAATTTTCTTGAATTTTATTATGTACCTATTACATTGTATCTTATTTAATGAAATTATTGTAAAAAATTATTGATCTTTTAAAAGTTTTTAATGATGCTACTGAACATTTATCTGGTATTTATTATCCTATATCTCATTTAGCAGTGTTTGAAGCTTTGAATATTGCAATTATTTTTGATGAGTATAAAAATGATATTGAGTTGAAAGAAATTGTTATTACAATAAAGAACAAATGGCTTAATTATTTTAAAGATTTTTCTGCTCTTAATCTTGTTACTTGTGTATTGGATTCTCGTGTGTAAATTGAAATTTTAACTGATTATTTAAGCAATTATTATCTTCTCTTAGATTTAAAAGATGTTAATGTTGCTAGAATAATTAATGGAGTTAAAAGAAATATTTTAGACTTATATGGAGAATATGAATTAATATATACAACAGTGATACTTGCATCATATAGGTGTCAAAATGAGAATACATGTTTATCATCTAGTATAAATAAAGCTGATAGATTTTTAATAAAAATACATAAAAGACTGAGACTATTACCTTAAGTAATGTTGAACTTGATGTATATTTATCATCTGACTTTGAGTTTGATGGTGTAACTAGAGATTACAAGTTTCCTATTTTGCAATGGCAGAGTCAACATACAAAAAAATTTTCAGTGTTGTCTATCATTCCTAGGGAAATTTTTAGTTCTTCAGCCTCAATAGTGATAGTGGAGCAAATATTTAGTACTGAAGGCCGTATGTTAGATGAGTGTCTATCAAGACTAACACCCCACTCATTACAAGCTCAAATGTGTAGTAATAATTGGTCCAAGGCATCAATGCATATACAAAATTTAAAGTATAATGATGATGATGACCAAAGCTTAAATTATGATGCAACCGACGAAAGTACAACCGGTGGTAGAAGTGGAAAAGGTGGAAGCGACTAATATAGTACTACAAAATTTAAGGTAAAAGAATTATGTGTTGGCTTTGATTCCTCTAAACTCCAAGAGGATACATAGACAACTTAGTTTTTTGTAATTAAATTCAAGCCCTTTTTTTCAATTATATAAATTTTTGTATTTAAGTTTAAATTTTTTAATGTAGTTTTTGAATATTTCAATTATTTGTAATTATTGAATATTTCAAATGTAATATTAAATATTTATAATTATAATTTATGTAGTTAATTGATTTTTTGTAATTATATTCAATCATTTTTTTAAAAAAAATTCTTATACTTTAATTGTAATATTAAATATTTATAAATAATATTATTTGTTTTAACTTAAATAATATTATTAAATTTATAAATAGTGTTCAATCTCATAAAAAAATATTATCAAGTATCAACAATGATATTTTTTAAAATATAATTCTTTTTAGAAAATTGATTTGAACCGCCGGTTCAAACAAAAATCAGACTAATGTTTAAGAGTCTGAATCTTAACTGAACCGGCTCTTATTGGCCAAGGTTAAGGTTCACAATTTTGATTAAATGGATCCTTCAAATCATGGCCATAGTTATCTTGGAATAGAAATATTAGACTCGCATATGCAGGAAGAGTCATAAAGGACTCGGTTGGAAGATGGTATGGAGGCTTCATTATGAATATTGGCATTTGTTCCATAATTCGAGCTGAACTATAGGAGATAATTTACGGATTGCAACTTGCTTAGGAATTAGGTGCAAATGGAGTAATCCTTGAACTAACAGATAGGCAACCTCATGCTCACCAAGCTTTTGTTTCTAAAGTTATGGAACTCATCTCGTAGGACTAAAGTGAAGCTTCAACATGTCTTTAGGGAAGCCAATTTTGCTGTTGATGCTTTGGCTAAGAAGTCTTCTTCTTTTCCCCCTTGGAGCTCATCAACTATTGACCCCATTAACAGAGATTACCCAATGGCTTCTGTATGATTTGTATGGAGTAACCCATATGTGCCAAGTCACTATTTAAGTACTGGTAAATCTTTTTGTTTCTTGTGCTTTCTTCCTTTTTCACAAAAAAACATTTAGTTTACATTTTTTTTTCTCTTTACTTAAAAGAGAAACAGTTTCAAAACAAAAAAATAAATGGTATGTTAATTTTTTTTTGTGTTTTGGATATTTGATTGTGTTGAAAAATCCAGTTGATTGGACATGTAATTACACATTTTGGATTTTTTTGGAGTTTGTTTGATTAGTGAGAAAAAAAAATTATTGGTCAACATTGAAGGAATCCAATCAAAATTTAGTATTTAATTTAAATTAAAAAGGATAAATATTCAATTTGAACCTTAAACTCATTAACCAGGCTCAAATAATGATAAAATAACTTCTTCTTTTTTTCAATTAAGGATTAAAATTTTACTCATTAAGACAATTAAGGCCAAATTTTATATTTGCCTTGTGCGTGTAACACACGCTCAAATAAATGATTTTCTAAAAAAAAATAATTTATAAATAATTTTAAAACACATTTATTAATAAATGAAACACATGTTATATAAGAAAAAAAGAATTAGAAGTTATAAATCACTATCTCATGCAAAAATATCCTCAATTTAAATCATTATCCATAATCTGTAATTTTACATTGTTCATTTTGCAAATCTTCAACCTGAAATAATATTGACTTCTAATTCATATTCGTGTATGGCTTCTGATTTTGATGCATCTCTATTACCTTCCCCTTAATGTTTAAAGGTCAACCCCGACTGTTGTTATGAAGGGAGATAAAGTTTATGTTACTACTATGAATAAGCTCTACATTAGATGTCTTGGATTGATGATAACCCATAAAGAAGATTATATTCATACAATAAATATTTTGAGAGAAAGAATTGGTACTTCTATCTTTTTACCGTCAACTATTATAGTTGGAAAGAAGGATATTTAAGTAAAATAAAATTTATATTAAAATTAATTTATTAAATTAATTATTTAAAAAATTAATTAAATTATAAACTCACATACTAAAATCATGTAGTAAGTTGCACATATAAGACCGGAATAAAATCTTGTCTTAATTGTTCTAATGAGTAAAAGCTTAGTTATTAAGAATGTGTTTGGGAGCACTTTCAATATGGTTTAGCATGGTTTAATATAGTATGGTTTAAGAATGAACCATGTTTGGGAGCATTTTCATCTTATTTTCTATGGTCTAGTATGGTTTGGCATGGTGCGATAATGGCAATTTTTGTCAACTTTTTTAAACCACCAATTTGGTGTGTTGACATGGTTTAACTTTTTTATACCAAAATTACCCTCAATTAAATTTCAAAAAACCTTTAAAAATCATCATAACATTTTCTTAGTGATTTAATCACTTAAAATTGTTATAACATTTAATTTGTTATAGCACTTAATTGATTTTATTATTGTTATGAATAAAATATGTATTTGCTAAAAATTTAATTATTGTTTTAGATACAATTAATTAGTCTTATAATTTGCATATTAAAAAATTATTTTAATATGAATATATATGAAAAAAAATATATATTAATATTGGGGGACATTCTGGTCATTTTATCGATTTAAACTAAACCACACCATCAATACCACATCATCCTCCCAAATATAGTACACTGTCAATACTATACCATACCATACTGAAAATATAGTATCATATATTATTAAACCATAATGAAAATGCTCTCAAATAAAGTGTAATTAGACAAAAAAAATTATTTTGTCCTAATTTGAACCTAACTAGATAAAAAAATTATTTCGTCCTAATTTGAACCTAATTCACGAATTTAAGGTTGAAATTGAATCTTTATTTGAATTAAAAATTTTATAAAAAAAAAATCACAATTGGAGATTAAATATGATGGTTTCGTTCTTTGTACTTTTCTAGTGGATTTCCATTCTTTGTAATATTGATGCTTTACAAGGGGAAAAAAGTTATATCATGTGCCTTTTTTTATTCTTATTTTTTTAATATTTTCTAATATTTATATTTTTTAAAGATTTTTATTCACTATGTAGTATTTTTTTTAAAATAATCTTTTCTTCCATTCCTTCAAATGGCTATTAATCTTTTTTGCTTTTAAGATTTTATATCAATTTTTAGGATAAACACTTACATTATGTATGGATGAGGTGTAAGCGAATTAAATAAAGTAGAGTAAAGTAGAGTAAATTAAAATAAGGTGGAGTATTTATTTATTTATGTTTGGAATAATGGTAAAGCTAAATAAAGTAAAGTAAAATGTATATACTCTTATATTGTTTGTAAATGGTATGTACTCTTATATTATTTGGATGGTAGGTAAGGGAAGGTAAAGATAAATATTAATTAAGTAATGTACCTTTTTATATATGAAATTAGTTATTATAGTTAAATAATCAATCAAAATTATTTTTAATGATAATGTTACTTTAGAAATTGTATAATTATAATAATATTTTCTAAAATTATTAAAACCTTTTTTCTTTTATATGAAAAAAGATAAATATATAATAGAATATTTGCATAATAAAATATTTATTATAAGAATAAAAATGAAAAATAAAAGTTATAATAACTACTAACACCTCAAAATGAGGTATTAAAATTTGTGTGAAAAATAACACTTTATAACCCTTCATTAACCTTATAAAACCATCTCCCTCAATCTATTTTCTTCCCAAATAACACATTTTACTCTCCTTTTCTCCTTCTTTAACCCCATTCCTCTTTTATCCTGCCTCAAATATAGTGTTAATATACACTCTATTTTTTTAAAATTCGTATATAATCAAGTCTAAAGTGAGTGTTTAGATAAAAAAAAAATTAATTAACAACAAATATGCTAATTAAACTATTAAAAGCATCATAATCCCTAACATCTTCTAAGGCTATGCACAAGAGTTAAGTCAAGTTTTGACCATGCTTCAAATTCAACTTAAGTTTAATTCAAGCTTAATTCTATAGTTTGCAATACGATCCCAAACCCAAATGACATAAATATACCCGGCTGCTTAGGTTTTTTTATTCGGACTCACATTTTTTTAAAACTCGTATGTTTAATCAGTAGTGTTTCTGATAAATACTAAAATAGTATTGTATTGAGCAAACATCAAAATAACAATGATGATGATGATGACACTACAAGAATCTAGGCAATTATCAACAGAAAAATCCATTACTAAATCTACTATATTTGTTGGTAAACAGATTTATAGAGAGCTTATTAACATAAAAAAATCTCGTGCCTAAAACTTTATCGATAATGAATTTACCGATGGAATTTCTGCTAGTGTCGGCATTACTAAGAGAACTAACCTTGTCGGCATTACTGACAAAATATTTGTCAATAATTCACCGACTGAACAGTTATCGGTAATACCAACAATAATATTAATATGTCGATATTGCCGCTAGAATTTTTTAGTTGGCAAAGGCAAGAAAAAAGTTTTGGTGGATACCGACACAGGGATATTTCTGCCTATACTCAATTGATAAAAGAGTTGCCGACATATTCTTTATATGTCAGTAAATTCAAATTTTTTTTAAAAAAATTATATATTAATATAATAAATATTGATATATTATTTATTTAAAAATTACAATTTATATAATAAAAATAGAATTTATTAATAAATAAAATCCATAAATTAAATTATATTAATAATATAAATTAAAGAAAAATAAAAAAATATTGTTTAAAATATATCCAAATAAATATTAACAATAACTAGTCTATAAATGCAAATAGTTTCAAGAAGTTTTATTATGTGCTACAACTTATTCAGTCTTCTAACATTTACCATGAAGCCTTTTCTCCATTGTCTAAGTTGCAAACTTATTTCCTCTCCATCTCCTCAGTGAAGCAAAAAATAACTCAGGATCCATATATACATTGGTAGAAAAACTAGTTTCAACTCTCTCTCTTGTAAGCTCTAATAAAGAGGTCAATGATGAATCAACTGAATTTTCATATGGAGTAATACAAATATCATCAATATTTGCAATGGTTCTTTCTCTCTTTCTTGGACCATTATGCCATTTAAGCACAAATAATAATATTCTTCTTTGCCTATATTAAGTTTATGATGCTTGTTTAAAACAACATCGACCATAGCATCATAAAACTTAATATCATGTCACATCTCAATTTTAGAAATGTGACGGCCCTAGGGCTCAGGTAGGCTTAAGGTCACTAGATACCGCGTAAAACTATAACTAAACTAATATATTCACACATGTTGATCAATTATCCCTTAATCTTATAATATATTATTTTATATGTATTTTGATGTCATTTATTACACACACACGCATATATATCATATTATTTATATTATAGTTTATCTCCACACCTTACTAAACCATTCATAACAGTATCGTGGAACATTTAAAATACATATAACTTAACATATTTATTATATTTAATAATTATTAGCTAATTATATGGTTCGCTGCTTCTTGCTAGATGAAAGAAATTAAGAAGCTGATAGACCTGGATAACGTTTATTTGAAATCACATACAATTGGGTGAGTTATCAATTTAGTGAGATTATAGTGCCACAAGAGTAGGATACACTATAAAGATATCTCAAGATTTAAGAATAATAATAACATAAGATGGTAGTACAACAAAGATATATCAATAAAATTTAATCCACAAGAAGGGCCTACAATAACTGGACCAATATTACAAAAGTAAATCAAATAATATGATAGATAAACACATAACAATAGCACTGAAGAAAACATATTACTATATGTTCTAGTGCTATTATACATCACACACACATAAGGGTATTAGCTTTTACTCTTTTTATCATAAGTCTCTATGTGCACATAGCTTAAATATATAACCCCCATCAAGTTGGGATTATATTATATATTAGCTAAACAATGACATGGTATGATCATATAGGCTTAGAGGCCACATAGGATTTCACAATTCATAATTATAAGAACACAATTAATAAAGGTTTTAAATGGTTTAAGTATCAACAATGGTTCATAATTCATAAAAAATTCTAAAGCAACAAAGGAATGGATAGAGACTATAACTCACCTTGAACTTGAAATTTTGATTCCTTTTAGTCACTGATAATATCATATCGGTTCTGTAGCAATTCTTGACTTACATTCACATTTACACAATTATTGCACTCTTAAGTTCTCTCTTAGTTTATTATTTACCATTCTTGCTTTAGTTGTTCATAAGTCACTTATGCTTTGTTTTAACACTTTAATATTATTGTTAAATAATTAGTGAAATTTCAAAAGGCATCCTTTAATTAAATTGAATAACACATTTAATTACCTTTATTTGTAATAAAAGTAATTATATAATAAACTTAAAAATTTATAATTACAATAATAATTATATCTTGATTTTTATAAGGAAAAATACATTTAACGTAGTTTGAATAATTTTTAGAAATTAACTTATCCAATTATCTTTCAAATAAAAAAAATTATTATATACTTAATTTTCTTATTTTGTTATTGAAATTTTCAATAGTAATAATAATTTTCTTATTATACTAATAACAATGATAATAATATTATCCCTAATTAATAATTATTATTATTTGTCATTCATAGTAAAAATGGAAACTCTTTATCTTACTAATAATAATATTACTTAGTTTATTGAATAATTATTATAATTCAATTAATTTTAATTTTATAAATTTTAAAGCATAATTTGTTAATTAAATTAACTCAATCAATTAATTGATAATTAAAAATATTTAAATTAATTAATCTAAAATAAGATAATTTTAAGATATTTTAAGCTCACCCAAGTGATAATACAATCATCGATGCATCTAAAATTTTAAAAGAAATGTCGAAACTGGGTCGCTGAAGCATCGCTGAAATTCTCACCGATTATCGCTCACATTACCGTTCAAGAGGTTTCTCATATCCAAATAAAGCATGGTTAGTGTCATTGGAAAGATAATAAATTTAGAGATCAATCATGCTGGAAGTGTTGACTAACTCACTGGAAAATGACCAAAATCTCACTGAAAATTTTCTATATTCACTAAAATTTTTCTCTCACTCTAGTGATCCTCTCATGGCCTAATAGTACTCAAATTAAGTCTTATGAAAAGAGGATTTCAACGCATCTTGAATCACCTGAATTGAAGTTTGGATGAGGGAGATATGACTGCTTAAAGTTTCGATCACCGAAATTTGCTGCAGTAAGATCAGGAAGTAAGTCTAGCGCTGTCTAGATTTCGATTAGAGTGATTCTAGTGTCGTTATATTTTTCTAGATGTTAGATTTCCAATGCCACTAATAGTGTATTAATCGAAGGTCTGGTGACGGAGTTATGACCGAAAATTCGTAAGTTGCTCATTTTTTCTCTCTCTCACTTTCTTTTTCTTTTCTCTCTTTTCTTTCTTTCTTTCTTTCTTTTCTAGCCCTTTCTTTCTTATTCTTTTTTTAATATATTATATATTATTATTTTATTTTATTTTAACTTTTAAAATTTTCACATAAACTTTTAATTTTTCCCCTTTTTAATTCCTTTCCAAACCAAACTCTCCCTCAATTATTATTATTATTATTATTATTATTATTATTATTATTATTATTATCTTTAAATGATATTTTAAAATATTTTAAATTTTAGATTATTACAAATCACCATTCTTGAATTTGTATGATGCACAAATTGTAAGATCTTGAATAATTTTATGATACTTGTTATCTTGTAGTGTGACATTTCTTGGCCTAAACTTCTTCCCGAAATCTTTCAATTGTTGAGCAGTGTTGAAGTGCTTAACATCAATATTTTCATTTATCTCTTCAAGGAAATGAATGTATTTCATATTGAATGTGTCTCCATTGTGTGGCACTTCCACATCATACCATGCATCTTCATCTAGAGTAAAGAATTTCATAGTGACTGTAGTTGATGAACAAATTTAAGTTATTTTACCTAAAAAATATAATTTGTACTTTAAAAATATAAAATTTTATTATTTTAATTGTTGCTAAAGATTCTAATTTTTATCTCATTCATATTTCATGGGCTTTGGCCCAAATTATATTATCGAATTAATGTTTACTAAATATTAATTTAATTATTATTTTAAATTTATGAAACACATAATTAATGTTAATCACTAGTGGATGTAATTCTAATTACATATGGCCCTAGATTAATATTATATCCTAAATAGGCTTTGACCTAAATTTTCAAGCCTGCAATTTTAAATTATTATTTAATAATTATAAAATTTATTATAAATTTATATTTTATTATATTACAAATTATTTTAATAGTATTTATATAAACCAAAAAAAGCCCAAGTCTACAAAATTACAACAAAATATATAAATACACAAAATATATACATAAAATATAATTTTTTATTTGTACAAAAAATTTATTATAAATTATTTTTTATTAATCTTTTTGATAATTTGTTAAAAAATAATTTTTTGCCTAAAATACCACTATATTATTAAAAAATTAAACTTTTAACCCTAAAAATTAAAAAACCTCATTTTTACCTAAAATACACTATGTTAACCTATTTTTCCCCTAAAATAAGTTGTAACCCCCTAATAATTAAAATTACTAAATTTTACCTAAAATAACACTAATTTAATTAAAAAAATTAAATTTCCCATAATTATTATAAAAATACTAATTAAACCCTATCTTACCCTTAAAATGAGTTGTAACCCCTAATTAAATTATTACAATTACAAATTTTTACCTAAAATAACACTAATTTTCAATCTAAAATATATTATATAAAAAGTTAAATATACATATACCAATTAACAAAATTTGATAAAAACAAAATTTATTAAACAATATTATACAAGTTACACAAATTTATTATACAAATTAACAAAAAAAAATTAACATGATAAAAAATAGAAATTAATAACATCAACTAATTAATAAAATATACTAAAAAATAGCATAATAAAAAATAAAAATTAATTACATCTCAACTAATTTGTACAAAATATACACAAACTATACTCATTTACAATACATCAAAAAAATAAAACACACATCATATATAAACTAAATATACATACAAAACATACACAAAACTTATCATTAAACCTCACTAGAGGAGTCGCTAGTTGCTGGTGAAGGATGGCAGAGAGAGATAGACAATGATAGAGAGAGAGAGAGAAAGAGTATTTTTTTCTAAAATAGGGTAGGAAAGAAGAAAGAAGGAAGAAGGTATTCATACTTGGGTTAAATTTACTAAGAGACACTTAAGTATCTCGAAATAACTGAGAATGTAGACTATTTGTCGATAATTAATTAAATAATATTAAAAAGATGCGCTTTTTTATGTTATTTTTATTTACCGAGAGATAGAGCAATTCTCTTAGTAAATTTGCAGACTTTTCATATTAGAATTTTGAAGTTACCGAGAGCAAATAAACTTCTCTTGGTAAATAATTAAATAATATTAAAAATATGGGCCTTTTCATTTTCATTTATTAAGAGATTGAGCGATTCTCTCAGTAAATCTGCAAACTTTTTAGATTAGGGTTTCAAAGTTATCGAAAGAGCATAAACTTCTCTCAGTAAATAATTAAATAATATTAAAAAATACACTTTTTATTTTCATTTACCAAGAGATAGAGCAATTCTCTCGTTAAATGTGCAGACTTTCATATTATGTTTTGAAATTACCGATAAAAAATAAAAATCTCTCAGTAAATGAATTTAATTAAAAGACACGCTTCTTGATTTTCATTTGTTGAGAGAATGTTCTAATCCCTCGATTTTGATAGGCGAAAGATAGTGTCTCTCGATAAACGAAAAGACTTTCAGATTAGGGTTTTTTGCTTACCAATAGAAAGACATAGTCTCTAGGTAAATGGATTTAACAGTATTTAAAAGATGAACCTCTTGATTTTGATTTGCTGAGAGAATGTTCTTATCCCTTTGTATTGCCGAGCGAAAGATGATATCTATTGGTAAGAAAAAATACCTTTTAGATTAGGGTTTTTAAAAATAATAAATTAAAAGATGTGGCTCTGTACTTCATTTATCGAGAGAATTTTTTGTCCCTCGATAGTATTGAGAGACTAAATGAATCTCTCGACATTCTTATTACTCCTAGATCTACCTTTTATATATGCCGAGAGATTTGTTTTGTCTTGGTATGTTTTGTTGATAAATTGTAGCACCGTAATTTCGCGCCATAATTTATCGACAATTCTATTTCTCAGTCAATAACCGTAATCGGTACATGGTGGCACTTTTTCTTAGTACCATATTTATTGATAATGATTCTGTTGGTAACGTTTTCAATTAGTAAGCGGTTGAATTCACTCTGTATATTTTCTAAATAATTTTAAAAGATGTTTCTTTTAGTAGTCGGTTGGTATTTAGAAATAAAAATTAGTCACTCAGTAATTGTCGATTAATAATCCTGCACATTCTTATAGCGTGATGATAATGAGATTCAAATAAGGTTAAGGTTGGCTCAACGCTTCTCTGAGCCAGCTTGAGATCTGACTGCACATTCAAAACTTTTTAACATTACTCAAAATCTGGCTTTATTTTTTAAAAAAATCTCAGTTAACTTTACTTCTTCATTTTATCTTTATAGACTTTTTTTTTTTGTTGCATATCACTACTTTTCAAATTAAGCAGATGTGAAGTAAACCAATTATTCTCACTAATCTTAACCTTAATTTATTTTGTATACAAGATATCTTTACTTTTGAATCATTAATACGTATTATTGTGAATAATTTTCATCCAGAAAGCAAACACATTGGATAATGCAAGAATAATTTTTTTTCCAGAAATACATTGAGTCTTTTTATTCATTTTATTAAAAATAATACATGCATTAATAACTCAACAACAAAACATATTATGAAAACATATTATATTCAATAGCTATTAAGTTACAAATATGACTGTATATTTTTTAAACAAGTTTTATTATTTGTATGTTAATTACAAATCAAATATCAGCTCACAGGAGACTGTTAGTTTAGAAAACAAAAAATTTTCTAGTAAGAGAATAAAAAATTTCTTACATGAAAAGAGAATTAAAAAAGAAAATAAATAATAATAAAAATACATATTAACAATAAGGGAAATGTATTTGTTTAATAAATAATTTAAGGAAAAAAATCCTCACAGAAAAAATTGAATTTATTGTATAGTACAAAAATATCAAAAAAATAATTCATATAATAATGAATTCATGCCTTAAAAAGGATACCTATTAAAAAAAATAAAAACAGATTTGTATTTATTTAATAAATATAAGTAAAAAAGAGAACAAAATTATAGTGATAAAGAGAATCAAAGACTCTTAGTATCGCTCCAAGCCCACGAGTTTAAAGAGGCCACTTTTAATATGCATCTGGATAAAGTCTCGGGTCTGAATGGTATGAACCAGGCTTTCTATCAAACTTTTTGGCAAGTTGTTGGTCCCGATGTGATCCATGATTGAATTCACTCGCTGAATCAAGGAAGATTCCTACCATCATTGGATCATACTAATATTGTTCTAATACCTAAAACTACTGATCCAAGCAGTATGATGGAGCTAAGATCGATTATGTTATTCAATGTCATTTAGAAAATAATAGCTAAGGTGCTTGTTAATAGACTCAAAGCTCTTTTACCATCCATAATTTCAAAATTCTAATATGCTTTGATTCTTCGTCGTCTTATTACTGACAATGTAATTGTTGCTTTTGAAATGCTCCATTCTCTTAAGCTAGCATAACATTAGGGGCAAACAAGGTCATGTAGCACTAAAAGTTGATATATCTAAGGCATATGGTGGATGGATTGGAAATACTTTGACGTAGCTTAAGTAAACAAGTGATAAAAGGGTATTTTTTCTATTTAATCTGAGAATGCCCAAGAAATAAATAGAAAATGAGAGAAAAATTATCTTCTGAATTGTTATTAAAGTTTTAAAATTGCCTTCTATTTCTTAAAATATTACAATATAAAATATTAAGTTTACAGAAATCTTAAATCTAAATAAGAAAAAATTTCAAAATGCAATAGATTACCAAAATAAAATAAATTACAAATATAGAAAGATATTATTTAACGAGACAAATAAAATATTCAAACGGCGCCTTAATTCACGGATTCTAAATAAGAAAATAAAAATATGTCGTAAGCTACCATAACAGTAAAATGCATTTTCGAAGACCTAAATGGTGAAATTTGGCTGAAAATGATGGACCTCACTGTAAATTAGTAATTTTAATTCATTAGCTTATTTTCTATTAGACTAGGTTCTTAGAACGTTTAATAATAATTACTAAACTGCTATTATGATAATTTTCTGTCAAATTGCACTAGAGATGTCTGTGCCGCATCATACTGGCAGTTAGTGCTTCTTTAAATGGGTTTGATCAACAATAGGTAAATTTGATAATGCTTTGTGTGGACTCAGTTACTTATTCTATTTGATTTAATGGAAGAGAGGTTAGACCAATTATATCAAAACATGGCCTTCAACAAGGTGGCCCACTATCACCTTATCTATTCATTCTGTGTACAGAAGATTTGTCTAGCCTATTTTCCAAAGCTGAAGCAAAAGGCTTCGTGTATGGATGTCGTAGCAGCCGAAGTAGGCAAAGTGTATCTCATCTACTATTTACGAATGATAGCTTCTTTTTTCAAGCCAATAAGATTGAGAGTACTAAAATCAAGTCTATACTCAGTACATAAGAGGAGGCTTCAAGTAAGGCAATTAACTTTTTTAAATCTGAATTTTTTTTTTCTCTTAATACACCTCCAAATATTTGTCAAGAAATTAAGTCGCTGTTTGGAATCTCTTTAGCTTTGGACCGTAGCAGGTATTTGGGACTGCCTTCTTTGATTGGCAAGAATAAAAGGTGGATTTTTGTTCTATATATGGGAGAGGATAGAAAATCATATCTAAGGAATTTCTATCTTCTACAGGGAAGGAAATTTTGGTAAAAATGGTGGCCTAAGCAATTCCAATATACTGTATGAGCACATTCTTATTGCCCCATTCGTTGTGCGATGAACTACAAAGGATGATGAATAACTACTGGTGGGGTTCTAAGAAAGGTGGAAGGAAAATAATACATTAGCTCTCTTAGGATCATTTATGCTCACTAAAGAAAGTAGGCGGGCTGGATTCAGGAACTTGCATTGCTTTAATCTTGCAATGCTAACCAAGCAGAGATGGAGACTTATTATGCAACCTAGCTCTTTGGTTGCTAAATTGCTTAAAGCCAAATACTTTCCAAGGAAGGATTTTATAGATGCTACTGAGGCAACTAACCTTAGCTATGTTTGGAGAAGTCTTGCAATCATTGCCAATGTTGAAATGTGGGTTAAGGTGGTGAGTCGGGGTTCGATCTTCTCTTAAGGTGTCGTATGATCCTTGGATTAATGATGATGAGTTTTTTTACGTAACTTCTGCACTGATTGAGGGCTTGCATGAGTTGAGAGTAAGTGAGTTGTTCCTTCCTAGTGGAGAAGGTTGGGATGTTGCGAAGCTTAATCATCTTTTACCTTTGGATGTCAATAAGGCCTTATCCATGCCTCTGAGTAAGTCGTTCTTGCATGATATGCATATTTGGCGCTTAACTATATGGCTAATAATTTGCTTGCTTCTTCACCTATACAAGTAACGCAGGGTCCGTGAAAGCAGATTTGGATGGCCAATATCCCTCCAAAGACTAAAATGCTTCTATGGCGAATGCTAAGAGATATTATTCCAACTAAGAGTCAGCTGATTCAGAAGGGATTAAATGTTGATCCACCTTGTGACTTTTGTGGGCAGATGGAGGATACAATTCATGTTTTTATTGAATGTCTCAGGACATAGGTAGTGTGGACATGTGCTAAATTTGCAACTCTGATTTGGAGTATTTGGCCGCATTGCAACAAGCTTTCATGGGATTAAGTGACAGCTGCTCCAACACAAATTGTTCACACAGCAAGTATGATGACTTTTGATTAGTACAATGTGCATTTCCAATCTCCTTCAACAAATCGTGGAACCAGTGTAGCTGCTACTACGAAATGGATAAAGCCTTCTGTAGGAAGGCTTAAGCTTAATATAGATGCAATAATTTTTTAATAATAAGAATCGAACAGGCATGGGTGCAGTTTTGAAAAATGAAAATGGAGAATTTCCTGGGGCTATAGCCAAGTCCTTGGATGGTATTTTACAGCTAAAACTTGCAGAGGTTATGGCTATAAGGGAAGCTTTGAGTTGGATTTATGGTGCTGGATGGATAAATGTTGATGTGGAGACAGATTGTAAGGAAGCATATTATGGAATTTACTCAAATGATACTAATCTCACTGACTTTGGTTCTTTTTGAAATGATTGTAGGACAATTTTACGGGAAGCTAGTAGGATGAAATTATTTTGGATTCAAAGACAAGGGAATGTTTCAGCTCATAGTGTTGCAAGAGTACCTCATTCCTATGCTTTTCTTCATATTTGGGATGTGATTCCTTTATTTCTCTTTGATATTATTGTTCAAGAAGCAACCTCAAGGTCTTAGGTTGGGTGTATAGGGGACAGCCTACTGACTGAGGATTAGCTGACCTTGGTTTGATTATTCTTTTCCCTTTGATGATTGTTAATAATACATGTTTGGATTCAAGAAAAAAAGAAAAAAAAACTATCACATATAAAAAATTGACAATTATTTATAAAATATTATGAGAGAACCATATATATATATAGATGTATATGTGTGTGTGTGTGTGTGTATAACAAGAGAAGAGACAATAAGTGTTATGCTTTACAATGAGAAAATATCATGCAAAGATTGCATAGATCTTACTTTATTTGTTTATGTCATATTTTCAATTTTGTAGATAGCTCTAAACTAATACTAATACGTTAAAACTTATAAAATATTATTTCAGTATTAAGCATAAATATGGTTATATTTTGGTCCCTCCCAGCTCTAAAATTTATGTCTTGTCCAATAATTCTAAGAATCCAATTATCAATAATATTAAATATTTAATTATATAATTGTTAAAAAAATCCATCAATAGTAATAAGTCATCCAAGTGATTTTAAAATAATAATAATAAAAGATACTCTTTTTAGAAAAAAAAAATTATTCTGCTTTTTTTGTACAGAATGACAATAATAAATTTTATAAAAAAATCTATATAAAAAACTCTATAAAAAATATTTTTATTATTGCAATTTCTTATTTTTAACCCTACAAATTCATGGGATTTCCTTAAAATTACAGCCCTAGAAACTGACTTTTATATTCATTATTTTGTTGACATCATATATTCACTTATAATTTTTTTAACCATTACTATGTTTTAATAATGACTGAATTATTAACTTCTTTTGATAAAATTAATTAAATTTTCTCTTCTATATCAATCTCATAGCTATTGTCCCCTTATGTACAGACGATATTTATCTTCATATTTAGAGGTGATAATTATCTATAAATTTAAAAATAATTATTGACTTTTTAACTGGGGTGACTTTTATCATTAGTTTTAGAGATGATATTTTTTTAATTTTAGAAACGACTTTTATCCTTTTTTTATGCAGTCCTCTTATATGAGGATAACATTCATCCTTGGTTTTAGAGACAATAGCCATTCTTAGATTTAAAGATGACTATCATGCCTCTTATTGAGAATGATAATTAAATTCGTCCCTATATGAGGGATGACTATTGTCTTCGTATTGGAGACGCTTATCATTTTTTATATTGAATACGATATTGTAATTTATCATTCACTATAAAATAAGGTGTGAAGGTAAAGAGAATGACATATAGGGATGATTAATGTCGTCTCCTATATCCTTAAAGATAATTTTTTATACTTTTAGGGATGATTTTATGTGTTCTCTATACCCTTTTTTTTTTGTAGTGTAGATATTTATATAAAACTAATTTTTTTAGGTTAAAATATATTTTAGCTAGTTGATTTACATTGTTTGACTAAGATTGAATTCTATTCCATTTAATTCATTAGTGCGAGAATGAATTTTTATTTAAATTTATTGTGATAATTATTAGACAAAAGACATGAGAATTATTATTTTTATAAGACTTAATACATTCGTTGCCTCTTAAATTTAATAATTTTGATCATTTTACTTTTTTTACTATTTGATTAACCATTTTAATATCTCAACTTGACACTTTTACGATTAACCATTTTAACATCTTAACTTGACACTTTTATGATCTCTTAACCTTTATTTACATATGTGGCATAATAGGTGAAATTCACTTTCAAAACGCGCATGAAGTTTATTAAATTTGTTGACATACAATATAAAATGTCAAAATAGCTTTTAATTAATTAAATTATTACTTTTAAAATTCTAAAATTATTTTTATATTTTTTATTTAAAATTAATTAAATTAAATTTTATTTATAATATTACTATATTATATCAAATTACAAATTAAAATTTTAATACAGTTTTATTTAATTTTAATTACTAAATTAAAATTTTAATATAGTAAGTAAACTGATTATATAGTTTTATTTCTCTATCCATCTAATTAATCTATAAAAAACTAATTAAATTAAATGACTATTCAGTGTCCAATTTGTTTAAAAAAAATCAATATCCAATAAAAAAAAATTCTTCAGCCTCATCACCATCACCTCCACCGTCCCAACATCATCACGGTTCATTTTCCAGCCAAGAAATCAACCTCCCTCATCATCATCACCTCCACCGTCCCAACATCATCACGGTTCATTTTCCAGCCGAGAAATCAGCCTCCATACCGTTTATTTTCTAGCCAAGAAAATATCAAACCAAAGAAAAAACAAAGGAAAAATCAAAGGAAAATGTTCATTTTCCAGCTATCATCAAAGGAAAAACCAAATAAAAATCATCCACCGTCCCGGCATCGTTGCCTCCAATCAAACCCAACAAATCTCACAAAACAAAAACTCACGTCATCGCCTCCAATCAAACCCCACAAGCACATCATCGCCTCCTTCATCTTGATGCCAGTGAATCCATTTTTGCCAGTGATAGATATCGGTGATGAAGTTATTCTATTGCGAGCTAGTCTGAGTGGTTGTTGATTTTGAAGAGTTAATTATAGATTTTAAAGAGGATGATTGATTTTGCAGATGACATTCACACCAAGGTCCAAGGCTGTCGACATTGTTGGTGCCTACAAATCTCGCCATGCTCCTCGCGGTGATAGTGGCAGGAAAAGTGGGAGAGGGAGAGGGAGCGATGGTGGAGCGGCGATGGTGGTTGTATTGGAGGAGGTGAAAACCAGATCGATAAGTAAGATTTCTAGGTTATTTTTTAAAATTTCTGGGTTCCTTGAATTCAAACAATTCTCCATTTTTATTGACTAATTTTAACTCTGATTCTTTTTTTTTTGAATTGTCTCTGATTCTTATTTTGTTCATTAATATTTGGTAACTGTGTTACTTTTGGAAAAATTGTTTCAATAAACCCATCAACTACATTCACTGGAAGAACTCGATCTCAGTTCTTTGATTTTTAGCACTGAAAAATCTATTATTTTTATTTTTATATATTTTATTCTTTTTTTTAAGAAAAAATTATTTTTTTATGACGCGAAAAGCTTTTTTTATACGTGGCATCTGATATACATGTTTTGATGAATGATTGAATTTTACGCGCCAGCATTTATCTGGTATTATGAAATTAAGGCGTAAAAGATTATGAAAAATGTAAAGTTGAGGTGTTAAAATGGTTAATTAAATAGTAGAGAAATAAAAACCAATAATATAAGCCTTGTAAGATAAAACCAAAATATATTTGTATAACCAATGGTCAAA
The DNA here is from genome assembly GCA_947685225.1 of Garcia nutans. Lineage (NCBI taxonomy): Eukaryota > Viridiplantae > Streptophyta > Magnoliopsida > Malpighiales > Euphorbiaceae > Garcia > Garcia nutans. Next base: position 13,813,742 of record CANTUV010000035.1, read on the forward strand.
ATCCAGCATTTCTATATTCCTAGTACTGGAATTTCAACTTCTTCCTGTTCCATCAACTTTATTATTACCAAAAAATTTTGCAATTTTACCTAATCATAACTTCATATAAATAGTGCAATATTGGAATTGTACCAATAAATAATGCAATTTTAACTAACTGGTAAGTTCTTTGAAAGGGATGATTTTTAAATTAATTTATATCTCTATTGGAATTATTTTTGTTTCATATTTTTATAAATCATGAAATTACTATTAAATGGTAGTCTTAAACAAATGATAATGAAAATTTTTAACAATTGAATTTATTTTTAGTTTATGTAAGTAAATGAAACTATTGATATGTGTAACTTTACTTTGAGAATACTAGTGTAGTTAAAAATGTTAATCAAAAACTATGAAAAACTATTAGAATTAGTTTGATATGTTTTGGCAATGTTTTGAGCCTCATCAAGATTTATTCATACATGATATCTAATAACCTTGGCCTACATCAAAATATAATAAAAAAATTAAAAATTCAATTAAATAATAAATTAAATATCTAATTTCATTTTTTTAGAAGGATAAAATCTAATTAGGGATCTTAATTTTGGCCAAAAGTATGATATGGGATCTTGTAAACTAAGAGGATATTTAACTTAACTTATAAACATTTGATATATTTAAAATATTAAGCAGTTACATGTTTATTTTGAGTATTTATAAGTAGTTGATAAATACTTAATATGTTTAATAAACAATAACTTATAAGCATATTTATTGTTAAAATAATTTAAAAAAATGAAGTTATAGTAGTAAAAATATTTACTAAAATAACTAGAGACAATATAGTAAATTACTTAATCAAATTAGTCTATAAACTAAATTGATACTTTCACCTTATTTTTTTTAGTTTATAAGTTCATCAAATTATATAAATAAATATGTTAACATAAATTTAAAATTTATAAACTGATTTTAACATCTTATAAGCTAAACCAAAAACAATATAACTAGTTGAATTACTTCTTCGTACTTTATTTTTATACCAATGAAGTTCTTACAAAATCAGATGAAATTTAATGTTTTGTGAGCCTCAAAATCATACATGACATCCACTTTGCATTTTTAAATAATAAAAAATTAAAATTCAAAACGAATCAATTTTTTTTTTGGTGAAAAAAGGGGATAAGAGTTGAGGGTCTCAAGTAATAGTTTGACATATGGGTTACACCATAGAGATCATATAAAAACCACTAATTAACCTCTGGTATTGGGTCTAGAATCTAGTGAGTGCCTTGAGGTAAGGAAGAGGCCTTCTTTGCTAGGGTATCGACCGTAATGTTTGCTACCTTAAAGACGGTCTAAGCTGAACCTCCCATTATCGTGATATCAGCTCGTTTATCTCGGTGACTAGCGCAAGATGGGCATGTGCATACTCATCTTTACTTTCTATTAGCTCACAAGCACACTGACTATCCGTTTCAAGCAGAACCTTCGTGGCACTTAGGTCCCAAACTAGTGGCAAACCATGGAAAATTCCCCATAACTCCGCCCCGGTTATTGAGCGAACCCCAATGTTCATCATGAATCCTCCACTCCATTAACCCATTGAATCACTTATAACTCCTTCCAAAAAAGCCTGACCAGTTCTTCTTATCCAGGATCTATGAGTGTTTACTTTGAGAACACCTTCAAGAGGGGTTACCCAAGATACTTAAATATCAGACATAACCCAGTTTGTCAATAACATATCCTTGCCCAGAACCCATGCCTTACAAATCTCCATAGTTCTCCTCTTCAGCTCAGCCACTTTACTTCCCCTTCATCCCACTTTTAGGTTGAAAATGTAACACCCCTATACCCTGTATACGCACACTACATACTACTACACCTGTAATATACGTATACCGAATACAGGAGTGCCACGGTTTATATTAGATAACCCAATTTTTCTCTTCTGCAATAATATAAGAAAACTTAAAATACTTCAGATTATATTATAAACTATACTAGATAAAACATTTATTCATTATGCAGCGGAAAATGTAGTGGTATATACATATATAAATACATCAAAATTCATGTTTACAAAACATAAAATTTATATATGTTTGGCAGTTTGTCTCTGATCTTTAAGCCCACAATCAACACTTCAAAGTCTAGACTCGACTCTGTCTAGCTGAACTCTCCGGTTCTACCCTGTCACCTGCGCGATGAACCACAATCGCGCTAAGCCATAGGCTTAGTGGTACAAACCACAATAACAATACGCTTTAATGTAATGCTAATGTCACACATTCATATATCATATTTCAAACCTTACATTAAATCATATTATTTATTTTGTTTTACCATTCATGAATCACATTTACACAAAGACAAACATGGGCCCAAAAGAAACTAATATGCCATTCAACTTTCAGAGTTAATGTTTTGGATTATTTATCACATTTATCATCATCCCAATTAGGCTTCAAGGATTAGGCTCAACCAAGCTTCAAGGGGAGCAAAACATGCTAAGCCTCAACCCAACTTGGCTTCAAGAACCAAACCCAACCTAACTTCAAGAGTTATAACATCTCAACTAGGCTTCAAGGACTAGACCCAACCAAGCTTCAAGGGGAGTTAAGCATGCTAAACTTTAACCCAACTTGGCTTCAAGGATCAAGCCCAACCCAGCTTCAAGAGATTGTTACTATTAGGCATGCCACCAACAACAAAACTCTGAAAAGTGAATAACACATTAGGCACACAATTCTTTCATTATTTCATTATCAATTCCATTCTCATTTCCTCATAATCATTTAGGCAAACATGCCCCAATTATTTCATCTGCATCATTATAGCCAACAACAATGGCATCACATCTCATCATTAAGGTATACACAACTAATTGCATTAGATATACATTTTGAATGATCATCATATCTTTCACATTATGCAAATCATAAGATTAATCAAATGTCTCAACAATGTAATAGATCACTTAGCACATTTATAACCAAATGTGTTAAGTTCCAATGTCATGTAAATGTATGCAATAATGTAGGGTTTGTACTTACCTCAAGAGCAACTCACACAACACCAAACTCCTCTTCCAAAAATCCTCAACACTAGGATTAGGGCAACTCAATTCTCTTCAAAATCTAAACCAAAGGTGATCATACACATGAGATAATATAGATAAAAACCAACTAGGGCAAACTCTACATATGACACGCTCAACAACACGGGCGTGTCCCTGACCGTGCCCTAAACTCACAACACAGAAGCTTTGACATACTCTGTGACATGGGCGTGTCACTGGCCGTGTCATTCATTCTGTCTCACAGAAATATTGACACGTCCAACAATATGGGCGTGTTCATTGCTGTGTCAATTCTCCCTCAACACAGTAACTATGACACGCTCAGTGACATGGGCGTGTCACTGGACATGTCAATGCTGCTACAACACAGAAGCTGTGACACGTTCAGTGACATGGGCACCCCTCTAGAAAACAGAATTATTGACACGCCTAAAGACCTGGCTGTACTCATGGGCGTGTCAGGCCAAAAATCCTAATTCCGGCAACAACAATAACATATCCAACAAACCTCTTACTTCCACCATTTTCCACTTCAAACAAACTTAACTAAATACACCCATAAACCATAGTAACTTGCAAAAACACCAAAACAATTCAAAACATACATCAAACACCAATTCACAACCATCACATACACACAACTCAAACACAACACTTGCTCTTCCACCAAACCTAACACTTTCTCTTCAATCCAATCCCAAAAATCAACACCAAAAAGATTACACACCCTCAAATACACCATAATCAAATATACACATACCATCAACAATCAAACACCAAACCCACAACACAAACTTAAAAGAAAATAAGGAAATCAAGTGAAAAACTTACCAAAAGTGATGAAACTCTTAGATTTCTAACTTGATCACTTGAAACATCCTTAAATCTTGAGTTTGGATGAGCAAAATCTATCTTTCCTCTCTTGCTATGGTGATGGTCGGCCAACCAAAAAAAGAAGAAGAAGATGAAGAAAGAAGAGCAAAGTCAACACTCAACTCTTCTCTCAACCATTCAATCATCCTTTAATTCTCAACCAAGCAAATAAAATAATAAAATATTACAAATATCATCATCCACTTTCCACTTAATTTCCATTTAAATAATTAAAATTAATTATTTCTTCTTTTGACCATATAATAATTTAACTTGTATATGTTGTATATATCACTATATATACAACATATACACTCTTCCCTTACCTCATTTCTCTTTCCATTTAAACATATACATTTAATCCAAATACAACAATAAATATTCCAAAACTTTTAGGGTATACTTTGGGATATTACAATTCTCCCCCTCTAAAAAGAAATTTCGTCCTCGAAATTACCTGATCTCAAGTCTGAAACAGTTGAGGATACTGATTTCGCATCGCTTGCTCACTCTCCCAAGTAGACTCTTCCTTTGTATGATTCTTCCAAAGAACCTTCACAAGTGGCACTTTTTTATTTCTCAACTCTTTCACTTCATGTGCCAAAATAGCAACTGGTTCTTCTTCAAGAGTCAGATCCGGACTCACCTCAATAGATTCAACGGACAGAACATGAGATGGATCTGATATGTACCTCCGCAGCATAGAAATATGGAAGACATTGTGAATTTTATCCAACTCAGGCGGCAAAGTGTGTCGATAAGCAACTAGTCTAACTCTTTCTAATACTTCATAAGGTCCAATAAAACGAGGACTTAGCTTCCCTTTTAGGCCAAATCTCAAAATATTTTTCCAAGGAGACACTTTTAGAAATACTTTATCTCCAACATTGAACTCTATGTCTCTCCTTTTCAAATCTGAATAAGATTTATGCCGATCTGAAGCTGCTTTCAACTGATCCCGAATTATCTTCGCTTTCTCTTCCGTTTCTTTAATCAAATCAGGACCAACCAATTTGCCTTCTCTAACTTCATTCCAACATAGAGGCGTTCTGCATCTTCTTCCATACAAAGCCTCAAATGGTGCCATTTTAATACTAGATTGATGACTATTGCTGTAAGCAAATTCCATTAATGGCAAAAATCTGTCCCAACTTCTAGAGAAATCAATGACACAGCTTCTCAACATATTCTCTAAAATTTGTATCACTCTTTCTGACTGTCCATCTGTCTGCGGATGAAAAGCAGTGCTAAAGTGCAATCGAGAACCCAAAGCACCATGTAAACTTTTCCAAAACCTTGAAGTAAACCGGGGATCTCGATCGGACACCAAAGAAATTGTAACTCCATGCAACTTCACTATCTCACTGATATACAACTCAGCCAACTTCTCAAGAGAATAGTCCATTCTAACTGGAAGAAAATGAGCTGTCTTTGTCAACCGATCAACAATCACCCAGATGTCATCATGCTTCTTCTGAGTCAACGGCAAACCAGACACAAAATCCATTGTCACACGCTCCCATTTCCATTCAGGTACTGATAAAGGTTGAAGTAACCCTGTTGGAACTTGATGCTCGGCCTTCACTCTTTGACAAGTGAGACATTTGGATACAAACTCCGCTATGTCCCTCTTCATACCTGACCATCAATAATGCTGCTTCAAATCATGATACATCTTAGTACTCCCAGGGTGCATAGCAAAAACAGACTTATGTGCTTCTTCCAAAATAATCTTTCTCAATCTTGCATCATCAGGAACATTTAATCTATCCTTAAACCAAAGGCTACCATCGTCTCTCATATAGAAATCTCGATTCTCTCCTTTTTGGCATTCTGATACAACTTTCTGAATTTTCTCATCAACCAATTGAGCCTCTTTAATCTGATCCAACAACACCACCAGTCTCAAATGCAACTGAGCTAACAATGCTCAATCATCACATGATTCAAAACTAGCATGCAACGCTCTCAACTCAACAAGAAACGAGAGCGAATAAACAGTCAAGCCTGCCAAAAACTTTCGACTCAAGGCATCAGCAACAACATTTGCCTTACCAGGATGATAATTAATCAAATAGTCGTAATCTTTAATCAGCTCCAACCATCGTCTTTGCCGAAGATTAAGCTCTCTTTGAACCCCCAAATATTTCAAACTCTTATGATCCGTGTAAATGAAACACTTCTCCCCATACAAGTAGTGTCGCCAAATCTTCAAAGCAAAAACTATGGCTGCTAACTCCAAATCATGCGTCAGATAATTAAGCTCATGCGGCTTCAACTGCCGAGAAGCATAAGCTATGACTTTACCCTTTTACATCAAAACCCAACCTAAACCATTATGTGAAACATCACTGTAAATCACATATGGTTTATCTTCCACAGGCAAAGTAAGAACAGGAGCTTGAGTCAACATCTCCTTCAACTGCTCAAAGCTTGCTTGACACTGATCCGTCTACACAAATCTAACTCTTTTCCGAAGTAATCTGGTAAGTGGAGTAGCTATCAAAGAAAAACCCTTCACAAACCGTCGATAATAGCCTGCCAAACCCAGAAAACTTCTAACTTCAGTTACAGACTTCGGTGGACTCCAATTCAAAATAGCCTCAACTTTACTCGGATCAACTCTTATACCATCTGCTGAAACTATATGACCCAGAAAAGTCACTTGATTAAGCCAAAACTCACATTTCGACAGCTTATCATACAATTGCTTCTCTCTCAAGGTCTGCAATACAATCCGCAGATGTTTGTTATGATCTTCTTCATTACGCGAATACACCAAAATATCATCAATGAAGACCACCACAAACTGATCTAGATAAGGCCTAAACACCCTATTCATCAAATCCATAAATGTTGCAGGTGCATTCGTCAACCCAAAAGGCATCACCAAGAACTCATAATGCCCATACCTTGTGCGGAAAGCTGTTTTAGGAACATCTTCCTCTCTAACTCTCAATTGATGGTACCCTGATCTCAAATCAATCTTGGAAAACACTGCTGCTCCCTTCAACTGATCAAAGAGATCATCAATTCTAGGCAAATGATACTTATTTTTAATGGTCACCTTATTCAATTGCCTATAATCGATGCACAACCTCAAAGTACCATCCTTCTTTTTTACAAACAAACACAGGAGCTCCCCACGGAGAAATACTAGGGGGAATAAACCCTTTATCCAACAACTCCTGCAACTGCATCTTCAATTCTCTCAACTCCACAGGTGCCATTCGATAGGGAGTAATAGAGATGGGAGTGGTACCAGACAACAAATCGATACCATACTCAACTTCTCTCTCAGGAGGTAACCCTGGTAACTCCTCCGGAAAAACATTTGAAAATTCCGCAACTGTGGGTATACTATCAAGTTGAGAACCCACTATTCTAGTATCAACAACATGAGCAAGAAAAGCATCATACCCTTTTCTAATCAACTTTCTAGCTGCAACAGCTGACACAATCAAGGATGCAAGTTGTCTCTGCTCACTAGATACCATCACACTTCTACCATCACCGGTTCTCAAGGTAACACACTTCTTTTGACAATTTACCACAGCTCCATGCTTAGACAACCAATCCATGCCTAAGATCAAATCATATTCCTTAAAAGGCATTTCAATCAAATCACCAAGAAACTCCTCACCTTGCACTACAACTAAACTATCACTATGCACATTGCTAACTACCACACTATGCCCTAAAGGATTTGTCACCAAGACATCAAATCCTAAGGACTCTGAATGCAATTCAGACACATGCAAGATAGATGCACTTATGTATGAATGAATAGATCCTGGATCAATCAAAGCAAGAACTGAAATGCCAAATAAAGAAAATGTACCCGCAATAACTGTTGAAGCATCTGGCTGCCTCTGCATCACATACACTCTCTGAGAAGACCCAACCTCCTCTGGCCTATTGCCTCCAGATGTCGAGCCTCCTCTTTGACTGATCCCGAGTCGACCGCCTCTACTGAAACCTCTGCGCCCTCGACCTCCTCTGCTAACACTAGGTCGAGAAGCTGCAATATCAGTCTGTCTATCCTCCTGTAGCTCAGGGCAATCTTTAATAAAGTGAGCTGGTGACCCACATCTAAAACATACTCCTGATCCACCCATCTTCCAACAAGCACCCCCATGTGTCCTACCACAATGAACATATATAGGTGGAATGGATCTCTGAACCACTGGAGTCGGAGCACTCGCTAAAGAGACTGTAGGTCTCGATCTCTGCCTCTGATACTGAACTGACCTACCCGACTGCCTCAAGCTCCTACTGACTCTTGGAATAAAACTTCTTCGGCCTCTCTTCATAGATGAAGACCCTGCCTCAAACTGGGGTCTCCTAACTCTGGTCACCTCCTCAGTAGCAGCTGCTGCAATACCCTGTGCTCTCTCAACACTTCTAGCTGCGGCAACCAATTGAGAAAAGTCTTGGTACCGAGAACCAGCAACAATACACATAATAGAGGGCCTCAATTCCTCCTCAAATCTCCTACACTGGTCAATCTAATCAGAAATAATTCCACCGGCATAGTGACTCAACCGGATATACTCAATCTCATACTCTGTCACTGTCCGATTCTCCTGTCTCAGATTCAGAAATTCCATCTTCTTGACATCCTTATACTCCCTCGGAGTATATTTCTGCTCAAACTCCCGTAGAAAATCACTATAAAACAAAGTCGGTGGATCATCCATGGCATGTGGAATTGTCTTCCACCAATCATAAGCATCTTTCTGCAATAAGGATCTAGCATAATCAAATTTCTCTTCAGGAGTGGCTTGCAACTGAATAAATATCCTCTACACTCTATCCAACCACTGCTCAGCTATTGCAGGATCTGTAGTACCAAAAAAATCCTCAGCCCATACTTTCTCAATTTATCATAATGTCTCACCGACACTTGTGGTTGTGGTGGCGGCTGCTGCACTGAAGCTTGCCTCAACAATTCTACCACATGTATTAGCCAAACTGGTGGAACCTCATCAGTAGCTGGTCTCTCTGGTACAGGAATAGGTGCCTCTCCAGCTCTCTCAACCCTAGCTCCATCTCTACCCTCTTCAGGAGCTACACTCTCAGCACTACCTTCTATGAACTGACGTGACAGAGACGCCATCACTACCTATATCTGTAAACACAGCAGAATATACCTCATCAAAGATAAGAGACTATCAGTGCCAAAACATGTATCGTATTTAAAAATCATATTTTAAAATCAGAATTTTATTTTTCTTACAATTTACCTAGGTTGAGAATCTCAAACCTAGGCTCTGATACCAAAACAGTTGTAACACCCCTATACCCTGTATACGCACACTACATACTACTACACCTGTAATATATGTATACCGAATACAGGAGTGCCACGGTTTATATTAGATAACCCAATTTTTCTCTTATGCAATAATATAAGAAAACTTAAAACACTTCAGATTATATTATAAACTATACTAGATAAAACATTTATTCATTATGCAGCAGAAAATGTAGTGGTATATACATATATAAATACATCAAAATTCATGTTTACAAAACATAAAATTTATACATGTTTGGCACGTTGTCTCTGATCTTTAAGCCCACAATCAACACTTCAAAGTCTAGACTCGACTCGATCTAGCTGAACTCTCCGGTTCTACCCTGTCACCTGCGCGATGAACCACAATCGCGCTAAGCCATATGCTTAGTGGTACAAACCACAATAACAATACGCTTTAATGTAATGCTAATGTCACACATTCATATATCATATTTCAAACCTTATATTAAATCATATTATTTATTTTGTTTTACCATTCATGAATCACATTTACACAATGACAAACATGAGCCCAAAAGAAACTAATATGCCATTCAACTTTCAGAGTTAATGTTTTGGTTTATTTATCACATTTATCATCATCCCAACTAGGCTTCAAGGATTAGGCTCAACCAAGCTTCAAGGGAAGCAAAACATGCTAAGCCTCAACCCAACTTGGCTTCAAGAACCAAACCCAACCTAGCTTCAAGGGTTGTAACATCTCAACTAGGCTTCAAGGACTAGACCCAACCAAGCTTCAAGGGGAGTTAAGCATGCTAAACTTCAACCCAACTTGGCTTCAAGGATCAAGCCCAACCCAGCTTCAAGAGATTGTTACTATTAGGCATGCCACCAACAACAAAACTCTGAAAAGTGAATAACACATTAGGCACACAATTCTTTCATTATTTCATTATCAATTCCATTCTCATTTCCTCATAATAATTTAGGCAAACATGCCCCAATTATTTCATCTGCATCATTATAGCCAACAACAATGGCATCACATCTCATCATTAAGGTATACACAACCAATTGCATTGGATATACATTTTGAATGATCATCATATCTTTCACATTATGCAAATCATAATATTAATCAAATGTCTCAACAATGTAATAGATCACTTAGCACATTTATAACCAAATGTGTTAAGTTCCAATGTCATGTAAATGTATGCAATAATGTAGGGTTTGTACTTACCTCAAGAGCAACTCACACAACACCAAACTCCTCTTCCAAAAATCCTCAACACTAGGATTAGGGCAACTCAACTCTCTTCAAAACCTAAACCAAAGGTGATCATACACATGAGATAATATAGATAAAAACCAACTAAGGCAAACTCTACATATGACACGCTCAACAACACGGGCGTGTACCTGACCATGCCCTAAACTCACAACACAGAAGCTTTGACATGCTCAGTGACATGGGCGTGTCACTGGCCGTGTCATTCATTCTGTCTCACAGAAACATTGACACGTCCAACAACACGGGCGTGTTCATTGCCGTGTCAATTCTCCCTCAACACAGTAGCTATGACACGCTCAGTGACATGGGCGTATCACTGGACATGTCAATGCTGCTACAAGACAGAAGCTGTGACACGTTCAGTGACATGGGCGTGTCACTGCTTTTGTCACCCCTCCAGAAAACAGAATCATTGACACGCCTAAAGACCTGGCCGTGCTCATGGGTGTGTCAGGCCAAAAATTATGATTCCGGCAACAACAATAACATATCCAACAAACCTCTTACTTCCACCATTTTCCACTTCAAACAAACTTAACTAAATACACCCATAAACCATAGTAACTTGCAAAAACACCAAAACAATTCAAAACATACATAAAACACCAATTCACAACCATCACATACACACAACTCAAACACAACACTTGCTCTTCCACCAAACCTAACACTTTCTCTTCAATCCAATCCCAAAAATCAACACCAAAAATATTACACACCCTCAAATATACCATAATCAAATATACACATACCATCAACAATCAAACACCAAACCCACAACACAAACTTAAAAGAAAACAAGGAAATCAAGTGAAAAACTTACCAAAAGTGATGAAACTCTTAGATTTCCAACTTGATTACTTGAAACATCCTTAAATCTTGAGTTTGGATGAGCAAAATCTATCTTTCCTCTCTTGCTATGGTGATGGTCGGCCAACCAAAGAAAGAAGAAGAAGATGAAGAAAGAAGAGCAAAGTCAACACTCAACTCTTCTCTCAACCATTCAATCATCCTTTAATTCTCAACCAAGCAAATAAAATAATAAAATATTACAAATATCATCATCCACTTTCCACTTAATTTCCATTTAATTAATTAAAATTAATTATTTCTTCTTTTGACCATATAATAATTTGACTTGTATATGTTGTATATATCACTATATATACAACATATACACTCTTCCCTTACCTCATTTCTCTTTCCATTTAAACATATACATTTAATCCAAATACAACAATAAATATTCCAAAACTTTTAGGGTATACTTTGGGATATTACAGAAAACCTCGGCATTTATCCATCGCCGTAGTGACCAATCCCTAACTCTAAACATAACTCTCAATTGAAGCTCCTCTTGAAAAGTGAACATTTAAGCATATTAATTGCTAACCAATTAAGTAAATTCATTGAAAAAATTCTCTCACGTTTTTAAACAACAAAAATTACAAAATTAAAAACGTTAAAAAAATCCAAAACTAGAATTTGGAAAAATAAAAAAGAAGCAAAAGTACCATTTCTTACGAAGATTGAAGAAAATGATTGAAGGACGAGCAGTGGCCTAGATTAAAGAGTCAGAGGTGCTAGATTGGTGTATGAAGGTGCAGTCATGATATGGTGTTCATAATGGTTGGCATCAAGTGAAGGAGCTTTTACAAGTGTTAGGGCTGAGATAAGAAGCCGTAAGATGACTAGTTCCCAATGATGACAATTTTTTGGTGGCCCAAACATGGTGATAATAGCAAAAATAGTAGTGGCTTTAAGAGTTGTGATTTGGTTAGCGGTGATTTGGATTTTTAAGGTTTTTGGTGAACATCAACTCAATGATGAACTCGTTTTAATAGTATCATGCTTTAATGGGAGACCAACCACAACCTTAGAGCTTATAGAAGACTAATAACAAGGTTAATGCATCCACCTATTAAACTAGAGCCTGACGAAGGATATGCCCTTTATAAGTGGTGGTGCTGGTAAGGGTTTGCATTATTTAATTTCTATTCCTTTTGTTTTGGATATGATGTTTTAAGTTTTTTGAATTTTCGAATCAGATGCTCAAATCCTTGTCAATGCAGTTAATGGAGGAGCAGATGATAGATCCTATTTCAGCCAGTCAGTTGAAGATTGCAAATATGCTTTTAGCTACCTATCTAATTGTAAGCTAAATTTTGTCAAAAGATCAGCGAATCAAGCTACTCATTGCCCAGTAATGATGGTTGTTTCCATGACCGATCCTGTATTTTGGGGTGCTTAAGTTTCCTTCATGGTACAAAGTGCTCTGAATTTTGCTTCATCTTAGTAAATTATCATGATTTCCTCAAAAAGAAAAGTTTTCTGTATTTCTAAGTTTTTAATATTTCATAATTTTATTATTTAAAAATATAAAGTGTCTCATATATAATTTTATAGACTCCGCATAACTTCTACTAAAATAACATGAGATAACGTATAATCTCATAAACACTTAATTCATATCATCCATATATATAAATATATAACTGGATCAGGTTGGTTTATGAAATTTATATTACACTTTGATCAAAATACACACCTCAATTTAAATTTTACCCCCATTTTAGATATTTTCTTCTTTTTTTTTCATTTTCATTTATTACGATATCCTTTAATTAAAAATTTATAGTTTGCATAGAGTATCTGGGATTTTGTGCAAATTATAATCATAACATTTCCTTCATGATTTCAATAATAAAATTTTGTTTTGGTGCATTGTATCACTACAAAAAAATAAGATAATTAGTGGTGATTTTTTTTGAGTGGTCAGTAAAAACTTTTGTTATGCTTTTATTTTTGTGGCGGTTTTATAATCGTCACAAAATGAGTATATTTAGTAAAGGTTAATATTATTTTGCGATAATTTTAACCAGCCATAATTTATGAATATGTGAATATCCAAATTTACACAAAAGAAATCTCACAGAATAATAAATTCAACGCATCTATAATGGCATGAATTGAATGTCAAATGGGCCAGAAAAGGGCAAAACTGCCAAGCAACTGAGGAGCTGCCTAAGGTAGCCGCACAAGGCAATGTGCGGATGCCATAGGGCAGCCATAACCCAAGGTTTTCACCAATTTTTTTATGCGGCTCTTGATTTTTTCACAGTGCGAATGTCACATTTTTACTATAAATCCCACATTGGGAAATGAGTTTTTTGTGCTTTAAAACTTTTTTCTATAAATAGTAGTCTCCCCAAGGTTTCATATACATCAAAATGCAAACACCACTTATTTGCTACTTTCTTTCTCTCTCTCCTTTTTTTTTTATAATAAAGGAAAAATTTATTCCTCCTTGATTTACCTCCTTGCTTAAGTATTATTTTTAATCTAACATGTGGGCCCACTAATATTGACTTTAATTTCATAAAAAATAAAATTGGACCAACCCTTGGATTTATTTTCAACTAACCTAACAACGGGTGGAGATTTGGACCGTGAAACTTCAGTCTAAAATGATGCTCTGTGAACCGCCTCCATCAAAGTCAAGATGTCGAGAAAAAGTAAAACACCTTAACTTAACTCTTTTCTAATTCAGTAATCAAACAAACCCTAAAACATGATAAATCTAGGTAATTAAGCCTCCATTAGGGCAATGGATAAACTACGATGTTCTGATTCTTATTATTCATGTTATTTTATTTGTTTAGCTTGTTTTATTTATTTGGGTTATTTTTGGAAAGTATATACTTAACCAAGTTAAGATATACTTTTAATTAGTTTTTTGAATATAAGTAATTAAAATATTTTATAAACTTTTCTCATTGATTTGTGGATGTCATCCATGCATACTATAATTCTTCATGCATTTTACTATGTCATTCATAATTAATAATTGTCACTTTTGAAATAATTTTTTGCAAGTTATAGTTCATTTAAGGGCTCAACTCTTTTTACTTAAAATTTGAAAATTTAGTCTGATATCCATTTTTTGGTTTGGACAAGTGCATTTTTGGGCTAAATCAAATTGGATTTTTGCTTTGGTTTTTCTCATTTAAAAATAAATTTGAAGTGATAACTCTAAAAATCAATTTTCAAGACTAAGCCAAAATTAACCGAGCTTACTACACCGTTTGGAGAGCATACTAGGCACTTTTGTGTGAAATCGAACCCAAATGATGGCTGGTACACAACACTTGTATTTTGACTCTCGAGAATTAGTTAATTAGAAGACAGTTTTCTTCCTTAGTTCTTGTATATATTCACATGTACAACTAGATGTAGTCACTGAGTAATGAATTGAATTTGATTACTTTCAGTATTCTCGATCTTTGTTCTTCGTCTTAGTTTGTTCTTCATTTTCTACATGAGTTTACACGGTATTAGAGCTACAAAATCATTCCTTTTTTTAGCTACTCCATTTTTTTACTCTACCACTATTGATTGAAGCACAATGACTGAAACTGAGAAAGCTACTTATTGACAACAATAGCAAATTGCTAAGGTTTCTATTAATGGACCACTCCATTTACAAAACTCAGATAATCCAGGGATGATCTTAGTGTCGAATCTAGTGGATGGATCGAATTATATCATATCGAGCAAATCTGTAAGGATTGCTTTGAAGGCCAATGATAAATTGTGTTTCATTGATGAAATTTCACAAAAACGTAAAAAAGATTCAGAAGATTTGAGAAATGGAGTAGAAGTGACTCTATGGTTACATCGTGGCTGTTGAATTTAATGGAAGGGATTTGAGGAAAGAATTGGAAGACAATTATGTACAATGCAATGGACCACAGATCTATTGACTGTACAGAGGCATAGCTTCAATTAAGCAAGGTAATTTGAGTGTTAATACTTATTACACTAAGCTAAAGAGGCTATAGGATGAACTCAATTGTTTGAGTCCAACACCACATTGTACTTGTGGAAAGAGTGAGTGTGAAGCAAGTAAAAGAATTAAAGAAACTTTGTCTTTGATCAAGTTAATGCAATTTCTAATGGGACTTAATGAGGAATTTGATAATGGAAAGGATCGGATCCTTATACTGGATCCAATACTAGTAGTCAGTAAGGCCCACTCTTTGGTACTTAGGTTTGAGAGACAAAAACTTGCCAATATCAGCTTTAAAAAGAATGCTAAAGGTAGTGTTTTGTTAGCTAAGGCTAATACTGGAGATAAAGGAACCTTTACCGGAAATAATTTTAATAGAAGAAGAGAGTTTGCAAGGAATGAAGATACATAATGTACATTCTGTAAGAGGCAAGGACATTATAAGGAGACTTGCTTCAAAATTACTTGTGGACCATAATTGTATAACGACTTGAAGTAGAAATAAAGGGTTTCAGAGCTCAAATTAACTTGGTCGAGCATACTTCTGATGGCAATGAACCTACTGACTCAAAATTTCAAGAATCAACAAGAAATAGCGGAATTCATCAAGCAATATATGTCAAAGTACGTGAAAAACACACAGCAGTCAAACACATTTGGATTTATGAACTTCGTTCAAGTGGACAATTTTGCAGGTGCTTTTACAGGCTCTAGATCTTTTTGGATAATAGACAGTGGTGTCTCTAACCACATTTGTGCTGATAGAATATGTTCAATAAATTACATGTAATATATTTTTATTATTTATATTCTTATTATTTTTTCAATTGACTCGTATAAATTAAATTTGATCCATATATACATATATTAATATTTAAAATTATCAAAATTAATATTTAAAATTAGTAATGATAATTTTATTAATATTAAGTATTAAATATAATATAAATAAAAATATAATCAAAATTTACATAAATAATACATGGTTGATCGTTAAAATAAAAATAATCACATTTATTCTCCCATCGTCACTCTCTCATGAAATATGCATTTTAAATGGAGACTATTATTTATTCTCGAAAAAATAACAACGATAATTAAATAGCGTAGATTGAGATAGATATTTTTCAAAGAGAAACATTTTTTTTTGAATGAAGAAATACATAAATTTTAGTAATTTTGTTTATAAACAAAAAATGAAAATTCATTAGCACATGCTACGTGGCAATGATATAATGCCCATGTCATGTGATTAAGAACCGCAAAAAATATATATAATAATTATTATAAATGTTGGTCCAAGCATTCGAATGATATGATGGATTTCCATGTGCAATATTATTGTCATGATTAATATTAAAATAATTCATAAGTTGCTGCTCCTGGTGTTAGTGTGTAAGTGCACCACACGATCATAGTTGGTAGGTTAAAAATCTAACCGTCAATGTCTTAACGACTTAGTTGACTTTTTTTTTTTTTTCATTTAAGATTGAAAATTCGCCAAATACATTTACACCATTCTAAATTTGTAAATTTAGTTATTTTACCTCTAAATTTTCATTTTAACTTCTTTATCACTTATATTTATTTATTTTTATTAATATATATTTATATATTAATTAGTACTGATCACATTATTTTTATATTTATATATTTTATATTAAATAAATACATTAATTATTTGATGTAATTCACTGTGACTCAGCGAATTAAGATTTATAAGTTAGAGAAAATAAAAGTTCAGAGGGTTATATAATTAAATTAAAAGTTTAACGGGATAAAATGACTAAATGCTGCAACTTTAGAAAGCTATGTATATATACGGCCTAAAAAATTTAAATAACATTTTATTTATTTGAGTTTATTTTTAATTTTTATTAAATCATAATATTTGTCAATTATATAATTGATATATATAATGATATTTGTATTAATTATATACATGGGTGAATTCAGAATTTTATTCCGATGGAGCTAACTTACATACCTTATGAATATTTTAATAAAATTATATATCTTATATAGTTAAAAAATTATAATATATTTTTATATTCAACATAGAGAAGAAATTATTATACAAACTAAAATAAAAATATCATATTTATAATAGCATTCACATTTATAAAATAAATTTCAATATGAATCTAATAGAAAGAAAAATCATTATCTCAATATTTTTACTTGCAGTATATTACAATTATTCTCTACTAATTCTAATATTTTGATATTGTTACATAATTTTTTTTTCATTATCAATGCTGTTAAAATAAAAATCTTAATTAATAATTTATAAGGTGTGTTTAAAAAATTTAACTAAAATAAAAACTAAAAAAAATTAATAATAAAAAATTAATACTAACATTAATGTAGATTTACAATGATAACAACTTAGCTAGTAAAATTATAGAAAAAAAATTGGAGACATAGGGTTCTTAACTTTTTCTGTAGATATTGTTAGATAGAGGGTTTGTTTTTTATAATATGAAAAACGTAATAGAAGAGAGGAAGAGAAATACGTGGGATATATGGTGGCTCATGTGGAATTTTATGATAAAATACATTAAAAAATAATTGTTTGGTTAGAATTTTAATAATTATTTAGTAAAAATATTATAATGAGATAAGATTTTATTATGTAGCCCAAAGACTAATATATATTTGTTTAGCCTAATTCAATGTATATATAACTTTGGACTCAGTTCATAAAATATATGTATTAATTAATATTAGTAAAATTTTTTAGACAAAATATTATTTTTAGAGGAGGAAAAAAAGTTTATAAATATAAAAATTTAGTGGAGACAAAAAAAATTTACATATAAATGTTTATGAAAAAAAAAAAAAAGTCAGTAGGGCAAGTGCCCCTACTGCCCCATAGTGAATCTGCCCTTGATTGTATATAATATTTATTAAAAACAATAAGAAAAAAAATTAGCATAGTAACCGGCCAGAAATTTTAAATGGATATATGAAAAAAATACCCCTAAAATCCATTAAAAAATAATAAAATTTGGAAAATAATTGAGTATTAACCATAATAACATGATTTTTCTTTGACAAAGTATATGCCTATACTGTTATAAATGGATATGTAGCAAACAAACTTAAAACCTGAAAATATGTCAGATAAATAAGAAAATATCTCATGCAAAAAGAAGTAATATAATATATTATAAATTCAACTTAAATACACCTAATTCAAAATTCGTGCCCACAATTATATGAAATTTAAAATGATAATAATAAATTTGAGTTTAAAATTTGTACATATACATTTATGTAAAATACAACAAAAAAAAAAGAACAAAATTTTTTTTATTCTGTGAAAAATTGAGAAAATGTTTCGTGACTGAAAATTTGAGGAAAAAAATAATGAATTGTGAAATTTTATAATTTTTTGAAGTATATATAAGTTTTATTTTAAATTATTTTTACTCTTAAAAATGTAAAAAAATAATTTTTATTTTTAATTCATATCATATCTTATAAAATTATTACAAATTATGAAATAAACAAAGTTTTAATACTCAAAACCTACAAATTTGCTTGGCTCAATTAAAATTTTATTGTTTGAGTTGATATTAGATTTTGTTTAAGTGTGTGGGTGTCAAAATTTGCTAGGAATTATTTGTGGACTACCAGTCAATTTCCTTTTTTTTTTTCAATATTAATCGCAATTATAAATTTAATTACCTCAAATAGTTAAATTGACCTAAAATATTATTCTCAATATAATTCTAAGAATAAAAAGTATAATATAGTTATATTATATTTACAATATAATTCTAAAATATAAAAGCAATATTTAGAATATAATTCTAAAATATAAAAGCAATCTTAAAAAAAAAGTTATCCACGACCACAAAATTTTAAAGGGAAAATTACAAAAAAATAAAAATAAAAAAAATTAGTTTTTAAAAAAACTCCAAACATAATTTTCAAAATTAATTTATAAAAGAAAAAAAATTAAAAGTAAAGTGAAAAATGAACATCCCAAAATATGTGATCCTATATTTAAAAAAAAAATCATTCTTTAATTATTTATATATATTATATATACATATATACTGTTATTTTTTTTTCAAATTTAATATATAAATATTTATATGTAACATATCAGCATATAAAATTAAAAGATCATTATATATTGTAATTTTTTTAAATTCAACATATATATTTAATTATATATAATATATATTTATATATTATTATTATTTTTTCAAATTTAATATATGTATCTAGTTCTATGTAATATATATTCATATATAATTAAATATATAAAATAATTATATATTATTATTATTTTTAAATTTAATATATTTATCTAATTATATATAACATATAATCATATATACTGTTATTCTTCATAAGCTCAACATGTATATCTAAATATATATAATATATACACGTATATAACTAAACATATAATAGTTATATATTATTTATTCTTTTTAAATTTAATACATATATCTAGTTATATATAACAAATACCCATGTATATCTAAACATATAAAACATTTATATATTATTACTCTTTTCAAATCCAATAAACATATATAGTTATATGTAACATGTACACATATAAACTAAATATATAATAGATAAATACTATTTATTTTTTAAAATTCAAAATACATATCCAGTTATATATAACATATACTCATATACAACTAAACTTATAACAGTTATATATTATTATTCTTTTGCACTTCAAAACATATGTACAGTTATATATAATATTTATATATAACTAAACATATTACAATTATATATTATTTATTCTTTTGAAATTCAACATATATTTTTAGTTATATGTAATAGATATATTATATAATCAAATATTTAACAGTCAATAATATATTTATATAGTATTTATTTAAATTGCACGTATGCATAAAATATTTTGTTTAATTGGGTTGGTGCATTTCTATAAGATATTTTTAAAGTTTTTTAATGTTATATGTTTATGTTTATGACATATATGTTACTTATAAATTGATATGATCTATTAATATGATAAAAAAAAAACTAAAACAAAAAAAAAACTGTTTTTTAAGCATGTGTATTACAATTGAAAAAAAAAATTCAACCATTACAACTTAAATTCAAAAACAATCAAAATAATAAAACCAAAATATTTACATATATAGAATTATTTTAAAAAAAATATCTTCAAATCATGTTGTATAAGTCATCACAAAAATAGTAACCAACAAAAGGGAAAAAAGTGTAAAGTAAAAAAACAAAACAACAAAAAGCTAATAAAGAAAAACCATCAAAAAAAAAAAAACAAAGCCCAAAAAAAACGAAAATTTAATTAGAAAAAAAAATGAAAACCAACCAAAATCAAAAGCCGAATTAATACAAGTATAAAGTAAAAAAAATTATAAATGACAAGACACCAACAAAAAGCTAAAAATAAATTAAAATTAATGAAAACGAATAAAAAGTCATAGAAAAGAGAAAAAAAAAACCAACGAAAATTCAATCAAGGGGCAAAAATGAAAAACAACTAAAACTAAAAGCACAGATAATAAAAAAAAAATTAAAACAACCTATTTATTAGATTAATAAGTTATTATTTAATCAGATAAAAATTTAATTTAAATTTACTTAATTAATTCAAATGCTTACTTTAAATATACATTTGTGTTTAATTAGGTGTGTCATTTTATTGTTGTATTGTTATACTTTACATCTTCTTACAGATCTCTGCAATTAACAAACCTATGTGTTATTACAAATGAAAATTTTGTCTTTTAAATTTTAAATAATTTAATTTTTGTCTCTTATTCTAATAATAGAATTTGATTCACACAATTTTCTTTTTCATAGAATTTAGTTTATAATAAATATCTAATACATGAAATAAAATATTCAAACCCTTCAAAATTGAAAATTAAGAGAATTAAAATGATACATATATTTTCATTGATTTATGTAATTATAGTTTCTAATTTATGATTAGAATATGCACAATTATTCAGCAACTGAAAATTAGTTATCCAAGATAATTGAAATTTTCTTTTTTCAAATTGATTTTAGATTACATAAATTAACAACTATAATATAAATAAATTAATGAATTTAATTTAACCAATGTATTTTAAGTACAGTTCAAGTTTCTTAATTTTTCATATAATTTATATTACCTTTTTTTTTGTATTTTCCATTTTTTAAAGTTTTTATTTATAATGCATGTAATAATTGTACATTATTTATTCGATCGTGTTTAAGAATGAATCTTTGAATTCAACTGAAAAAAAAAGTAACACAAAGTCTTACCAGTAAATTACTCAAAAATTCAAAATATACAATTAAAGTAAATAACATATTACAGGCAAATAAATCAAAGTTGATTGAATTCCCCTCCTTCAAACCCGAAATACATGATATTGATCTGAGTCAATCATAATTGCGAAGCTCACGCTCCTGATTCAACCACACCGTCCACCACACTCCACAGAATCCCCACCCACCCTCTTATCGTTGACTCGTCAATAATACGACTTCTTCTACAACCACTCCGTCTCTTTCCATCTTCCTTAGTAAAATATACTTTTGCACAGAGTCATACAATTCTCCTTCAATGGCGGCTTCTCTTTCAATCCCTAATTTTTCATTTTCTCTCTGAAATTCTCTTTCTCCAGCTCCCTTCCAAAATGAACTCTGCCTTACAAGCAGTCCTTGCAGCCGCCGCCAGTTTCTTCTTCATAACTCTTATCTTCTGTTTCATTTGTATTCTCTGTAAATCTTCCAAAACTCGCTCTTCCCGCCGCTACCAAACCCAACTCCAGACCTGGGCCTGTAACGGCAACCGAACTGTATCAAATCCTCAGCTATCCTCCATAGTAATCGATGAAAGCGCCACTTTCGACCCCAATCTCGACCATATCTCCATGGAAGAGCTCAAACTCGCCACGAAAAACTTCTCCCCTGACCTGATCGTCGGCGATGGCAGTTTCGGTTTCGTCTATAAAGCTAGTCTTTCCAACGATGCCGTCGTCGCCATCAAGAAGCTTGATCCGAACGCCTTTCAAGGTTTTCGGGAGTTTCGTGCGGAGATGGAAACTCTAGGTAAGCTTCAACATCCAAATATCGTTCGAATTTTAGCATACTGCGTCTCCGGTGCTGATAGGGTGTTAATTTACGAGTTCATTGAAAAAGGCAACCTTGACCAGTGGCTACACGACACGTCGTCGGGCAACGGCGACGAACCGTTCTCTAAGTCACCGTTATCGTGGAAGACGAGGATTAAGATAGTGAAAGGCGTAGCTAATGGGCTTGCATATTTGCATCAGCTTGACACTCCAATTATCCATAGAGATATTAAGGCTAGTAATGTTCTATTGGATTCGGCCTTCGAGGCCCATATTGCAGATTTTGGGCTCGCACGTGCAATAGATAGATCACGTTCGCACGTGTCAACACAAGTGGCTGGTACGATGGGTTATATGCCACCAGAGTACTGGGATGGTGTTACGTTAGCCACCGTGAAAGCTGATGTGTACAGTTTTGGTATATTAATGATTGAGATAGCCACCGGTGAAAGACCGAATTTGCCAGTGGTTTTGGAGGGGAAAGAGGTAGGGTTGATTATATGGGCAAGGGAAATGTGGAAGCAAAATAGAGAAATGGAAATGTTAGATTCAAAAATGGGAAATGAAGAGTTAAGTGAAGAGAAAGTGAAAGAGTATTTTAGAATTGCTTCGCTGTGCACAAGTGAAGTAAATTTAGATAGGCCTAAGATGAGTGAGGTTGTTGATTTGCTGAATGGGCTTTAATACATGGTGGTTGTAGTAATAAGTGGATTTTACTATAAAAAATATATGTAAATAGCTTGGGAAGTTTATGCGCTGTAATTAAGAAGACGGTTACATGCATATACCCAAAATATTATTTATTTAGTATACACGTAGTTTAGAAATTGTTGTTAGAATTCTTAAGCAGTGAGCTCAAAATTTACATAGGCTTTTCATAATTATGTTGTTTTATGTGCAGTTATTGCTCTATTATTGTTTTTTTTTTTTCCTAATTTTCCTTATCGGGAGGTTTTTGTTGTGTTCTTTTTCAGGAGATTATATATATAATGCAAAACAGATAATCTGTTTAAATTGTCGCACTCAATACTTGCATATTTATTAAAAAAATTATAAATTTTTTTTAATATTATATAAAATTATGTTAAATAAATTAAAATATCTTTCATTATCTTATTAATATTAAAAATATTTTACTCTCATTTTATTAATTAACTCAATAATAATAAAAATATATTTGAAAAAAATTAATTAATTTTTATTAATTTTATAAAATGACAAATATAAATGGAATAAATTTTCTATAAATGGAATAAATTTTCTTTGTAAAAAAATAATTTAAATGAGAAGATATTTATAGTAATATTATTAATTTATAATTTGTGGAGCTTTTTTTTTTTTTATGAAAATGAAATATACGTTAATGAGAGTTGGGCTCTTGGGTTATGCATTTATGAATAAATTATTAAATATATAGTGAACAAATATATAATGTTGTGCTTTTCAACTTGTATAAATAAGTAAACGAGCAACGAAATTTTAATTAAAATTAATGTGTAAATTGACTTGAAAATATTGTGATCAATTGAAAATGTAACTTATTATTGTATAAACTGGTATGAGAATATTTTAATCCAATAAAAAAATCCTTAAGAGTTGTATGCTGTTTTCAAATAGAATGAGCAATTAATTCTATTGTTGTTGCTATATATATTTATGTCTCATCTTGTCTACTCCAATGTGTATTTCTTTTTCTCAAATCTTTACTGACTAATTTTTTTTTTCAATCTCTTACGGCCAAAATATTTAAAGAAAATTTAATGGACATTTAAAATAAATAAAAGGACACGATGAACAGCCACTTGCCAATAAGATCACCATTTGATACACTTTTTTTTAATACAAATAAAATTTTATTAATAAATCAAAAAGTATATCTAATAAGTATAAATAAAATTATAAAATTTTAAAGTATACAAAATGTAAATAACTACTAAACTTACAAATATGAATGTTAGTTATATAATTTCACCATTTGATACACTTAGTTATAGTTACTTTTAGGGTTAAAAAATATGAAAGTTTCATGTATACTGGTAATGTTATATTTAATTTGAAAATAAAGATACATAAGCATACATTTTTTTTTTTATCAGAAAAGATGAAGATAACATTAAGAAATATTGTTTGTCAATAATACATTTAAATAGTGGGGTGATTAGATCCCAATAAGGCCTAAGTTGTTTATGCGCAACATTGTAGATGCAAACCAATCTGCTATAAGATTACAAGCCCTTCTAACAAAAACAAAGGAACATTATATAAAGCAACTCCTTACGCTTTTGATGCGATGAACATATCTTTCAATCTCTAGAGGATAAGATTCAACAGAATTAATAGCTTGTATAGATTCAACAAAATTAATAGCTTGTATGAGAATGGAACAATCATGTTAAAAAATACATCTACTAAAATGAAATCTTCTCGCTCGTTGAACTATTAATAGGAGGGCATGAGCTTCGTTCCTTAAGGGAAAGAAAAAACTGATGATGCAAGCCACTCCATCTATGAAATTACCATTCCAAGATCTGACAACTATAACTGCTTCTGCCCATTATGATTTTGATCATAAGATACATCTAAGTTGAATTTTATCCACCCTATTAGAGGAGGAGTCCATTTAGGAATGGAAGCAGCATTTGGGGCTGCTATACTCATATTAGGGCAGAAGTTGGATCGAGTAGTTGCTAGTGAATTAGCCTCAAAGAAATCTTTGTATAACATATGTGCTTTATTCATTGAATGGAAGGATCTAGATGTATTCTATTGAAAATGAATTAATTTCCACTTTTCCATAGACTAAAACACACATATGCAATTTTTACCAACATGGGGTATTTATCCAGTGAATTTAGAGCATAAGAAATGTCAAGCCACCAAGTAGAAAAAGATGCCTGATTATAAGTGGGTGGATTGAATCCCAAGTTATACATGAATCAAGATGCTCTAGTGCATTCATATTGAAATAGAATATGCATCTCAATTTCTTTCGCCTTATTACATATATGGCATTGATTATGAGTCTTGAGATTTCTTTTACATAAATTAACCATAGAAGGTAAAGCATCCATACAAGTTCCAAATGAAGCTCTTAATTTTGGGTTGGATTTTTAAGTTCCAAATAGATTTCCATAATTGGGATATAGTTGAAGAGGAACTATGATTGTCGATCCCACCATTATACGACATAGTACATAAGAAATGATATACAAATTTCACTAATAACCTTCCATGTTTATCAGGGTGCCATATGAAACAGTCGGGGCTAGCAGTTAGACCTAAAAGGATATTAGTTATAGCTCTCACTTCCCTGTCAAAAAAATATATCTTAAAAGATCTATATCCTATATCCTATGCTCTGTAATTAAATCCGAAACATAAGTAGTTTTGAGATTTAAAGGATTGTTAGAAAATATCTTAAAGTTTGGTAAATTGGAAACCTAAGGGTTTGTCTGGATCCAAATATTCCTTCCACTTCTGACATCCTATATGCAACCTCTTTAGATAGCCTAGCTAGCAACCAACATACTTCTCCAACCCTAAGAAGGATTTTTCTTTCTTAGTTTTGCTTCTTGAAAGTTGCCATGAGGAAAATATACAAACTTCATCAATTTGCATTAAAGGTTATTAGGATTTTGAAATAATTTCTAGCACTGCTTTGCAACAAAAGCAATAATAAAAATTCAGTCCCTGAAGCCTAAATCACCCTAGTGTTTAAATCTAGCCATAACATGTCATCCTTTCCACATAACCCCTCTATCTTTTAAAGCTTGATTCCACCAAAATTTTGAGATGTTTTGATCCAAGCTTCTACAAAAGCCTTTCGGTAATACGAAATAAGACATTACATGAGTAGGCAATGCAATTAACACTGATTTTATAAGAATTTCTCGAGCTAAAAAGTAGAGAAATTTGTATTTTCGGGTCTAATCTTTTTCCATAGTTATGTTTTTTAAAGAAGTTTAAGGCTTCTAATTTTGATCTTCCCCATATAGTAGGAATCTCTTGGTATTTCTCTGCTCCTTGCATTTTCTTAGTTCCCATGAGATCAATGATTGACCTTTTGAGTTCAATGGGGGGAGGGGCATGTTGCTATTGAAAAAGATGCTTAATTTATCAAAGTTAATTGATTATCCAATTGCATCATAGAAAATATTTAGAAAGTGTTTAAAAACTGAAGTCTCTAGCAAACTAGCTCTTCCATAAACCAAATTGTCGTCAGTAAATAACATATGAGAGATAGTAGGAGAGACTCTTGCTAATTTGTAACCTTAGATGAGTCTTCTCTTGATAACACTATTTAAGAGAAACAAAAGGGCATTAGTAAAAAATAGGAAGAGATAAGGAGATAATGGATCACCTTGTTTTAGTCCTTTGAAGAAATAAAGCTATCAATAATTTGACTATTCAATAAAATATTATTCGTCATTGTAGATGTGCATTGCATTAGCAAATTTTTGACTGACAGAGAAAAGCCCATTGCCTTTAGAATCAAATCTAAGCAAGTCAAATCAACTATGTCATAAGCTTTGTTCAAATCTAACTTGAATTCCATTTGCTAATTTCTACCTGAGGATATATAATTTAACTTATGAAAAAATTCATATGCAATCAAAATGTCATCGTAAATAACCCTTCCTGGAGTAAAAGCCCCATGGTATTCATTGATAAAGCAATCAAGAAAAGGCTTCAATATGTTAACTAGAATTTTTGAAATGAATTTATATGTGAAGTTGTGCATACCAATGGGGCAAATTTGAGTAATAGATTTTGGAGCAGTTACCTTTGGGATAAGTATAATGTTGGTCTCATTTAGACTCTTTTTCATTGTTACAAAAATAAAGAAAGCTTTAACATCATCCATAAGATCCCTCTTATTTGTATCCCAACAACTTTGGTAGAAAAAACTTGTAAAACCATATAGTCTAGGTGATTAAAAGGCACCTTGTAATATCCCAAAGTATACCTTAAAAGTTTTGGAATAATTATTGTTGTATATGGATTTAATGAGTATGTTTCATGGAATTATTTCAAGTTAGAATAGAAAAGTCAAAGAGAAGAAGAGATAGGCAAGATAAGTGACAAGTGTATGGTGGAGGCTTAAGGGAATTGTTTATTATATATATATATATGGATAAGAATGAAGGAAAGAAGTAGAATCTTCTTTCTCCTTCTACTCCTTCTTCGTCTTCTTCGTTCTTCTTGGCCGAGAAAGAGAGAGAGAGAGAGAAAGAGAGAAAGATGTGATTTTCTTACCAAATTTCTTAAGGAATTCAAGAGATTTGATGATAGAGATGAAGATTGATAAAGGATTCAAGTAAGTATTTATTTCTTTAAATTGATTTTCATTGTTTGAGTTGGGTTTGGTATGGTTGATGTGTGATGATGATGATATTGAAAGATTTAAGTATATATATGTGTTGATTTGGTAATTGGATAATGATAATATGATTATTTGTGAAGATGATGATGAATTGTTGAATAAGGGTTGAGTTTAATGAAATTTGGGGATTTGATAAATTGGTATATGAATGATGTTTATAATGATGATTGGTGTGTGTTTTGAGTGTTGTTGATGTTTTGGTAAGTTTGTTATGGTTATTGGGTGTGTTTGATGAAGATTGTTTGAAGTGAGTAATGATAAAAAGATGGGTATTGTTGGATGTTGTTGTGTGTTGATCGGAATCTGGGTTTTTAGTCAGACACGGCCAGTTTGTTAGGCGTGTCGTTGGTTCTGTTTTCTGGAGTTGGTAGCACGAGCAGTGACACGCCCATGTTATTGAGCGTGTCATAAGTTCTGTGTGGCAGTAGAATTGACACGGCCAGTAACACGCCCGTGTTATTGAGCGTGTCATAGCTACTGTGAGTTTGGAAAATTGACACGGCCATGAGCACGCTCTTGTTGATTGGACGTGTTGATGTTTTTGAGATACAGAATGTATTACACGCCCAGTGACACGCCCGTGGTTATGAGCGTGTCAATGTTTCTGTGTTGTGGAGTTAGGGCACGATCAGGGACACGCCCGTGTTGATGAGCGTGTCATGTGTTGAGTTTGCCCTAATTGATTCTTATTTGTATTATCTCATGTGTATTTCTAAGTGAGTGTGTATGATTACTTTTGGATTAGGTTTTAAGAGATGGAATTGCCCCTAATCCAAGTATTGAAAGATCTATGGAAGAGAAGTTATATGGGAGTGAGTTCTTTAGAGGTAAGTACAAAACCCTATTGGATTGCATATAAGTATATTGTTAAAATAAATATTAATATTGTATATGCAATGAAAAGATAAGAGATATGATAATACATTAATACATATAAGATGTGAAGGCATTCAATATATATATATGTTATGAAATGTGAAAGATGTGAGGATATGATTTGTATGATGTGTATTCCAATTTATATGGTAATGCAATTGATTGTGCATACTTGAGTAATGAATGATTATGTATATAAATATCAAAGATGAACTATGAAATGTGATAATGTGATATTGTGATGAACTATGAAATGTGATAATGTGATATTGTGATGAACTATGAAATGTGATAATGTGATATTGTGATGAACTATGAAATGTGATAATGTGATATTGTGATGAACTATGAAATGTGATAATGTGATATTGTGATGAAATATGGAATATAAATCGTATGATATTGTGGTGAACTATGAAATGTGATATTGTGATGGAATATGAAATGTAAATTGAGAGGTGATGATGTATAAAGCCATTGTGGTTGGCTATGATATTGAGAATGAGATAAATGAGGCATGTTTTGCCTAAATGATGCCATTGTGGTTGGCTATGATGATGTAAATGATGATGAGAATGAGAATGAAATTGATAATGAAATAATAAATGAATTGTGTGGCTAATGTGTTATTCATTTTCAGAGTTTTGTTGTTGGTGGCATGCCTAATAAGTGTAACAATCTCTTGAAGTTAGGTTGGATTGAATCCTTGAAGCCTAATTAAGATGTTACCACCCTTGAAGCTAGGTTGGGTTAGTTCTTGAAGCCAAGTTGGGTAGAAGCTTAGCAGGCTTTGCTCCCCTTGAAGCTTGGTTGAACTTAATCCTTGAAGCCTAGTTGGGTATATGATATTGATAAATGTGATAACAAAACCAAAGCATTAACTCTGAACTTTGAATGACATATTAGTGTCTTTTGGGCCCGAGTCTATCTTTGTTGTTAATGTGATGTATATACAAGTTGAAATAAATGAGTAATGAGATCTATGTTGCCTTTGTTGGAAATGTGAGTTGTGAATGATGAATTGTGGTTAGTGATATGATTATATAACATACATGAATTCTTGAAAGGAGATATGGTTTGTGAAGTTATATGCAATATGCGATTATAAAGTATAAAATGATATATATGATATGTATGAGGTGAAATTGGTAAGTATCATAATATGAAGGTTCTATCAATTTATTGAATTATGTTGATGGTTATGTTATATGTGTATATGTATATCCTCTATAAGGTTAATAGGATTATATGAGGAATGCATTGAAAAAGGGGAAAACAGAGTAAGAAAATGATAAAACATGAGACTAAACATATGAGGTATGTTTCCTTTATATTGTATATTTTAATGGTTACTTGTACTACTAAGCTTTCGAGCTTAGCGCGGTTATCTTAATCGCGCAGGTATATAGGTGATGAAGCTGGAGATAAGCTACTATGTCACAACGAGGACAAGTATAGTTTGAGACCAACTAGATGGTGGTGCATGCATGTAATTATACTGTATTTTCATAAGAATGTATTCATTTGTATAAATGAATCTTTGGAAGAAACAATGTAACTTATATTTATGTATTACCATGATAAGAATAACCATTTTGTAAATACTTTCATATGATTTAAATGTATTATGGTTTTAAAAAATTAAAGTAAAAATTTATAATGGTGATGAAAAGTGACATTCTTATACTCTATATACATATTGTATGTGTACCTGGTATATGTACAGTATTTATATGGGGTATCGGGGTGTTACAATTATTTTGGTATCAGAGCTTAGGTTTCGAGATTCTCGGCCTAAGTAAATTTACAAAGAAAAGTTTTAAAAAGAAAAAAAAATGATGATAAATGAAAATGAAAAGAATGAAAATTTTGATACATGCACATGCATTAACACCTAGGTTGGTCTCGGATGTGGCATAATATGATTTGTAAAATATTTGTGTTACATGAGATGTTTAATATAGTTGATGATATATGTGTATACTATGTTGATGTGAGAAGAAACCATGATTGTTGGCAATGATGTTGGAAATGAATTATAATTGAGGCTTAGTGCCTAATTATTTATGAGAAACGAATTACGAAATGTAATGTGAAATATGCATATTGATGAGACATATGAAAAATGTTATGTCATGTGCAACATGGAATGTAATATTGATGTTTATGAGTAATATTATGTATGACATAATATGAATTGAAAAATAAAGAAATGGAAAGGAAAATAAAGTTGGAAATGAGTTGAAAATCAAATTAAGATAAGAGTATGTACTCTTTCTTCTATACTTTAAACCTCTTTATAAGAAAGTTTATGTTGAGTTTGCTAGACAGAGGAAATAATGTCGAATTGTGAATATTGAAAGATAAATTGAAGTGAATGGTTATTCATGATAAATTTAGATAAATGAATTATTGATTTGAATCAAACAAGGTTGTAATGTTAGTATATTGTGGAGAATAAATCAATTGAAATATATCAATTATAACGATGAAAAAAAAAAGTTGATTTCCTGTAAGGTAACTTCAAAAGCATTGTATTAATATTGATGTCAAGTGAGAAAATACTAGAGAAGGAATGAAGTGTATGAGAAATAAGAATATTATTATCAATGAAGGGTTGATAAATGTTTGTTTTTAAAGATGATTGAATTTTTGCATATAGATAAGGTATTTGAGAATATAATGAGTTATTTTGAATATTGGATGAGAGTGTAATAGGATATAAAAATTTTTTATCGTGACAAGTTATGGAATTGAATAATATAATTGACTCTAAGTGGGAGAGTGCAAACTATGTGATTTGATGAAATCAAAATAAATATAAGAATATAATTAATGTCATATGAAAATTTTAAATGGTGTATTGGTAAGAATGGAATGTTATTGTACTGAGTAATTTCGAGGACGAAATTATTTAAGGGGGAGAGAATTGTAATATCCCAAAGTATACCTTAAAAGTTTTGGAATAATTATTGTTGTATATGGATTTAATGAGTATGTTTCATGGAATTATTTCAAGTTAGAATAGAAAAGTCAAAGAGAAGAAGAGATAGGCAAGATAAGTGACAAGTGTATGGTGGAGGCTTAAGGGAATTGTTTATTATATATATATATGGATAAGAATGAAGGAAAGAAGTAGAATCTTCTTTCTCCTTCTACTCCTTCTTCGTCTTCTTCGTTCTTCCTGGCCGAGAAAGAGAGAGAGAGAGAGAAAGAGAGAAAGATGTGATTTTCTTACCAAATTTCTTAAGGAATTCAAGAGATTTGATGATAGAGATGAAGATTGATAAAGGATTCAAGTAAGTATTTATTTCTTTAAATTGATTTTCATTGTTTGAGTTGGGTTTGGTATGGTTGATGTGTGATGATGATGATATTGAAAGATTTAAGTATATATATGTGTTGATTTGGTAATTGGATAATGATAATATGATTATTTGTGAAGATGATGATGAATTGTTGAATAAGGGTTGAGTTTAATGAAATTTGGGGATTTGATAAATTGGTATATGAATGATGTTTATAATGATGATTGGTGTGTGTTTTGAGTGTTGTTGATGTTTTGGTAAGTTTGTTATGGTTATTGGGTATGTTTGATGAAGATTGTTTGAAGTGAGTAATGATAAAAAGATGGGTATTGTTGGATGTTGTTGTGTGTTGATCGGAATCTGGGTTTTTAGTCGGACACGCCCAGAGACACGGCCAGTTTGTTAGGCGTGTCGTTGGTTCTGTTTTCTGGAGTTGGTAGCACGAGCAGTGACACGCCCATGTTATTGAGCGTGTCATAAGTTCTGTGTGGCAGTAGAATTGACACGGCCAGTAACACGCCCGTGTTATTGAGCGTGTCATAGCTACTGTGAGTTTGGAAAATTGACACGGCCATGAGCACGCTCTTGTTGATTGGACGTGTTGATGTTTTTGAGATACAGAATGTATTACACGCCCAGTGACACGCCCGTGGTTATGAGCGTGTCAATGTTTCTGTGTTGTGGAGTTAGGGCACGATCAGGGACACGCCCGTGTTGATGAGCGTGTCATGTGTTGAGTTTGCCCTAATTGATTCTTATTTGTATTATCTCATGTGTATTTCTAAGTGAGTGTGTATGATTACTTTTGGATTAGGTTTTAAGAGATGGAATTGCCCCTAATCCAAGTATTGAAAGATCTATGGAAGAGAAGTTATATGGGAGTGAGTTCTTTAGAGGTAAGTACAAAACCCTATTGGATTGCATATAAGTATATTGTTAAAATAAATATTAATATTGTATATGCAATGAAAAGATAAGAGATATGATAATACATTAATACATATAAGATGTGAAGGCATTCAATATATATATATATATGTTATGAAATGTGAAAGATGTGAGGATATGATTTGTATGATGTGTATTCCAATTTATATGGTAATGCAATTGATTGTGCATACTTGAGTAATGAATGATTATGTATATAAATATCAAAGATGAACTATGAAATGTGATAATGTGATATTGTGATGAACTATGAAATGTGATAATGTGATATTGTGATGAACTATGAAATGTGATAATGTGATATTGTGATGAACTATGAAATGTGATAATGTGATATTGTGATGAACTATGAAATGTGATAATGTGATATTGTGATGAACTATGAAATGTGATAATGTGATATTGTGATGAACTATGAAATGTGATAATGTGATATTGTGATGAACTATGAAATGTGATAATGTGATATTGTGATGAACTATGAAATGTGATAATGTGATATTGTGATGAACTATGAAATGTGATAATGTGATATTGTGATGAAATATGGAATATAAATCGTATGATATTGTGGTGAACTATGAAATGTGATATTGTGATGGAATATGAAATGTAAATTGAGAGGTGATGATGTATAAAGCCATTGTGGTTGGCTATGATATTGAGAATGAGATAAATGAGGCATGTTTTGCCTAAATGATGCCATTGTGGTTGGCTATGATGATGTAAATGATGATGAGAATGAGAATGAAATTGATAATGAAATAATAAATGAATTGTGTGGCTAATGTGTTATTCATTTTCAGAGTTTTGTTGTTGGTGGCATGCCTAATAAGTGTAACAATCTCTTGAAGTTAGGTTGGATTGAATCCTTGAAGCCTAATTGAGATGTTACCACCCTTGAAGCTAGGTTGGGTTAGTTCTTGAAGCCAAGTTGGGTAGAAGCTTAGCAGGCTTTGCTCCCCTTGAAGCTTGGTTGAACTTAATCCTTGAAGCCTAGTTGGGTATATGATATTGATAAATGTGATAACAAAACCAAAGCATTAACTCTGAACTTTGAATGACATATTAGTGTCTTTTGGGCCCGAGTCTGTCTTTGTTGTTAATGTGATGTATATACAAGTTGAAATAAATGAGTAATGAGATCTATGTTGCCTTTGTTGGAAATGTGAGTTGTGAATGATGAATTGTGGTTAGTGATATGATTATATAACATACATGAATTCTTGAAAGGAGATATGGTTTGTGAAGTTATATGCAATATGCGATTATAAAGTATAAAATGATATATATGATATGTATGAGGTGAAATTGGTAAGTATCATAATATGAAGGTTCTATCAATTTATTGAATTATGTTGATGGTTATGTTATATGTGTATATGTATATCCTCTATAAGGTTAATAGGATTATATGAGGAATGCATTGAAAAAGGGGAAAACAGAGTAAGAAAATGATAAAACATGAGACTAAACATATGAGGTATGTTTCCTTTATATTGTATATTTTAATGGTTACTTGTACTACTAAGCTTTCGAGCTTAGCGCGGTTATCTTAATCGCGCAGGTATATAGGTGATGAAGCTGGAGATAAGCTACTATGTCACAACGAGGACAAGTATAGTTCGAGACCAACTAGATGGTGGTGCATGCATGTAATTATACTGTATTTTCATAAGAATGTATTCATTTGTATAAATGAATCTTTGGAAGAAACAATGTAACTTATATTTATGTATTACCATGATAAGAATAACCATTTTGTAAATACTTTCATATGATTTAAATGTATTATGGTTTTAAAAAATTAAAGTAAAGATTTATAATGGTGATGAAAAGTGACATTCTTATACTCTATATACATATTGTATGTGTACCTGGTATATGTACAGTATTTATATGGGGTATCGGGGTGTTACACACCTAGCTTGAAAGCTATAGAGTAGATTTCCTCTTCCATTTGAATATATTGTAAAGTTCGATTATATCGGTGATAGAGTTATATTTTGACTAATATTTTAGGAGATTCTAACCCTGATTTTAATTATTTTCAATTAAATTTAATGAATTTTCTTTGTTAGAGTTAAAATTTCCCTTATTTTGATATGGAAAGTCAAGATACAATATTTTAACTAAAAGTACTGTGAAATTGGAAGAAAATGCGCAAAAATGCATTGCCACACCCTTGGCCATCAATTGCCATGAACCTAGACCTTAAATTGAATTTGCCAAAAAGAGAAAAAGAAGATTCATAGAAGATTTGAAACTCACGGTCATGGCAATCAAAATCTACTTCCGTAGGATCAATTTACCTGCTATCCAAAAGAGGAAGATAAGAGAGCCAGAGTTTTAAAAGTAGAATGAAACCCATGGCTGTGGCAACCAAAAGCCACGACCTTAGAAATTAAAAAGACACTGCCAAAATAAAGAGGAATTTGATGGGTTAGCTCTTATCCACATAAACCACAACCATGGCACAAAAAGGCACTCCCATGAGGGACAAAAATTGGTTGGTAAGATTTTAAGAAGCAAAACTCTCCATGTTTCAAAGGAATTAACTAAAGTAATTGCTTCACTAAAAAAGTAGCCTCAAAGCCTCAATATAAACAAACATTCTCCAAGTCTCAAATCATATAATAATTAAGGAATTCATCAAAGAATTCATTCAAGAAATAAATATCTATTCAGTTTTCTTTAGAATTTGAGAGTTTCTTTGGAGAGAAGAGAAAAGTTTGGTTCAAGAAAGAAGATTCATGTTCCAAGTGGAGTTTGTCCTCAATCCAAAGAAGAGTTAGAGTTTGATCTTTCTTGTAATTTAATTTATAATATTTTCAATTATTATCTTTAATATTTGCATTGCTCTTTTTTCAATTATGAAGAACTGAATTTCTATTTAGGGTTGACCCCTTGTATTAAATTTACTGAGGAGTAATTTATGCTTATTTGATTTAATTAAGTTTATCCTTTGATTATTTTATTATTTTTAATCTTAATACATTAATTATCTGGCTAATAATTAATTGATTTGAAATGTTATGTTATGAAGCGAGAGTGGAAGCATGACATTAGTCCAAGGAAGTAACAATCTTAAATAAGTTTTCACTTAGAGATAACGTAAACACTTAAGAGGTTGATACAAGAACCTTACAAAACTTAATGAATTGATTTAATTACTTATGATCACGAGAGTAGACGAAAGGTTAAATTCAATATTATTAGCTTTAGTGCTTGAGTGAGACTAAAACTTAATTTTTTAAAAAAATCAACTATTAATTAAAAGAAAACTAAAAATTAAATTAATGTTTTAGAAAATTCACAGTAAATCAATTAAGGTGAC
The DNA here is from genome assembly GCA_947685225.1 of Garcia nutans. Classification (NCBI taxonomy): domain Eukaryota; kingdom Viridiplantae; phylum Streptophyta; class Magnoliopsida; order Malpighiales; family Euphorbiaceae; genus Garcia; species Garcia nutans. The sequence continues at coordinate 13,849,983 of CANTUV010000035.1, forward strand.
CTAACTCTGAGTTCAAAAACATTAGATTTAAAAATCAAAAGCAATTTGTTTCTAATTAGTTTATCCTAAATTCAAACTTTTTTTTATCTAAATAATAACAAGATTAATTGTTTGGTACTTAGAATCATATTCCTCGAGGAACGATACTCAATTCACTACTATATTACTTATTAACGATATGTGCACTTGCAATTAAAAGCAAGCAGATATATTGGGCAGCTAACAATTGGTCAAAAACCATTATGGAGATATGAGTCATTAAATGGTCTTGAAAGTCTATAGCACCTATAGAATAAAGTTCCTTTAAGAAATCAGATACCATCCTTTGAATAGAATGTTCATTCTTTATCCATGTGCCATTAGAGTCTTTGAGTCTTGAGATAGAATTGGCTCATCTTCGTTGAAGGGTAGTAGTATGAAAAAACTTGATATTTTTATCGACTACTTGAAGCCATTTTAGTCTTGATCTTTGATACCAATAAAGTTCTTCCATTTTCCATAGAGAGTTAAGTTCCTCCACCAATGACTTTTCTTTGACATGGCTATCCTCTGCTAGAATAAATTTCTTCAAGTCTTAATTTGATCTCCTCAATGCATTTCCAAGCATTGAGGTTCTGTGTTCACCTCCATTTATATAAATTTGTGGCAGTTACCTATAATTTTTGAATAAGTGTACTTGAGTAAAAAACATTGCAATCTTAATTCCAGGCCGCTTCTACAATTGTCTTGCATTATGTTTTTTCCAACCACTTGAGTTCAAATATAAAACTCTTCTTCACATGTTTACGGATATAGTGGGTGAGTAAGGATATAGGTCGGTGATATCATCTAAGATATTTGCCATGAATGACCATAAAAAGAACATAAAAAAGATCTCCATTTAAAATTGGTAAGACATTTGTCCAATCTTTGCTGCATTTTGCCCTGGCCCTGCTGTTTATTAGTCCAATACAAGATTGGCCCTTTGTAACCTAAGTCCAACCACTTGTGATCACCATTCCAATTAGATAAAGCATTGTTCAAGTTAAAAGTAAAAAGCCTCTCCCCTTAACTTCTCGTGAGAATATGAGATTTGATTATAATCACCAATAATAGCCTAAGATATAGAATCACCAGGGTTGAGCTTAAATAATTTATCAAAAAAATTCTTTCTTGCCTTGACGGATAAGGACATCCATACACAAAAGTGATAACATAAAAATTTAGATTTGGATCATAAATGGTTGCTTGAATGAAACTACTATCTTTAAAAAAAACCTGAATTAGCCAGTTGTCTTGCCACCATAAAATTATTCCAATTGGATCAACAAAATCTGCAAAAGTGAATCTAGATTTTCGCCTTTGTTTTTCTATGAAACCTCTTCTCTACTTAGTTTCGAACCAGTTTTATAAGTGAAGATATTATCTTTATGGCCTATTCTTATCAAAGTTTTGCCAAATCATTGACAGTTCCAAGTGAGTAAGCTCATATTTTGAAAATGAAAGAATGAGCCATACAATAAACATGAGGTATCTCGGTTGCAATAATATGGTCTAGAAACATTCTTGATGAAATCTAGAGCAACATGGGCCCAACTGACTAAAAACTATGAGGATAACCCCATTGATGAAGATGTCTCACACCACTGGCCGAACCCTTTATATTTGATAAGGTTATACATTGCAAAAATGGAAAAGGCTCTCTTTTGTTTTGTCAAGAAATTAATACCACAAAAAAATAGTGCATAATTCAAGAAGTAACTAGTTGGTGAGGTATATAAACACCAGTAAAAATAGCCACAAAACCAAAATATAAACAAAGATTATTGCAATCTTCAAGATCAATAATAGGTTGCAACCTTAAACAACATCAGAAATAACCTAATTTAAAACAAATCTAGCTTTTGTAAACCAAGAACCAAATCCGAAAAACTATGCTAAGATAGCATAAAGAAATTGTTTGAAGACTTACCACTTTAGAAATGAAATGGTAGAGTAAAAAACTAAAAGAACTAGATTCGGTGAGAGAAGGGGCAGCAGATACACCCACATTGTCATCGGCGGGTCAATGGATGAGTGGGTCAAGCTCTATCTAGAGAGTAGAAAGAATCTACTTTGTAAACAAGAGATACTCAGGAGCATACATCAAAGTATATTTAATTTTTTAATGTTTTTAAATTACCTAAATTTTAACAAACCTATCACCCCTATTAGTAACTAAAAATCCAAGAGTTCAAGGTCTAACACTTTCGTATTGTTGGAACACTCTTAAAAAATTATATTAGTTACTAGAATAACAAAAAAAAAGCACTTTATAATAAAATGAAAGAATATCCCATTAGCAATGCATTTTTCGAATATCATGACCTAAATACAAAGGTATATTATTGACACTAAAGAATGGGAAATCACAAAATTTTTTAGAATGGGAAAGTACAAAGTTCACCACCTTAATGACATTTATGATGTTTATGGTGATTGTAGATCTTGGTTTCGATTATGGCTTGGGCCGAGCCATAACCTTGAGGGGACGTAATGACTTTTATTCTATTTCCTTGATGTTTTGTGGCTTTGAGCTCATGAGAGCTGGGTTTTGCTGGTCTATGTTGAAGGTCAGAGAGACGCACGGCTTGATGAAGCTTCAAAGATCAACTAGTAGTAGCTGGAGTTGTTTAAGCTTTGGGTCCTTTCCCTTCTCTCTTTTTCTTTATTTTGTTTGTTTATGACAACCACTATGGCTATTAGGATCAAAGAACCTGGTTGGTACTTTGCTTGTGGTTTAGGTATTGTTGATTTCCTTGTTCAGTGGAATTATGAAGTATATCCTCAATCTTTCCTTGGTGTCTCACACATGTTTCTATTTACAGCTCCTAACCATGATTTTTTTAGTCCTTGGCTTGTTACACAGTGACTTTGCCTTTTTTTTTTTTTATCATCAGGTTATTATGTGATGGATTTTCTTATATGGTTGATTCTCTTCATTATCTGGCCCGAGGCTCATTTTGAGAAGGAATACTCAAAGTCAGAGTTAGTGATAAGATTTCAATTGATAAGCTTCTTTTTTGCTGCTTTTCTATTTAACCTCTTTGTAGTTCCCCTCCCACAGTTGAGATTTTCTATAATCTGGGTTTTTTAATATATCTATCTTTATTCTGCTAAAAAAAATATCAACTAAAAGACCTACAGTACAACAGTTGTAACAGAACTACAATACAAAAATAATTGTCATAAAATAAATATTACAAGCCCATTTGTCAAATGAAGCCTATACAAAAATATCAAAATCTTTTCATTATCATCGTCATCATTTAAGTTCCTATTTATAGAATATCACATTAACAATAACTAACTGAACTAAGCAAGATTATGGATAGTAAAAAATATGATTGCAAAGTAATATGCAAATAATTGCATAACTGAATAATACAATAAATTCTATAGTCGAAGAATGAAAGACTTAGTAACTGACTAAAATTTACTTTTAATTACAGTCAACCCACAACTTAAAAAAAGGGAGAAAAGGAATGAACATTTTAACTTAGTGAATGATATTATAGCTAATATACAAATTTTGGTTCTCTTTAATAATTTTGCCAAAAGTATGTTCATGCATCATGTCAAATATATATATATATGGCAATTGCTTCGTGTTGTTTTGACCTGATTCAAATCTATTATGTCTGTGACTTTTAATATCTTGCCTGGCGGTCCAAAAATTAGCCATATCGTGTTAGACCATGCTGAAATTTAAAAAATAACAATATAACATGACCCATTGGCTCATACATAATGGTGTCATGCTGTGCTGAATCGTATCAAATATTTGGCTAGCTCAATTATTTTCGTGAAAATTTTATAATTATTTTTTCAAAAAATATATATATATAAATTGATAAAAAAGAAAAATTATTAATTGACAAAAAATAATTGTTAAATTATTTTTTAAACAAATTATGTATAAAAATTGATAAAAAATAAAATAAAACACATAAGTTACATAGTTTGACATAAAAAGAATTATACATGAATAGGAAATACACGATAATTATATCCATAATTATATACATAGAATTACAATTGCATCCACAAAATGTTCATCTCGAGTTGCACTCAATTGATTGTGTTGTCTATGAAAATTTTCAAAACCTTGGTATGAGTTTTTATACTTTTTGTTATTAATTTGTATCACTGATGTGTGAGATTAAGACATTAATTAGTGTTAAATTTATTATTTCAAAATGTAAAAATATTTTATAAAAGTCATGATTAATAAAAATCTAAACATATAAATTTAATAGAAAATAAGCCTCCACTGATTCTAAATCTTGAGTCCATCCTTGTGGCTAGGACAATCGAAATTTCGAAATAGATCCTCAATATAATAAATATGAATTTGTCTAAAATTCATAAACTACAATTTTTAAAAGAGTTACAAATTAAGGTGAAAAGATAAAAGAAAAAATACATATATAGATTTTGTAATAAATATTTAATAGTTCATTTAGTTGCATAAGAATCTCAAAAAAGTTGACTATATAATCATATTTGACCAATAATACTATGTTTGTTTGCAAATGATCTATGTAAAATAAAATACCGGGCCTACTAAACTTTACTAACCGGTTGATAAAATATTTTACTTAGGGGGAGTAAGGAAAATATTTTACTGAAAAAATAGTTTGTGGAGTCTACATATTAAAAGACAATAATATCTTTAATTTAAGATATGATAAAATAAGAAATATATGTTATAAAGTTAATTTAGGTATTACTTAAACTTTTTCTTTAAAGTTGTGTTGCAATCAAATAAGTTAATATTTTTTTCAATCAATTTTTTCAATATTTTATTGCATTTTCTAAATACAGTAATATTATCTTTCGCACCAAAATACAATCCTTATAATATAACTCTGTAAAATACATTCATATAATTAATTTTTTCAATAACAAATACACTATAAATATCAGTAATCCAGAATAGCAAAAGAAGTCTAAAATGCTGAGATTTTGCGACTTAATACAGAATACTTCTACTGCATCGTGTTTGAGGCTGCAAAATCAATGATCTTATCAGTGCTTGATCAATTTGAGCAGAATCGATGGTCTTAATTATCAGAGCTTGATCAATCTCAAAAACTATTAATTAATTAATAAAAAGAAAATTTTTTAACTATAACAGCTAATCCTAAGCAGAGATGGAAATCATGTGGCTTAATCCTTAGGTCAGAAGGATATGATCTACTATAAAATAACTCATCAGAAGAGAGAGTTTCCTCATTTTTACATAGTCATTTTTACAGAGTAGAAAGCAGTAGCCAATGATGGAGAAACAATATTTGCAGCAAGTGTTTGAAGCGGCAAAGAAAGCAGTAGAAGAAGGAGACGAAGACAGATGCGTGGATGCATTATGTCGCTTGAAAGATTTTCAAATCAGTGATGTTCATATTCTTGCTTCTTCTATGGTTTCAAAGGGTGTTTGTTCTCTCACATTTCATTCTTCAAGGAAGATAAAGATTCTTGTACATGATATCATTACAATCTGGAAATCATTTCTTTATAATCAAGGAAAAACATTCAAGAAGGCAGATAATCGTGTTCAAATTCCAATTCCCAAAACCGGCAATCCTATCAGAGACAAGATACGCCAACAAATCGTTGATGCTCTGAATTTGGTTTTTAAGGAAGCCAAGAAAAACAGAACAATTCGTAGATATGACGCTGTTGAAGTTGGAGTGGGTGTGGAGTGTGCATTGTTTAGGGAGTGGAGGCTTTGTAATAATGGGTTTCGCAATAAGTGCCGGTCATTCTTGTTTAACATTAAAGATCCAACGAACCCAGTTTTCAGAAGAAAGATTCTTGTGGGAGAGATAAAAGCAAAGCAAGTGGGTAAGCTGAGTGCTTCAGAGATGGCCAGCGATAAAAAGAAGATGGAGAATGAAGAGATAAGAGAAAGATATTTGAACAAAAGGATTGTCCATAGAAACGACGAAGATGACAAAGTGTTTGGGCTGATAATTTACAAGAATGGGAGAAAGAGTTCATGACGGCAAATCTAATTCTGATGTTCCCTTGTCTGTTTTGTTGGTTCCTTAATTAACTATATGTGTTGTTACTGTAAAAGACAAGGATTTTTTTTTTGGTATCTGTTAATAGAAGTATTCACTTCATTCTTTTATTAATTAAGAATTTAAGATTGTATTGCATATTAAATACTGTTAAGATTGCATACATTCTTCATTCTCTAGCCTACTACTCATAATATTTATATCATTTCTAATTTAAAATTTTATTTTGTATCTTTTCTGTTCATATATTAATTCTATTTCCTTCTGTTCCTGGGACTTCAAATATATACATATATATATTTATATATATGTATATGAGAGTCTTTTGGAACATCTTATAGCAAGCAAGGCGCTGTTGAACAGTTGGTGATGGAGCTACTATGGTTGCTGAAGATACAATCCGTTATGTTGATATAGGTGGAAATGGGTTGGAATTTGTAGAGAAGGCCTATTTGTCTGCATATAATAGGGGGAATGGCTTGATCTTATGATTTATGTAGAAACTTGGTACAGTTGTGATTGACTGCTGTACTGTGTATTCTTTGTTATCTTGGCACTAAAATCAAGCTTTATTTATCTAATATATATATATATATATATATATATATTAGACTTGCTCTAAAGATTGTCTTATTCTGTTTCTTTATTATTATTATTAATTTTATGATTGTGCAATGGTCTAGAGTCCCTATTCAAGCAAAAAAAAAAAAAATACACAATACAAAAAAATATATAGGGATCAATGTTAACTTCAGACCAAAGCTGAGGGTCCAAATTGAGCTTTTGTCCGACTAAAGAAATAAATATACATTTATTACACACATAATACCCTTTTTCTTTCTTTTGAAAAAAAAAATACATATATTACACTCCAAAAGTAAAGCTCATGTAATTAAACCTCTGCCAATTGACTAAAATTCAAAGGTGTCGTACTTGGTGTCTCCTCCAAAGAGAAAGGCAGCTATCAACTGATAAGTAGCTTGGGAAGGATGATATGCATCCCAAAACAAATATTCACTCCTATTCTTGCATAGATTGGGTCCTGAAGGTTTATAGCTTGGAAATTCTCCATTATAATTCCCAATTCCACAGCAAGCCCACTTTATTTCCTTGAACCCTAAAGCCACAAAATATGCATATGTTGTTGTATTAATATATTTCTTTACCAATAATGCTCAACCCAGTAAAATAATATATATATATACATATATATATATATATAGGTAACTAAATTAATGACAAAGGTGGGTGTTCGGTAGATCAATTATACCAAAACATAACTGAGCCCTTCCGAAGATATTATTATTGATTGAATCAACTGATTTTAGATTTTGATCGGTTCGGTTAATTGATGGAATTAAAATGATCGGTTTGGTTAATTATATTAATATATTGAAAAATTCAAACATTAATAAAGTATTTTTTTTTCTAACTGCATATCAATTTAGGATAGAGAAAGGAAGTGTAGTTGTTGATAATATCTATAGCCATATCATATGTGTTTCCAAGTGAATACTTGATTTCTGGCAATTCTGAGCTCATCCTTTGTAATAGATTCTGAGTTAAGTTGTAGAAAGCATAGGCAATTACATTTACTAGCTCAATACAACCATGGTCGCCTTCATGTTTTTTATTATAAGCACGTGCATATGGGCAACATCCCATTGGTGGAACTCCAATAATTCCAAATTTTCTTGCTCCCATATTGTACAAATTCTTTCGTTATAATGTACCCAAGAAAAGATGAAAAGAAACCACAAATTAATGAACCGTGAATGAAAATTTCATAATTGAATTATTTTGGTAAAAAAGAAAAAGAAAAATAAAAAGGGTAAAAAGAGCATATATTGGCACCTTTAAATGGTCATGAAAAGTGGACAGAAGACTGGCCAGGAATTGGTCCTTTGTTAGAGAACTGTTAGCATGAAAGTAATCGAGATGTCATTTGTGCCAATGCTGAGAATGAACAATGCCTTTGAAATAATTTAGCAGTCTTCTTTGGACCCTTCGCCTTTGTGATATTTTCTCTGACCATCCTAAATTGTTCAATTTGCTCTCCCATTGGTACAACTGCTTTCTGTAGTTCCAAACCAAATCAGGCACAAAATTAGAATAGATTTAAAGGAAAGCGCAAGATCCAACCAGTTGAGCTGCGAGCTAGCTTCAGCTATTCTATGTCACCTCACCTGCTATGAATCCCATATCAATTTGGGATTTGAAGTAAAAGGGGTTTATAAGGGGTTTACAAATTGTCTAGAGCTAATTATGCGGGCAACGCTTCTTCTATTCATATTATGAGATTTTGTGATCTAACCTTCAAATTTTGCAATTTTATTGCCAATTTAATTTTAGGCAAAATTTAGGTAACCACCAAAGTGTAGTATTATTGCCAGTAGTATGTGTTATCCGCTTAAGTTTCGGATTCAAATCTAGATATTTTTCCTCCTCACATATAATTAATAAAAAAAAGAGATAAATTTAGGTTTCTTTTCTTTTGCAAAAAAAGTATTTTCTGTTATAAATAAATGAATGTCTATTGGGTCCCACAGTCTATACATGTATTAGGGTTTCTACTCTATAAATAGAGGAGTTCCCCATCAGTTTAATACTACGCTCATATCTCTTAGTCTATATTCTTCTTGTCCTCTTTTCTCTTGTCTCTTGCCTTTTTCTTTATTTTTCAATACGTTATCAGCACGATTGCTTTGATTTAAGGTTGCTTCGGTGTAAGGTAATCTCGTGGTTGTGAATAATTCTTTTAAACTTACTTTGTGTTTTAATCGGCATGATATAATTTTTTTTTTTGCATTGGATCTGGGATGAGATTTCGATTCGTTTCTCAATGTTAATGTTTCTTATGCCAATTCATTTTCAATTTTAATGATTACCCATTATCCAAAGATTATTATATCAGTATGATTATATACATCATATTTTATTATTATTATTGTTACTTTGTAATCAATTCCACGTTATCTTGGATAGAAATCCAATTTGTTGTTTTATTGGGTATTGTCAAAGTTTAACACATATATTTTGTCTTATTTATATCATACCAGCGATGTTCAAATTAAGAATTTAGATTTTTGTAATCTGTTTTAATGAGCTTGGAACAAATATTCCGTAACTATTAACATTCATATGTTTTACTTTATTTTATGTTTTTATATTATAGTGTTATCTAATATGAGTATATTTTATTTTATTTTATTTATTTTTTATTTTTTTTAAGCATGGCAAATATTGCGAAACTCGAGTTTGCAGCCCTTGATATTTCGGGCAAGAATTATTTATCATGAATTTTGGATGCTGAAATCCATTTAGATGCTAAGGGTCTTGGTGACACTATTAAGGAAGGAAATCAAGCATCAAATCAAGATCGAGCAAAGGCGATGATTTTTCTCCGCCATCATATACATGAGGGATTGAAAATTGAATATTTGACTATTAAAAACCCTCTTGTTCTTTAGAACAATTTGAAAGAAAGGTATGATCACCAAAAAACTATTATTCTCCCAAAAGCTCGTTATGAGTAGATGCATCTGCGATTGCAAGATTTTAAATCTGTAAGCGAATTTAATTCTGCCCTTTTTAGAATTAGCTCTCAGCTAAAGTTATGTGGAGAGAATATTACTGATCATGACCTATTAGAGAAAATATTCTCTACTTTTCATGCTTCGAATGTTGTTTTACAACAACAATATCGTGAAAAGGGCTTTAAAAAGTATTCTGAATTAATTGCTTGTCTTCTTGTGGCTGAGCAAAATAATGAATTATTGATGAGAAATTATGAAGCTCGTCCAACTGGATCTGCTCCATTCCCTGAAGTGAATGGAAGCCAAGCCCACTTAAATAAATCTATAGCATTCCCTGAAGCGAGTGCAATTTCATATGGGCATAGACAAGAGTATAATCGTCATGGACGAGGTCGTGGTCGAAATAACTCTCGTGGCAATCGCAATGGTAGTCGTGGTGGTTATAGAAATACACCATATCATAAAAATGGGAAGAATAATGAAAGAAAAAGAACTAATTAGAATAATGGATCTAATCCATCTTCTAATGTTAGTTGTCATCGATGTGGTGGAAAAGGACATTGGCTACGTACATGTCGTACGCCAAGACATCTTGTTGATCTTTATCAACCATCTTTGAAAAATGGAGGAAAGAATATTGAGACAAATTTTTCCTACAATGATGGGCTAGATGATACTGCGATTGATGTCACCCATCTTGATGTTGCTGATTTCTTGTCAGACCCAAATGGAAATATTGATCATTTAGTTGGCAATGGCAATCTTGATGCCTAGGTTTAGTTTTTGATTATTCAATTTTATTTTCCTTTATGAATATTTCTATCATATTTTGTATTGAACTTTTATAATTATTTGGATTTTACTTTATTATATTTTTATTTTAAACTTGTGACATTTTATATTCTTTTAAGTATTATATTAATTTGCTTCTTATATTTTTGTGAAGACATAATGGATGCTACACAAACTTTAGTGGAAAAAGAAAATCGAGATTTGTGTATTGCTGATAGTGCATCAACGCACACGATTCTTAAAGATAGAAAATACTTTTCCCAATTGAAAATGGGAGAAGAATTTGTTCATACTATATCTGGAAGGAAAAGAATTATTAAAGGCTCTGGAAGAGCAAGTATAATACTTCCAAGGGGAACGATTATTAATATTAATGGTGCATTATATTCCCCATTGTCTCACAGAAATTTATTAAGTTTTAAAAATATTCGCCTAAATGGATATCATATTGAGACAAAAGATATGGATACTAAAGAATTTCTTTGTATTACAAGTACCATATCAAACAAAAAATGAGTATTAGAGGAACTACCTGCAGTTTCCTCTGGTTTATACTATACTTATATTCGCACAATTGAAATTAATATGATTGTAAACCAGAAGTTTACAAATCCAAGTGCATTTATTATTTGGCATGATCGATTAGGTCATCCTGGATCAATAATGATGCGAAAAATATAGAATCTTCATGTGGACATCCATTGAAGAACCAAAAGATTCTTCAATCAAATGAATTTTTTTGTCCAGCTTGTTCTCAAGGGAAATTGATTATTAGGACATTGCCTAGTAAAATTCAAATTGAATTACCAGCGTTTTTAGAATGCATAGATGGAGATGTTTGTGGACCAATTCATTCACCTTGTGGACCATTTAGATATTTTATGGTCCTAATTGATGCATCCTCAAGATGGTCACATCTTTGCTTATTATCAACTCGAAATTTGGCATTTTTGAGATTGCTTGCTCAAATAATTCGTTTAAGAGCTCAATTTCCAGATTATTCTATTAAAATAATTCGTTTGGATAATGCTGGTGAATTTATATCTCAAGCCTTTAATGATTACTGCATGTCAATTAAAATTAAAGTTGAACATCCTGTTGCTCATGTTCACACTCAAAATGGTATGGCAGAATCAATCATTAAAAGATTGCAATTAATTGCAAGGCCATTACTGATGAAAACAAAACTTCCTGTTTCTGTTTGGGGACATGCTATATTACATGCAGCATCACTTATTCGCATCAGGCTAACAAATTATCATAAATTCTCCCCTCTACAATTGGTTTTGGGTCAGGAAACAAATCTTTCCCATCTTCGAATTTTTGGATGTGCGGTTTATGTTCCAATTGCTCCACCACAACGCACAAAGATGGGCCCTCAAAGGAGGTTAGGGATATATGTTGGGTATGAATCTCCATCAATAATTAAATATTTAGAGCCTTTAACTGGAAATTTATTTACGGCTAGATTTGCTGATTGTCATTTTGATGAGTCAGTTTTCCCAGCATTAGGGGGAGAAAATAAACAGTTGGAAAAATAAATTAATTGGAAAGAATTATCTTTATCTCATATGGATCCTCGCACTGGGCAATGTGAATTAGAAGTTGAAAAGATAATTCATTTACAAAATATAGCAAATCAATTACCAGATTCATTTACTGATCCAAAAAGAGTAACTAAATCTTATATTCCAGCTGAAAATGCTCCTGTTAGAATTGTAGTCCCTGAAGGACAAGTTGCCCAAGCTAGTGAGTCTATTGCACGCCAAAAACGTGGTAGACCAATCGGTTCCAAGGATAAAAATTCTAGAAAAAGAAAAGGAGCGAATGTTCAAAATGACCAAATTTCTGGAGAAAATGCTCTTGAAGAGCAATTTTTTGAGAAGACACTTGACATTGTAGAAAAGTTTCCAGAAGAAACTCAGGTACCTGAAAATATTGAAAATGATGAGATCTCTATAAATTATGTAGTGTCTGGTAAAAAATGGAATCGAAGCCAAGTAAATGTCGACGAAATATTTGCATACAATATAGCGCTAGATATTGTAAAAGAAGACGAGGATCTTGAACCTAAGTCTATTGATGAATATAGACGCAGAATTGATTGGCCAAAATGGAAAGATGCAATTGAGGCTGAATTGAAATCCCTTGAAAAGTGTAAAGTTTTTGGACCTGTTGTCCAAACGCCAATGAATACCAAGCCAGTGGGATATAAATGGGTTTTTGTACCAAAGCGAAATGAAACTAATAAAATTGTGAGATACAAAGCAAGACTTGTTGCCCAAGGTTTTTCACAAAAACCTAGCATTGACTATGAGGATACATATTCTCCTGTGGTGGATGTAATTACACTAAGATATTTAATAAGTTTGGCAATTCATGAAAGTCTTGAAATGCATTTAATGGATGTTGTGACTGCCTATCTGTATGGCTCACTTGACAAAAATATCTATATGAAAGTTCTTGAAGGATTTAAGTTGCCTGAAGCACAAAAGTTAAATTCTCGAGAAGTTTATTCCATTAAGTTGAATAAAGCTCTCTATGGATTAAAACAATCTGGGCGAATGTGGTATAATCGTCTTAGTGAATATTTAATGAAAGAGGGCTATAAAAATGATGCTATATGTCCATGTGTTTTTATCAAAAGATTTGGATCCGAATTTATCATTGTTGCTGTCTATGTTGATGATCTAAATATCATTGGAACTTCAGAAGAGATATCTAAAACTGTGGATTTATTGAAAAAAGAATTTGAAATGAAAGATCTTGGAAAGACAAAGTTTTGTCTTGGCTTGCAAATTGAGCATATTGCAGATGGTATTTTAGTCCATCAATCCACATATATAGTCAAGGTGTTAAAGCGATTTTATATGGACAAAGCACATCCATTAAATTCTCCAATGGTTATAAGGTCGCTTGATGAGAAAAAAGATCCTTTTCGACCTCGAGAAGATGATGAAGAACTTCTTGGTCCAGAAGTACCATATCTTAGTGCAATAGGAGCATTGACATATCTTGCTAGTCATACTCGACCTGATATAACATTTGCAGTAAACTTATTAGCAAGATATAGTTCTTCACCAACACGAAGACATTGGAATGGAGTTAAACATATTCTTCGATATCTTCGTGGTACAATGGACTTGGGTTTATTTTATGCTAACACATCAAAGTCAGTTTTGATTGGTTATGCAGATGCAGGATATTTATCAGATCCACATAATGGTAGATCTCAAATAGGTTACTTATTTACATGTGGATGTACAACTATATCATGACGATCTACAAAACAGACTATTGCTGCTACTTCTTCTAACTATGCAGAGATTTTGGCCATCCATGAAGCAAGTCGATAATGTGTTTGGTTGAGATCAGTAATTCAATATGTTCGAGATACATGTGGTCAACATCCTCAAAAAGAACTCCCAACAGTTTTATATGAAGATAATGTTGCATGTATACACCAGTTAAAGGAAGGATTTATTAAAGGGGATAGAACAAAGCATATTTCACCAAAATTCTTCTTCACTCACGATCTTCAAAAGAATGGTGATATTGATGCTCAACAAATTCGCTCAAGTGACAATCTTGCCGATTTATTCACGAAATCGCTTTCTACAACAAGTTTTGAGAAATTGGTGTACAAAATCGGAATGCACAGACTCAAAGATCTCAAGTAATGTCTTCATGAGGGGGAGTAGAATACGCACTGCACTTTTTTTCTCTTTCAAGGTTTTTATCGCATTGGGTTTTTCCTTGTAAAAGTTTTTAATGAGGCAGTATGTTATCGCGTATTCATGTAGTTAGTAATATTTTTATGAATATTTTTAAGACATTCAACGGGGAGTGTTATAAATAAATGAATGTCTATTGAGTCCCACAGTCCATACATGTATTAGGGTTTCTACTCTATAAATAGAGGAGTTCCCCATCAGTTTAATACTACGCTCATATCTCTTTGTCTATATTCTTTTTGTCCTCTTCTCTCTTGTCTCTTGCCTCTTCCTTTATTTTTCAACATTTTCTACATTTTTTTTTATATTTGGAGAGCTTTGAAAAATTATTCAACGAAAAATATTTAATAGAGAAATGTCTTCCTTTATCCAAAATGATAAAATATATGCAAATACAAATTTATTAATCCATCGATCATGTTTTCAAAAGAAAAAAAAATCCATTGATCATCGATATTCACTGTTGACGGTTGCTTATACTGATTTCACCCAATTTATCATTTTTATATATTTTTCTCATATTTAATAATAAAATTTAAAAAATATATTTATAGTTTAAAAAATTGAAATCTTTAATATTTTTAAGTAATTTTTTAATATTATAACCAAACAACAGGAAATTAATTATTTGAAAATATTTTTTCAGAAATACTTTTCTTCAGAAAATATATTTTTAAAAAAAATAAATTATTTTCTGAAAAACAAACGCAGCCTAAATTTGTTCAACATATTGATAAGAACTATTTTACTATATTAGCAAATTGAAGCTCAATTTTATACGCTTGGGGAAAAAAATTAGTAATAAAATTCTGCATAGAATTGAAACAAAAAAAAGTTCATAATGAAATACAAAAGCTAAAATTTAAGCAATTTTTTTTTAATTACACATTATGATTTTCGGTAAAATTGAATATTAATTAAGTGTTGATTTTAAATATTGAAATATATAAGTGAAATAATTTTTAAATTGTGAAAAGATTTAATCTAATAACTTATTCTATATAATTATAGGTTTTAAATTATAAAATATTTTAACATATTATTTTAAATAGACTTTTTATTTAATTGAGACTTATAAAATAAACATTATAAAAAAATTCAAAATAATTAAATGTCAACACTTTAAATTTAAGTATTAAATTGTGTTATCACTATTTAAATAAATCTTACAAGTTAAATACACACTTAATAGATAGATACAATTTATTGAAATGTAAAAATAGCATATACTTGAAAAAACAAAAGACATACCAGTTGTGATAGTCCAGTTTCATGAAGAAGGCCAGCTCCTCCAGATGCAAAGTTCACACCTTCCTGTATCTTCTTCTTTAAATCAATTGAAGTTTGGTTGAGAATATGAAGAAATGCTGACTGACTCTCCTTAAAACCAAACAGCATCGCTATACATCATCAACAGAAAGATTTCTTTTAGAAAAAAAACTCTTAAATATATTTTTATGATGATGAATATTCATGAAAGAATTAATAAAATAGATACCAATTTGATCACTAAGATTATAGCCATTGGTGAACCTTCCAGTTGGCTTTGAATTTGGAAAATCAATCCCATTGTAAGGGAAATTAGCCTTTGTAAAAGGAGAGGGTAAGTAATTGTCAGTCCCAACATCAGCAGTGGAGTCTCCAAAAATGAAAATAGCTGGTAACCTCCTCATCACAGATGCCTCACCAAGTTGAAAATTGCAAAAATATTGCTTAAAACTAATAATAGTAGAAAAGAAAACTTAGATGGATTAATCAACATATTTGCCATGATAGACGTTCTTAATTTGTTTTCTTGATTTTTAATTGAATTGCAATATTATTTATATTATTTATTTTGATATCAAATAAAATATCATAATATTGTTTGAGCTCTCTAAATAAATATAATTATTATCAATATGAAATATAATATTATAATATTATTTAAACTCTTTAAATAAATATAAATCAATATCAAATATACTATTTTAATTTTACTTGAACTTTCTAAATAAATATTTTTTATTATATAATAAATAATAAATTAAATTTAAAATATTAAAATTAGAACAATAGTAAGATTGATACCGCAATATGCAACATAATATTGTGTTAGCGTTAGATAAAATCTAACACGATGCTGTGGGTATTTTTATTTTTTAAATCCTATGATGATTTTAAATAAATAATTATTTACTTGCAACTATAAAAAATAAAATTAATATATATATTAATATATCTTAGAAAATAATCTATAATCATAAAATTATAAAGTGCACAGAGATTTGTAACACTGTATCATAATATCTCAAAATCATATAGAAAAATAACAGTAAGAGAGAGCTAAATTTTATATATATTCCTTATACACACACACACACATATATATATATATATAGATTATTATCTTATTTGATAAAAAGTAATTATTATCAATATCAAATAGAATACTCTAATCCTATATGAACTCTCAAAATAAATATTTGTGGTAATTAATTAATTATCTATTTTAATAAATAATAAATTTAACATTTTAAAAAAATTAATTTAATCTAAAACTTGATATGGGTATTTTTAATATTTTAAAATTTTAAAATTTAAAATTTAATATATATGTTTTTATTATAAGATAGATAAGTTTAATGTAACCTCCAGTATTTATTGTAGTTTTTGAATTGGATCTAAGGAATGTTGTTTTAATTATATATGTAATAATTCTATAAAATTTTAAATAATAATTTTTAATAATTGTCACGCATCAACTAAATTGAGTGACTTATTGACAATTTGTATTCTTCGTATTTTTAAATAGAATAAATAAACATTTAAATTAAATTTATTTGATTAAATTGTTGCAATTATTAGTATTTATTAATTGAATCCTAGTCCCGAAGCCAAACTATGCATAAGAAAATCATAAATTTAGAAGTTGGTGAAAATTTTTCATATATAAATTTTTATTTTATTTAAAATTTTATTTATTTAATTAAATATCTAAAAAATTTTAATTTATATTATTAGATAACAACTAATTATTATCAACATTAAATAAGATATTCTAATTCTATTTGAATTCTCTAAATAAATATAATTATTATCAATATCAAAAAGAAAATATTTAATTATATTTGAAGTCATAAAATTATTAATTATTAAATAAATTTCTATTATAATAAAAAATACTATTATTTTAAAAATTAGGATATATGTTAAGATGAAAGATAGACATGTAATGCAATATTATACCAGTATTATCTGTTTTAGTATTATACTAAAAATAGGTCTCGTACAATGTTGCGGATATTTTTACTCAATATATATATACTAATTTTAAAGCTTAAATAATTTTAAGCAAAGGACAAAATTTAAATTATAAAAATTATAAAATTAAATATAAATAATAATAATAATTAAAAAATAAATCTAATAAAAATAAAATAAAATAACATAACATAAATTAAAAATAAAATCTAATCAAATAATAAATATAAAAATTAAAATAAAATAATTAATGTAATTGAAATTAAAATAAAACCTAACAAAAATAAATAAATAAATTACATGCATTGAATAATATTGACGTTAGAGAAAAGATAAAAAAGAAAGTGAAAAATGATAATAAGATAAATAATGATACTATTTTCTATCATAATTATAAGCATGATGATCAAATAAAAATAAAAGAAAATAAATAATGAACCAATTGAAATATAAGAAAAAATAAAAAAAATGAAAGTAAAAATATATAAAAATTTATGCTATTTTACCTACACGTCAATTGGACAATAGTGAAATAGTTGAACAATAGTATTATGATTTTAAAGCTGAATAGTATTGTAATAGAAGAGTATAATGACGTAATAGTTATAGTATTTTTTTTTGTGTAGTTTATATATATAACTAATTATTATCATTATTAAATAGGATATCATAATTCTATTTGAACTCTTCGAATAAATATAATTATTTTCAATATCAATAAGATATCATAATCCTTTTTGAACTCTTCAAATATAAATTATTATCAAATATAATATTCTAATTTTATTTAAACTTGTGAACCTCATAATTTATCACTTAACTAAAATTAGGTAATTTCAATTTAAAATAAGGCAAAAAAAAATTTCTTAAAAAATAAGAGATTAATTTAATTAATTTATTTGTTTAAATATTTATTTATTTAAAAAATTAATTAATTAATTAAATCAACGCGACTTCGACCAGGTGCACGTGATCGATCTAGCGGCGCGCACGTGGCCAAGTCCTCTACTAGTCCAAAATTTTAACCTAAATTTGCACAATAAATAGTAGTCTCCTTTTCAGAAAAATGGTCCAATTTTCTAAAGTTAGATGCTCTTAAATTTACTCTAAAATTCTGAATTTATTCAAATAAATTAATAAAATTATTTTTCTTACTCTTTTTTTTTTCAAACACTTGTTGGATTTGCAAATCGGGAAAACTCTTCAACCATATTTCTAGCCAATCAAGAAGAAATCCACAAAGATATATTTTTTAAACTTATTCCTTCAATTCAGTAATATAACTACACATTAATTAAACTTTGCCCTTTGCAATCAAAAGCATAAACTACTTATGACTTCGATTATCATACAAACAAGATAAGTATGCATGCTTTGAATTTTACTTTAAGTAGCGAGCCCTTTAAAAGCCATAAAATTGATCTTTTTTATTTTTTCTAAGGTTAAATTGTTTTGCTTTTGCTTTTATTTCATATTTATTGATTTTATTTGATTAATTTGCTCGATTATCATTTATTTCAAATCACTATTTATTTTGCAACTATTTCAACTTATCGTTTATTTAAATTAAAAGCTTTTGGAGATTTGTGTTTAGCCATGCTCATAAGAGATGAGTTAACGCTCCTCAATCAATACATTTTTGGAGTTGTAATAATTTATTTAGTTCAAGATTTATGGTTGTCCTAATATCTATAAGGACTAGAGCCAATGCTCTTCAATGTACATACTATTTTGGGGTTGTAATTTTTAAACTACCATGGATGGATATAATATTTTGCCCATACATAATATTTATTATTGTCATTAATGATATTTATGTCATCGCATAAAAATTAGTTTTTCTAAAATATTTTGTCACTTAAAATATTGAAAACCTAGCCTGGAACTCATTGTGATTTATTTCAGATTAGTATCGTTTTGGGTTAAAATTAAATATTTTTCATAAGAGTAAAAAAAAATGGGGGTTTTCTTGAATTTTTCTAAACCAAAATACTTTGAGGTGGCAACTCTCTAATAAGCTTTCAAAACAAAGCCATCATCTCTCTTTTCAAAATAAAAGAATAGTATTCTTTTCAAAATAAAAGAAACAAACATTTTCAAAATACGAGGACAATTTTTAAACAAGTGCTTACCAAACTAAGAGGAAACTGTATGTGGTGGTATCATGTGAAACTAAAATCAAATGAATATTTTGACTTTATATTTTTAGCAGGTTGGATCAGTACTTGGGCAAGACCTCACAGTTGACAACTCCACTGGGAATAAAAATTTTTCAAAACAAAAATTTTGGGCTTCTTTTCAAGTAATGTTATATTTCCCATTAGCTAAATCTTCTCTTTTTCATCCATTATAAATAAGTGTCCATTACCCTTAGTTTTAGGAAACCGTTAGGTATCAAGTAACATCTACCTAACAACCTTCATTAGATATATTATAGGATAGTAAAAGCATACAACTTGCGATGAATATTTAATCCTTTTAAGATGTAATGGACATGCAATATTATTGGATCCAAGCTAGATTCTTTATATGATGTGGTTAGGCATATAGTTATCCTAGTATGCGGGACCTTTTGGATCAAACCACCCTTTTATTTTATAAGGACCATAGACTCTACCCTTCGGTTGTATGAACTATAACTTTTTTACCATTGCTCATGAAACCTTTTTTATTCATGCATACATGCATGTATACTATCAAACCTATAAAAGACCTTTTAAAGGTATCCCTCTCTTATGAAATCAAACTTAAGCCCTAAACATGAAAACATGAACCCAAGATCATGAACTTAACCATCACACCCAAGCCACATTGGCTTAGTCCATAAGCACAAACCCAAGCCATAAATCCATAAGCACATTGTTTCCATCATGATAAAATCCATAAGGACATTATTTCTATCATGATAAAATATCTAAATTTTCTAATGATTCAGGTGAAAAACTCATGTATTTTTATAAATAAAATTAGATTTCATTACAATTTGTATTAAAATGATATTTTTTATAATTTTAATTTATTTTTGCAAGCCATTTTTTTTTTGATGTGTTACCAACATTATAAAAATTTATTTGTGTTGTATCTTGTGTTAGTTAGTTTATTTAATTATCATATAATAAATATAATTTATCATTAAGTTTAGTCGTAAAACCTATCAAATCCTTTTTATATTTATATTATTATTATAACTTTCAAGTAAAATGTGTATCCCATGCATTCTAATTCTAGGATCCATTGTTAGGAAATTTTTCTTCCATTAATAAACAAATATCTTTGAATTTTTCAATTTGTCTAAATATTGAAACAACATTATTGATTTCAGATACATTAGTAAGAACAATATTAAGAAGTATAATATACGCCAAAAAAATATATTTATAGTTGTATAAAAAATTTCTGAAAATTCTAAATAAAGAGATATCACATCCCAATCAGAATCAAATAAATAGTGTTCAATATTTATTCTTTCATTGCAAAAATTATTAATTAAATATTTATAAGAAAAATAATTTTTAATATTAAATATATGAAATTTTACCTAGTAGGACAATCTAAATTAAATTTCCTCTAAGTTTTATTTTTTGAGTTACATAAAGATTTAAAATATTATTTTTATCTAGCATTAAATTTAATAAATTTTAAATATTTTCTAATTTTTTTAATTTCCAATAATTTGTAAGAATTTTATACGAACAAATTTAAAATATAACAGGCATACTAATATGAAAAAAGATAACCTTTTAAATATGGATCGAAAAATACATATATTTTAAAATATTCAATAGCTAATATAATATTACTAGTATTATCAAAAGTAATTGAAAATATTTTATTTTTAATTGCATAATCACTAACCAATTCAATTATTACATTAAAAATTACTAAAACATTATGATAATATCCACATTCTTTGAAACCTAAAATTCATTTTTGTAAATTCCATTTATTGACTGATTAAAGTTATATAACTTGCATCATACTTATTTGACCAAATATCACTAGTCAGACATATTTTAAATGAAATATTTTGTAATTCTAAAACTAAATTTTCTTTATATTAAAATGATTTAAAGGCATCTTTTTTAATTTTTAGATAGATTTTTATATTATAGAGCAAAAGAATCTAGAACATATTTCATGAATCCATAATCTTCACCTATTGAAAAATATTGTTTAGACCAAATTATGTATTTAGCTAATTCTTTTTTGTATTTTCCTTTTGAAAAATGAAAATTACTTAATCTTTCTTTACTATGAACTAGTATAATTTGTATTATATTATCAAGTTAATTCTCATGTTTTCACTACTAGATTAACATTCATATTTTTGTTTATATTTTTTACACATGGCTTTTAAACCCTTATCCGACATTTCTTTCCTATTAAATAAATTCTAAACACTACTAGTTCTTTTTCTTTCTTTACTAGTTTCTATCAAATTAGATTCGTTTAGATTTTGAGAATTAGATAAAGGAAGCATGTTACTATTGCTTTCAATAAAACTAGAGGCATTATCATCAGAATTAACAAAATCATGATGTTGTTAACTAGATGATCCGATTATACTTTATCACAAACAAAAAGTTAAAGTAACTGATTAATTAAATTAAATAATATAAAATACAATAAAAATTTAATTTAATTAAACAAATAACTATAGTAATACACTAAAATTAATTAATTACATTAAACAAATAACTATAATAAAATAAATAAATAAAATTAAATAAATAACTATAATAACACAAATTAGTATAACAAATTGACTGAGTTTTTACACTTTACAGTTTTTAAATTGGACAAACAAATTAAACTACACTAAAATAAAACAAATTAAACCAATAACACTTTATAAAAAAAACTATAATAACACAAATAGACTAAACAAAAAACTATAATAACACAAATAGACTAAACAAAAAACTATAATAACACAATAAAATAAATTAATTAAATTAAACAAATAACTGTAATAACACAATAAAATTAATTAATTAAACTAAACAAATAACTACAATAAAACAAATTAATTAAATTAAACAAATAACAATAATTAAATAATTAAATTAAATTAAATAAATAACTACAATTATGCAAATTAACATAATAAGTTGGTCGAGTTTTTACATTTCACAGGTTTCAAATTGGACAAACAAATTAAACTTTATAAAAAAAACTTGTTTTCAAATTAAAATTTTATAAAAAAAATGTACCAACATAAATAATAAATAACTTAAATACAATAAAACAAATAAAACTATAATAACACAAATTAAATTATAGAAACATTAATCAAACTATGCTAACACAAATAAAACAATAATTTAGCACAAAAATAATGATTAAACGATAAAATTTAAATAAGTTTACTTGAGAATATAAACTAATATTGCAGAATTGGAGACTTTACAGAGAATGCAAAGAAGATTTTGAAGAAAATATAATAGACATTTAGAGAGAATGAAATGAACACTAATTGTGAGTTTTTGTTTGTGAATTGAAATTAATTGCTACGAGTATTTAAAGAAAATATTTTTTTTTACTAAAAAACCCCCTTATTCTAGTTATTTATAGCTATTATTGATAGTATTTTTTGTCAAAAAAAAATAGCTTTACATAAATACCCCCAACAATCTAGTCATTTTTGGTTATTGGTTGGGGCATTTTAGTAAAAAAAAATAAAGTGAAATGACTAGTTTCACTTGTTTGCTGTTACTGGGCAACAAATAGCATTGCTGCTGCAAGCCTAGGTATCCAATAATTTCTTAATTTTAAACAAATTTAAGACAAGATTTTGAAGTAATGAGAGAAATCAATAATTTTGATTTAGTTTAATTTATTAAAAATTATATTAAATTTGATTTAAATTAAATTAAATTTTATGGTTATTTTTAAATTTGATTTAATTTCATTAAATAACTTATTTTAATTTCTAAAAATTATAAAAAATGAAAAATATTTATAAATATATTAAAAATATTATATATATTAGAAAAAAATTACTATTAATAATAAATTACCATAAATTAAATTTACTTAGTTTTTGGGACATAAATTACTAATTTACAAGACTATGTAATATGTATATATGAAAAATAAAACAAAGTGCTTCTTCGGGTTGGTGGACTTGGCAAGCTAGGCTGGCTAAACATGCCAAGTGCCCTAAGCTTAGGGCACTTGTGCTAGGCTACTATACTGGCATGGCTTGAATTGGGCTGGATGGGCCGCCCGACCCAATTGCCATGTATAATGTCAAACATATAAAATCTATGTAATCATCCAAGGATGGGAATTAATCTATGGAAACCAAACTAACCACCCAATACAGGGAGCTAATCCCCCAATCTGTCTTTCTAATCTAAACATTTCTTTTAGAATCCAATATATAGGATTCTACCACCATTATTAATGTTAAGCAATGCTAACTTGATTAGCAAGCAGTGCCGAGTGATGAATAAGTCTTGCTACCACTCTAGT
Organism: Garcia nutans; assembly: GCA_947685225.1. NCBI lineage: Eukaryota > Viridiplantae > Streptophyta > Magnoliopsida > Malpighiales > Euphorbiaceae > Garcia > Garcia nutans. The sequence goes on from CANTUV010000035.1 coordinate 13,873,809, forward strand.
CATAAGTTCATTATATAACAAACTCATATCACAATCAAATTTCATGTCAAATCCTATGTGGTTTTATACCATCCAATTCCCTTCTAGTGCTTATACACATGTGCGTGACTAATGTTAGTTATATATGCCTTAGAGGCAATCACTTTATGTTGTAATATGCACATTACATTAATTTATATTAATGAATTAAGGCATCATTTATTATTCAGTGCTCATGCAATACATGTAGTTGATTATATATCTTAAACTGTTTAATAAAGTCCCTAGTATAAATCACAGTGTAAAGAAAATCATGATGAGATCATGATATGAGATTCTTAATACATGCAAATATGTTTATGCTAAAAATATCCCTAGCCATAATATTAACAAGATGGGACATTATTAATGGGAATAGACTAGCACATGTTATACTAGTTGATTTGATCAAGTAGTTATTCTCATAAGTTATAGGCATGGTGATGCTTAGAGTTAACATATGGATGTTTGTTGGAAGAATAAGTTCATTGGATGACCTAACTATGAGATACTCACATGGATATCTATTTAATGCCAGTGATCTTATCTCATCATAGTAGTTGTGCAAATATCCTTAGACTTGAGGTCTCCAAGGCATCATGGATATCAAATGTTATATTTTAATCACATTTCTTGTTGTCTTATGAGAGATCGCTTATATATTGGGCATATGGTATTACATAACGTATTAAAATAGTTGAGAGATCAATAAAGGATACATTATTCTTGATAGAAGGAGAGTATATCTCACGACCTAATACATTACTCTGGGAATCCTTGGTCAAGGTGGATGAATCTTTGAGAGAGTTTCAAAGATGCCTTTTATAGAGTAATGAGCTCTTGAAAAAAAAAACTAATACATTCAGACTAGGTATGATGTTGTCAGTATAGCAGGAGTTGACATAGAGTCTATACTCTGAACCGAATGAGATATAGTATGATGTAAGAAGTTTATTGCATGGTAACTGTCTATGAAAAGGTTGAAGTCAAATCACTTTGACTTTCTCACCACTTGGGTGGCCATGATGCATTGCTAGATGCCAATATCGGTCTGCTTAATATCAATTAATTGATTGGAGAATCAATCCTAAATGAGGAGTTCATTTTAGGAAACCAAAATTTTAATTAAGAGTAAAATTGATATTTAGCAATCAACATATTTGGGATCCTAATGGGTCACACACTAAAAGGGTTCAAAAATAATTAAATTGACTTTAATATATTATAATCCGTTAAAAAAGAAGAAAATGAGTTTATTAGCAATTGGGCCTAGTTGAGCCCATTTGAGTATAATAAGCTATTAAGTTTAACTAGGGATTTAAAGGCCCTAGTTAAATCCCTAGCTAAAAGAAATCCTAGTAAGAACTAAAGGCATATAAATACCATTTTATTGAATGGTGTGGGCAAGTTTTTGAAAGAGAGAAAACCAAATGCCTATAGAAAGAAGAGAAATAGTTTCTATTTCTTCTTATATCTTCTTCTTTCTCCATATGAGTGTCTCTTCTTGCTAGCACAAAGACTCACTCTAAGCCACTTTTATTACATATGAGATTAATTCTTTCCTTTGTGTCAATACTTTAGAGATAATCCTACCCTTGGATTGTTGTGGTATACGACAACTCAACAAGAAGAGAAGGTGAAGAATTTGTGAAGAATTCTAGGTATAATCTCTAAACCTTGTATGTTCTTCCATTATTTCAGTTTTAATCAATATGGAATGATCTAAGTTTGGAAATTTTTGATTTTTCGCTGTGTATTGGCTGCTATTTTTGTTTATGCATACTTATAATTCCCAACAGTGGTATCAAAGCCCACCTATATAGATTAAAATTGAAAGACATGAAAAAAATTAATTTTAGAAACCCTAGCATTGTGCCATATGTTTTTAATTGATTTGGTTGTCCCTTTGCATTTCTAGTTTAATTCCATATGTTTTTCTTTATAGAATTAAAATGTTTAATTTGGATTCAAAATGGAATAAAATTGGAAAAATGCTTAATTTGGATTCAAATGGAAAAATGTTGATTCCATATATTTTGTTTTCATTGAATTAAAATGTTTAATTTGGATTCAAAATGAAATAAAATAAAAAAAATGTTAATTTGTCAAACTCTTCAGAGTTACGATGATATTATTCAGAGTTATAACTTGATTGTTCAGAGTTGCTATGTGGATGCTCAGAGTTACAACATTGATGTTTGTCTAAAAAGCCAAGGTTTCAAATCTTATGCTTTCCTAAATAGTTTTTAATATATGATATGATCATTTAAACCATGGTAAACATATGAAATATGTTTTTCAAGCTGGACAAAAAGTATAAACAAACCAAAAATAATTTTAATTAAAATTAGTAATAAAAAAGGTTATTGCTTAGAAGAGTTTTATGCAATAACTTATGTTTGATATGTTTTGATACCTTTTGTTATAGTCCTGTAAGTTTTTCTTATTTATATGGTATTTATGAAATTGATTTGATGATATTCAATTGCTAAAATATATATTTTGAAGATGGATATTTCAAAAATTTTAATTAATAAATTTTATAATAAAATAAAAATTAGATTTTATTAACCTTTTCTAAAACTTAAAATCATCAAATTTTTACACGGATTTTTAATGAGACTAAAATTATGGCTGGACATATTTGAACTAAATTAATGAGATTAATTGGGACATAGTTCAAAAGAATTTAATCAATCAAAACCAAAATAATTAAAAGTTTGGTTTCAAGAGTTGGAACCTTAAGACACAATGTAAAAAATCAATTATTTTTTCATGTGTTGCATTAGACATAATGCATCTAAGGGTTTATGGTTGGCAGGATAAATGATTATGGACTTGCTCAATGTGCACTACAAGAAAAACTGAATCAAACAACAGTCATCAGACAACGGTTAAGGAAAAAACCATTGTTTGAAAAAAATAGACAACAGTTTTTTTTTCCCAAAAAAGCGTTGTCTGATTAATTTTCAGACAACTGTTTTTGGTGTTTTTTTTAACCGTTGTCTATTAGGTGTCATTTTAGTCATACCAGACAACGATTTTTTAGGGACCGTTGTGTAATATATGTTCAAACAACTGTTTTTCTGATCATACAAAACCGTTGTCTGATAAGATGTTTCAGACAATGGTTTTTTCGAAAGTGTTATATAATTCAACGTTTCAGATAACGGTTAAAAAAAACCGTTGTCTGAAGCAAGCATACAGACAACGGTTTTTAGGGACCGTTGTGTAATATATGTTTAGACAAGTGTTTTTTTGGTAAAAAAAAATTGTTTTATTCGTGGACAATTTTTAAAAAAATTGTTTCAGATTCTGCTTCATCTCTCATTCCTCTTTCAGCTTCAATAGTCGTGGACAATTTTTTTGAACATATATTAAAATAATTTTTTATGGAAGTTAGATTTTCTTAGTATAAAAACATGCTAAGGATCCAGTGGCTATTTGCAATGTATGGAAGTTAGGCTTTCTTAAGCCAAACAAACTTGACTAAGTATTAAAAGCTAAGGTTTGGATTTATAAACATTTCATAAACCCATTAGAAACTTTAAAGTCCACCATTAAATAATGATTTAGATATAATATGATATTATATAATATATACTAATATATATACTTGTATATACTTATTTAATATGATATGAATAAATTTAAACTTAAAACCGAATCAATATTTATTAATTAAAAAATAGTTTATAAATATATTTATTGTTAAAATGACTAAATTAATATAAATTTATATCAGTAATAATATTTATTGAAATAAATAGAGATAATATAATAATAGAGATAATATATATATATATATTAAATTCTACTCAATGAAGTAAAGTGAGAACAACAAATGAAACACTAAAATCTTAGCTTAAATGATTCCATAGTCCAAACCCAATGAGGCAACAAACATGTTTAAAGCAATTAGTTCTCAATAATTAAAACTAGAATACGATAGTGATTGTGGTTGGAACAAGAAAATAATTAGAGTTTGATTAAACTCTTATTAAAATAATTCCTAATTCGAAAGGTTGATGCTAAAACTTATTTTAAAATCAAAATTCAAATCCTAAATTGAGTAGCCTAGCTCAATCACTTGTCAGGGTAATAAAAGAATCCACCAACATGTCCAATTGATCACTCCATGGTTTCATATAGCAGAGCAACACTAAGAACCCAATAGAACACTTGAAAAAATGAAACAAATTGCACTGATAAACAAAAATTAAAAGCTGTCAAACTATATATGAAACAAAACCCACTAATTATAGAACTCTAATATAACATAAAGATGCCAAATTTTATATAGAAAACAGGATGACTACCTCCGAGCAAAAAGGTCCATAAGAGTATGAATTGTTTCATCAACTAGCTGCAACAACTAAATTAAGCAATTGATCAACCAAGAGAAACCCCTTAATCAACCAAAATCAACAAAAATCCTTACAATTTTAGTTCCCAATTACCAAAATCCACAAAACCCAAAACACTTTTTGATTGAAAATACTAAATAACAGCATAAAAGAAAAGAAAAATAAAACCCAATTCAACGATAACTCTTTTGGAACCTAGCACGAGCACCACGACCACCGAACTTCTTAGGCTCGCAGCGCCTTGGATCATCTACAAGCAAAGTCCTATCGTACCTGACCAAAATGTCTTTGATCTCCTTCTTGCTCTGCTCGTCCACATACTTCTGGTAAAAGGCTACAAGAGCTTTAGCAATGCTTTGACGGATGGCGTAGATCTGTGAGGTGTGACCACCGCCTTTGACGCGAATACGCATATCAACGCCAGCGAAACGGTGGCGACCTAGCAATTGGCTCATATGCCTTGAAACGAAGGATCTCCGGCTCCACCAGTTCAATTGGGCAGCCGTTGATTTTGATCAATCCTCGGCCGCGCTTGCAGTAAGTGGCGGCAACTGCTGTCTTCTTACGGCCAAAGCACTGGACCGATTCTATGGCTGGGGGCTGCCATTTTAGGGTTTCAGAGAGACGCGAAACAGCCAAAGACACCAAAGTTTACTAATAGAGAGAATGGAAGGGATACAGTGATATATACATATACGAATTAGGGTTTTACCTTAACAAAAAAAAAAAACCATTAAAATTTTGAAAAATCACAAAACTACCATTAAATAGTTTTTTTTAAAAAAATATAATTTAATAATTTACTTCTCCAAATCAAAACCATTACTATTTATCAATTTTACCTTTTTATTAATTTAAGAAATTTATCTCATTTGAAATTGTAATGCAGTGAATGTGAAAATAAGCCTACATTTTTGTTTGATTTACCTTATATACTAGTAAATAAATTAATTTACAAGTTTTAAAGTTAAGTTGGCGCAATAATTTTATAAGTTTATAAGTGAAATTTATACATTTTTTTAAAAAAAATAAGGGATCAGTTTATGATTTTTAGCTCTTATCAGCACTTAATTTGTATATTAATTTGATTAAATAATTTATTATATTATCACTATTTATTTCAATAAATATTATTACTGATATAAATTTATACTAATTTTAGTCATTTTAACAATAAATATATTTATAAACTATTTTTTAATTAATAAATATTGATTCGGTTTTAAGTTTAAATTTATTCATATCATATTAAATAAGTATATACAAGTATATATATTAGTATATATTAGTATATATATAAGTATATATTAGTATATACAAGTATATATATTAGTATATATACAAGTATATACAAGTATATATATAAGTATATATTAGTATATATACAAGTATATATAAGAATATATTAGTATATACAAGTATATATTAGTATATATATTAGTATATACAAGTATATATTAGTGTATATATATTAGTATATACAAGTATATATTAGTATATACTAATATATATACTTGTATATACTAGTATATACAAGTATATATTAGTATATACAAGTATATATATTAGTATATATAAGTATATATTAGTATATACAAGTATATATTAGTATATATATTAGTATATACTAGTATATACAAGTATATACAATTATATATTAGTATATATATTAGTATATACAAGTATATATTAGTATATATATAAGTATATACAAGTATATATATTAGTATATATATTAGTATATATTAGTATATATATTAGTATATATACAAGTATATATATTAGTATATACAAGTATATGCAAGTATATATATAAGTATATATTAGTATATACAAGTATATACAAGTATATATTAGTATATATAAGTATATATATTAGTATATATAAGTATATATTAGTATATACAAGTATATATTAGTATATATATTAGTATATACAAGTATATATTAGTATATATTAGTATATATATTAGTATATACAAGTATATACAAGTATATATTAGTATATATAAGCATATATTAGTATATACAAGTATATATTAGTATATACAAGTATATATATTAGTATATATTAGTATATATACAAGTATATATATTAGTATATACAAGTATATGCAAGTATATATATAAGTATATATTAGTATATATACAAGTATATATTAGTATATATATTAGTATATACAAGTATATACAAGTATATATATTAGTATATACAAGTATATATTAGTATATATATTAGTATATATAAGTATATATTAGTATATATATTAGCATATACTAGTATATACAAGTATATATTAGTATATATAAGTATATACAAGTATATATATTAGTATATATTAGTATATACAAGTATATACAAGTATATATATAAGTATATATTAGTATGTATAGAAGTATATATAAGTATATATTAGTATATACAAGTATATATTAGTATATATATTAGTATATACAAGTATATATAAGTATATATATATTAGTATATACAAGTATATATATTAGTATATATTAGTATATATATAAGTATATAAATTTATAAGTAAAGTATAAGCACTTATGGATGAATTATAAATTGAAATTTATAAATAACTATATAAGTGAATTTATAAAGTTAATTTAACAAAATTTTAAAAAATCTATTTTATTTCAAAAGAGGGATGTCAAAATTTCAAAAATTTTGAACATTTAAATTCCCCCTTTATTTCCAAAAAAAAAATTCATTTGCCCCCATTTTGCCAAAAACACTTAAATTGTCGTCCTTGTATTCCCGTCCTTGTATTAAACCTCAAATCAAAATGATGCTTTTAATTGGTTGTCCCTGTCCCCGTTTTTCCTTTCAGACACACAAAACCTTTGGAAGTTCTAACTTTTCGAAAATTCCAGGCTTGATAAAGTAGAGAACGTCGCAATTAGGATTGAATTAAGTAATGGGTGGATTGGATGGGGTGAGGCTCCAATATTGCCGTTTGTTACTGCAGAGGATCAGCCTATGGCTATGATGAAGACTGGGGAGGCTTGTGCGTTGCTGAGGAGCAGTCCGCCGATGACGTTAGGTTCGTCTTTATTTTCTGTCTCTCTCTTAACAAAGCAAACAACAACAAGAACAGGCTTTGTTTGTATCAGAGAGAGCGCAGTCTCCTAACAACCATGGTTGAAACCAGGCGTGGTTCTTCTTCATCCAAACGGCCTCTCCCTTCCTCTCCTCCTCCCTCCTCTTCCAAACGATCTAAGATACAGGTGCAAATAATCGTTCCTGTTCATTGCTTTCTTATTTGTTTTGTTGTTTTTATGGCTTGATTTAATGTTTTATTTTTCTGATGAAACCCTAGGCGGCTTCTACTGGTGCTGCCTCGGCGGAGGCCTCATCACCATTGAAAGATGCCTCCATGGAGCTGCCGGTTGAAACCCTAAGTCCGGTCAATGAATCCCTTTCTTCACCTCGAGAACCTGAGCTGCAATCTTCTGATCCGTTGTTAACAGTGACTCCAGAGCCCATTTCTGCTGATACGGAGAGATCTCCCGGAATTGAAAGCGATGGCTTATTGTCCCCACAACCTCTAGGTGCGATCTTCACTTAATTGCATCATTGCATGTTGAGATTTTCTGTTGTATGATTTTTGATGTTATGGTTGATCTGTGTTTTTGGCTTAATTTGTGTTTGTTTGGTGGTTTTAGGTGAAAGTAGTATTGCTGGTGGCCTGCATCGGGAGAAGAAGCGGCCTACAAAATCAGCTCCAGCAAAACCTGTTCCAGCAAAAGCAGGGAAGCCACTTGACAAACATGCACATGCATGGGGCAAGCTGCTTTCGCAGTGTTCCCAGGTGGGAGAATTTATTTTTCTGATTTTCTCCGTCTAATTAACTAAATTTACGAAAATAATTGGGGCATAGACATAATCTCTCAAGTGAAGTCTGTTAAAAGGAGGCCAAACATTATGAAGTTCATGTTCTGTAGTTCTAGTGGCATCATATCCTCCTCTTGCCTTGTGTGTGTGGCTATTTTGTTTTCTGATTGGAGTCTCTATGTGTGTGTTTCATTTCAAATATTTGATCTGTTCCCTTACTGATTCTTAGTGATTAGCTTGCACCATAGTGCTGTTTGGTTTTTACGTGGTATAGGTTTTTACAGTTATGATGGGGCTCAATGTCAGCAATCTTTATCCATTGGCTGGTGGGTGAGTGGATGAAATGCTGAGACAGACAGGAGACGTTGATTTTCTCTATTTAGGCTTTTTGTGTTTGTTTTATGGTCTATGTTGAAAGAGCCTGTGACCAGGGAGGTTGCTGATTAAATGGTTACAGCATCTCCCTTTGAGTTCATAGATACTCCTTATTGGATTAATGTGAAATGCTTCTTGGTTGGCATATCCCTCTTCAGTGAATCCTCATATTGTAGCTAGGGCAAAGCTTCATATCCACATGGTGCATCTTTGAATGCTCTTCTCTAGCAGATTTTGCCAGCTGCAGCTTTAGTTGCCAGTGCTGCTTTTCCTGCAATCTATTTAGAATGGGACTGAATGCAATATCTGCCCATCACTGAACATTAGTACTACTGATGCTTCCGCTCCAATTAATTTGCAACCTTGAACATTTGGCCTGCTTAAAACACTCTTTAAAATTTATCCATAGTGATCCTCCTCGCATTAGAGTACTAGCTTTGTATTTATCACATGTGGCTAACCAAAATTTGATTCAATTTTCAGTGGCTACGCAGAGGCAACTTGGAGTATAGTGATGCCGACATCAACGAGATTAGGATTGACTTCGCCAAATATTTCATGAAGCGTCATTCAAGTTGAAGTTAATAGTATATTTCAGTGATATATGTATAGTGTTGATTTTTTTTTTTAGTTTGTTAATATGTTGAATGGTTGAATTTGTGGAGGTTTTTTGATTCCCAAATTTGCAATCCTCCATTGTAAAGTGTTGTCTTATATATATAATGTACAGTTTAACAGACAATGGTGGTGAAATGAAAATGAACATTGAAACTATTGTCTAATATTCAGTGTGCCACATTAATTAACTGTTGTATTTAGCGTCCTTCTACAACGGTTTTAGATTAATTGCAATCCTTCATCAGACAACGGTCAAAAAGCGTTGTCTAAACCTTCATCAGACAACGGTTAAAAACCGTTGTCTGATATAACTAAAAAACGTTATGGAAACCATCTTCAGACAACGGTTAAAAACCGTTGTCTGAAATGCTATCAGACATCGCCTCAATAGACAACGGTTTTTGTCTTCATCAGACAACGGTCAAAAAGCGTTATCTAAACCTTCATCAGACAACGGTTAAAAACCGTTGTCTGAAAAATTAGAAAACGTTGTCTGAACCATCATCAGACAACGGCCAAAAATCGTTGTATGATAAAATTAAAAACCGTTGTGCAAATCTACATCAGACAACGGTTTTAAAACCGTTGTCTGAAATGCTATCAGACATCGCTTCAATAGACAACGATTTTTGTCTTCATCAGACAACGACCAGAAAGCGTTGTCTGATTCAGTTTTCCTTGTAGTGGTGATTGAGCATATGTATGGATTTTTGTATTTTGTAAATGGGGCCTGTGTGCCCCGCCTTCTCTATTCTGTATTATATTTCTCTTCTCACCTAACGCCTATAAAATGTAACTTAAGATTTTCTGGTTTTTGAAATTTTGTAATTAGATTACACAGGATTAGATATGAATTGAGGTGCAAGAAGATGAAGATGGAGGTGGCACTAATTACAAGATAAAGAAGAAAATGTAAATTTTGGAAATTTATATTTCTCTTTGTAATTCATGCATCTACCTAGGTTTGACCTATTGATTTCCTTCTTGCCTCAAGGAATCCAATGTAGATATGTTCATAATCATGCCATGTAATTTGTGAAATTGCCATATTTATCTTCATGATGATACATAGATAAAATATGCCTGCTTAAAATAGATGAGACTTAAAATAAGAAATCTCTCAATTAAAATTAAGTCTAATACCTTCCATTAATATAGTAAGAACCAAAGTTTTTTTAAAAGATTGGGTTATTGGTAAACCCAAGCCTCTTCAACAAAAATATGTTCAAGCTATGGGATGAGACTCTTGATTAATGGGCAGGACTTAACCAATTGTATTAATTTGTTGGGGAAACTTAAGGTAAATATAAATTAAAGGCAGGATTGGGTAAGTGTATATGAGACATACACATATTAAGAGTTGATAGCCCAATGATTCAGTAGTTGCCAAGAGCAATTGGTATAAGATACCTATTTTAGCCCTAATTAAGTCTAGTCTAATTTTAAAAGCTTTAAATTAAATCCAGTCCAATTTAAAAAGCCCAAATTCAATCCGATCTAATTAAAAAGTCCAAATAAAGTATGTTCTTAATTTTAAGAGGAAAAATTATTGAATCGACCCAAAAATGGATCGGCCATGAGCAACGTCATAGCCAATTAGCCATGAACAATTTTCCATGAGTCCATAGCTTGCCAACACTTCATTTTTTTCCTAAACATAGTTGAATTAAAGTTTATTTAGATAAACACAAGGCTTTTCCTAATAAAACTGGACTCTTCAACCAAGATTAAGCAGATTTAACCCTAATCTTCACCTATAAAAGAACCAATAATTAGGAGGATCTGAAGGAGGTTTTAGTAATTGAAAAAGTAGAGGATTAGCAATTAAAATTAGTAATAATTAGCAACAAAAAAAGAAAGAAACTAATATCAAACATAAACGAGAGTAAAAGAGAGACAGAGGGCAAAGAGAGAGGTAATTAAGAAGCAAATACAAATATCTAAAACATAGAGAGTGCAGAAGGATATAACCAAAGGACACAACAATCTAAGTCGAAGCGTACTTGACCCAGACAAATTGCACAACATCAAGGCAAAACCAACTCTTATAGGAAGGATTATGCTAAGGCGTGGTCCAAGGAAATTATTTTGGTGGAGCCAATAACGTAGGTATAGTTTTCATAAACTAAATCCATTTAATTTAATTGAGTGTTATCTTTGTTTAACCTTATGAACCTACTATGTTGTGATTTCTTATTTTGATTTAGTTAAAACCTAAACTCTAAGATCTTAGTTTGTTAATTAAAACCCTAAATCGATGAAAAAACCCTAAATTGGTAATGAAACCCTAATTTTGCATGTCAAACCCTAGTTTTAGGATTTAAATCCTATTATTGCATGATAAACCCTATTTCTAGGATTAAACCCTAATTTTCATTTGAAACTCTAACTTTGCATGTTAAAACCCTAGCTCTAGGATAAAAACCCGAATATGATAATTAAAACCCTAAATTATGATTTAAAATTCTAATTTATATTTTGGAGGCCGCAACTCATTTAATAAGTATGGTAAATCGTTTACCTTTCAAAGGCGCTGACTCCTTGACCTCAGCCAGCTAACTAACTAGCGGGACCGCTGTGTGCGCCGTGCCCAATATTTCGTTAACTATTATTTATATGTTTATGGATTGTAATTTTTATTTAAATTTTGAGATTGTAAAGGTATGTTTTCACTTTGTGGGTGCCTTATTTAATTTGCATCTTTTTATTTAATTTATATTTGGGGATTAATATAAGAGACATGTTTCTACCTTCTTATGGGTGTCCCATTTTACCTTACTTATATTATGGATATTTAGACATTTGTACGGGTATGTTTCCATCTCGTATGGGTGCCTATTTTATTATTTGTTATATGATTGTTCTTTATTTTATTTACTTTTAATTATTTATAATATGAATAATATTATAATAATATAAAAATTAAATAATATTTAGACCTAAAAAGGAGGCCAGTTCTAATAAATCAGGCATTATGAGGGTGCCGAGTTACTTCTCACATTTTCTATGCGTACCTAACTTTTCGAAGCCAGTAGGAGTTGAGGATTCCTTAGGAATCAAGTCACTTACTCCGTCTATTTTTTTCTCAGCCCGTTTAGGTGGTGACTCCTATTTTCCGAGTTTAAGTTTGTATTCTTGATGGCATAGAGTCTAACAGTGCCGAAGTTACAAAAACTATTCCACTGGGAGTAGAGGAAAATTTTTTTTCTCACACTATCTTTAGAGTTATATGGGCTTATTGGGAAAACTTAAGGTTACATATAACAATATTGAATACTAACCCACTAGGAAAGCTTCCAACGTGCTTTCTCGGATTACCAGTGAGGGCTAATTGGTTTACAAAAAAAATAGTTGGATCTATATGCGCTTAATTAAAGACCTAATAAAGATGCATTACACGTACATATTTACATCATAATAAGTTCTATCTTTTTACATCTAGGTTGCTAGAATCATGTCATCCAATGTGAACTTACGTAGCATTCTCAACTTAAACAAGTTGACTGGGTCCAATTTCTTCGACTGGTTCAAAAATATAAGAATAGTTCTCAAATATGAACAGATTGGTTATGTATTAGACACACCAGTTCCACCCATCCCTACTAAGGATGTGCCAGCTAAGGAGCACTTATCTCATGCAAAGCATAAGAAAGATAATGAGATTGATTCTTGTATTATGTTTGCTTTTATGTCTCCAGAGTTGCAAAAGCAACATGAACATTACGGTTGGAAATGGGATGGGGAAACCCCGTTTCTTGCTGGGATTTGCCCTGAATGGGGCAAAAATTCCCCATAGCTTCCCTCATGAGGGCACGGATGGGAAGGAATTTCTCCCTGGTAGGCAAGGCGAGGCGGAGTGGGATAGGGATGGGGAACCTACTCCCTACCCCGAGGGAACCCGAGTTATATAATATATATGATTATATATATAATATATTATAGTATAATTATATAATATAAATAATTTATAATATAATATAATATATATTATGTCATTTTTTATAATATATGTAAATTATAATAAAATATCACTTATTTTTTAACCCTAAAATCAAAAACAAAAACTTTCCCTTTCTTAATAACCTTGCAATTGTGGCCGTCTCACCATTTTCATCCTATTCCTAGCATTTGCATTTGTCACCACCATTCTCAAGCCATCTTTAAGCTCTCCTCTTAAGTCTCACAATCACCCTCATTGTTAATCCATCTTCATCGTGAACGACAAACTCACACTGACGTCATCTTCCTCCACCATCACCATCATTGCTTGAGCCTTCAACCAGTTGCTTACAATCATCTTCGTTGCAAAGCTAATATGGTATTTTTTTTTAATTTCTTACTATTTCATTTATATGTTATGTTGATCTATTGATTGTTGATGGGAAATGTAAAATATGTTTGTTGCTTTTTGAATAAAATTTGTTTGATTCATTTAGTCCTAATAATAAAACAATAAAAATCGCAGAGCCCTAAATGATATATTTGTCTTCAACTATGAACTAAAATCCTTAAATTAAAGATGGCTATGGCATGTTGGAGCTATTGCTGCCCGCAACTACAGAGGGGCATATTAAAAGAACAAAAATGAATAATAAATATATATAAAAATGAAAATGACTTGTGGCCTTAAGATTTAAAAAATATATATATTAAAAATATTTTTTAAACAATAATTACATATAGATTTAAATAAACATATGTTGAGAATAATACCATATGTTTATTGTTGCCATTTTCTTGTTTTGGTCCCATTTATGGAGACAATATAGGTATGCCAATATATGTATATACATATATACATATACAATGCATGTATACACAGTTGCTTGAGACTTAAGAGATATATTATATTCTAATCTTTTTCTTTAAATTTCTTATGTAAATTCTATATTTCTCTCTGTATTAATTAATATAGCTTTTTTAGCATTTATTATATAATATAGTTAGTTGATTAGTTTTTTAGAATATAAGTAAATTAGAACTTTTAGATTAGATAACTTTTCAAGCAATAATGCAACAAATGTTTGAGCTTTGAAACTTGGTTAATGAAAGCAACAATATAAGGCAAATGTATGGATCACATTGGTTTATGTGATATGAGCTTGGCTCACAAACATTGTCATGTTTCAATTTTTATTTTTTATTGAGTGTTTATTATTTATGGTTAGAATAATGAGATAAATTGAATTACATTATGTGCAATTTATTTGTGATTGTTGTTTTTTTAATGTTAGGTGAATGATGGTCTCTTCTAACTCTTCTAGGAAAATAGTACACAACCTAATACCCCATTTGGTAGCTCTCAACCATCAGTTGTGTCTACAAGAAGTGATATCATTGGTTTTTAAAAGTGAAGAAGTGTTACCATTGGTTTCTAAAAGAGGTTTAAAATCAGTTGTTTGGAATCATTATAAGAGGAAAAAGATTAGTGACAAATGGAAGGCTATATGTAATTATTATCAAAAATAACTTGAAGGTGATACAAAGAATGGGACCAAGCAGTTGCATGATCACTTTGTAATACGTCCATTGAGAAAAATAAAAAATATAAAGTAAACATAATTAAGGCCTCAAAAAGATAGTGAGGGGAAAGTTGTTATTGGGGCATATGCATTTGATGAAGAAATTGCAAGAAATGAATTGGTTACCATGATCATCTTGCATAAGTATCCCTTGAACATTGTTGAACATTATGGATTTTGAAATTTTGTAGATGTTATTTAACTACTATTTAAAGTGATGTCTCAGAATATAATTAAAAGTGACATGTTAAAGATCTATGAGTTTGAAAGGTGAAAAACCATGAAGTTGCTTAGTAAAAATAAAAGTAGATTTTTCATCACAACTAACATATGGACACTAAGCAATAAAAAGAAAGGATGTATGGCTATCACGACACATTTTATTGATGAATCTAAGATTTTTCAAAGTTGAATAATCAGGTGATTGGTTATATTATTTTCTTATGTTTGCATGCAATATTTAAATTTTGCATTTTTAGCTTTACATATAGATCTTGAATTGTAATTATAATTTATCATTCGAATAACATCTTCTTTGCAATCCCCATTGTAACATTTGAAAATTTTTAAGAATTAAATTAAATTAATTAAAATTAAATTAATTAAATAAAAAATTAAATAAAAAATTAAAGGATTTTAAGTGAAAAAAAAGGGTATATGTGAAATATATTAAATATACATAACATATACAAAAGTCAACTTTTTAATAAAAAAAAGTCAAAAAGTCAAATGGCAAATGACAAATTGATAATTGTACTTTGTAAAACTAAAATTATTTAAATAAAATAAAAATAAATTAATTTTGAATGAAAGAGGAAAATTATGATTTTTTTAAATAAATAAATAATTAATTAATTAAAAATATAATAAAATAATATATATGGTTATTTTTGAAAGTGGAAAGAAAGAGAAACTTAAAGTCTTCTTCATCTTCTTCTTCTTCATGTTGAGACCGAACCTCCATAGCCTAAGAACCAAGCTTTTTTCTTCTTCAAAGCTTCATCAATTGAATTAATTAACAAAATTTAAGTAAAGTTTTGGTGATTTCCTTTTGAAATAGTAAGTTTCCAATTATTTCTTTGGATTTGCATGAAGATATGAATATGTTGAGTTTGGAATTTTGTCTTAGCATGATTTAATGGCTTGAATGAGTTTGTATGAAGCTATTTTGATTAGTTATTAATAATTTTTAGGTTGGATTAAAGAAATGATTAAGTTTGAATAAGGTTTAGAGAAAGAACATGATTTAGGGTTATGAAAAATTTGAATTTGTGAAATCATATATTTTAATTGTGAAAATTGATTCCAAATGTGTTGTTTTGATGCATAAACAAGGATTTTAAAGTCAAATGTTGGATTTAACCAAGTTTGATTAGAGTTTGGATAAAGTAGTGTTGAATTTAGGGTTTTGAAAGGAAATTTTCAAAGATCGAATGTTTGTTTGATTTTAATGATTAAATCATGTTATTTAATGATATAAGTGATAAAATAAGCTTGGATTAACAATTGAAAAGAGTTGGAATGAAGAACCTTAAATGATGAAGGTTATGGCATTTTAGAATTTTGTTTAAAGAGTATGTATTGATTTAATGTAATTGGTTAAAACATATTACAATATGTTTGTAATAATATAAATAAACATAAAACACCAATGTAAATGGATTAACATGGTTTTCCAATGTTTAAGTAAGGTTAGGTAAGATTTTGGAATATTTGTAGGAGTGATGTTTAATTAGGGTTTAATGTTGAAAATGCCTTAAAATATGATATTAAATGATTGTATTTGATCACATTGTATATAGACATTAAGAAGAAGTAAATTGCCCAATCCAAGTGTTGAATGGCAAGTTGGAAGTGATGGTTGGTGGGAGATTTTTAGCTTGCATTTGAGTACTTTTTAAGGTAAGTACAAACTCTTAATAATTGAGATATAATTCCATTATATATGGCTTAACTCATTTTGGATGGAAAATGTGTTAAGCTACTTGGTAGCTTGAACATTCATGAATTTTGTGTTATAACATATGACTTGTTATGTATGCAATATGTGCATTATGAAAAGCCATTGATAATGGCTAAAATGAATAAAATGTGAATTATGTGCATTATGTGAAAAATGACCTAAAAATATTTGGGTAATATGATTTTTATATAAATGACATACATTGTGATGAAAGAATGTGATATGATGAATTGACATTGATATAAATAAGAAAATTGAGAAAATGAGACAATGCCATGAGAAAAAAAATGAAAAAAATAAGGCAATGTGATGAGAAAAATGAAGAATTGAAGCAATGTGACAATAAAAGTTGATTATGGAAATATGAATTATTTGTGTGCCTAGTATATTATTCAGTTTCTGGATTTCTGTATTTGGTAGCATGTCTATGAGGTTATCATCATTATTTGCCTCCAAGGCTAGACGCTAGGCATCAGTAATACATTATTTGCCTTCAGGGATAGACGCTAGGCGTCACTGATGAATGGTTTGCCTTTGGGGCTAAATGCTATGTTATTATATGATTTGCCTTCGGAGCTAGACAATTGGTATCAATATGCACCAAAACAGTAATTCTGAAATTTGAATAATATATTAGTTTGTTCGGGCCCATGTTTGTATATGTATTAATGTGAATTATTAAATTATTAAAGATTATATTTTAAATGGAATTGTATGCCACATTGTGACAAAACATATAAAAGTATTAAGCATTGGTATTATATTAAAATTTTATTATTATCAAAGTTTATACCACTAGACTTTTAGCTTAGCGTGATTTTAATTCATTACGCAGGTGACATGGGTGATCTGGTAGATTCAGAGAGTTCTACTAAACCTGGTCGCATTTGGACTTGAGTTGATTTTTGCTACTACAAGATCAAGCCAGTTGCCATTATGTATATATTTTATATTATAGTATATTTTATTATTTTGTATATTATGTTGATATTTTTAAACTATACAGTAAATTATAAAGACTCTTTGGATAAATAGTGTAATGTGGAATTTTATATGTGTGTTTTGATATATATATATATATATATATATATATGAATATGTTTAAATATTTTGAGAAAATATGAAGAAATTGGGAAGTATTAGTGAAATGATGATTTATTTTTATTGAGAGTGCGTTTTTATGCAAGTTGTGTAATTGTTGACTTTTTGAGATGTCTAAATTATAGATAAAATTCTGACAAATTTTTCTTAGAGATTTTTATATAAAATGCTTATTTTGAAACCTATAATTAATAAAGAATATTTATTTTATTATTTAAGTAAACATTTTAAAGTGTTTGGGTTTTTAATTGGGAATATGAAAATTTTTATTAAATTGGATTGTGACATTCTTATACTTTATATGCGTATTTTACATATACCTGTTAGTGTATATGCCCTAGGCCATTTATTTGGATCTTTATGTTATACATTCATTATTAATAAATGAGGTTTTATTATCATTATTATTTGTTTGCATGTTACACAATTTTGATATTTGTCTCTGGTTTATTATTGTTATAGAGATAAAAAAAATAATTCTTAACCAGTATGAACATTGATTTGATAATCATCAGATGGCTATGTGTATAGTGATACAAATCAATTTCATAGATACTTGTTAGAGAACAATGTATTGGATAGACCCATCATGAGATTACTACATGGGTTAGTGTCATAAGTAAATCTCATGATAATTATGTATTAATTCTTTAACTTGAGATTGTCATAGTTTCCAATATAAGGACTATTATATTTTGACATGATCAAACATTATCCGTAACTGGATAGTAATAAAGGTTATGATCATATATGATAGAAATTATGTAGAGGATAATGAACAATCAAGATAGAATTTGTCCCTCTCTTTGAGAGAGATATCTTTTGGGCCCCTCGATAAGTGAGACTGTGAAATGCATGGCCGTGCTCAAATGAATTGATAGTGTGATCAATTTCATTTGTTTTTATCAGTCTACTTGGAGATCGAGTAATCATAAGTTTGGACAATATAAGTATGACATTGACCATGACTTATGTTCAAGCTATATATCGTGTGACAAAGGGATTAATGCATGTACTATTATTAGGCAAATTGGACATTCCTTATATTAATTGGGTAGTTGTAACGCCTTGCTAGAGGCCAATTATGACTTGTTGGTTTAATAGAGATTAATTTGATTGCCAATTAATATGGCCCTATCGGGTCACACACAAGAATGCGCTTTGGGCTGGATATAATATTAATAATATTAATATTAGATATTAATATTTATTATTATTATGATTTTCATTTTTTTAGATAATATATTCAGAATCCTTATTAGATTTGGATTCTGAATTTGACTTACCTTATCCAATTTCGAATTGGATTCTGGAGTGATTATATTCACTCCAGACGTTAAGTCTTCTTAGAGATAACATTAGAAAATGAAAGAGAACGAAAACAAAGGAACCCTAATACGTTTTAGAGAAAACGTTTTTCCAGCCTTCGCCGTTGCAGAGAGCTAGCACTCCAAACGGTAGCATTCGTGTGGATACGTGATAGAGGGTGTTTCGCGATCGAGGCATCTCTTCCAAACTGTGATTTCGAATCATCAACAGGTTAGTTCTTTGAACACTTTCATCGAATTAAACGAACAACACGGATCCTGGTGGGAAATCAGAGATTAAAATTTTTTTCTGCTGCTTGTTTTTGGTTTGCATTGATCTCCTTGATTTTCTAACAATACCGGGTGTATGTATCATACATATATAGGATATAAGGGTGTTACATTTATTTTGATATCGGAGCCTAGGTTTGAGGCTCTCGACCTAGGTAGGTTGTTAGAGAGAGAAAATAGAGATTTTAAATATGGTTTTAGATTGTGATACATTAATTGGCACTGGCATTTTATTGATATCTAATGTGACAATTTTTGCTGTATTTGCAGATATAGATAGTTATGGCATCAAGGATACACCAGTCTACTGAGTATAGTACAGAGAGTGTAACTCCTTATAAGGGTAGAGTTGGAGCTAGTGTTGATACTGCTGGAGAGGCATCTGCTTCTGTGGTAATTAGACCAACAATTGAGGAGATTTCGCTAAGCTGAATATGATATATGGTGGAGTTATTGAGACAGGCTTCGGTTCAACAGCCGTAGCCGCCGCCACAGCCGCAGGCACATCAACAGTTGGCGACTCAAAAGTATGACAAGTTGAGGAAGTTTGGAGCTATAGATTTTATTGGCATTACATATCCGGCCGTAGCAAAGAAGTAGCTGATTAAGGTCCAGAGAGTGTTTATTCAGCTGCAGGCTAGTCCGTAGGAGAAGTTTGATTATGCTAGATCTCTTTTACAAAGGGATGCACGTGAGTGGTGGAAGACGGTTTCCCATGTACAACTGATCCACCAGTTCTAACATATGCCGATTTTATGAAGGAATTTGAGAAGAAGTATACTCCCTGAGAGTATAAGGATGCTAAGAAGATAGAGTTTCTGAGTTTAAGACAGGACACGAGGACAGTGACTAAGTATGAGGTTGAGTTCATCTAGTTGAGCTAGTATGCTAAAGGGATTATATCTGATAAGATTGATAGATGTCGAAGGTTTGAGGAGGGGATGAGATCCTCTATCATGTGTTTAGTGGCAAGCTCTCAGTATCATAATTTTTCTTAGTTGGTTGCAGCTGCCAGGAGTGTGGAGAAGACATAGGGACTTACACCAGTAGCCAGAGTAGAGGAGAGCAGAGCTAGAAGACCCCAGGGTGAGGTAGGGTCTTAATCATCGAAGAGAAGTCAAGGAGGATATCCTCAGAGGTTCAGTAGGAACCAGAGATAGTCTGGCAGGTCATCACAGTAGTAAAGGCAGACACAGAGATCTGCAGCCTCGGTGGCTAGTGCCCCAACCCCAGTGACTCAGAGGCCTACTCCACCTACCTATATGCTTTGTGGTAGGGCACATGGAGGTGTCTGCTGGAGGACTGGTGCACCAAAGTATATTATAGATGTGAATCACCAGACCATTTTTTTAGAGACTATCCAAAGCCACCAGATGACAAACAGACAGATACAACAGCATCTAGACCTAGTGTTAGAGGGGGTCGTGAGGGCAGAGATTTTGGTAGAGGGGCTAGATCAAAGTCTAGTTAGAGAGGAGGTTCTATGACAGAGAGTAGACCAGATGAGGCAAGGCCATCACAGTGTGTTTATGTGATGTAGAGGCAGCCGGATTCTTCAGCTATCATAACCAATATTTTTACTTTATTTGGTACTTCAGTTCATGCATTGATAGATCCTGGGTTGACGCATTCATACATCAGTGCATCCATATTGCCTGTGAGTGGCATGCATTCAGAGTTCCTAGGATTTGATGTTTTGGTTACCAATCCTTTAGGGCACAGTGTTGTAGTTAGCAGGGTATGCCGAGATAGTCCAATTGTTGTTCAGGATAAGGAGTTTCTCGGTGACCTGATTGAGATGACTTTTAGTGATATGATCTGATTCTAGGCATGGATTGGTTATCCAGGTATGGGGCTATGGTAGATTATCAGCAGAAATGCGTTACATTGAGAACACGTGATGGTAGAGATGTGGTGGTATCTAGTGAGTAGAGACACTTTTCATACATGTTTATTTTAGTTGTATCAACTAGGAGGATGATTCGAAAGGGATGTGAGGCATATCTTACTCATGTTATAGTTACTAAAGTAGTGGGGTCCTAGCTTGATAGTATACCTACATTTGCTGAATTTTTAGATATTTTTCCTGATGAGTTACTAGGGATACCTTTTATGAGAGAGGTTGAGTTTGGTATCGATCTAATGCCTGGTACCACTCCATCTCCAATACCCCTTATCGGATGACACCTGTAGAATTGAAGAAGTTTAAGGTGCAGTTGCAGGAGTTGCTTGATAAAAGGTTCATCCGCCCTAGTGTGTCGCCGTGAGGAGCACCTAACTTGTTTATGAAGAAGAAGGATGGCACCTTGAGATTATGTATTGATTACAGACAATTAAATAAGGTGACCATCAAGAACAAGTATCCATTACCTCAGATAGATAATCTCTTTGATCACTTGAACGTAGCAACATTATTCTCTAAGATTAATTTGAGATCAGGGTACCATCAATTGAGAGTTAGAGATATGGATGTACTCAAGATAGCTTTCTGCACGAGGTATGGGCATTATGAGTTTATGGTGATGCCTTTTGGATTGAAGAATGCACCAGCAATATTTATAGATTTGATGAACATGGTGTTTAAACCATACTTAGATCAGTTTGTAGTGGTCTTCATTAATGATATTTTGATGTATTCGGGTAATGAGGAATATCATGATAGGTATCTGCGGATTGTATTGCAAACCTTGAGAGAGAAGCAGTTATATGCGAAGCTGTCTAAGTGTGAGTTTTGGCTCGATCAGGTGACTTTTCTCGGTCATATGGTTTCAGCAGAGGGTATTAGAGTTGATTCGAGTAAATTTAAGGTTATCTTGAATTGGAGTCCACCAAAGAATGTGATATAGGTTAGAAGTTTTCTGAAATTAGCAGGCTATTATCGTCGGTTTGTGAATAATTTTTCTATGATAGTTACACCACTCATCAGATTGCTTCTGAAAGAGGTTAGATTTGTGTAGACAGATCAATGTTAGATGAGTTTTAAATAGTTAAGCGAGATGTTGACTCAGGCTTCTATCCTTACCCTGCCTGTGGAAGGTAAATCCTATGTGATATATAGTGATACTTCACATAATAGTTTAGGTTGTGTTTTGATGTAGGAGGGTAGAGTCATTGCTTATGCATCCCGACAGTTGAAGCCTTATGAGCTGAATTATCCGACTCATGATATGAAGCTAGCAGCCATAGTTTTTGCATTGAAGATTTAGCAGTATTACTTATATGGGGAGAAATACTTCATTTATACGGATCACAAGAGTTTGAAGTACCTGGGTGTTCAGAGAGAATTAAATTTGAGGAAGAGACGGTGATTAGAGTTGATTAAAGACTATGATTACTTGATTTATTATCATCCTAGTAAGGCAAATATGATTGCGGATGCCTTGAGCCAGAAGTCCATGGCAGGTTTGACTGCTTGTTCTCTCTCGTTACTTGTTAAATTGAGAGCGTTGCATGCTAGATTTGAGTTATGTGATGATAGTGCATTGATAGATCAGTTGCAGTTGAGACTAGTGTTATTGGATCTGATTAGGAAGGCCCAATTGGCAGATGAGAAAATCCAAAAGATTGTGATGGTTTGCTAAAAGGGGGATCGTCGAGACTTTCATGTAAGAGATTATAGCAGTTTGTGGTACAGAGATCAGCTGTGCAATCCTGATGATGTAGGATTGAAAAAGAAGATTTTAGAGGAAGCACATCAGTCATTTTATGCTAGGCACCCCGGAAGTACCAAGATGTATCAAGATTTGAAGCAACATTATTGGTGACAAGGTATGAAGAGGGATATAGTAGAGTTGATATCAAGTAATTTTGCGAACAAAATTTTCTTTAGGAAAAGAGAATTATAACATCCGAAATTTTTAAGAATTAAATAAAATAAATTAAAATTCAATTAAATAAATTAAATAAATAATTTAAACAAAAAATTAAAGGATTTTAAGTAAAAAAGCGAAAAGTATATGTGAAATATATATTAAATATACAAAACATATACAAAAGTCAACTCTTTAATAGAAAAGTCAAAAAGTTAAAAGTCAAATGACAAATTGGTAATTATACTTTGTAAAATTAAAATTATTTAAATAAATTAAAAATAAATTAATTTTGAATAGATGAGGAAAATTATGTTTTTTAAATAATTAAATAATTAATTAAAAATATAATAAAATAAACTATATGGTTATTTTTAAAAGAGAAAAGAAAGAGAAACTTAAAGTCTTCTTCATCTTCTTCTTCTTCAAGTTGAGGCCGAACCTCCATAGCCTAAGAACCAAGCTTTTTTCTTCTTTAAAGCTTCATCAATTAAAGGAAATAATAAGATTTAAGTGAAATTTTGGTTATTTTCTTTTGAAATAGTAAGTTTTCAACTTATTTCTTTAGATTTGCATGAAGATATGAATATGTTGAGTTTGAAATTTTGTCTTAGCATGATTGAATGGCTTGAATGAGTTTGTATGAAGCTATTTTGATTAGTTATTAATGATTTTTAAGTTGGATTGAAGAAATGATTAAGTTTGAATGGAGTTTGGAGAAAGAACATGATTTAGGGTTATGAAAAATTTGAATTTGTGAAATTATATGTTTTAATTATGCAAATTAATTCCAAATATGTTGTTTTGATGAATAAACAAGGATTTTAAAGTTGATTGATGGATTTAACCAAGTTTGATTAGAGTTTGGATAAAGTAGTGTTGAATTTAGGGTTTTGGAATGAAATTTTCAAAGATTGGATGTTTGTTTGATTTTAACCATTAAATCATGTTATTTAATGATAGAAGTGATGAAAATAAGCTTGGATTAACAATTGAAAAGAGTTGGAATGAAGAACCTTAAATTATGAAGACTATGGCATTTTAGAGTTTTGTTTAAAGAGTATTTGTTTATTTAATGTAATTGATTAAAACATATTATAATATGTTTTTAATGATATAAATAAATTTAAAACACTAATGTAAATGGATTAACATGGTTTTTCAATGTTTAAGTAAGGTTAGGAAAGATTTTGGGATATTTATAAGAGTGGTGTTTAATTAGGGTTTAATGTTGGAAATGCCTTAAAATGTGATATTAAATAATTGTGTGTGATCACATTGTGTATAGGTATTAAGAAGAAGTAAATTGCCCAATCCTAGTGTTGAAGGGCAAGTTGGAAGTAAAGGTTGGTGGGGGATTTTTAGCTTGCATTTGAGTGCTTTTTAAGGTAAGTACAAACTCTTAATAAATAAGATATAATTCCATTACATATGGCTTAACCCAATTTCGATGGAAAATGTGTTAAGCTACTTGGTAGCTTGAACATTCATGAATATTTTTTATAATATGTGACTTATTATGTATGCAATATGTGCATTATGAAAAGCCATTGATAATGGCTAAAATGAATGAAATGTGAATTATATGTATTATGTGAAAAATAACCCAAAAATATTTGGGTAATGCGATTTTTATGTAAAATGACATACATTGTGATGAACGAATGAGATATGATGAATTGACATTAATATCAATGAGAAAAATGAGAAAATGAGAGAATGTCATGAGCAAAAAAATGAGAAAATGAGGCAATGTGATGAGAAAAATGAGGAATTGAAGCAATGTGATAATAAAAGTTGATTATGAAAATATGAATTATTTGTGTTCCTAGTATGTTATTCAATTTTCAGAGTTCTGTGTTTGGTGGAATGCCTATGAGGTTATCCTTATTATTTACCTTCGGAGTTAGACGTTAGGCATCACTGATACATTATTTATCTTTGGAGATAGACGCTAGGCATCACTAATATGATTTGCCTTCGGGGCTAGACGCTATGCATCACTGTTATATGATTTGCCTTAGAGGCTAGACACTTGGTGTCAATATAGACTAAAACAGTAACTTTGGGATTTGAATGATATATTATTTTGTTTGGGCTCATGTTTGTGTATGTGTTAATGTGAATTATTAAATGATTAAAGATTATGTTTTAAATGGAATTGTATGCCACATTATGACATAACATATAAAAGCATTATGCAATGGCATTATATTAAAGTTTTATTATTATCAAAGTTTGTACCACTAGACTTTTCGCTTAGCGCGATTGTAATTCATTGCGCAGGTGACAAGGGTGATCTGGTAGATCCAGAGAGTTCTGTTAGACTCGATCGGGTCTAGACTTAAGTTAATTTTTGCTATTACAAATCAAGCCAGTTACCATTATGTATATATTTTATATTATAGTACATTTTGTTATTTTGTATATTATGTTATGTTTTTAAAGTATATATAGTAAATTATAAAGACTCTTTGGATAAATGATGTAATGTGGGATTTTATATGTGTGTTTTAAGATACATATGTATATGTTTAAATGTTTTGAGAAAATATGGAGAAATTGAGAAGTATTAGTGAAATGGTAATTTGTTTTTATTGGGAGTGCATTTTTATGCAAGTTGTGTAATTTTTAAATTTTTGGGATGTTCAAATTACTGATAAAATTCTGGCAAATTTTTTCAGAGATTTTTATATAAAGTGCTTATTTTGGAACATATAATTAACTCAACTCAACAAAGCCTTAATCCTAAGTCAATTAGGGTTGGTTATATGAATTCTTCTTTTCTACTCACTATGATTTAGAGTTATCTCTTCTGATAGATGTAACATCATAAGATCATTTTGGACCACCTTTGACCAAGTCAGTTTAGGCCTACCTCTGCCTCTCTTAGCTATTATCTACTCTAACTTGTTCGGTTATTCCAACCAGTGCATTGCTAGGTCTTCGTTTCACATGGTCAAACCATCTCAATCTATGCTCTCTTATCTTATCCTTAATATGTACTACCCCCACTTTTTTTCTAATGCACTAATTGAAGATTCTATCCACCCTAGTATGACCACACATCCATCTTATCATTCTCATTTCCGTAACATGCATTTTACTCATGTGTTATTCTTTTACTGCCCAACACTCACTACCATACATCATCGCATGCCGTATTACAGTATGATAGAACTTTTCTTTTAATTTAATTGGCATCTTTCGATCACATAGAACTCTTGTAGCACCTCTCCACTTCATCTAACCAACTTTAATCCTATAACTTACATCTTCTTCACAACCCCCATCTTCTTGAAGAATAGAGCCAAGATATTTAAAATGAGTATTATGAGGTACTGCTATTTCGTCTAAAATAATTTTGTCTCTTTCTCTATTCTCACTATTAAATCTACAATGCATATACTCGGTCTTAGTCCTACTTAGCTTAAAACCCTTATATTCCAAAGTGCTTCTCCATAACTCCAACTTTTGACTTATCCCTGCTTGAGTCTCATCTATGAATACAATATCATCTGCAAACATCATATACCAAGGGATATCATCCTGTATATGTCTTGTTAGCTCATCTATGACCAAGGCAAAAAGATAAAGGCTCAAAGTTGAACCTTGGTGTAATCCAATAAAAATGAAAAAATTCTTAGTATCCTCTCCCACAGTGCGGACACTGGTGATGGCTCCCTCATACAAATCCTTCAAGACTTAGATATATCATATAGATATTTCCCTACGCTCTAGGACCTGTCATAAAACTTCTTTATGGACTCTATCATATGCCTTTTTCAAGTCAATAAAAACCATATGTAAGTTCTTCTTCATCTCTCTATACTTTTTCATCAAATCTCTTATAAGAAAAATAGCTTCCATAGTTGATCGACTAGACATAAAGTCAAACTGATTTCAGCAGATACAAGTTTCTAACCACAAATGGTGTTTCAAAACTCTCTCTCACAATTTTATAGTGTGGCTCATAAGCTTTATACCTCTACAATTTGAACAATTTTGAATATCTCCATTATTCTTAAAAATAGGTATCAAATTACTTTGTCTCCATTCATTAGGTATTTTCTTTGTACTTAAGATCTTATTGAACAAAGATGTCAACCATGTAATTCATGTATCTCCCAAACATTTCCAAACCTCAATAGGTATTCCATTTGGTCTACAGGCTTTACCAACTTTCATCCTCTTCAAAGTTTCCTTAACTTTCAAAAATCTAATCCACCTAGTGTATTTCACATTTTTCTCCGGCCTAACATCTAAACTCTTAATGTTACCACCATCGTTACCATTAAGAAGTTCTTCAAAATAGCTTCTCCATCATTTTTTAATATCCTCTTCTTAAATCATGACCTTATTTTCTTTATCTTTAATGCACTTAACTTGGTTTAAATCACGATATTTCTTTTTCCTTATCTTAGCCAATTTATAGATAGTTTTTTTTTCCTTCCTTTGTTCCAAGTTTCTCATACAAACTCTTTAAAGATTATGTTCTTGCTTGACTAACTGCCTTTTTAGCATCTTTTTTCGCTTGTTTGTACTACTCAAAAGCATCATTGTTATTACACTTGGGCAAACTCTTATACTATTCCCTTTTACTTCTTACCTCTTTTTGCACTTCTTCATTCTACCACCAAGACTCCTTCGAGGGATGTCCACACCCTTTAGATTCTCTAAGAATATTTCTAGCTACTCCTTTAATTGTTGTAGACATGCCTATCCACATATCATTTGATGACATACTCACATCATCCTCCCACCCTCCAGCTTTAACCAACTCATCTTTGAACAATAATTATTTTTCACTTTTTAAAGTCTACCACCTAATCTTAGGAATATTGTTCCTTCTTGGCCTACTAGTCAACCTCTTAAACTTGACGTTCAAAACTACTAATCTATGCTGAGTGGTCAAAGCCTCACCTGGAATAACCTTACAATCCTTGCATCGAGTTTGATTGGCTTTTCTTGTGAGTATGAAGCCAATCTAACTTCTATTTTTCCCACTTTTAAAGGTCAATAGATGAAATTTTCTTTTTATAAAATATATGTTTGTCTGAATCAAACCATAGGCTAAAGCCAAGAATACTCTTATCTTCTTCATTTCTAATTCCAAAACCATACCTTCCATGTACCTCCTCAAAACCTACTCTGTCTTTTCTTACATGTCCATTTAAGTCTCCTTCTATAAAAATATTTTAATCATTTGGAATCCCTCGCATAAGTTCATCCATACCATCCTAAAATTTTTGTTTGCCCTCCCCATTCAATCTAACTTGAGGGGCATATACACTAACTATGTTGATGGTCTCATTCTGAAGCACAAGTTTAATTGAAATAATCCTATCACTTACTCTTTTCACCGCTACAACCATCTCCTTTAGGTTCCAATCCAAAATTATACCTACTCCATTTTTACTTCTATTTGTACTTGTATACCATACTTTATACCCAGTATTCTCAACTTTTTTATTTTTTCTTCCAACCCATTTAGTCTCTTGAATACAAGCAATACTAATTTTTCTTCTCTCCTTAGTATCAATAAGTTCTCTCAGTTTACCTGTAAGAGATCCAATATTCCAAGTTCTTATTCTGATTTTACTCCCTACTTGTTCTTTCTTATGCTTCTTTCTATAGAATCTTTTACTATTATCTGAACATGTATCTCTCATATTAAAGTGTTTGGGTTTTTAATTAAGAATATAAAAATTTTATTAAATGGGATTGTGACATTCTTATACTTTATACTTATATGTTATATATACTGAGTGTATGTATTATACATATATAGGATATAAGGGTGTTACACCTATTCTCTTGAAGAATAGAGCCAAAGTTCTTAAAATGAGTATTATGAAGTACTACCACTCCATCCAAAACCACTTCTCCTCCCTCTCCATTCGTATTATTAAATCAATAATATATATGCTTTATCTTAGTTCTACTTATTTTAAAACCCTTGGATTCCAAAATACTTCTCCATAACTCCAACTTTGGACTTACTCTTGTTTAGGTCTTATCTATTAACACAATATCATCTGCCAAAATCATACACTAATGAATATCATCCTTTATATGTCTTGTTAGCTTATTTATGACCAAGGTAAAGAGATAAGGGCTCAAAGCTAAAACTTGGTGTAACATAATAAAAACAGAAAAATCCTAAGTATCCCCTCCAATAGTACAGACTCTAGAGATAGCTTCATTATACATATTCTTCAAGACTTGAATATACCATATAGATACCCTCCTGTGCTCTAAAACCTAATATAAAACTTCTCTAGGGATTGTAACACTTAAAAAAAATTCACAATCACCATGCTACATTCCACAAAGCACAAAAATGTCAATATGTTCCTAAATCAACCAAATTTTTAAAAACATTTACAACACCCTCACCTACCAAATTGAATAACAGAAGAATCTCCTTCCAAAGTTAAGAAAAATACAAGTGGTGTAGAAATTCTCAAGTAGCTTGTGATCACATTCAATGACATTTGATAATTCAGGCTCACTTATAGGTTCAACATTTGACAATTGATCACTTAAATTTGGTGGTACTTTAATAATAGTACCAGGCGCAACATCAAAACCCATGATATGAAGAAAAACAAGGTTCAAGGCCCATTAGTATCAATTTAATATTATAGTTAGATTATTTTTTGACAAATTTTGTTTAGAGTGTTGAGAGCTTAGAAAATCATTATTTGAAATAATTACTCTTTTTAGCTTTTTTTCAAACTATGATTCATCAAAGTAATAATTTTTAAAAATAAATAAAAAAATAAAATGTAATATTGAAAACAAGTAACTAGTGAATGCACTCTTAATAATTAAAATCAACTATAAAATTTTCAAGAGTTATTAAGCATAATTATTTACTTGACTAGATTGACTATGATTGGATTGAAAAATTCATGAATTAGAGTATTGGCTAGTCTAATTTAGATAATAAATTAGTTTTATTCTTGGACAAGGCAATTTTTAGAAAATGGTTTATAATTCGTAAAAATGCATATTTTATTATGTGTAATGAGCATGTTATCATCAATTATAGATTGTCCAGTTTGGAAGCATATGTGAAGCTAAAGATTCCTCCTAAAATCAAAATGTGGTGGCTAATTAACAATTTTTTGTCTATTAAAGGAGTGCTTACAACTAGAGGTATCAATATGGACTTGGAATGTCCTAGATGTGCTCAACTTAAGAATTTAATCCCTATCTTACTCTTCTATCCTATGGCTTTCTCAATGTGGTAGTAGCGATAAGTGGATAAGTTCCCCCAGATAATTGTTTTTAAAAAATGGTTTGTGAGTTTGCATAAAATTTTAAAGTAACATCATTTTGATTAGTTTTGCATGTTATCTTTGAAAATATAAGAGTCAAGAAATGATTTGGTTTGGAATAGAAAGGCAACAAATGTTGCAATAATGATAAAATCTTCTTTGGAATTCCTTGAATCATTGAAATAAGTAAATCAAGTTAAATCAATAACAATTATTAGAAATGTTTCTTTGAATGCTATCAAATGGACTTGTCCACCTGAGAAGTTTTGGAAATACAATGTTGACGGAGCCACCTTTCAGTCAATTTCATTTGTTGGGTTTAGAGCTATTATTTGAGACCATAAAGGTAATTTCTTAGTAGCTTAATTCAGTCACATTAAGGACATTCGTGAACCATTAGTGGTTAAACCTCTAATTTTGAGGATTCCCTGAAGTGCCTTTACTAGTATTTTTTTATGGTCCAGATTGTGTTGAAATTGCTTCCAAAATGATTTATTTTTAGGGTCTTTAATTTGATAAAAGATAGATTATTAATAAGTTCCATTTTTATATATTGTACATCTTTACTCAATCAAAAGCTAAACATTTCTTTATATTCGATTAGGTGACAAGCTAATTTGATTGCTCAACATCAAATTTGTATGATAGTCAAAATTTCTTATTTGTATCACCTCTATTATCTTTTAGTTAATAAATTGTTGCTGGTTTTCAAAAAATAAAAAGTCATGTCACCATGATCCAAACTTACATGGTGTTATTTCCATTCATTTTTCTTCATCTATCTTCTCTGTCTTTTCTTCATGCTCATTTGCTTGAAGCAGTGACTTAAGGTTTTTTTTTTTGTAAGGCTTAAATGTATAAAAATACATGACCTTTAGTGTGTTTTGCATATTTATCATAATCTTTTATTTTTTAAAAATAAATACATGATCTTTGAATTGTTGGTAATTTGATACATTTGTTAACTTCACTTTAACATATGCTAATGTGACAAACAACTTATTTATATGAGTCACCCATTAAAGTATGTGGAATTCCATGTCAAAACAACATTTTGCATATTTAACATGACCTTTTTACTTTTTAATAAATAAATACCTGACCTTTAAAGTATTAATAATTTGATATATTTATTAGCTTTACCATAGTGAATATTGACTCATTAGTATGAGTCACCTAAATAAAACATAACGAATATTGACTCATTAGTATGAGTCACCTAAATCAAAAAAATGTGGCATGTCAAGTAAAAAAAATATTATTTTGTGATATATCTTCTTCTCTAAACATCTATAGTATAAACCCTAATTTTGGAATTGAATAACTTTCATTTCTTTATATCACCAACTCAACTTCCTATCTAATCAATGAAAATGAATTCTAGTATAAGAGGCTTGTATAGTTAGTTTAATGGAATTTATGTAGTGAACATTATATTTTTATATGATGGACATTATGTTTGTAGTCAATTTAGATCAATGTGGATATTGAAAATTTATCTCTATATGTGAACATTATCTTATTTGAAGACAATTTCTAATCTTAACAACTTCAAATTTCATTGAGAATCACTTGTCTACAACTGCATCAGACACTAATTAAGACATAATGCACCATTCATATACCAAAACATTTGTTCATAATATATAACTATATGAGTTACAAGTTCAGGTGCAGTGCACCACTAAAAAAACATAATTGTTCACAGTTGTTCCAAATAAAAATCTATTCATCCATAATATATTCTTAACCTTTACTTCCCACTCTCTTGAGTAGAAACACAACTGATAGTTCTTACTTTAGCATTTCTCCCAACCTTGCTTGCATTTGATGCTACTGTAGATCCATTTATGAATTTGACTCTTTTATTCCTGGATTCTACAAATATTATATATATTTGTTAATTTTTTTTATTACAAATATTACATGCATACATTTTCCATTCAACATATTTGTCATACATGTCACATGCTCTCTTACACCATATCCTTTTCTAACCCGAGTAAATGAAAATTAAAGTTAGATGCTAGTCACTTTTAATGGCTTAAGTGTGACATATTCAATAAAATACCATTGCCCTCTCTTTTGTTTAGTATTATGCCGATCACTAATTCTAGTGGTTTGAGATGAGTCTCAGTTGACTTGTAATTTGATGTTAGTATGAACTTGATGTTGAACAGAGAGCTCTGGCTTTTATGAAGCAGTTTAATAGAAAACTGACATAGTGACAGTTTGGTAATTACTGCCAAAAGTTGAAGTTATGAATTAGGCATTCTAAGGGCTTAGCCTAGCGGGAAATGGACCAACAAGTCAAAATCAATGCTTTGCAATGAGTTCCATCATTTTTCGGCCAAATTTCATCATTTAGGCCTCCGAAAACACATTTTATTATTATGGTAGCTTAGGGCATATTTTTATTTTCTTATATATAACTTTTGGATCGAGGCACCATTTGAGCATTTTATTTGTTTCGTTAAATAATATCTTTCTATATTTGTAATTCTTTTTATTTTGGCAATCTGTTGCATTTTAAAAACTTTTCTTATGTAAAATTAGGGTTTCTATAATCCTAATACTTTATATTGTAATATTTGAAGAAGTGTAAGACAATTTTGAGATTTCAATAACAATTTAGAAGAGAAGTTTTTCTCTCATCTTGTATTTATTTCCTTGGCATTCTTAGAGTGAACATGAAAAATACTCTTTTATCCCTTGTTTACTTACTTTTGCTACGTTGGTTGGTATCAGGGACTAGTTTGTTCTTGGACAACGGTGGCACCCTGAAGACAACCATAACAACGCATAGAGGAGGTTTATGAGCATGACCACATGGCCCATCTTGATGAGGATCGGATGGGACAGTAATGGATGAACAAATGGAACAGATGATGGACTAGTTAACAAAATGAATGATACAACTCATGGGGGGGTCAGAATATGGTAAACCCTAACCAGCGAGGGAACCCTAATGTAGATGGATCTGATGGAGGTTCTGATGTTGAAGGAGGAGTGTATTATAAAGAGAAGCCACATAGATGATACATAGCTCCTGTTGAAGATAGCCACAGAGAATCTGAAATGAGAACAAAAATACTAGAATTCCTTGGCGACCTTAAACCAGATGAATTTTTGGATTGGTTGGCTATAGCACAAGAGATCATGAAATTTAAAGGAGTGTCTAATGATAAACATGTCTCCTTAGTTACAACAAGGCTATGAGATAAGGTAGCGGCTTGGTGGCAGCAGTCCAAATTAACCATGAACAGACAAGGCAAGGCTAAGATCGTTAGTTGAGAAAAATGAAGAAGCATTTGCTATATGAGTTTTTGCCTCACAATTTTTAAATGTTAATGTACCAGAGGTTGCAGAATTTGAGGTAGGGCGCTAGGTCAATGAACAATTATACCAATGAATTTTACCAATTGATAGCCATAAATGATATACACGAGATAGATGATCAGTTGATGGCGAGATATATTGGCAGTCTAAGGGTGCAGACTCAAGATACTGTCAATTTATTTGATCCTATCTATATCTCTGCTGCTCATCAGAAAGCTTTACAGATAGAGGAACACTCCAGGCAAATAGGTACTTTGGCATCCTCTGCCAATAAAAGAGGTAATGGCAGTAGTAGTGGTGTTAGTGGCAGTGGTGCAACCAACATTAACAAAGGCACTGCCAATTTAAACCAGTACAACAGAACAACTAGTGGTGGTTTGGAGTGCTTTGGATGTGGTGAAATTAGGTATAGGAAATCTGAGTAAGAAAACAACAAGGAAAAAAGGCACTCTTTATGGAAACAAATGACTATAAAGATGGAAGTGTAGACCTTGTAGGAGAACTAGTGTTTGATGAAGAAGATGTGGTTGATGAAGAGGTGGAGGCAGGAGATACATGTGTTGCCTTGGTCGTTATGCGATCTTGTTTGACATCTAAGGCCGTTAAAGATGATTGGATATGGAGTAACATTTTTTAATCTACAAGCACTATTCTCGGTAAGGTCTGCCGCTTTATCATTGATGTTGGTAGTTGTAAGAATATTGTTGTAACAGAGGCAGTGCAAAAACTGGGAATGTAGATTGAAAAGCATCCCATGCCCTACAAACTGGCTTGGTTAAAGAAGGGTGGTGAGGTAACTATTTCATAATGAGCTTTGGTAACCTTTTCCATTGGTTCTAAGTATAAAGATAGTGTGTGGTGTGATGTGGTTGCTATGGATGCATATCATTTATTGTTAGGAAGACCTTGGCAATATGATAGGAAGGTCATTCATGATGGTCATGCTGATACTTATTTCTTTGTATTTAATAATATGAAAATTGTATTACTGCATAGTAAAGAGCCAGAAAAGTTAAAACCAACTGGGGATAGTACTAAACTGTTGTCGTTGGCTAGATTTATTAATGAGTTGCATGACACAGAAATTGGTCTTTGCTTTTATTAGGAAGGAGGCTACCACAGAGTTGAAAGTTCCTAATGAGGTAGCCCCTTTAGTGGTAAATTTTGAATATGTCTTTCCAAATGAGCTGTTTAATGGGTTACCACCCTCATGTGACATTCAACACCATATTGACTTGGAGCTTGGTGCGACTTTACCAAATATACCACACTACCGGATGAGCTCTAGTGAGCATGAGGAGTTGTAGAGGCAGGTAGAGGAATTGGTAGCTAAGGGTTATGTGTGAGAGAGCTTAAGCCCTTGTGCAGTACCAGCCCTATTGGTTCCTAAGAAAGATAGTTTTTGGAGTATGTGTGTAGATAATAAAAGCCATCAACAAGAATACTGTGAGATACAAGTTTCCCATCCCTTGTTTGGATGATTTATTGGATTAGATCAATGGTGCAACAATCCTTAAATGTGGGTACCTCTATATTCGGATACGACCAGGAGATGAGTGAAAAATGGCCTTTAAAACTTGAGAAGGGTTGTATGAGTGGTTGGTAATGCCATTTGGCTTGTCAAATGCACCAAGCACCTTTATGCGGGTGATGAGCCAGGCATTGAGGCCATTCACTGGCAAGTTTATTATAGTATACTTTGATGATATTTTGATTTATAGTGCTAACCTTACAGAACACTTGCAACACTTGCGAGAGGTTCTAATTGTGCTTTGCAAGGAAAAGTTATATGCAGTAGTAAAGAAGTGCATTTTTCTAACACCTAAGGTGTTGTTCCTGGGATACGTGATTTCTGAAGAGGGGTTACAGGTTAATGAGTCCAAGGTTGAGGTGATTAGGTAGTGGCCTCAACCTAGTACAATTATAGAAGTCTGCAGTTTCCATGGGCTTGCCTATTTTTACAGATGCTTCATCTCGCAATTCAGTAGTATCATGGCCTTATGATAAATTGTATGAAGGATGGCAAATTTATATGGACAGAGGCGGTGGAGGAAGCCTTTCAGCTTATTAAGACACGCTTGACCACTACTACTATCTTCCTGATTTTTCACAAGCCTTTAAATTATTACACTGTGATACTTCTAAAATAGGCATTGGGGCTGTTTTGAGTGAAAATGGAAGACCTGTAGCATACTTCAGTGAGAAGCTCTCGGGTTCCAAGCGTAATTGCAGTACCTATGATGCAGAATATTATGCAGTAGTTCAAGCAGTAAAGTATTGGAGGCACTACTTGTATAACAGAGAGTTTGTTTTATACACAGACCATAAGCTTTGAACATTTGCATATCCAAGACAAGGTGTCCTTACGATATGCTCCATGGGTGGCCTACCTTGGGTGTTTTACTTTTGTGGTAAAACACAAGTCAAGAGTTACAAAGAAAGTTGCATATGCTTTAAGCATTAAGAGCAATCCCTTGGTTATAATGCTAGTTGAGGTACCTGATTTGGACCCTTTTTATGACTTATTTATTACTAATCCTCTCTTTGCTACTATTTTGGAAAAGGTTGAATTAGGTGAAAGGATAGATTTCTTGCTGCATGATGGGTTCTTATTCAAAGGGGACCAATTATGTATTCCGAATTGCAGCTTATGCCTCAAGATCATTTGAGAGTTACAAGGCGAAGGGCATATTGGTCGTGATAGAACCATATAACTGGTTCAAGCCTTCTATTTTTGGCCCACCATGTGAAGAGAGGTGGACAAGTATGTACAGAGTTAATACACAACTGAATTTTAGCAGTGCTTATCACCCACAAACTGATGGTCAAACTGAAGTGAAGAGTTATTGATTGGTGATGATGTGAAGAGTTGAAACCATAATTTATGCCAGGCTCGGTTTGCCCATAATCATGTCATCAATAGAAGTTTAGGTTTCAACTCTTTCAGGTTGTGTATTCTATTGTGCCTAGGGACCTATTAGATCTTCTTCCTCTACCTGACAAGACCAGAGTTCATGGAAAGGTATCAGATTTTTGTGGCTAATCTGCAGGACATTCATAAAGCAGTGCACACCAACTTAATTCAAGCCAACTCCAAGTACAAATAAGCTGCAGACCGTAAGCACCGCCATGTTGAGTTTGAGGTGGGAGATTTTGTATGGGCTTTCCTCACTGAAGAGCGCTTCTTAATTAGACAGTATAATAAGCTTTATGCCAAAAAGATTGATCCTATGAAAATCATTGAGAAGATTAATCCTAATACCTACTGCCTCAAATTGCCCAGCCATATACGTGTACTGATGTATTTAATGTGAAGTATTTGATTCCTTTTAAGGGGACTCTTCTGATGATGATTCTATTGCTGATAATTCAAGGGAAAAACTTTCTCTATCCTGAGGGGAATGATGCGAAATAAAGAGCTCTGGTTTTCATGGAGTAGTTTGATAGAAAACTGTCATAGTGGCAGTTTGATAATTACTATCAAAAGCTGAAGTCGTAAATTGGAAGTTCTAAGGGCCTAGCCCAATGGAAAATGGGCCAACGGGTCAAGGTCACTATTTTGCTGTGAGGTCCATCATTTTTTAGTCAAATTTCATTATTTAGGCCTCCGAAAATGTGTTTACTGTTATATAGCTTAGAGCATATTTTTATTTCCTTATTTAGAACCCTTGGATCGAGGCGTCATTTCGGCATTTTGTCTACTTCGTTAAATAACATCTTTATATATTTGTAATTCTTTTTATTTTGGCAATCTGTTGCATTTTGAAAACTTTTATTATTTGAAATTAGTGTTTTTATAACCCTAATGCTTTATATTGTATGTGTGAAGAAGTGTAAGACAATTTTGAGATTTTAATAATAATTCATGTAACACCCCTTCCCGACCTACGAATAAGCCGAGGAGGAATGCTACATCGGGATACGAGCTCTGGTTATGTCAGCTTCCTTAATGTTCCTTATAAAAATTTTCCAAAAATTTTGACGGAGTCTCCCTTAAAATTCTAGGTCCCAAGTGTCAACAAAACTGATTTTTCTTATTTTTGAAAAATATTTTGTTTCACAATTCAACTCAAGCACACTCCCAATAATCCACCCTTATAACCTCAACTACAATCCTGCAAGAAGAATTCACACTTCTATATTCACAACCCAACTCAATTTAAAACCATACAGTTATTATACATTACTAGATTTACATGCTACATCAAGTTATCTCTTTGTATTGTTCAAATAAGTACATGCCAGTTTCTAATACCAAAATACAAAATGAAGAGCACCACCTAAGTTTGTTGATGACCGACAGATCGCAGGACTCCTCTGCTCGCTACTGGCTCCTTGCTAATAGTCTACGAGTTTAGAAGAAACTAAACTCGCTAAGCATTGCTTAGTGGGTACTTTAACTAATTACGAAAAATAAATAATAAAAGCAATGAGTCGTATTGAAAAATAATATCACAGTAAAAACAATCCATACATGTCATATATTCAGTTATTATCATTTTATCAGTTCGCTCCACAAGGTAATTTGGTAGACTAACGTATGGTAAGGAACTAACTGAAACAACTGTATATATATTCTGTGGCTGTGGCCCTAAAAAATTGCGGACCAACTGTGAAATCTGTGGCCGAAGCCCTCGAACCGGAGTCCTATATAACTCGGGCGATTGCCCTATATAACTCGGACCGAAGTCCTATATAGCTCGGGTCGTCACTCTATATAACTCAGACCGAAGTCCTATATTAAAGTAGCACTGCATATAGTATGATATATCATACCCTTACCCTACTCAGTACTATCCCAGATACCCAGTGGAGCCAAAATTTTCATGTCATTTCTTAATCGAATATGCATTATACAATTATCGACTTATGTTTCTTATATTATTTCAACGTGAAATATCATATTTTGTCATTTTAATAACATATTATGCTCATTTATATGCATAAGGAATCAATTGGATTATTTTTGAAAAATGACCAAATGAATATTAGCAAAATGACCATATAAATAGTAAATTCTGGTTTTGGACTCAACTTGATCCTTATTTTGAAAAATTGTATAAAATAATCTACTTGACTAAAAACTCTAAAATGTTTACAGAATTTAGTTTTACATCTTAAAATCATTCCTTTAAAATTTCAGATCAAACTGGACACAAAATCTTGGTCAAGTAGTTCACCCAACCAAACTGCTCCAGTTGCCCTGCATCCTGGCAGTAGTTCTAAATTTTGTGAATTTCGTAATTTAAATTCAATCAATGTGGTTCCAAATTATTTTTCTCAAATATTAGACTCACTAAAAAACAACATATCCAAAATTTAATTGAAGATTATTTTTGTAAATTTTATTAAAAATCCGGAAACATGGCTGTCTCAGTCAAGGTACCTCCTAGAGCAGGTTTAACAGAAATAATTTTTCCATAATCATAACCATCCCGAATTCAAATCAAAATATTTTTCAGTCATTCTAGATGCATTGAGGCACAACATATCAAAAATTTACTTCAAGAACATTTTTCTATATTTAATTAAAAATCATACAAGTCACAACATTTCACTAATTCTAAAACAGAAAAATTTCAAGAAAATGAACAAACAATTAGTTAAAGTACCAAACCTTGCTTTTCCTTGCTCTTCTTGTTTATTTCACTTCCTTTCCTCTCTAATCTCCTTGATTTCCTATGAATTTAACATGTCATATATACAAAGGTAAAAACCCTAGGTATAGACATAGTCTTATCTTATGATTTTTCTAATGGTTGCTAGCTTATTTTCACCATTAAACACCGTCATTTCTTTCATCAAATCCTTCAAATAATTATTTCTTGAATTTTCTCCAAATCTAGCTACATGAACCCTAATTTCAATCTCTTAAATTAACCATTAATCCATGAAACTAAAACTAGAGATATGTTTCTCTTACCTTATAATCTTGTTTGTCACCAAAATCTTCAACTAAAAGCCTTAAACTTTGGAAAAATCACCTCCTTCTTCCTTCTCTTATGGTTTGGACGAGTTCACCATGTAAGGGAGGGCTTTTATTTTCTTTCCTTAGCTTATTTTGATCCAAATGGCAGCCATAAGTGGTGAAAATATGTTGGTATAGATGTTGACTTCCAATTGGTACACCTTATAGCAAAAATGGCCACTTTTAATTGGTCCACTTGCCTTCTTCTTTTATCTATTTATTTGGCAAGCCATTAGGCTTCCTTTTATTCATATTTTGACCCCCAAAGTTATATTTAATTATAAAATAGCCCCTCCGGTGGAAACGTCCAAAATGCCCTTGTCAGAAAATCGCCCGTAACTTACAAACCGTGCATTTTTTGGAAAAATCGTGCGCCACCATTACGACCCGATTAATCCCGAGAATACATTTATGGCATCCGTTAGGGTCACTATTAAGAACCGACACAACTTTTCAAAAAATTACTCTTAGGTCCTCGGCCTTTCGAAAAATTATCTTTAGGTCCCGTCGACTTCACGGACCTCCTTTGCACACCGATTTTATTTTTGACTATCTCGAGCCTCTATTTGACCACTTATTTATGTCATTCTTGCCTAATACTCGACTACCTAAACTTTGGGATGTGACAATTCAGAAGAAAAATTTTTCTCTCATCTTATGTTTATTTCCTATACATTCTCAGACTAAATAGGAAAATACTATTTTATCCCTTGTTTACTTACTTTCACTACGTCAGAACTTATTTATCCTAATGATTGGACAAATCTTGTCAATATTCATATTGATCTAAACTAAATAGAAACATGATGTCCACTACATAAAAAAAAAATATTCACTACATAAATTCTATTAAACTAAATACGGAAGCATCTTGTACTAGAATTTATTTTCTTTGATTAGAAAGGAAGATGAATTGGAAATAAGGAGAAATGGAACTTATTCAATTCAAAAATTAAAATAAAATGAAACTTATTCAATTCAAAAATTAAAATTTATACTATAGATATTTAGGGAAGAAGTTAATATCATGAAACAATATCTTTTTAATGTGAAATGCCACACTTTTTTAATTGGGTGACTCATACTAATGGGTCATTTGCTATGTAAACATTTGTTATAATAAAGCTACAAATATATTAAATTGCCAATACTTTAAAAGTCGTGTATTTATTTATCAAAATATAAAAAAAGTCATTTTAAATATGTAAAAAATTATTTTAGTATAGAATACTACATATTTTAATGGGTGACTCTATAAATAAGTTGTATGCCATATCAACATTTGTTAAAGTGAAATTAACATATGTATAGAATTGTCAATAATTTAAAGGTTAAGTATTTATTTATCAAAAATAATTAGTCATGATAAAATATGCAAAACACACTAAAGATCGTATATTTTTTATGAATTTAGGCTTTTATTTACCGAGAAGAAGATGAATATAAGGATAGAAAAAGGAGCAAAAGAGAGGTCAAACACTTAATCTTGTTTGAGAAAAACATAAATATACATTTATTAAAGATAAAGTAAAAAAATATTAAAATTATAAAAATATTAGTCATATTATAAAATAAAAATTTAAAAGATGAAATGACCAAATTACTATTTATTATAATTTATT
Organism: Garcia nutans; assembly: GCA_947685225.1. Classification (NCBI taxonomy): domain Eukaryota; kingdom Viridiplantae; phylum Streptophyta; class Magnoliopsida; order Malpighiales; family Euphorbiaceae; genus Garcia; species Garcia nutans. The sequence goes on from CANTUV010000035.1 coordinate 13,915,242, forward strand.
AATTTACTTTTCATCTATTAAAGAAATTTTATAAGAAAGGGAAAGCCTTAATTTATACACACATTTCCAATCAAGTATGAGAATCATCATTCATTCGTATACCTTCCCATCTGTTTCCTTAACCCCAGTCTAATAAGGCTATTAATAAATTATTATTGGCTTTCGAGGAAAAAAAGAGAAATGTTGTCATCATGATAAAAACTTAATGGTGTCATTTTCATTCATTTTACTTTATCTATCTTATCTGTCTTTTCTTCGTGCACCTTTGCTTGAACTCCCATAAACCCTAGATTGGCTCAAGCCTGTGGAACATAATTTAATCACATTATTTGAGCACCTAATTCAAATTTAGGGTTTCTCTATTTCTCAACTTTTTAAATGTACTAATTACAGGGGTGAACATCGGTCGGTTCGATTAATTAACTGACCGAATAGACCGATAGCCGAATTGATTTTTTTAAAATTTTTTAACCGAACCAACCGAATTTCTATTTTAATTGGTTCGATTAATTAACCAAATCAAATTAATTACTTCAGTTAATTAATCGAACCGACTAATTTTTTTAAAATTTTATAATAAAAATTTTATTTAGAATAAAAAATTAATATAATTAAATAACTAAATAAAATTTATTAAAAAAATTAAAAAATAATTTTATTTTACAATAAAAATTATATTTATATAAAAAATTAATATAATTAAAAAATTAAAAAAAATAATAATTAAATAAATTTATTTTAAAAAATATTCGGTTAACGGTTAATTGATCGAATTGAATTGGTTAATCGTTAATTAAATTAAAAATTAAATTTATATAAATTTTTTTATCTGATTAAATTATTTTAAATTTAATTAATTAAATTAAATTTTTAATTAAATAAATTTTTTCGAATTTATTTAATTGGTTAATCAAAATTTGCCCGGCCTTGACTAATCGAAGTAATGTTATTTTATTTCATTTTCCCTGTTTCAAGCCTGGCAGATTTTTTATAAATTTGCTTAATTGATGTGAAGATTTAAAGTTTCAGATGGTATAGCTCTAATTGTTTCAAAACCATTTGGCATTTATCTGGTTTTCTTGTTTTATCATATTTGAAAGTTCCTTTGTTTTTGGCAGGATCTGTGGATCGAAGAACTGCCACAGTACGAGCATATTCAACAAAATGATTTTTCATATCGGAAGTAAGACAGCCTTTTTTTTTTTTTGTGATTTTTAAATACTAGATGGTAAACACAATAATCGAGAGATAAAGATTTTTTTTTTGGGAATTATAATTGTTGGGAACAATTTCACTTTGAATTTTAGATGTACTGTGTTTGTTGAAATTTGTTCATTTGTTTGTTTTGGTAATTGTTTCAGACATAGGAAGCAAAAAGAAGAGGACATTGCCATATGTGAATGCAAATTTGATATAAGTGATCCTGAGAGTGCTTGTGGGGAGAGGTGCTTGAATGTTTTAACAAGCACAGAATGCACATCTGGTTATTGCCGATGCGGCATCTTTTGCAAGAATCAGGTTAATACAATACTAACTAGTCGTATCTTTGTTTGTGTTTATGCATTTTTATTTCTATAAGATAGGATCTATAAAATTATGACTTTCAAATATTCTGTGTGCTTGTTGAGTGTGTGAGATAAATATTGTTGGATAAATCATATTTTTCTATCCTAGTATGGACTTATGATGTTTGAAATTTCATGTTTTAGTAGATTATATTATGAACTGCATGGATACATCATTTTTATATGGTAATGGACTAAATGATGCAGATATGTATAATCAATGGGCTCTCTGCCTCTTTTTTTTTTAGTGAATTTTTGCAATCTTTCTTTTTTCCTTTTTGCAATTACCATTTAATATGTTAATTTCAATAATCTTTTTAATGTAAAATTGTGAACTTCAGACGATTTTTTTTTTAAATCAGAAGAATAAAATACAAAATGTGTTATTATATGCCCACAATTCACTTTAGCGTAGAAGCATATGCTTAACACTGTCTTAGCTTTTCTTTTGCTTACCCTCTTTTGTAGAAATGCCTTTTATTTTGCTTTAATGAGTTTCTAGAGCCTTTCTGTGGGTAATAAAGACAATCCTAGTTTAGGAATAAATCTTTCTGTGAGTCAGATGAAGATATAGAGGTTTCTTGTTCACGCATCACTGAAACTAAACTTTTTCTGTTATATTTCATTCTTTTAACAGAGATTTCAGAAATGTGAGTATGCAAAAACAAAGTTATTTAAAACTGAAGGGCGTGGTTGGGGTCTTCTTGCTGACGAGGAAATAAAGGTAACAGTAACCTCCTGGCATGAACTTGTGTACTCATATAAACATTCAATGTTGAGTGGAATCTTTGGTTAACTAGTTACTGTTAAGATCATTGAGTATTAGCTTTTCAAGAACAAGATGATGAACACATTATCAATATGAAATTGTCATGCTTATTGTTGTTCTAAGAGAGCATTTCTTTCTTAAATAATGCAGGCTGGACAGTTCATTATTGAGTATTGTGGAGAAGTAATATCATGGAAAGAAGCAAAACGAAGAGCCCTAGCTTATGAAAATCAAGGTAAAATATAATTTGATAATTCATAATTTATATGCCTGTGTTTCCTTTAATGGAAAGCAGTTTGATTTTTTTGTGTGGTTTGATACAGGTCTCAAAGATGCGTTTATTATTTCACTCACCTCCTCTGAATCCATTGATGCCACTAGAAAGGGCAGCCTAGCCAGATTTATAAATCATTCATGGTAATCCTCTTTCATTAGGAAGGATGGAAGACTTGGATACTTGTGGGGTTTTGTGCTTCCTTAAACACTTGTGTTTTTCTAGTTTTGACGCTGACTGTTTCATAAATAAAATATTGTAGCCAGCCTAATTGTGAGACAAGAAAGTGGAATGTTTTGGGGGAAATAAGAGTTGGAATATTTGCAAAGCAGGATATTTCAATTGGCAATGAACTAGCATATGATTATAATTTTGAATGGTATGGTGGTGCTAAGGTTCGCTGCCTCTGTGGCGCATCCAGCTGTTCTGGGTTTCTGGGAGCGAAATCTCGTGGTTTCCAGGTAAATTTTGAATGGTTGTAATAGTTCTGAATCTAAATTGGAACAAATGCAAAGAAGGTAAAAAAAAAAAAATTCGATGCATTTTGGGCTGGTACCAAGAGCCTAGTGGTCAAGTACCTGCATTTTAGTGCAAGAGGTCAAAAGTTTAAATCTTGGCTGTCTTACCTTTAAGAGTTTTTGCTGTCCCAAAAAGTAAATAAATTCAATTCAATTGTTTGGGAAATAGGGAAACATGCATATGCTAGTATCAAGTTAAATGGTCTTCCATTGTCCTTGACCTACCTTATTTCATTTTTTTTTGTTTGGCTTGCTTATTTTCGGTATAATGTAGGTGATTCTAATTATGTGTTTTCTTTCTTCCCATGTGTTCAACAGGAGGATACTTACCTATGGGAAGATGATGATGAAAGGTAATATTCATCCCTTTCTTTAATGTATTGCACTAAAGTTTTCTCATCTCTAATTTATTCAATATTAGCATATTTTTTTTATCTTCATTATACAGTGGCCAGCTTTTTTTCAGAGAAATGTGTGGACATAATGCACTTAGCTCATTGACTTTAGTTTACTAGATTTAATGCAAAAATACTCTGATACTCACACAGATCTGCCATCCCCCAGTCTAACCAAAACTGGACTAAATTTAAGACACCCCTGTATATAATAACTACATGCCAGCTTAAGCTATCAGCGATAATGAAGCTTCTAGCATCACAGTGGTAGACAGATTATCTCAACCTGATTTTCATAGGTTAAACCTAGTGTGAGGGAACTTGAAAGAGAGGAAGAGAGAGAAAAATAACTTTTAAGCAGAGCTTTTCTTCTGTTAGTTCTTGTTTGGTTTTTGTTTAAACAATGCCCTTAACATCAATTTTTGTACTTCTAATTAGTGTTTGCTTTATAGTGTTGGACCTGGGCATATCGTGGTTGACTGGAGTGACTTGGCTACTTAACCAATCTGGACTTTAAGTAGGATTGTTTTTAGGCTGAAAAATGAATCCAATGTAAGCCCCTCAAATTGGCTTATCAGTTTCTTTCAGTTTTCGATGTTTCTTTTTAGTAGACTTGTGGCACAGATTGTAGGATTAAATAATTAGAGTGTTAATTTTAGTCAGAAATTTCCAAAGCCAAGACATGAATAGATTGCAATAATTCTAACTGTAGATGCACCATCACACCCTTTGTTAAAACTATTGCTTGTTCTTTTACTTTTTGTTCTCTGCCTTATTTATATTAATTATCTTGGGGAAAGCTAAGGTATTTGTGCTGCATAGAGCATTTGTTGACTGGTTTCTTTTTAAACAGTTCTCAAGTTCATGTTTTTAGTTTTGCCTTTTATCTAGAGTGGAAAGAAAGGTTCAAAGGGGTTTGATGTGAAAAAGTTGTGCACATACTAGAAAAGTGAACATGATACTGCACGTATAACATCTCCAAGGTTATGTTTGTCCAGTGAGTTCAGCTGGTATGCTAATAGCTTCAGCAGGTTGATGCTGGTGGTATCTATGATTGACCTGAAAACATAACTTGAACAAAGCACCAACCTTTTAGAGTATTATTTGTATATAGATTATAATGTTTTGTCTCCTGTTCTTCTTAAGACAACATTGAGGCTGATGTTTTACTTCTTTGTTTATTTGTATCTATCTCTATCCTAGAGCAAACTTTTTGTTCCGCTAGATTCCATCTCCTTTTTTTTCTTTAAAAAAAAAGTTATATCCCTATTGCAGAGACTGGCAAATGGAAGCAGTGAAGCTTCACCCCTTTCATATTTTTTATTGATTTAAAACCTGAACATGTATTATTGCTCTTGCCCTTGTGATGCCATCAATCAATAAAACTACTTAGTTGTAAAATTAGTTATTCTCTACTCACTTCTGCTTCTTATTGTTCTGAGATGTGTTCTTGCCATTTCAAGTTGATTGATATTTTCATTTGATAGGCCATTTTCACCTAGTAATTTGCTATATATGATACCATCTAACTGGTTTTTCCTTCCACCCATTGTTTTCCTGATCTTTTCCTATCAAAACTCTTGACTCGGAATGCTGTTATGTGCTGTGTCAATGCAAGAGCTTCCTGTTTTGGTGTTGTGGTTCTTATATTCCAGTTAAATCTCACATTAAACACACTGCAAAGTTGTGCTGTTTCTTGTGCTGCAATGTGAATTTTGTCTTTGTGATATGTTGCCCCAGTGATATGACATTCTTTTTGAATTTTGAAAACACGTCTTAGAGAGCATTGTTGGATGCAGGTATTCTGTTGAAAAAATTCCACTGTATGATTCTGCAGAAGATGAACCTGCCTTGAAGCTCCCAAAGATTATGAACTCCCCCAATTCTTTGTTTGATACTAGCAGGAATGTTGAATTCTCTATGATTCCAAATTTTAATGTGGGATCTGAACTAAAGGTGGAGTATGATGCTCTTAATGTTCAGCCACTTGATTCAATTTCAACAGAAGGTGCAGTTATCAAGCCAGTAAAAACTGAATCAAGTGTAGAGATGAACATGTATTCTCAAGATGGTCAACAGGCATTTGTGCAAAACAATGCAATGATCCCCCTCACTGGAGCTGATAGTGCGTGCAGTAATTATCAAATAGGGCGAGGCCCTGTGCCAAAGAAATGTTCAAAGCATTTTCCTAAAGTGAAGTCAAAGCATCTGGCAGAAAAGCAAGTTGATGCAAAACATGTTGTCAAATTCTTAGCTGTAAAAGAAGCACAAGAGGAAGTGCTCACATATGAGGTACGGACTGCCTACTGTGTATACATTTATGGTTAAGACTAGTTTATGCGAACTTAGCTGGATATGATACCTAGTTTTGCATTAATTATGATCGTTTCAAACTTGATTGAAGTGAATTTAAGTTTCCTAATAAGCATTGGCTTTGTTAGCTTGAACCTACTCTGCATTGGTCTTATTGTTGAGAAGGAAAAAGAAAATGGGAAAAATGGCCAATATATAAATGCATGGATTATTCCTACAATGTTTCCATTGGGATCTAATTTGCAATCTAAATTTTAAAAATTTGATCATCCCTTGGTGACTGTATATAGGGGTGGACATCAAATAGTTAACCAACCGAATTTTTTATTAACTGATCGAAAATTGGTTTGGTTAACCGACCATTTGAATCTGCGGCCGGTTCGTTTGATAAATTTAGGGGGATTTGGGTTTTGTTCGGTTAACGGTCAACTGAGTCTTGCTGCTCGGTTAACTATTAACCGAAAAAAAGGATATAGACTCCTATGGGAGAAACAAAATCTGATGTTGGCCAAAGTTGATCCACCTCCACCAAGCATTGTTGCTGGCAAAGCCAACCCCATTTGAAATTCTGTCTTAATGTTCCCTTCAAGTTCGTCATCACTTCATCATTGCTTGCACTGATCAGTGCTTGGTCCACCAAAAGTTATATCATCGAGCTTGATCTAAACATACAACAAATCGTTGTAGGACGCTCTTGATCAGTGACTCCTTATGCTGATTCACCTTCCACCCTTGGCGCCTGTGAACCCAATCATCACTAACTATCCCTTTTGGCTATGTTTACGAATTGCAAATCTATGGAGTTTCAAGCTATGAATTGAGTGAGTGTTTTTTTTTCTTTTTTTTTTTTCCGTTTTTAGGGTGGATTGAAACTTGAATTTTTAGGGTTTCCAAGCCATGATTATGGGTTTTTTTTTTTCTTTTTGTAGTTGATTTCATATCCCTTTTTCCGATTAATTCAGTTTGGATTTTCTTCATGCTGGGTTTTGATAGATAGTTTCTGTAGATTTAATAGTGCGTTGGCGGCTGCGGTTACAATATACTGATTTTGGGTGTTTACTGTTTAATATGGTAAATTGGGAAAAGAAGAAGGTATGAAGACTTATCAAACCACTTAAAATCTATTTTAATTGATTTTATTATATCCTGGATGGGCCAAAAATGAAGACTTTTTGTGGGTAATAGTGTAGGGTTTGGTGGAAGATTTTTAATTCCAAATATAAGAAAAAGAAGAAAAAAAAAGTAAAGGAAATGAATTGGGTTTGTGTTATTCTTGCTTGCATTTTTAAGGTAGCCATGGCCATGGTTGTTAGTCTTATCAAGAAACAGAGAAAAGCAGTAGGGGATTTTGCTTATCTGTCTTTATGCTATCTACCAAAAAACAGAGATAAAGGAGAAAAATAAAAAGCAACAAAACAGATTACTAATTTGAATAATAGTGTTGGAAAAGTTTGGATTAAAAATTTGAAATATAGAGATAAAGACACTTAGAGAAATGATTTGGTGGTCTTTAGTTATATGCAAACAGTAATTTGTTCTTGGTCTGACTTCAATTCTCAATTACTTTTTTTTTTAAAAAAAATTCTCATATAAAATTCAGTTAAATTGAAAATTAACTGGACCGACCGATAATTAACTGAATCGACCGAAACTGAAGTTTGGCGGATTTGGTAAAAAAAATAAGTATTCGGAAAAATCTGTTAGGATTTGGTTTGGTTGATTAATTAATCGATTGACCGAATGCCCGCCCCTAACTGTATGACAATATTTACCCTCCTTATAGTTTATGTTCTTGATGCAGCTTGTATTTTTTATTTTGTCTTTTTTGGTTTTTATCTGCTGTGGAATTTATAACTCTAAAAGCTGAACCTAAGTATGGATATCTAAAGCTTCATGAATTGAACAATAGTGTTCTGTGAATATCCTTAACCTATATGACCTTAATCTAAGAGATGCATGCTTGTCAATGTTGCACACTTGAAAACCTAAAAATTGTAGAGAGAGAAGACAGGAGGCCTACGTATGCAATAAGTTTGCGGATGCTTTCATATGTGATTTTGCAGCGCTGCAATTGTAGGCTTAGCAAATTTTGGGCATTCAATGCTTCTTTCCTAATAATAATAATTCTAAAAATTTCTATTAGTTTTTGTAGTTCACCATGATAGGCATTACAGCAAGGTGAAGTGATAGGTAGTCTAGTTACAAATCCTGAACTCTATATGCTTGTTTCATTTTATGTGCTATTTTGACGAAAGTCTCACTATTATCATCATAAAGATTGATGTTAGGAGTGGTTCCTAACCGATACCTTAAGGGAGAATTACTTGAAGAATTGAGAAGAGAGAATAAGTAAGGAAGAAGGAAAATGAGAGGGAGAGAGAAGGTGAGCATAATAGGAAGAAGGAAATTAACTCAATTCATTCATGCGTTTTTCACAGAAGAATGAGGTATACATAGCAATCCTAGGATGAGCTGTAAAAACCATCACTAAGACATATGATACCTATACCCTATATGAATTATGCCAGCTCATGCTGGTATAACAAAAGTCTTTTGATTTATTCTATCTAACTCATCCTTTTACAAATCTATTCCTGCACCTATATGTAACATTACCCCCACCTTTTGAAAATTCTTGTCCTCAAGAATGAAAAATTTTGGGGAATTAATTGTAGATGAATTGGTTGTCTTCCCAAGTGGCATCGATGAGAGGTAGTTGTTGGTATTTGATGGAAGCTGATGAACATGGTTGTCACCACGGAGAATGGTTCGGGAGTTCAATGCTTTTTCTGGTAAAGTTTGGAACTTGCCTTGGGTTAATGGAGGCAGCTTAGTCATTGAATGGATGTTCTCTCTGATCTTTTTCAACAGTGAAACATGAAAAAAAGGGTGAAGGAGGCTGTCTGAAGGAAGTTGCAGCTTGCAGGTAGCCTTTCCAAACTTTTTGAACACTTGAAATGGTCCATAATATTTTGTGGAAAGTTTTGAGTGGCTGTAGGGCTAGAGCTTCAAGGAAACCCAGTCTCCAACAACAAATTCTCTGTTAGTGCGGTGCCTATTGGCTTGTTGCTTCATTTTGTTCTTGGAGGCAACAAGTTGTTCCTACAAGTATGAATTCATGGCAGCTATGGAATTTAAGAGTTCTTCAACTAATGCTACAGTAGTTGGACCATATGGCACATTAAGAAGAGGGAAGAGGGGGAGGAAACTCCTATAATGCTTGGGAAGAGCTCGTCTTTATGGCACTATGGAAGGATGTATTGTATCAAATTCAACCAAACTGAACCATTTAACCCATTGCTTAGGCTTGTGAAAGATCATGTGTTGCAAGTCTCCAAGCATAGATTAAGCCGTTCACTTTGGCCGTCTTTTTTTTGGGGGGTGGGTGGGATGGGGATGGGATTGTGATAGGCAGAATTGAAAAGTAATTTGATACACTAAGAGTTTCATAAATTCTCGTCAGAACCCCTATAAAAATCTTATATCTATCAGATACAATTGTTTTTTGCATCCATAAAAATTTGATCTAGAAATACTTGTGCCACCTTTGTTGCGTTACAGGGACAAGATAAAGGAATAAATTGGACAACTTTGGAGAATCTCCACCACCATGAAAATTGTATCAACATTTGATTTCAGCAATTTTTTTATGAAATCTATAATAATATCTTGCTATTCTTGCATATGACTTGGTAAGGGTCGTAACAATATGAGGAATGCCATGGATTCTCCTTTGCAACGTTGACGTACATCATACTTGTGCATCCAGTCCATGATGTCCTTGGCCATACTTGTCCAATAAAAGGATTTTTGCAGCCTAGTGAGAATACTTTCAAGAGTGTCCTTCTATAGGAGACTCATGACATGGAAATTAATTGTTGGCAAAAAGTGATAGCTGACCCCATATACTACTTGCCCTTGTACTTCACTATTCCGCCAAGTAAGTTGTAGTTGGGTAAAGCATCGGGTGTAATGGTTAGAATATTCACCTCTTCCATTTAGGATCACCATTGTAGGAGGCAACTACTTCAATCCAAGTAGGAGTGATCATAGTATCAACCATGTGATGAATGTTGCAATCCTTGTAAAATTTGAAGAGAGTGCATATGTTGCCTTGTGTTCTATACCTCTTTTGTAAAGAATGAAATAATCAAGTGTTTGGATATCCGTTTTCTTGCATGCAATGTGAAGTCGCTGCTCTAGGTGATGTTTGATACTTTGTTGATCGGTTTTAATAATGAAGTGTCCCTATTCAAGTTAATGATGCCATTAAGTCTCTCTCAAAGCTAAAAGGTGATAATGTCTTGGACTTAATGGTTTTGAAAAATAGGCAATTGGTTTCCCTTCTTGCATTAATACTGCCACCAAATTGGTGCAACTAGCATCACACTAGCAAGAATGGAAGCTGGAATTTGGAAGAACTGAAGTCGATGCTTGTCATAATTCCCTTGAGTGTTTCAAAGGTGGATTGAGTTGTCGCATCCCATTGGAATTGATCCTTTTTCAACAATTGTGTCAAGGGCTTACAAATTATTCCATACCTAACAATGAAATAGCGATAGTAACTTGTTAAGCCTAGAAACCCATGAAGGCCATTGAGGTCATTTAGAGGAGGCCAGGGTGTGATGGCTTCAATTTTTTGAATGGTCAGTGGCAATACCAGCAACTGATATAGTATGATCCAAATAATTGACTGGCTTAGCGAATCCATACTTGGATTCCTTTGCTCAAAGTTAGTTTTGTTGCAGCACTTGGAAAACTAAATGTTGCAAGTGTGACTCCAAGGAAGGACTATAAACCAAGATATCATCGAAAAAGACAAGCACAAACTTTATGATGTATGGTTGGAAGATAGTGTTCAAGAGTGCTTGGAATGTCGCTGGTACATTTGTAAGACCAAAGGGCATGTTCAGGAACTTATAATAACTAGAGTGAGTATAGAAAGCTATCTTGGGAATGTCTCGAGTCTGCATTTGGGTATGATGCTTTCCTGATTTGATGTCAATTTTTAAGAATATGACTGCTGCTTGGGAAATTTATCTTAATAAGAGCATGACTCATGGTAATCTGCACAAAAATGATAGCTCTCATCTTTCTTTTTAATTAGAAGAAGCATAAGGGTTGGTACTTGATTGGATTATATTATTGGAAAATGGAGTTGTACCTATTAAGTGCTATATAGCGAGAAGAAGGTGTTAGGTTTTGTGCTAGATGGGTGAATTGGATGGGGAAACAGCCTCGAAGTAATACCTTTCCAACTACCGTTGATGAGCTTAGTTTGTGATTTTGTAAAGTATATTGAGAGAGGCTTGCTCATTCAGACCTTGCAACTTCAATTGGGTGCCTCGATTGTAAATGGTCAAAGTATTGTTCGCAAAATCAAAGGTGACCGGTGAGTTACTCTTCATCCAGTTAACACCCAATATCATATCATAATTTCCTAATTCTAGTATTCAAAAATTAAAGGTTTGAGTTACTCTTCATCCAATTAGCACCCAATATCATATCATAATTTCCTAATTCTAGTATTCAAAAATTAAAGCCAAACCTGGTCCTTTGCATAGTCCATTGGCAATTTTGACATTTATCCCTTGCAACAATTTTTCGTCCAGCCGCTATAGTAACGGTAATGGGATTCACTTGAGAAACACTTAATTTCAATTCTCAGGTTACCTTAGTATTCACAAAGCTATGAGTACTTCCGTTGTCTATTAGGACCATGATAACCTTGTTATTCAACTAGCCTTGGAATTTGGGAGTATTATCACTTAAGCTTCCTTTAGCAGCATTTAATGACAACACAATGTGTTCTTTTGGATCTTCCTGGTCAACTTCCAATCCCTCACTTGTATCTTGCCATTCTACATCCTCTATTGCCTCATCCTTAATAGTTTGTAGAGCCATCAATTTCGTAGAGGAATACTGGTGGCCCGGAAAGTATCATTTACCACACTTGTAATAGGCCCCAAGTGGCCTTCATTGATTCTGGAGTGTGTGTTTATGTGGTTCGGATTAATATTTGAATGTAGATTTTTGTGGTCCTCTAGATGTCTATTGGCTAGAGGTTGAGTGGATCTTATGGGGTTTGTCATCATGGGTTGGAGGTTTGGGTTAAAGCTATTTGATTTGGTATGGGCTGGAAAATTATAGGAAGCCTCTGCCTATTGAGAGGTGTTGGTTTATTGAAGTTTCATGAATGATGGATGGCATCGATGCTCGATTCCTGCAACCTTGCTTGTTTAACTACCATATACGAATCTTTGGGCTTAAACATCTTCACTGCAAAGCAAATTTCATCCTTGAGTCCTCCAACGAAGCTCTACTTATAAACCACCTCTGGATGATGGGGATAAAGCTTCTACATCTTAATTTTAAGGGCTTCAAATTGATCTCCCATCTGACGTAAGCGTTGTAGCTCTTCTACCATGTCCTTCTAAATTGCCGGTTAATGGCTTCTGTAAATTCATCCCAACCAACATTCTAGCAATAGTTGCTCCAATTGAGGAACCACTTTTCAGCTTTTCCTGCCCAAAAGAGACTTGTAATATCCACTTGACGATCAAGAGTAACCTCAAAAATCTGAAAATATTTTTTGCATTTGCTGAACAAGATTGACATCGTTCCCTTCAAAAATGGGCAACTTGCATTTAGGTAAAGGTCGGTCGGCGTAAGTTCTTCCTTGACCCACCCATTCTATTCCATCTCTCTCAAACGGAGGTAACAATCCCTTGTTTGTTTTTAGAGACTCCAAATATACTGTCGCTCTTTGCCTCGGCTACTACTAGCATTGGAAATGCTGCTATTAGAGTATTGGGGAGGTTGCATTCCTTGCATTAATCGACCTAAGTAAACCACAGGCACTGGTTTTCTAGCCTCAGTTCCTCGTAAATCACATGGGATTTTCGCTATTCAGATTGCAGTTGGGTTTGTTCCTGCATTGATGACTCAATCTTACTATTGTGCTCTTGTTGCAAGGTTTCCAATCTGGATTCTAATGTTTCAAATCAGGATTCTAGCTTATACATCCCCTTGCTCTGCAAATTTGGAATTAATGTTTTTAGTTGTTCCTCTCGTTCTATCATGGGCGGCTTTATGTCTTCTTGAGAGGAATTTCTGGGTTTTCTAGCTGTTTTAGAGGCCATTAACATGCTAAGATTGAAACGGGGACATGAAAATTGTGGGTCTAATACAAGGAATGCAAAAATCTTTAAAAAGAATAATATATTATTGCAAAAATCTATCCCGTGTCATAAAAATATAAATGATTAAATAAATTAATAATCACATGACCTTGATAATTTTGTCTAGAAATTTCATTTACTTTGTATGATACAGTACCTGCAAGTTTCCTGCCTTAAATTTAATATGCAACTAGTTTTTTTTTAATAAATATTTTAATTAATTTTTAAAATTTTTATAATAATAAATAATAACATAAATGGGTCATCATGAAAAAGACCAATTTTCTCCGTATGGGTCATCATGAAAAAGACCAATTTTCTCCTTACATACACAAATGCTCTTACCTTGCTTAAATTCTCTCTTTTTCTGTCTCTTCGCCTGTCCATTTCTCAATATCATATACCCAGAGATCATATCCATTTCTTTTTCTATCTCCAGCACTGATTCTCCAATGCTTCTAACTTTCACCAACAACAAACTAATGTTGGTTTAAGTTCAGTTGGTTTTCAAATTTGATTTTTTTTTTCTTCTGATCCTGTGACTTTCAAGTAAATTTTGGTGGTGGATTTTGAGAGAGAGTTGAAGATTGGAAGTGGGTTTTTGTTTTTGTTATATATATATATATATGGTTGATTAGCAGAAAAGGAGTTCAAAGAATGGAGTGAGAAGGAAGGATTTTGGGGGCGGGGTTTTGATCTTGGCATCTGTTTCTGTTAATTGAATCGCAGACGAAACATCCGATTTGCCATTTTGGCGATCCATCCATCTGATTTGCAGTGATTTTATGTCCTTCAAAAATTACATACACAAATCAGTAGAGCTGGTATTGCCTTAAGAATATTCTCTGTCAAATCGTTCTTTCCAATATGAAACAGCCGATTTAGTAGTGATTCCTAACTGGTACCTTAAGGGAGAATTAGGAATGAGCAAAATTATCCGAACTCGACCGATCCGACCGCAATTTGACCAACCCGACCGACCATATCAGTTTAAACCGATTGAGTTAGTTGATTTCGGCTTATATATTTATTAATGAATCTGACCGAACCAATCCATAATATTCTTTCAAAAATAGATTTTTCCGACCGATTAATAGTAGTCGGGTTGGTCCATTGCTAAAACCCGACCACTGCACATTCTTAGGGAGAATTACTTGAAGAATTAAGAAGAGAGAATAAGTAAGGAAGAAGGAAAGAGAGTGGGAGATAGGAGAGCAGAATAGGAAGAAGGAGATTAAGTCAATTGATTCATGCCTTTTTCATACAAGAATGAGATGTATATAGTAATCCTAGGATGAGCTGTGAAAACCATCACTATGGTGTGTGACACCTATGCCTATACGTTTTATGAATTATGCCAGCTGACGTTGGTATAACAAATTTCTGCTTCTGATTTATTCTAACTCACTCATCCTCTCACAAATCTACCCTTGCGCCTATATGTAACAATTGACCATCCAACAAAGCTGAAGAATCAAATACTAAGCTATTTATCTTCATTTTTGCTAGAGCATCGTCTGCATATTTCATGAATCATAGTCGCGTTCTCTTGTGCTTCTACAAGGGTTTGAATAAATTATACTTTTGCAGATTGTGTTGAAATTTGATTTGATGTACAGGAAATGAAGAATGGAGCAGCCTCACAGCTCGCTTCCTTATACAATGAAATAAGACCTGCAATTGAGGAGCATGAGAGGGATAACCAGGACAGTGTAGCCACTAGTGTCGCTGAGAAGTGGATAGAAGTGTGCTGCCTAAAATTGAAGGCAGAATTTGATCTTTATTCTTCTATTATAAAAAATGTTTCCTGTGCTCCTCGAAGAGCGCCTGAACAACTGCAACCTTCTGAAACAGGAGTCATCGATAATGAGGTGAAGTATCCGGAATTTTGAATTATTTTTGTTAAATCATATTCATGTTAATTGGTCAAAGAGAGAAGACTCACTTTAACTCTGATGTAATGATAGAAAACTTTTTGTCAACTCTTATTTATATGTACACTGGTCAAGACCTTTGTCATTATCGATTCGGCTAATTTATGGAAAGATTGTTAAAAGGGTGCAACTAGAAATTCGAGAGCGATTAGTAATATACCCTCCAAAGAACGCCAAATTTAGGTTATTAGAAGAGAATTTACTTGTATACAAAAAATATGAAGGCTTTTAAGATGAGAGATGTCAGATGTATTATTATAGGGGCTAAATCTACTAGTGCAGACGATCCTCTAATATTACCATTTATATACTGAGATATTTCTCAGGAGAAGTGCAGATTGTACTGCTGTGATATTTAGGTGGAAAATTAAGAAGCCTCAACTTGAGTTTTGAGCACATATTGGTATTGTATAATGTTGAATGTTTTTTCACTGTGACGCAAGATAAAGGTGTTGTATGTTTTTTTGATATGATACAAGATAAATGTGTTGTATGCCAAAATTGTTAATTTTCGAAAAAAATAATGAGAAAATTATATCATTTACTACATTTTATTTTATTTTTTTTCATTTTTACTGTTATTATCATTTTTTTTATTTTTAACCTTTTATTTATTTTTTATTTTTTTCATTTTTAGATTAATTTTTATTTTTTCTTTCCAAAAATATGGTGTCTTCTCTTACGTTTTTTTCTATTTGTTTATATTCTATTGGCATCTTCTCTACCAATACTTCCATCGCACTTCTTCTTCACTGCTGCATGTTCTTCTCCATTGCAGAATTCTCTTTTAGCTTGCCTTGTTATTACTATTTTTTTCTGCTTTGTTTTGTGTTTTGTCGAAGGATGGTGAGCTTTGCCATTACTGAAAACTTGAAATATTTTATATTATAAAACTGATGGGCAATAAACCGCAAGTATTTGATTGGTGCATGAGGGTATTATGGTGTGGGTTTTATAGGAAAAGAAGGGAGTTTGCATGATGAGAACATGTTATATGCGATTAATAGAGCTTGTGCTTCGAAGATGGTATTACACCTATGTTAATTGCCTACACTTACAATTTTTTATTTTCAATTTGCTTTGAAAGTTGATTTTGGTTTTTTGTTTGCAAATCTTTTAATTTTTTTTATTGTTTTTTGGGTTTCAATTGTAAGGATTGGGGGGATTTTTGTTCTTTAATTGTAATATACTCCATTTGTTCTATAAAATATTCCAAAGGAAGAGTTTTTTTTAAATTTTTTTAGTTTTTCATTATATTTAACATATTATATCCATCATACATTATATGTAACAGATTATTTGTAATATATAAACATCATATTTAAGAAATTATATGTAATATAAATAATATATAATAGATTATATGTAAGATATATATGCAACGTATATGCAATGAGGATATTTATACAACATATATATTATATTATATTATATTATATCAATTTATTTGTAATATATGTCATACAAAGTAAATATGTAATATTTATGTATGGTAATTTCTCTCCAATTCATTATATACATCAACTATGTAATATTTATGTCATGTATAGCAGTTATCTGCTGTTGCTCCTTTCAATCCATTATATATATATATATATATATATATATATATATATTAATTTGTATGTAACGTATATGTTATATAATTAAATATATAACACCTATGTATTTTTATTCCTCTACAATTTATTATATATATTTACTTATATATAACATATATGTTATATAGATAAACATATAATACTTATGCATTATTATTTCTTTTCAATATATCATATATATTTACTTATATGTAATATATGTGTTATATAACTAAACATATAAAACATGTAATATTATTATTCTTAAAGAATGACAGTTTTGTAAATTTAGGATCCCGTGTTTTTAGTATGTCAACTTTTTATTGTATTTTTGAAGGTATTTTTTTGTGCAGTATTTTGAATTTTTTTTTTTGTAATATTTTTTAAGATTAACTCTTAAATTATTTGTGTAATTTTCTCAAAAGTAATTATGTCAATATTGTCTATACCTTTTTATTGTAGGGATATTTATAAGACTATTCTAAAAATAAAAATATTTTTTTAAAAATATGGTATCTAAAAAATTCTTTCAATCTTACTTGATTTGCTAGTTTTTCTTGCAAAAACATAGAGTTGGGCCAAACATTTTTGCAAAAACGTATGTCAGATAATTTAAAAAAGAAATATGAGAAGATAAAGTGTTATATCATGTTATATATTAATATACATAATATGTATTAGCTGATTTGCAAAATAAATATTAATATATAATTAATATATGTTGATATATATTATATACAATAATATATATTAGTTGATTTTTTAAAAAAATATCAGTATATAAAATAATACATATTGTTATATGTGTATATATGTTATATATAACAATTAACAACATATAACAATTGATTTGAAATAAAATAATAATATTCAGACTAGTGTATATTGTATATGTTGTTATATGTTCATTTTATTTGTATATGTTGATATATATTTGTTTTTATGTATATATATATATATATTGTGTATATTAATAATATAGAAATAAAAAATTATTTATAAATAAAAAACATAAATAAAAAATCAAAGAACAAAACATGAAATAAAAAAGAATATATAAAAAAATATTAAAACAGTAAAAATAAAAAAATAGCCCAAACTGTATAAATGAAAACAAAATTTGTTGCACCATAAAATTGAAAATGAGAATCTCCAATTTCATTGTATCAGGGGCCCAGACTAGCGAGAGGGGCCCAACTCAATTCATTTGTCATTACGTTGCCTTATCTTTATTTTTTTTATTTTCTTAATCCAATTTAATCCATTTGTTAGTATGTTACTTTTTTCCTATTATGTTAAATGTATGAAACATATCTGAATATACAAATAAAGCTACAAGCTATCCTAATATGCTTATAAAAACTTAATTATATTACCGAATACATTTTAATTTTTTTTTTTAAAAAAAAGATAAAATTAAAAAAATAAAAATCATTCCAAACACAACTTGAGTTTTTTGATTAATCATTTCTCTCATTCCTATCTCTAATTCAAATAATATTTTTCCTACATCTAGTAAAAAAAAAATAATTTTGGACTTTATTATATCTTAATTAACCCTTTTAATTGTCTTATATACAAAGGGAACACATTTTTATCGAATATCAGTAGAAAGTTCATGTTTTCACAATTATTAATATAAAAGTTTTTAATGCAGAAAAAGAAAATAAATATGATTTCCCAATCTTTATACAGCACGATGATTGTAATTCATTCATAGAATCTATGGATAAGAATTTCCATTATTTGTTTGAATAATGTTGAGATAGAATTTCTTGCATAATAATAGTTATCATATTTTTAATAATATATATATATATATAAATGAATATCAAACATTAATCATACAAATATTAAATTAATAATCACAATGAACAATACTTATAAAATTTTATATCTAGTATTAATATAAAACAAATAAAAAATTTAAATTTAAATTTTTATCAATTAGAATTCAATATATTCATATCGTATATATAATATACACAATAATTAAAGAATATACACAAAAGTATATATTTCATCAATTGGGATTCAATATATACAGAATATATATAACATGCATATAAAATACATGGATATATATATATATATATATTATACATAATATATATATATATAATATGTACATAATAAATATGATATATATATATAATATACACGATAAACTTACTTTTTAACTTTATTTCATAAATATAATATGTAAAATTTATTTAAAAATAAATTTAATGCTTTTTATTAAAATATTTTATATATTTAAATTTTGTAAATAATATTTTCTATTTAAAATCAAAATTAAAATTTTATCTTTATAAAAAATTAATACATTTTATATATTAAAAATATTATTTTTTATTATTTTTACTATAATATATTTATTTAATAGCAAAATTTAAAAAAAATGAAAATTAAAGTAAATATTATATAAAGTGAAAAATGAAGTATTTTTACAAAATGAAAAAAGTTTTGAAGTAAATTTGATATTCGGTTGGAGTATTATATTTTGAAATTAAAATTTTCTTTAAGCCTAAATATATATATAGCCCTCTAAATTTATTTTATTTAATTACTTTGCCCCATGAACTTTTATTTTAACCGCATTACTTTTTATATTTTTATATTTTTTATTAATAGGTACTTATATTAATAAATATTAATTATTTTACCTATTATATTTATATATTATATCAAATAGATATTTTAGTAACTTAGCATGACTTAGTGTAATTTAGTAAGCTTATATTTATAAATTAAAAAATGTGAGTTCAGAAGATTATATAATTAAATTAAAAATTTAAAAGGTAAAATAATTAAACGACATAAATTTAGAAGACTATATATATATATATATATATATATATATAACCCTTTTTTAGTTAATAGTATACCAAGCCCTTCAACATACGTGATTAAGTGTCACTTACTGGTGACACGTGACACTAATCCATTGATCGAACCTAGTTTATACAATGGTAGATCTGAATCATAATTGGAATAGTTTTATTATTATTATTATTATTATTATTATTATTATTATTATTATTATTATTATTATTATTATAGTTTAGGTTGAATAAAATCACAAGCCAGCCTTAGCCACCCGTAGCTGTGAACGTGGAAACCATGCGTTATACATGGAGCTCAAGTTGTATGTGAATGGCAAGGGCAATGGTTAGTTCTAGGCTTTCTTTGAACCCTAATAGTGGGGATTATTTCTCAAATCTATTTAATATTATTCATAAACTATACATATCTGTTAACTATAAAAATTCAAAAATCCTATAAAATTTGAATCATATAATTATAATCTTTTTAATTAAATAATTATAAATAAAAATTTAATACTAATATAATCTAATTAAAATAATTTTATATCACATAATTTTATGATTAAAATAAAATATAATAAATATATAATTAAAATTTAATAAAATATAATTAATATAAATATTATTATATAATCATACTTGAATAGCGAATATCATATGTAATTGAATCCGACCTAAAACTTATTATAAATTGTAAAAATATTATTTATAACTATATAAATTTAGTTATAAATTATTTATATTTTATATGAATAGATTAAATTAAATTAAATATTTAAAAATATTCATTTTATTGTCCTATCTAATCAAACTTTCCTTGTAGCGTTAGATAAAGCCATCTCCTAAATCCAAATGTCTCAATCAAATATATTTTTTATGTTTTTTTCTTGTTCTTTTAGGTTATTTATTAAATTAATTGCATTTGATATTTGATTAGATTGGCTTATAATCCTTTAATTAATTATTACTATTTACTACTATCACAAATGCTAATTATGTCTAAGAAGTTAAAGTAGAAAAAGTTAACGATTTTTTTTTACCAGTAGGAAAAGTTAATGAATGATTGCTCTTTTGATGGAAACATCCAATTAATTTTTTTTGATCGAAAAGCATCCAATTAATTAGGCCCTTGCTAAACGCATCAATAGTAAGTTTTGAACTTCTTTTTCTTAGTAAATCATTCTATTAAATGTTCGCACATAAATCATCACTTATTCACTTTTTCCAACCCTGATTTTATTTTTATTTACATAATAATATAATTGTAATTGATTAGAAAAGTAAGGAAATTAGGTTGCAAATTGTTTAATTTTTTACTATTTTTATTTCATTTAAATTGTTATTTTTATAAAAAAAATTTATTTCACTTATATTATCACTTTATAAAATTAATAAAAATTAATTAGTTTTTTAATTATACTCTTATTATTAAACAGTTAATTAATAAAGTGAGAGTGAAATATTTTTAATATTAATAAATTAATGAATGATATTTTAGTCAATTCAAAATAATTTTGAATAATATTGAGATAATTTAATCATTTTTTAATAAGTTTGTATGAGTTAAAGACGAAAATTTAAATGGGACAAATGTAGTATTTGTTTATTGAAAAATATTACACATTGCTTTCTGTAATTGTTAGAGATTGTCTATTGCAAATTGTTTTCTTAAATTCCCCGTCAATCTTGGATAAAAAGTATTTTGTTTTGATGGCTGTGAAGGCATTATGAGCTTTATTTTCCAATGCATGTAAATAAAGTGTTAAAAAACCAAACCAACTTAGATGCTTAAGTCAATAATTTATGAGTATATACAGAGAAACATTATCTTTTCTTAGTGTCAAATACTTCCCTTAGAAGAAACTTATTGGTTATGTACTTGTATCTTCACATCCTTTATTTGGCAATTGTATAATGCGATGTTACGTTGCAACATTTGAAAGATAGAGAGGATTCCATAGTGAAAATTGTAAATTGACGTATTTGATTGTTAACTCTTGAATTATTTGTCTCTTTGACTGATTTCTATCTATATGCATTAAGAATTACATCCTACGTACTCAAAAGAGGTGTTCTAATGACCTTTTATATCTACTACATTGCCAATTAGATGGTAGCGGGACTAAGTTTATCTTCTTTTCAGGTACACGGCTTGCTTCGACCAGAGGCGGAACTACATATGCCTTGAGGGGGGCCTTGACCCTCCCCCTCCCCCACCCACAAAATTTTTTTTGAAGTATATATATGTATATGTATATATATATTAATATATAATTTTTTTAACCATTGCCCCTCCTCACTTTCCACTTCACCCCATACCATTTAATTAACACTGATATAACCCCCTCAATTGTTTGATATGGGTCCGCCCCTAGCTTCGATCCGTTTATATAATGTAGGGATAGTATATTGATAATAAGTGCACTTCGGGTTATCTCCTTGAGTTAAGATTTGGGTTTGAGTACCTACAAAATAAAACAGTAATAGGACTGAATTTTAGTGAAAATACTCTAATGCCTAAATCGGAGTTCAGTTTGTCTGCATATAAGAAAGCTAATAGAGTGAAAAAAGATCCTATACATGTAGGGTTAATCTCCTATAATGGACTCGGATAACGGCTACCCTACCCGTTTATACCCATTAATTTATTCAATTATATATTTAAGGGTGTAAATGAGCCGAGTCGAGCTGAGCTTTAATAAGCTCAAGCTCGGCTCGACCTTAAAACTCAAGTTCGAGCTCGAGTTCGGTTTATATAAATACTGCTAAGCTCGAGCTCGGCTCAGCTCGTGTTCGGCTCATTAATATATTCAACGAGTTGAATTCGAGCTCAAGCTCGGGCTCGAGTTCAAACTCGGACTCGTTACTATTTCTAAAGAAAAATAAAATATAAAAATATATAATATATAATATATAAATCAAAAAATGAATACTTTAAAATAAATATTGAAACGGAATATATAAAGTTTTATAAACGCTTTTATTTTATTTTAATGATATTTTAAAGTATGAAAGAAGAAATTAAATTTATATTGACTAGTCAAATTTTTTATTTATATATTATTAAATTATATTTTAATGTGTTCTAATATTAATATATTGATTAAGAAAAAATAGATACATTACGTGTGTATCTAAAATATTGAACAATGTATTTAACATAATAATTATTAATAATATTTTTTAAAATATTAAAAGAGAAATTAAATCTTCATTAGTTAAAATATATATTATTAAACTGCAAATAGTTTGTATTAATGTTAATATATTGATTAAGAAATAAAATAAACAAATCACCTTGATATTTAAAATATTGAGTTGTGTAATTAACATAATAATTATTAACACTATATTCATTTATATATCGTAAATTGATGATGATAATTATTATTATATCATTGTTATTTTTAATGGTTCATAAGCGGTATTAGCAAACTTATTATTGTATATCTCATATATATATCTAACTATTAAAACTTAATATATTTTCATGAATTTTTTATATTTATTGTTATTGAAAATATATTAAATTTAATATTATATGTCACGACCCAACCCAGGAGCCACGACCGGCATGCAGCCAAACCGAAGTCCGACCATATACCTTAGAAACATTCATAACAGTCTAAGTGCAAAACAGTTCAATACTTATATAATCCTCAATCCTAGTTCAAATGCAAACCATTAATATAATCAAATCCCAATAAAATCATTCCAAAAATCTAATGCAGACAAGTTCTACTTATTACACAAAAAGGGATTCGGATTCAATCCGCCCAAAAGTTCAATATCCGGAAATCTCTAAGCAAAAGGACCGATAAACACAAACGGAAAACATGATCGGCTTCGCCAAAGAAGAGAAGGAAGATAGACGAAGGCAATCACTGTAAACCTGCAAGACAATCTGTAAGGGTGTGAGCGCTTTATATAGACGCCCAGTAAGCCTATGAGAGACAGAGAAACATCTAACAGTTATATAAGCAGTACATATAATACATTCACAAATTAAGCAATCAAGATGGTGTGTCGAGGTCACCAATCAGTAAACAGTACAGTATAATATCAGTCACATCCGCCCTTATAACTCCTCAGTACAGTACAGTAATCAGTAATTAGGCATGTAGCCTCAGTAAACAGTATAGGCATTAAGCCTCAGTAGCAGTATAGACATTAAGCCTCAGTAACCTCCTTCCCCTTCATGACACACCATCACACAGCACAAGTAATATCAAATTCAATATTCTCACATAAATACAATCACATGCAAGTTTCTCTGTCTCCTAAAGCATGCGAGGCTAAGTTTGAAAGAATAGTCTAGTGAATATATAGAAAAGATAATATATTATAAGAAGGGTTTATATATATATATATGTTGTTAGCAAGTAGCACAACACAAACAGTTCAAATACACCCATAGAACTTACCTGGTCTAACAGTCAGCTAAGCAATCCACCACCCTAAGTCTGAGGTGCTGCTGGACCACCGCCTAACCATTAACCATCAATTAACAACCACCCTTACAAATGTATGCAAGTGCAAATGGGAATGCATGACGTGAATGCACGCAATTCAATAGTTTCCACAACAAGGTTAAACCTTTTGTCCACCAATCATAACTTAACCATCATAATACCACACCTTTAAACTTGTTTTCCAGAATATAAAACATCATTAAAAAGTCCTTATAATTTAAATTTATCAAATACCTTACTTAAATAATCAATATTCACCAAATACAATTTTACCGATAAACCTGAATAACGAGTGTCAATTTGTAAAATTCAAAACAATTAACCAGTATATGCAAAATTTATAATTCTCAACCAGAAGTTAATTTGATATCTGAAAAGCATCCTACCAAAATTTCATAATTTTTCGAGACTTAGAAGTCTCTCAACCAATTTTTATTCATAACAGTATACAGCTCACAAGGTATACTGACAGCAGTAGAAAGATCTAATTATTTCAAAAATATAACAATAGAAACATAACCCAACATATTTTTCTTGTAAATTAGACTTCTAGAACTTTAACATATATGAAAATCAAATCTAAAACATTTTTACAAATTTTAATATGAATTTCGAAAGTTACAGATGATGCAATCGCATCTACAGTACAGTTCTTCAGACAATAGTAGTAAACTTGAATTTTCCAGAAATATACGATGCTCCAAAATCCAAAAAATTATTTTTCTCATAAACTAGACTCAATTTCGAGCCACATATCCAAAGTTTAGATTTTTATCATGTTCCAATATTTAATTAAAAATCAAGCAACATACAGCACTAACATCAAACTTCAGCAGAGAATTAAATCATCCAAAAACTCAAAGAAAACAATTAATTCGAAAACCCTAATACCCAAATCAATTCAATCAAACCCTAATTCAATATATTCATCAAATTTCAGAACCCAACACACTAGCCCAATCAATTAATTCAATAACCAAAATCCCTCAAAACAATAAAAACCCTAAAATCTAACCTATTTTGTAAAAATCAATTTAATTAAATAATAATTCGAATTTAGCCAAATTAATTAAGAAAAATACCAACTCAATATGATATGAACATGTTCTAGTTAGATGGGAGTCAAATCAAAGCAAAAGGGATCGAGAAAAACCTCAAAAACACCCAAAAACTCGATAATTATGGCTGCTGGACAGGACCCAAAACGACAGGGACGAGCCAGCCCGTAGCACGCCAAACGACAGCCTCCTCATGCCGAAATACAGGAGCCTTGGCCCGCGTCTCTCCTCCGAACGACAAGCCTCTCACGCCGAATGACACTCCCTCTGGCACGCGCACGGCTCAAAACGACCAGCCTCTGATTTTCTGCCCCCAAAACCTAATTTCTCCCCCTTTTTCAAAACTCCCGAAAATAGAAGACCAAAAACCTTACCCCATCTGACTTTAGGCCTATTTATAGGAAAACAACTCTTCAAAATTATACTTTTACCCCAATCTAATTTATTTTAATTAAAAACACCCCAAAACTATTTATTTTCATAAAAAATTACCCAAAACCATAAAATTCACAAAATCAACTCAAATTTATTTTTAACTTCAAACTTTAACCCAAAATAATTTATAAATATGTTTTATGCATAATAATACCCGAAAATACAGAAAACGATAAAAAATCCAAAAGTGACGAAATTACCCTCGGCACCCAAAAATACAATATTATACTCAAAACGACCGTCTCATCGTCCTGAGTATCAAAAAGACATTCAAACCATCAAATTATGTTCAAACAACATATGAGGGCACAAAATGACTATTTTGCCCATGGACTTAAAATCATTCAAAAACCAAGGATTTTACAATCTAACCCCCTTAAAGTAATTGCGTCCACGCAATTGAATCCAACATAATCATTATCCATCAAAAACTGTCATTACAATAGTTATACACAAATCCGGATGGTATCGTCTACTTAGTATGTGTCGTTATGGTTGATCAGGACATAACCACAAGATACCAAGCACTAATGACCATTTCAGGTTTGATCCATTTAGAGTTCATTAAATAAAAACCAATTATCAGATAACCAAAACAAAATCAATGAATAGCGCTTAGCGCTCAACCCAGTCAATATCAGTGCCAATCAATCGACTATAACATTATCTCTGTTCATTTTTCCAATCCATAACAATATTAATATACTGTACCTCTGTAACCAATAACAGAAATATTCCGTAACTCAACATCATTACACATACACCTTTTCAATAAGATCCATTGCATACAATTGTCAATCATCAGTCACAAACAATATCATGCGATGTATGAGTATGATGTTATGCTGGTATGCAGGTGCTTTAACACTAAAACTGAAGAATATTACAGTTTAACCCCCTTAAAACGATTTCGACCTCGAAATCTAAAACATACCTGAAGACTCAAACAGATGGGGATATTTAGCTTTCATAAGCTCTTCGGCTTCCCAGGTGCATTCTTCAACATAATGATTGCGCCAAAAGACTTTCACAGAAGCTACATCCTTAGAAGCTGACGGTTCAGAATAGCCATTGGCTGCTCCTCGTAAGAACAATCATCACTAATCTCTACAGTGTCCGGAGCTAGCACATGATCAGGACTAGGTACATACTTTCTCAACATCGAGATATGAAATGTCGGATGCACAGAAGCCATCTGAGGTGGTAAATCAAGCTTATAAGCAACATCACCAATCCTCTCCAGAATTTCAAATGGACCAACATACCGTGGAGCTAGTTTTCCCTTCTTACCAAACCTCATAACACCCTTGAAAGGTGAAACCTTCAGAAACACTCTATCCCCGACAGCAAATTCCAGATTTCTTCTTTTCAAATCAGCATAGCTCTTTTGTCTACTAAAAGCAGTCCGAATACGGTCTTGAATCACTGGTACAACCTCAGCACTGTATTGCAAAAGTTCAGGACCCTCAATTCGACGCTCACCAACCTCCTCCCAATATAATGGAGTCCTACACCTTCTGCCATACAGAGCCTCAAATGGAGCCATACCAATACTAGCCTGATAACTATTATTGTAGGCAAACTCTACCAAAGGAAGATGATCTGCTCAACTACCACCAAAATCAAGAACACACAATCGCAGCATATCTTCCAAAGTCTGAATAGTCCTCTCCGACAAACCATCTGTCTGAGGATGAAAAGCAGTACTGAAATGAAGATTAGTTCCCAAACCTTCCTGAAGCTTCTGCCAAAATCTAGAAGTAAATTGTGGTCCTCTATCAGAAACTATAGAAAATGGGACCCCATGAAGACTCACAATCTTGTTGAGGTACAGTTTGGCATACTGCGACACTGTGTACTTAGTATTTACTGGAAGAAAATGAGCAGACTTAGTCAATCTGTCAACAATAACCCAGATCGAATCATGCCCAGCAGGAGCTTTAGGCAAACCGACAACAAAATCCATATTGATTCTCTCCCATTTCCACTCAGGTAGTGGTAACTCCTTAAGCAATCCCGCAGGCTTATGATGCTCATACTTAACTTGCTGACAAGATAAGCATTGAGAAACAAATTGTGCAACATCATTCTTCATCCCTTTCCACCAGTACAACTGCTTCAAATCCCGATACATCTTGGTGGAACCTGGGTGAACTGTGTACTTAGAGAAATGTGCATCCTTAAGGATATCAGTCTTCAAATCATCTACCTTAGGAACACACACCCTAGTACCAAACTTCAAAACACCTTTATCATCTATAACAAACTCCTTGTTCTCATCGGCTAAGACTTTCTGTCGTAAAATTTCCAAATCTGCATCCTTACTTTGCTCAGAAATAATCCTGTCAAGAAAATTTGGCTTCACAGCCAAACTAGCAAGAAACACCCCTCTACCATTCACAACTTCCTTATCAGACATATTAAATGTCCAACCCTCATCAAGCAATTGGTGAATCTCAGAAATCAAGGACCTCCTCGTCAAACAAATATGTGACAAACTCCCCATAGACTTGCGACTCAAAGCGTCTGCCATAACATTTGCTTTCCTAGGATGGTACTGAATATTATAATCATAATCTTCCAGAAACTCTATCCACCTCCTCTGCCTCAAGTTCAGATCCCTCTGCGAGTAAACATATTTGAGATTCTTATGGTCAGTAAAAATCTCACATGTAACACCATACAGATAATGCCTCCAGATATTTAGTGCAAACACAACAGCAGCCATCTCTAGATCATGCGTAGGATAATTAACTTCATGTTTTTTCAACTGTCTTGAAGCATAAGCAACCACCCTACCATGTTGCATCAACACACATCCCAAACCAATACCAGATGCATCACAAAAAACAGCATAGCCTTCATTGCCCTCCGGCAAAACAAGTACAGGTGCAGATGTCAACCTTTCTTTCAGAAAGTTAAAACTCTCCTCACAAGCATCATCCCAAACAAACTTAACACCCTTGCGAGTGAGTTTAGTCAAAGGTGCTGCAAGTCGAGAAAAATCTCTAACAAATCTTCTATAATAACCAGCCAAACCCAAGAAACTTTGTATCTCTGTAACTGTCTTTGGTCTTGGCCAATCCATGACTGCCTCAATCTTCTTTGGATCAACCTGAACACCCTCAGAAGATATAACATGACCCAAGAACACAACTTTATCCAACCAGAATTCACATTTCAAGAACTTGGCATAAAGTTTATGTTCCCTCAGAGTTTGCAAAACCAGCTTCAAATGTTCCTCATGCTCTTCTTTAGTCTTGGAATATACCAAAATATCATCAATGAACACCACAACAAACCGATCAAGATATGGACTAAACACCCTATTCATCAAGTCCATAAAAGCAGCAGGGGCGTTGGTAAGTCCAAAAGACATTACTAGAAATTCATAATGACCATACCTTGAGCGAAAAGCAGTTTTAGGTATGTCACTCTCTCGCACCCTTAACTGATGATAACCAGACCGAAGATCAACCTTTGAGAAAAACTTCGCCCTTGCAACTGATCAAACAAATCATCAATCCTTGGTAATGGATATTTGTTCTTGACCGTCACCTTGTTTAGCTGTCGATAATCAATACACAACCTCATGGAACTATCCTTCTTTCTCACGAAAAGAACCGGAGCTCCCCAAGGTGAAGTACTCGGTCGGATATACCCCTTCTGTAACAAATCATTCAGCTGCTCCCTTAACTCTTTAAGCTCTGCCGGTGCCATTCTATAAGGCAGCATAGAGATAGGATTTGTGTCGGGTACAAGATCAATAGAAAACTCAATCTCCCTTTCAAGAGGTAACCCAGGCAAATCCTCAGGAAAAACATCTACAAAATCTTGCACTATAGGGATATCTTCTGGTTTAACTTCTTCTTTCTTCACATCCCGAATAGATACAAGATAGGCGTCACAACCTTTACGCAACAACCTTCTAGCTCCCAAAGCAGAAATCATCTAACAAGGACCAATGGTCTTGGAACCATGGAATGTCACCGACTTACCTTCTTCATAATCAAATCGGACTATTTTAGCCCTACAGTCAACATTAGCTCCATGACAAGCTAACCAATCCATTCCCAAGATCACATCAAATTCCAACACAGATAGGACAATCAAATTTGCAGCTAAATCTGCATCCTCAACTCTAATCATACAGTTACTATAAACATCCACCGTCTCTATCTCATCCCCCAGTGGTGTATGAACAAACAAAGGCTCAGCTAAAAGTTCATGTGATCTAGATAATCTAGATGCAAAGCTAGGTGATATGAATGAATGAGTAGCTCCAGGGTCAATAAGAACATGTGCATCAAATGAACATATAGAGAGTGTACCTTGCACCACATTATTATTAGCCCGAGCTTGCTGAGCATTAAGATTAAATACCCGAGCATAATTCTGATTCTGATTCTGGCCTTGGTTCTAATTCTGAGCATTGTTCTGACCTGCTGGCAAAGCGGGTACAGCATTCTGCTGCTGATTATTCTAGTGATAACCCTGATTCTGCTGACCTTGGTAGCCTTGATAACCTCCATTCTGTCGTCTGCCATTCTGATTACCTCGGCCTCCATTATAACCTCGACCACCATTACCTCTGCCATAACCATTGCCACTACCATTACCGTTGCCACGGTTGTTGTTACCCTGATTCCCTACTGGTCTCACATAATTCTGCTGCCCTCCTTGATTCTGACCACGCTGAGAATTAGGACAATCCTTCACCTGGTGATCCATCTGTCCACAACCTAAACATGCTCCCATCTGTCTCCAGCAATCTCCTGGATGACGGTTACCACAAAACCCACAAATAGGATTCCCCTGATTCTGATTCTGCGATCGGTAAGTCTGTTGTTGACCACCTCTATTATTATCTCTCTGATCTCTATTCTGTCCTTGGTAGCCATGCGAATCATTAGGTCTACTTCTCTTCCTACTAACATCAGTAGTATCCTCAGTCCTGTCAGTCTTACCTCTGTTTTCCAAACCCAGAGCTGTGTTCCTAGCCAAATGCAACTCAGTGTAGTTATGGCTAGCAACAAAACCATAATACTTATTGTTCAGTCCCTCCACGAATCTGCGAGTCATCCGAGCCTCATCCTGAATCAAGTGTGTAGCATACTGTCGCAGATCCTGAAACTTCTCATAGTACTCAGCTATGGATCTATCCCCTTTCTTCAACCTCTCAAACTCTTGGCCTTTTTGCCACATAATATTCTCAGGTATGAAATTCTGCATGAACAAGTCCTTAAACTCATCCTAGACACGAACCCTATCTCTTATCTCATCATCGAACCACACCTGAGCTGACTTCTTTAACTGATGGCCTGCCAACTCTATAGATCTATCATCAGTACAGTTGAGAGCTAAACAAATCCGACGTACCTCATTGATGAAGTATACCGGATCCTCAGTAGCAGAGTTGGAGAATGTAGGTGGGTTCACTCTGATAAACTCATTTAACCTCACATACTGGGATTCAACAGTAGGTGGCTGATCATTGGCTTGCCCAGCATTCTGATTCATATTCTGCACCAACTGAGCAATTCCATTAGCAAGAGTCTCCATAGATTTACCCATGGTCATCATAGTAGTCATAAACTGCTCCTGACCCACTGCAGCAGCCGGTGTAGCCTCAGGTACAGGATTATTCCCATGAGTAGGTGGCTGAGGATCAGGCACAACTCCTGCAGTATTAACATTCCCTGCTGCAGCTCTAGGAGGTCTCCCACATTCACGTGGAGGCAGATTAGCACCATCTGCGGTTCCAGAAGTTCCAGCACCAGAGGAACCTCCCCCTATCCGAATTCCAGTACTTCTTTAAGACATAACTCCTGATATTAATATAAGCATATCGGTTAACGCGGAAGCAAAAGAAACACAGAAAGAATTTTTTCCTAATGATTTCTGGACACAACTAGACAAATTTTAAGTGTGACTGAATCTTATGGCTCTGATACCACTTTTGTCACGACCCAACCCAAGGGCCACGACCGGCATGCAGCCAAACCGAAGTCCAACCACATAAGCCTTAGAAACATTCATAACAGTCTAAGTGCAAAACAGTTCAATACTTATATAATCATCAATCCTAGTTCAAATGCAAACCATCAATATAATCAAATCCCAATAAAATCATTCGGGAAATCTAATGCAGACAAGTTCTACTTATTACACAAAAAGGGATTCGGATTCAATCCGCCCAAAAGTTCAATATTCAGAAATCTCTAAGCAAAAGGACCGATAAACACAAACGGAAAACCTGATCGACTTCGCCAAAGAAGAGAAGGAAGATAGACGAAGGCAATCACTGTAAACCTGCAAGACAATCTGTAAGGGTGTGAGCACTTTATATAGACGCCCAGTAAGCCTATGAGAGACAGAGAAACATCTAACAGTTATATAAGCAGTACATATAATACATTCACAAATTAAGCAATCAAGATGGTGTGTCGGGGTCACCAATCAGTAAACAGTACAGTATAATATCAGTCACATCCGCCCTTATAACTCCTCAGTATAGTACAGTAATCAGTAATTAGGCATGTAGCCTCAGTAAACAGTATAGGCATTAAGCCTCAGTAGCAGTATAGGTATTAAGCCTCAGTAACCTCCTTCCCCTTCATGACACACCATCACACAGCACAAGTAATATCAAATTCAATGTTCTCACATAAATACAATCACATGCAAGTTTCTCTGTCTCCTAAAGCATGCGAGGCTGAGTTCGAAAGAATAGTCTAGTGAATATATAGAAAGGATAATATATTATAAGAAGGGTTTATATATATATATATATGTTGTTAGCAAGTAGCACAACACAAACAGTTCAAATACACCCATAGAACTTACCTGGTCTAACAGTCAGCTAAGCAATCCGCCACCCTAAGTCTGAGGTGCTGTTGGACCACCGCCTAACCATTAACCATCAATTAACAACCACCCTTACAAATGTATGCAAGTGCAAATGGGAATGCATGACGTGAATGCACGCAATTCAATAGTTTTCACAATAAGGTTAAACCTTTTATCCACCAATAATAACTTAACCATCATAATACCACACCTTTAAACTTGCTTTCCAGAATAGAAAACATCATTAAAAAGTCCTTACAATTTAAATTTATCAAATACCTTACTTAAATAATCAATATTCACCAAATACAATTTTACCGATAAACCTGAATAACGAGTGTCAATTTGTAAAATTCAAAACAATTAACCAGTATATGAAAAATTTATAATTCTCAACCAGAAGTTAATTTGATATCTGAAAAGTATCTTACCAAAATTTCATAATTTTTTGAGACTTAGAAGTCTCTCAACCAATTTTTATTCATAACAGTATACAGCTCACAAGGTATACTGACAGCAGTAGAAAGATCTAATTATTTCAAAAATATAACAACAGAAACATAACCCAACATATTTTTCTTGTAAATTAGACTTCAAGAACTTCAACATATATGAAAATCAAATCTAAAACATTTTTACACATTTTAATATGAATTTTGAAAGTTACAGATGATGCAATCGCATCTACAGTACAGTTCTTCAGACAACAATAGCAAACTTGAATTTTCCAGAAATATACGATGAACCAAAATCCAAACAATTATTTTTCAAATAAACTAGACTCAATATCGAGCCACATATCCAAATTTTAGATTTTTATCATGTTCCAATATTTAATTAAAAATCGAGCAACATACAGCACTAACATCAAACTTCAGCAGAGAATTAAATCATCCAAAAACTCAAAGAAAACAATTAATTCGAAAACCCTAATACCCAAATCAATTCAATAAAACCCTAATTCAATACATTCATCAAATTTCAGAACCCAACACACTAGCCCAATCAATTAATTCAATAACCAAAATCCCTCAAAACAATAAAAACCCCAAAACCTAACCTATTTTGTAAAAATCAATTTAATTAAATAATAATTTGAATTTAGCCAAATTAATTAAGAAAAATACCAACTCAATATGATATGAACATGTTCTAGTTATATGGGAGTCAAATCAAAGCAAAAGGGATCGAGAAAAACCTCAAAAACACCCAAAAACTCAAAATTATGGCTGCTGGACAGGACCCAAAACGACAGGGACGAGCCAGCTCGCAGCACGCCAAACGACGGCCTCCTCATGCCTAATGACAGGAGCCTTGGCCCGCGTCTCTCCGTCGAATGACAAGCCTCTCACGCCGAACGACACTCCCTCTGGCACGCGCACGGCTCAAAACGACTAGCCTCTGATTTTCTGCCCCCAAAACCTAATTTCTCCCCCTTTTTCAAAACACCCGAAAATAGAAGACCAAAAACCTTACCCCATCTGACTTTAGGCCTATTTATAGGAAAATAATTCTTCAAAATTATACTTTTACCCCAATCTAATTTATTTTAATTAAAAACACCCAAAAACTATTTATTTTCATAAAAAAAATTACCCAAAACCATAAAATTCACAAGTCAACTCAAATTTATTTTTAACTTCAAACTTTAATCTAAAATAATTTATAAATATGTTTTACGCATAATAATACCCGAAAATACCGAAAACGACAAAAAATCCAAAAATGACGAAAATACCCTCGGCACCCAAAAATATAATATTATACTCAAAACGACCGTCTTGTCGTCCTGAGTATCAAAAAGATATTCAAACTATCAAATTATGTTCAAACAACATATGAGGCCATAAAATGACTATTTTGCCCCTTAACTTAAAATCATTCAAAAACCAAGGGTTTTACATTATATGAATATTTTTCTATATTTATTTATTAAAAGTTTGTTAATAATCAGCAATTATATACTATTATTATACTCGTAAATTATAGTTAGTAATATCATACAACAGATATAGTATTAATAAATATAATTTGAAATATAAGTTCTTAAAAGATAGTACTAATAGCCTAACAGTTAAATTAACAAATATAATATAATAATATGTATAAAAATATATATAAAATTAGAATTTAATCAAAATATAGTGTTATTTTAATTTTAGAATATAAATTAATACATGCCAATTAAAATATAAGTTTAATAAATAATATTACTAATAATTTTAAAAAAAAATAATTAGGATAAGAAATTCAAAGCTTTATAACTATTATATATAATATATGACATATAAGTTTAAAATCATTTTTTCAACATAAAATTTTATTAATATATTAAGATACAAACTTATATAAAATTAATTAATTGAATAATTATTTATCATGTGCTATAAAAATTATTTTATATTATTTCATTTATTTATAACACATAATTATAATAATAAATTATATAAATTAATATATTTAAATATTAAACGAGCTTGTTAACGAGTTAGCTCACAAGCTCTTCTTAAATAAACCAGTTCGCAAGCCTAATGAGCCGAGTATCTTGGAGCTTGGACTTGGCTCATTTAATAAACGAGCTCGGCATATTTTTAAATGAGCTCGAGCTTGAACGAGCTTTTACCGAGCCAATACCCAAGTCGAACTCTAGTAGCTTAACTCATTTACAGCTCTATATATATGCTAATATTGGGATTTGAACCATAGACCTCAAATAAAAAATATAATGCATTTTATCACTAAGCTACTTCAAAAATTTGATTGTTATTTAAACTTAAAAATAAATATACATATAAGTATAACATACATAATTTATATACATAGTCATAATTATATATAATAATAGTTAATCACAAATTTCCTATTTTTTATATATATTTTTCAAATTATTTTTTTATTTAACTAAATTAACAGTTATATTAATAGCTATATTGATACATTATTACATATAGTTGATATGATATAATTGATATATAAAAAAACAAATTTATTATATGTTGTGTTTATATGTATATACATGTAACATGTGTATATTAAACTATTGGTATACATAGTAATGTATATAAGTATAAATATAATAAAAACTATAAACACATTGATATAAAATAATATCTATATCTATATTAACTATATAAACTATATAATTAAACCTATGTATATTAACAAGCTTTAATTAAAAGTAGCTTAATTTTAATTTTAATTTTACTTTTTTATACATTAGAAATCAATTAAGTTAAAACTATGTAGTTTTAACACAAAACTACATTGTTTTAGTTTAATTAGTTTATTATTTTTTTTAATTTTGTATTATCTTTTCCTATGGAATTATAAAATTATCATTACAAGAAAATTACCAAGCAGCGACGCAAAATTTCCACAGATAGAAAACATAAGTTAATTAGCAATAGCTGCGACAGATGACAATGGGGAAAATTGGCGACGACATTGTGATGGATTAGAGATGAAGAGTGACGCTCTGACATTAAATCCGTCGTTGAATTTTGGCGCCAATTTTTTGCACCAATAATGGGTTGACGATAGCTACGAACAAGTTGACTTCGATGCTAAATCCATTGCAAATCTTAGTGAGAATTTATTTTGCAACGGAGATGTCCATTGTAGAATAGCGTCAAGGTGCACTAGTAATTAATAATTTTATTTTAATTTTAACAATCAACTTTTGTAATGGGTTGGAATAGCCATCGCCACATAGCAGTGCAAATAAAGATTAGTTGCAATATTTTGCAATAGATGTGTTTATTTGTAGCAAAAGGTGTTGCAATATATTTCTTGGATAAAATTAAAACCCAAGTATTTTGCAAAGGATTTTGTATTAGTTGCAGCTTTGCTTCGAAAACTTAATTTTTTGTGGCAAAAATAATTTAACATCACTATAGCATCGGACTAGCCATGGCTAAATGTTAGATGTATACATATATATAATATAAACCCTACGTTATGTTGATTTTTTCTTTTTGCCTCTCTCTCCTCCTCTTTATTTTCTCTCTAAACCATATGCCGCTACGTGAAAATGTTGCTAGCCATCTTCAATCACCGACAATCATTATCATCTTTTGTCGCCGTCGTTCACAACCATCGGTATGCATATGTTTTATACTTGTTTTATTTGTTTTTTTCAGTTCTTCATGTCTGCTTTTTGTTGTTTTGAATGATTTCTATTCAATCGAAGATGATAAAGTTAATTTCTATGTGTTTTTTGGTGGTTATTCTTTTTTGCTTTGAAAAAAGAGGACTTTATTTGGGTTTTTTCCTTTCTTCAAATGAGTTGGTAGCCTGCCAAAAGTTATGTAACATCCCTAACTTTAATATATGTTAAGAATGAATATGTGTTTAATTGAAGAATTGAACCCTTGTTGATTTAGAAGTATACTTGGGCCAATGTATAGAAATTTTATATGTTAAATATGTGAGTTTTGAGAAATTATGAAGACATTATGGAGATGATGACTTGAG
Organism: Garcia nutans; assembly: GCA_947685225.1. Classification (NCBI taxonomy): domain Eukaryota; kingdom Viridiplantae; phylum Streptophyta; class Magnoliopsida; order Malpighiales; family Euphorbiaceae; genus Garcia; species Garcia nutans. Next base: position 13,951,886 of record CANTUV010000035.1, read on the forward strand.
ATGGATTGAGAAATATTTATAAAAATTTTATTGTATTTTAAATGCCCTACACATATTTTTCATTTATAATATTAAGTTTGATACTATCGAGTTGGCATGTAAACGATTATGGATATATCATGATATGATTATTATATTTACGTTTATAGGTAAACTATTATGGTATCGCGATATTTCGGTGTCAAGACATTATAGTATCGAGGAGACTTGTGATATGATATTTATATGCTATTGGGCAAAATACTTCAATATCGTGATACTTTTTCTCTAGTGTGGAGACCTATGGGTCATAATGGGTCTATTCAATATTACTGAAACTTGGACATTTGTGTATGGGCGTAATTTAAGAATGTTGTGATTTGAAATATTAAATATATGTATTTGTTTAAATTATATTTTTAGTTTATGAAATTCTTTTTGTCTATTGATTATTTCATTTAATGGAGGATTTATATTTATTCTGTTACAATAGATATTTTTATTTTATTTATTATTTATTTATGTTCAAAGTAAGTACCACTAAACTGTATAATTTAATGCAATTTAATTTTATTATGCAGGTGATAGGATCACAGATAAAAGAAGCTTTGATAGGTCTGAAAAGACTTAGGTTTGAGGGAGTTTAAAGTTCATGCCATAAGACTATTTCCAACTAGTATTGCATATCATGTATATTTTTCACATCCTATATATTTTAATTTTGTAATTATAATTATTTTATAGTTAGTAAACCAATTGAGGTTTTGTAATATTATGTTTATATAAATGTTATATATTATTTTTTTTTCTATTATAATTTAGTTGATTTTGTATTGCTTTAGGATGATAATTGAAATAGTTGTGGAGTTTGTGAAAATTTAATTTTAGAAGTGCATTTTTTATACATGATTTTCAATTTTAAAGATTTTTCAAATGATTTTATAAATAAAACACTGGCAAATTTTTTTAAAATTTTTTTTATACAATTTAATCAAAAATGAAATTCAATTAATAATATTTATTTTTGTTTTATATGTTTGCATATATATTTATATCTATATTATTTTCATTTGTGGAATAAGCTTGGATTTTTATATTAAGGTTAAAGTGAGAATTTTTATGGTTTTTAACTTATGTAGTACTCTTATACTCTATGTATGTATTTTATGTATATAGAATAAAATTGTGTTACAAGTTAGTTACTCAGTTCTTCATTTGTTTTTACATGATTTTTCATTATTTTTGTTCTGTGAACGATTTATTGGATTTTAGTTATTAGGATTTGATTTTGTTTGCGAATTTTTGCGATTTTATTATATATTAAAATAAAAGTGTTCAAAGCAAGTGAAGTATTAACTGTTAATTATTTGTAATCATATTATTAATGATATAATTAAGACATTTGATTGATACTTTTGCATTTTGTTAACATTAATGATATTTTGGTTACATATATAATATATTAGGTACATATTATATATGTTAGGTAGATTATGGATATTTTGAATGCACTATTTTTAGTAGATATATTATGGATATTTTGAATGCACTATTATATTTTGAATGCCTTTTATAATTTTTATAAATATAATTATTGTTATGTTTTTTAATTTCATTAAAAAATATACTGAATAAATTCGCAACGTCGCTATACTGCATATCGTGGACATTTATAACGATGGGTACTCAAATGCAAACATAAAATAGCAACAGAAACTTCTTGCAAATTGAAGCCAAATTGTTCTCCTCTCTACTGTTTTTTGCGACGGCAATGCAAACTAACGACAGATTCACCTACAAATATTTCACTATTGCTATATTTATGATGGATAGCGGTCGCAAAAGAATAGCAAATTTTGCCATTTGCTTCTCCTATTTGTAACGACCAATCATTACTTTCATACGAGCTTAGCAACGGTTGAATAGCTGTCGTTAATTTAACGAAGGACGTTCATCTCAAATTTATCGTGAAAGCTTCGCCAAACCTATAAATTTCTTCTTCTTTTAGCGATGACATTTTTCTTTTTGCGATGCACTTTTCATCGCCAATTCAGTATTGGATCATTAATTACCGTTACTATATTATTAGTGACTATATGGGCAGTTACTGCAATACTTACATTGCAAATCTGTCACGACTTCTATTCAGTGATGGATTTTTCATAATCAATAATGAATTTTTTTGTCGCTAATCGTCAATTTCTTTTAGTGTATATTTAACCTAAATCTATTTCCTAACCCTAACCTAACAGCCACTTCTCCATTCTGACCATTTCACCAAGACTTATTTAACACATTCTTCATTGCCACCAACACTGACAGCATCATATTGACTTAAACTTCTCTCACTATTTTCTCAGTTTCTCATGTCTCGCCATTTCAGGTTGCCTCTCACCATCAACTTGCATCACTATTGCAGATCGTCATAGCCAACATCGTAATTCCAAATCACCTTTGCTACTGCCAAGCTTGATTGCTTGTTGGTGGATCCTTCACTTGTGGTTTAATCAATTATTTTTTTATTTGCTTGTGGTTGATCTTAGGGTTTATACTTTATTATAGATTTTAGCCTTCAATCCAATGCGTGAAAAAGCATCACCATTGATAAATATTAATATTTAAGAGAAAAAGCATTAGAAAACGTCCAAACTCCCAAATTAAATTAAACAAATGGCACATGATTTTACAAGTTTTTGTTTTCTTTATTCATGGAGTGTTAGCTTCTTCTTTTTTTTTATTAATTCAATTTATGTTCATGGCCGACTTAATGGTAAGGCCTCTAAATCAAGGGATTTAGGCCTCCAAAAATTTTGGTTAATGTTTCTTTAAAAAAATTAAAACAAAGTATGGTAATTGCTTCCTAAAAATAAGGAATTTGGTTATGATCTTACTAATTTCTAAAGATACTAATATTTATTGTCCATATTAATTATATTTTTCAATTTCCACTAAGGCAACATTACTAACCCATAAAAGGCTAATGTTATATTTTTTTTAAAGCTACATATAAATTGAACTTCTTTTGTTTAAACTTCTATCTCTCTCATTCACTCTATTTCATCGAGAGCCAAAGGAAAAAAATTTTACACTTCATTAGTTTGAATTTGTATTTGATGAGAAGAAAAATCATTTAATTCATCAGTGAATCAAATATTCTAGCCCAGCTTAAAAATAATCAGGTTTTATTGTTTAAACTTTATGCTCTCTTTCCGGTTTTCATTATAATAAATAATTTTGCATCTCAAAAAGCTAGAAAAATAAATTTTAAGTGATAAATTTATAATTTATATAAAATCTATTAGAAAATGCCTCATTTTTTAAATTTGCTTTAGGTCTCTATGCATGTTAAGACGTGTCGTACTTTGATAGGTAGGTGATGGTTTTTGATAGGTTGATGAATTTATCCTTTGCTATTTGGTTTCAAGCTTTGTAACTGCTTTGGGTGATATTTGTAGAAAACTAGAATTTTTTTAAGATTAATCTTCTTGATAGTTTGATTTCATAGTAATGTTATTGTGTTGAAAAAACTGGATTAGATTTAATTTCTTCAGCCTTAAAAAATTAATTGAATGTCTGTGATTTTTATCATTAAATTCATCCATATGTATTAAAAAAGAGTCTATTCTCATTGTAAATAATCTCAAATTAGTGAAATGATTTATAACTAAGCATAATGTAAATAAAAAAATTTTGTTCTAAAAGAAAGAAATAGATAAATAGTCAATTTTGGGTATGGATTCTCAGTTTCTAGAATACTCATTTCTCTTTTGTTTTATTTTTGATAAACTCGGAACAACTAATGAAAAAAAACCATCTGATCATGGAAAGAAGAAAAAAAAAAGACTTGAGAATTAGTTGTTCTTGGCTATGGTGAAAAGAGCATTATCTCATTATATAACAATTTGAAAATAGAAAAGTAATAGGGGATAAATAGTTAGGTTGCTTTCTAAATAAGCCATGGAAATTTTTTAAACAAGGTTTAATTCATATAGAAATGGAAAATTAAATGTTATTGGCATAATTATTTTTTAAAGATTTTATTGCTAACATTATTATTTTTTAATGGTTTTTGTTCATGTTTAGACTCAAATTGTTTATTTGCAATTGAAGATGATGTTGATTGTTGACAAGCTTTAATTTTTCAATGAATATGCCTCATTTTACCTTGTAAATATATATGTACATTAATTTTTTTTAATTATTAATAAAATATTTTATTTTCAATGCATAAATGTTGATTTTATTTCTTTTTAAAGGTTGATGAAAATTGAAGATGAAAAAGATGATTTTATGAAGACTTGGAAGCTTATTGTTATACCCACTACATAATGAAAATTTTAGTTATGTATTTTATAGTTATATTCATAGTACTTTATTAAAATTTTGAATTATAATATTATTGTATTAAATTTAATTATAGAATTGTGAGGTATAAAATTAATTTAGTAAAATTGTGGTAGTATTATATTTTTTTTGTTTATAATTATTTAGGTGAAAATATTATAATTATATAATTTACATCCCATTGTATTTTAAATTTATTATCTGAAACGAGTAATTAAGTAGGTATTGAATAGTAATAAATGAATTTAGGACGGGTATGGACAATGAATATATACTTATAAATAGGTTTAAGATGAGTATGAGTATTTTATGACTAATTAGTTTCGGGAACAAGTAGGACACTTTTTGCGGGCACCCTACTATTGCTACTCCTTATCCGACGTTACTAGACCATGGCTTGCCTAGGTAATAAATCTACTACACAACTAACTTTCATATTGTTGCCCAAAGAATTAGGTCACCCTTGATTTTGATCTTAGCAATTAAATTTAAGGTATTTAATATTTTTCTTGAGTAATTGTATGATAGAAAATTAGGATGAAATTAAACAACTTTTAAAGGCCTGGAAAAAATTCCAATTACATCAAGAAAGCCATTCAATCACAACCAGGATTAACAGTCACGAGCTCTTTTAGCTAAATCTCAAGAATAAGCTAATGGGCATAATAGACATCGTGGCCATGAAGCCAACTAGGAACTTGAGACATGAAGAAAGCTCACGTTCATTACTTTGTTTGGTGACCAAATGTATCAGTTCATTTCCAACTTGAATTACAGTAAGGTTTGTGATGAGATATTGAGAGCGTAAATTGAATTAATTACCAATATGGAGCATTATGACTGCGAATGAAGCAATCAAGAATAACCAATTCAAACACAAAGGAAATCAAATGGTGAAGCTCTCCAGTGCCATGGTCAATTGTGACTATCATAGGCAATAACGAATGTCATCTTCATAGAGTTATTGTGAGATTCATATGACTAGTCAATAAACCAATAGATTGTTGACATGTAGAACTAGTCGTTTGAAGTACAATCAAACTTGAAGAGTAATTGCAACCACGATATGGCAATCACAATTGTGGCTGTAGGATCACAACTGTGATTAGCTCTAGAAAGCTTGATCGAGCTCTAACAGTGCATTTAATGCAAGAAATATGGTGGTAGGTGCACCATCATTTCCTATCAACTTTGTAATGAGAAAATTAATAAACCTTCCTATCACCATTTATGTAGAGTACTTGATCTTGTAATAGGAAAACTCTTGCACTTTTAATTCTCTTACTTATTAATTATATTTGTGAGTTATTTAGGATTTGAGTGTTAGCCATTAAAATACTTAAGTATAGCTTAATGTAAGCTATAAACACTAAATTTGAGTGTGAACCTAAAAAATTACTTGCAAAAGTTTGAGTGTAAACCTTTGGAAAAAACACTTGTAAGGGTTAAGAGTGAGCCTTAGAAGACTCTTGTAAAAGTTGGAAGTGAGCTTGTAAAACTCTCATCGATAATGGAAATACTCAACTAGTGTGCTAAAGAGTAGACATAGGGATTATTGCTCGAACTATTATAAATCTTATGTATTGGTTCTCTTCTTCTGCCTTTCTTTATTGTTCTATTTGCTTAAGCTAAGAACAAACCAAAAAAGGGGTCAATCTATTCACACCGAAAAAGTTCCCATCACTAACAACTACATCAACCTTCTTGGTGTGCTAGATAACAAGTGACATCAGGGCTAAGTAATCATATTAAGCTTAATTATGTAATTCAAAGATCATGGCCACCAAGAACAATAATAACAATAATTTCAAATTGATTCTTCATCTAAAACTGTTCTTTAGTGGAACCGATTATGCCATCTGGAAGCATAAAATGCAAGTCTTTATGGATAGTGAAGGCATGGACCTTTGGAACTATGTTCTTAAAAAATGGACTTCACTAATAAGAACTTCTAATGAAGGCACAATAGTTATTCCAAGAAGGCCATGGAATGATGAATAAAAGAGAGCAAATGTCAAAAACAGCAAAGTCATGTCAATCCTCCTCAACTCCTTGTCAAGAGATGAAGTTGGAAGAGTTTAACATTACTCAATTTCTTTTAGTATTTTGAAGACCTTGGAGAATTACCATGAAGGAACCACCTAAGTCAAGTCTAAGAATATTAAAATGCTTGTACATGAGTATAAGCTCTTCTAAATGAAACCATAAAAAAAATGTTACCAACATGACCAACTAGTTGCTAGCAATTGTGACAAGCTTATAGAAGTTTGAAAAGATCTATTCAGTTGAGTATGTCAACAATAAGATTCTTAGGCTCTTCTCAAAACTTTAAAGATAAAGTGGTGTCAATAGAAGAAGCCAATGATCTAACCAAGCTAAGAACCAATGAGCTCATTGGCAAGTTTCTTACTTTTGAGATGACCATAGAGACAGAAGGTGGACAAAGAGACAAGGAAAAGAAGAAGGGAATGGCTTTGAAAGCCTCCATCAAAGAGCAAGTGGATAGTGAAGAATCAAGCAATTCAAAAAGTGATGGTGAAGAGGATGAGGAGCTAGCTATATCAAGGAAAGTGAAGGTAATGTTAAAAAGTAGAAGAAAATATAAGAAGCCAGAAATTTCAACTCCAAATCTAACTCATGTTCAAGCCAGGAGAAGAAGAGTGAAGTGACTTGCTATGAATATGGAAAGCAAGTTCACGTCAAGATGGATTGGCCAAAGTAAAGAATAAGAAAAAATGGGACAAATAAAAAGAAAAAGGCCCCTCAAAACAACATGGGATGATGATTCGTCAAATAAAAAAGAAGAAGAAGAGGTTGCAAACTTATGTTTCATGGCCATGGAAGAAACTCCTAATAAGGTATGTTTCACATCTCTTTCTTGTAATGATTGAGATGATGATTTGAATAATAATGAACTATCGATCAAAGCTATGGCCTTGAAATGTGTAAAGTACTTTTCAAAAATGAAATTTATAAAGAAAAATGTTTAAAGCTTGAAAATTATTTCATTATTCTTAAAAGTTAATTTTTGGAATTGAAAAACTCTAATGAGAAAATCAAAAGCTCACTGGAAGACATTTCAAAGTAAATTTCTAATTGTGAAAAGTGTCCAAAGAAAACAATGACTTGAAAAAGGAACTTGATCCTTTAAAGGTTTCTATTTCTAAATTCCAAAAAGGGAAGGATGCCTTGGACACCACCATTGAATGTCAAAGGTCACCTTCAATTAAACATGGCATTAGCTATAATAATTCCTCAACATTTGTATCTTGAATTCTAACCCTCAAACCTTTAGTATTGGGGTGGTAAAGAAGCACATTGCACCCACTAAAACTCAAAAGCAAAGTCTAAAAGAGTTAACCATGCATACATGTATAAGAAGAAATGTAGGGGTGAATATTATGTGTTCTTGCAATGGATGGAGGTTAACATGCAGTATGAGCATGCTAGGGAACTGATATATACTGAATTTCCAATTAAGTTTCTATGAAGAGAGCAAGATGAACAAGATGGTGCAATAATGAAGAAAAAAATAGTATCCAAGAAAGCGAAGTATATCTATTGGAAGAATTTTTTTTATTCCTCCTGGCAGAGAAGAAATGCATCGCTTAAGAATTCTATTGAATATGGCTAGAGGACCATTATGTTATAAGGATATTCAGACTATCAATGGTGTTTTATACATAGCATTTAAAGAGGCATGTTATTCTTTAGGCTTACTAGATTATGATAAAGAGTATGTTGATGAGATAATAAAAGCATAGTTTTGGGGTACAAGCTATTATTTAACAAGCCTCTTTACAACTCTGTTATTGTAAAATAGTCTGTCAAGGCCAAAATTTGTTTGCGAGAAGACGTGGAAACTTCTAGCAGAAGATATTCTCCATATACAAGGAAACATACTTCAAAAGAAAATTAAATTCTACTAATGGATGCCTTTTTATTTTTTTAAAGTAACTTTTGCATGTTTTGTAAGAAGATTATTATTATTGTAATATTAGAAATATGAGTTCAGTAATATATTATATTTGTACAGGTTTCAAATATCTTTTTATCTAATATTTCCAAATTTACTAATACCATTTTTATTTTACATTTCTGAAATTTTGTTATTTGTATATTCATATTTGAATTTCAGCAACAACCAATTAAAGAGCCTTACTCTTGCTAAAATTAAAAAGGTTTTGCAAAGGAGTGGAAAATGTCTAAAAGGTTTCCCTACATTACCTTATCCATATTGATAATTATTTTAGAAGGCTAAAACAAATTTATTTAAGATGAACTTTGTTATGATAAATTGGCTTTAGCAAGAGAGCATTAGAATTTTCTTTCTAGTATGAATGAAGAATAAAAAATGTTTACGATACTATAATTAAGACTATCCATAAAGAACAAAGAGGGATTTTTTTGTTTACGATTATGGCGGTACTTGTAAGACCTTCATTTGGAGAACTTTGACCTCCACTATAAGATCAAAAGGTAAAATACCTTTCAACTATTGCATCAAATGGACAAAAGGGCTCATTCTATTTTATCTACCACTAAATGTTATTGAGGATTCCAAGTGCAACATTGAATAGGGAAGTGCAACATTGTTGAAACAAAACTCATTATATGGGACTAAGCTCATATTATTCATAAATATTGCTTTGAATTTCTAGACATAACACTACAAGATATTCTAAGATTTTTTAATCCAGATAGCATGATGAAACCTTTTAGTGGTAAGGTTATTGTATTCAGTGGATACTTTAGGCAACTATTACATGTAATTCCTAAGGGTAACAGACAGGATATTATTTCAACCACTTTGAATTTTTTATATTCAGAGTAAATTTCACCTATCGTCTCTCAAGTTTAAACGCTGCTTCAGCTTCATCCATTTAATATAATTTATATCAATAGTATCACCCAACTTTCTAATTTTGTTTTAGTAAAATTCTCAAAACTAATTTTTATCAATACCGTTAACAGAAGTTGACTTGGCCGCTGATGCAGCGTATGATATGGCACTACATCAGCCCTAAAGTAATGTGGCAAATGACATGGCAAACTACATGAGATTGCCACGTCACTTTAGTGTAAATGTAGTACCCTATCATACGCCACATCATTAATCCCTTCATTTCACTAAAAAAAATTTATCTCTTAAGTTTAAAGGATATTATAGCGTTATCCTTTTAGTATCATTTGTAAAAATAATCAACTAAAAAGTAATTAAGGTGCAGGAGATTTGAACCCTGCACCTTTTGAATAAAATCTAATACTTAAACCAATTTAGCTACATTAAAATATTATTTACAATGTTGTTTTATTTATATTTTAACTATAATATTCTGAAAAATTATAAAATACAAAATTAGTTCATTTGATAATTAAATAAAATTTTTTAATTAAATTAGCAAATCTATCTATAAATTATTAAAAGATTCAAATTTTCAAAATTATCTATTTGAATAATTCTATTGTAAAAGGAAGATAATAATTAAATAATTAATTTTTAAACTTAATTGAATAATTCACTTAAATAGTTAAAAATTAAATTTTAGATTATAATAATTAATAATTATATGAATAAATATGAAAATTTTAGATTATTTGAGAAGAATTTAGATTATGCAACTGTAACAAGGAATGGAAAAAAATAAATTATTTGTAAATAAAAAATTTTAAATTAATAATTTTAAAATTAAATAATTTTGAAAAATTAAATCTTTTTAATAATTTATCCATAGATTTATTAATTTAATTAATAAATTTTATAATTATTAAAAAAAATTACTTTGTATTTTATAACTTTTTAGAATATTATAGTTAAAATATAAGTAAAACAACCTTATAAATAATATGTTAATATAACTTAATTGGTTAAGATGTTGGGCTTTTATTCAAAAGTTGTAGGATCCGAATCCCCTACACCTTAATTGTTTTTTTTTTAATTTTTCTATTACAAATGATATTAAAGGGACGACATCATAATATCCTTTAAACTTAAGGAACGATGAATAAAAATTATTATTATTTGTTTAGTGAAATTAATGGATTGATGATATAACGCATAATATGGCGTCATGTTAACACTAAAATGACGTGGCAACCTCACGTGGTTTGCCATATCATTTGCCACATCACTTTAGGTTTAAAGTGCCACTTAACCACATTAACTTCTGTTAACGGCATTGACAAAAATTAGCTCTAAGGATTTTGCTAAAATAAATATAGAAAGTTGGGTTATATTATTGATACAAATCATATTAAAAGGATGATACTGAAACAATGTCTAAACTTAAGAAACGACAAGTAAAATTTACTCTAATATTTATGGAGTTTCTGCAATGTTCCAAAATTAACCACAAATATGCGGCTATAGACAAATATGTCAATTCAGATTCAAGTGAGACAAGAATTTTTTGATTGAATATTGATGATTGGAGATGGTATAACAGACAACCTTAATGATGATGAATCAATTGTAGAGGTCCCTAATGAACTTCTTATCAAAGATTACTGATCCACTTGCAGTCGTTGTTAATAGTACTTATTCTTATTTGATTGAGAACTTGAATTATTATAAGAATTTCCAAGAAAGAGCCATGTTTGCTCTTATACTCAATGTTGTAGACAAAATTAATGACTACATGTTATCTTTAGCACCAAGTGACGAAATAATCATCTACTTAAGCTCAGATAGTATATGCAAAGCAATGAAAAATTAGACTCACATGACGATTTTTGCACCTCATAACTTTTAAATGCTATTAGATCTTCTGGTATCCCCCAACCATAAGTTGATTTTGAAAATTGGAGTTCTGATCATGTTACTTAGAAATATAGATCAAGCTTCAATTTTATGCAATGGGACCAAGTTAATAGTTACTCAAATGGAGAATCATGTTATTGAAGCAAGAGTAATTTCAAGCAATAATAATAATCAGAAGGTATTCATTTCTTATATTGCTTTAATACTAGCGAATATGAAATTGCCTTTTAAATTTCGAAGGAAACAATACCCTGCAGTTATGTGTTTTACCATGAAAATAGACAACAGCTTGTGACAATCTATTTCACATATTAATTTATATCTACAATAGTGATTTATATCTACTAAGACCAATTTTCAATCATGGTTAATTCTATATTATTATATTAAGAGTTAGAAGCAAAAGTGGATTAAAAATTTCTCATTGCTGGTCAAGATAGACAAACAACTAATAGTGCCGAGAATGTAGTATTTAAAGAAGTGTTTCAAAATTTGAAAAAACAAGGTATGTAATATTGTTTTGTTTTATCATAAAAAAATATAGAGCCTTAGAACTAATGATATTTATTCCACTAGACAGGTTATAATAAACCTATTAACAGATTATTTGATTTTATGAATTAAACTACATATTTCTGACACAGAGAATTAACATGTCAGGCTCTACCCGTAACTTATTTATGTTATTTAATTTAAACATGCTTTCTTATTATAAATAAATGATTAAAAATAGGAAAAAAAAAACTACTGGAACTATCATTTTAATATCTATTTATACTTTGATATTACACTTGTACAAGTTAACCTAAGTGATATAGATCAAGAAATAAAAATTGTCATTGTTAGTCAATATGATTAAAAAAAGAGAAAAAAACAATAGTAAATAAATGATTTCTTATTATCTACAAATGGTTAAAAAATAGAAAAAAAAAAAACTATTGGAATTGTCATTTTAATATCTATTTATACTTTATTATTACACTTTGAACAGGTTGGCCCAAGTGATATAGTCAAAATTATTCACATAATGATCAAAAAATAAAAATCATCATTGATGGTGAATTGAGGCTAACAACTAATGGTACTGATAATGTGGTATTTAAAGAAGTGATTCAATATTTAAAGTACAAGGTATGTAATATTGTTTAGTTTCATTATATAAAAAATGGAGTACTAAAAATATTGATATTTATTATACTAGAGAATGTTATAATAAACATATTTACTATTTTATTTGGTTGTGAATTAAATTGCCTAATTCTTATGCCAAAAACTAACATGTCAACGTGAGGCTAAATTTTTTTAATTCGACATCATGTAAGTAACATACCGATATTCAAAATGGACATTAAAATATCCGCTTGCAACTTATTTAAGTTAGTTTCTAATAATTGCATTTTTATGTATTATTAATAAATTAATAAAAATATTAAAATAAATGTATTGGAACTGTCATTTGAATACCTATTCATACTTTTATTTACACATGAAGTGGGTTAAACCAAGTAGTATGGTCAAAATTATTAATATAATGATCAATAAATCATCACAATATGTTGCCACTTATTATTTTTTCGTATTCCATTTGGCTGTAGTCTAGCTTAATATAGTTTTTTTTTAATACTAAACTATATTTAAATTGACATCTTATATAAATTTTCTATGATGAAATTTCTCAATAATATTACAAAACAATCAAAGAGTACTCATAATGTATTTAAAACACAAAGTTATAAATATAGTTTTCATTGAAAACATAGAGAACACTTTACTTAGTTATAAAATTTACGTATATCGGCTTATTTTGTATAATGAAAAATAATGCAATTCAATTATGGCTTAACTAATTCTATTTCCAAATTGGGGCTTGCTTTCATAGAGTTTTCCTTATTAATATTTCACCATGTCTATGTTAGTCTACTTTAGAATTTTAAATTTCATCTTGATCATTCTTTTATATTAGATTGTTATATTTTGAAAAATCATTATTTTCGCATTGTTTATAATTGAAATTTATACTTAAAAAAATTAATTAAAAATTATAGAACCTAAAATTGAAATCCTGTCAATTTACATCATATTTTTTAATTATTAATAATTTTCACAGCATCGTTTAGGTAATTTGCTAGCATTGTACTAAAATGGTTGCCATTGATTTAGTATTGTGTCACTTATCTCACTCGCATCTTGTGATGTGTCTCAATTTCTTAATTATTAAAATATAAGTTTTTCTTTAGTTAATTAAAAATATCTATTAAAATAGATAATTAACTATTTGGAGAGTTCAAATAGGATTAAAATATTCTATTTAATATTGGTAATAATTAGCTATTATCTAATAAAATTTATTATTTGTTAGAATAAATAATTAATTAATTATTATAGATATTTATTTAAATATGATTAGAATATCTTATTTGATATTTATAATAATTAGTTATTTATCTAATTTATATTAGTTAATTATTTAGATAGCTCAAATAGAGTTAAATATTCTATTTGATATTGATAATAATTAATTATTATATAATAAAATTTATTATTTATTAGAATAAATAATTAATTAGTTGTTACAAATATTTATTTAGATGATTTAAATAGAATTAGAATATTATATTTGATGTTAATAATAATTAGATCTAATATATATATATATATATATATATTGCTGGCTCTGATACCTGCAAAAACTAGATGGATCTTACAGGGGATAAACTAATTTTACAAGCTTTAAACAAAGCAACGAACAATCAGACATAAGCCCCATACTTCGATCTAGACAGATAATAAACTTAATTAAATAAATATTAATTATAAATGAATGTAAAAGACTATATTAAAATAATTTAAAGAAATAAATTAAAAGTATATATTAAAAACATATAAACAAATAAGTTAAATAAATAATATTAAAGAACATATTTAAAAGAACATACAGCTTTATATATAATTTTTAAAGAAAATACAACAATATAAATCAATTATTAGTATAGTGCTTTTCGTTATATCAGGTACCACAGACAATTAAATTCTGCTCACAGTCAGTAGCAGTTACAACCAGGTGTTCAGCTTATACTAATAAGATATAAAGAAAATAAAGCTTTACAGATTTCTGATGCACCAGGTCAACTTTCGTTGCAAGTGCAGAGCATACTTATACAAAATAAAACTTTAATATATGAAATACAAACTTTTAATATAAATAACTTACAATAGAGGAAGAGGTTACAGAAATGGAAGAAATTTTAGTGAAGGAGAAAAGGAAAAAGGAAAGCTAGAACTAAAGCTTGAAGGTTCTTCAATGTCTTCTGTGTGAGGAAGAGAGGTTTTTTGAATCCTTCTCAGCTTCAGAATAGACTCATTAATATAGACAGAGGCTTTAACTTTACACTGTTCTTGTCAAATATCTGGTACTGTGGATGAATAGTAACTTGTCATTACTATTTGCTTTTACTGTACCTTCACGCGTCTGGAACTGTAGAAGAATAGTACCTTGTCGGAGATACTATTTGTTTTACTGTGGAGAACTGTAGATGAACAGTTCTTCTGACTTTACTGTTGGTTTTCCTCTAGTAAATACTGTTGATGAACAGTATCCTGTCAGTGGGCATCGTCTTTATTGACTCTAACGAAGAAATAAGGTTTCTTCTGCCTTTAGACAGTTGTATCTAAGTCAAATTCAACTTTCTTTTTATTATTCTTTTTCTTTTTCTTTTTCTTTTTCTTTTTCTTTTTCTTTTTCTTTTTCTTTTTCTTTTTCTTTTTTACTTTTTATTTTAATGGGAGACAATATACCATAGCAGTCATCCTCATTGCTAGGGCAGTAATCTGAGTCAGATGTCTCAGAAGAAGATGACGTCATGGATGACGAAGAGGTATCCGAGAAAGATGAAAGAGATTTTCTTCTTCTGGATGGGATTTTAGATCTTTTGGATTGGGCTTTATTTGAGGATCCAGCAGAGCAGGTTCTGCTGGGCTTAATGGACTCAGAGGTGGAAGGAAGAGATCCAACCATTTGTTCCATCAAGGCTCTATATTCTTCTGCAGTCTTGGCAGCTGCAAGAAGGGCTATGTTATGGGCTCTTTGAGCTCCAAAAGAGACTGATAGCTTTGGGTCAAAGCCACCATGGTTTCTTTTTAAGAGTCATTGCTTTACTGTTTCCTCAGTGGTAGAATTGCGAAAGGCAGTCCACCACTTGACTTTTGCTTTTCTCAATACAACATGGATATTGGTACCTGATTGGATAGAAGTGTCAAAATACCATTGATATACTCAAGGTATATTGAAAGTTAGACAAAAGAGAAGAAGATGAGGAAATTTCTTCTCATATGGTATAAGGTTAAGATGAGCTTTATAATATTGGTAAGCCAATTGTACATCTTGTGGTAGTGATCGATCATCACATCCACAGTAATGCCACCAATCAAAGAACCAGAAAGGGAGGTTGTTTGTCTTTATATTGGTATCATAATAGATAAGCCAGGAATGAGTTTTTTCAGGGTTTTGGAATAATAGGGCTTTAGTCCAGGCATCTACATAATCCCAATAGCTATAGGAAGGACAATGGGCTTTAGAAGAAAGAGCTTTAAATTGCACAGGAACGTGCAAAGGTCTTCCCCATTCAAAAGGATGGAGAATTTTCTTTATTTTAAAAAAAGAATAGGCTATGACAGCCTTATCTTGCTAACTATAGTTATGGTTTAGAAACAAAGAATCAGAATCCATAAGAATATTAAGATAATATTCTTGGGTTTTTGAAAACTTTGTTGGTTTAAAAAATCAATTTTTAAGATATACAGACTCAATTATAGACCATGGGTTTTGCTGAATAGGCCCACTTTTAATAATTAATTCTGTAAACCAAAAATTTTTATTATGCCATAAAGCTTTTTGTTTTAATGGAAAATTTGAAGAAATAATTTGAGTTGATGGGTTTGAAATAATCAACTCATCATTAGAAACATTTTGAGTTAGGGTTTTAGAAGACTGACCCAACTCTGCTTTAAAAGGGATAATAGAATTATTACCTTGGGCTTCAGAAGGATGGAAGTCCATCTTTGAGAGAGTTTTAATGATTTATGGTGATTGGGCCAGCTGAGAGACCCAAAGATCCATCTTTGCTTTATTTTCTTCTTCTTGGACCGCATTAGCCCAAGATTTTATGGGTTTAGGGTTTGCTATACTATCTGAATGATCAGATAGGGCTTTAGGAGAATCTTCTTTTAGGGTCTCTTTAGCCTTATTGGCCATCTTCTTTTTTGTTTTCCCATGATTCCTGAGAAGGGATTCATGAGTAACGAAGTCAGGTAAACTATTATTCTCTCCTTTAATAAATTTAATATCAAAATCAAATATGCTTAAAATTGCTTGCCACCTAGCAAAAATTTATTTTGAGGCAAGGTTTTTAACATCTTTTTGTAAAACATCTTTAGTACTTTTACAATCAATTCTAAGTAAAAACTTTTTATTTAATAAATCTGATTGAAATTTTGAAATACATAAAACTATGCTCAAAATTTCTTTCTTTATGGTAGAATAGTTTAATTGGGTCGGACTCCAATGTCCTGAATAGAACTGGACTATGGTTTCTTTACCCTCTTTAACCTGCTTTAAAACTCCACCAAAACATATATCTGATGCATCAGTTTCTACTATCTTAGAAGCTAATAGATCAGCTATATATAGGCAAGGAATAGTTTTAACAAGGGCTTTAACCTGTCTAACTATACCAGAATGGACTTCAGTCCATGGGCTTGAGTTTTTCTTTAGTTTATCATGTAATGGTTTCATAGTCCTATTTATGTTGGAAAAAAAATTCTATAACGTAATTTAAACAACCTAAAAATCTTTGTAATTGAGCTTTATTAATAATCTGATTAGGAAACTTATCTCCAAAGGTTAAGTTTCTTTCTATAGGTTCTATAATTCCCTGTTCTATATAGTGTTCTAAGAACCTAATCTTAGTCTGAAACAAAGACATTTTAGTTTTACTTAATACTAATCCATTATGTTTAATTACCATAAAAATGTCTTTAAATGTTTAAAATGTTCATCTATAGTTGTAGAATATATTAATATATCATCAATGTATACTATACAAAATTTAATATATGGATTAAAAATATCATTCATCACTCTCTGAAACTCAGAGGGTGCATTCTTTAAACCAAAAGGCATAACATTCCACTCGTACTGTCCAAATGGAACAGTGAATGCAATCTTATACCTATCTTTACGGTTAATCTGGATTTGCCAAAATCCTGATTTCATATCAAATTTACTAAAAATATTAGCTTTATATAATCTTCCTAACAAATCTTTTTTATTTGGAATAGGATACCTAATCCATTTTAAAGCTTTATTTAGTTTATAATTTATTACTAATCTAGGTGCTCCTCTTTCTATCTCAGAAGCCTTATTCACATAAAATGCAGCACAAGACCAAGGATTTCTAGACTTTGTTATTAATCCTTTATTTTATAAATCATTTATTTTCTTTTTACAAAATTCAATCATATCAGGCGCCATTTGAATGAGCCGAGCTTTAGTTGTAATAGACATTTCATCAAAGCATATTTCATATGGTAAGTCAACTATATGTTGCTTTCTATTCCAAAATGCATTTGGAATATCATCACATAAGTCCTTTTCAATCTGTAATTTTAATTTATTAATTGTATCTTGTATAAATTTATTATTTAACTGTTCATTTATTTTCTGTAGATGATAGTTATTTTTTAAATTACAAAATTATTCAGACTTTGCCTTTATAAGAGCATTTATTTGTAATTCATTTATTGAATGTGCCTTTAAAAGATTTAAATTTCTCTTTTTTGGTTTTTCCAAAAATGGAAAAATTATCTTTTGACTTTTAACTTTAAAACTTACACTATCATCATTTACAGAGTAAGGTGTAATTAAATTCATAAATGGTGTTCTTAAGATTATCATATGATGAATATTGGTTAAAATAAATATATTCTTTATTTCTAAGTTTTTATCTATTATTGATGCTTCTGCTTTACCAAGTATATTTAATTTAGATTTGTTTGCAGCAGATAAACTTTCTTTAGTTTCTTGCCAAAATCTTTTAGGTACTAAATTAGATTTAATGCAATTTAGGTCAGCTCATGTGTCAAACAAGGTTATAGTTTCTATATTATAATTATTTAAGAATTTTAGTTTTATCTTTATTAAATATTTTCTTGATGTTATTTCGTGTAACATAAAAATTAAATTATCAGAAATTTTTTCTTTACTTATTAAACTAATTTCATTATTATTTGTTTCTTCTTTACTAATTATTTGTTCAATATCTTCTTCTCCTTCTTCATCAAAAGAAGTTGAATTTAATAAAAACTTTATTATTTGTGAATCATGTTATTGTTTATTTTTTAATTCTTTTAATTCTAACTTTATTTCTTTAATTTCCTTCTGTAAGTCATTTATGGTAGGTTTGTTCTTTATTGTTTTATTTTTATTTAATATTGTAGTTAAATCATATGTTTGTTTACTGGTATTGGGTAATAGTGAATGTTTAGGTTTATCATTATTATCTCCTAATATTTTATTTAAGAATTTTTCTTGGATTTTAGGATCACTAATATATTTTATTGCTTCTAATATAGATTCTTGTTCTTTAGTTAATACATTTATTGATTTGCTACTATATTCAGAACCAGTTTCTGTTCCTATATCATCTATTTGATTTATTTCCTCAGAGTCTAAGTCATCTTCAGAATCTGAATAGTCTAAATATAATTCATTAATTTTATTTAATATAGATTCTTCTAAATCTAATTCTTGTATTTTTTTTTATCAAATTTACAAAATCTTGATGTGTGGCCTTTTCTTCCACATTTATAACATGTTAAATCTTTATATGATGTAAACTTGTTATCTTTCTGTTTATATGTCTTTCTATTAGGTTTTCTATATTTATAAAGTTTGTAAGGCTTCTGTTTCCTATAATAATCATCGTTATCAAATTTTTTCTTATAATTCTTTTTATGATATTTTTTATAAGGTTTTTTATATTTTGTAGTAGAACACTGTCCACCACAGTCTTTATGTTTTTGTGTTATAATATAATCAAATTGTTTACAGAAAGAACCTAGTTCTTGTTTAGTTTTTCTCATTTCATATTTTAATGATTTTTGAAGCTTTATGTCTTGACAAAGTTTTAATTCTTCTTTTTGAACTATACTGAACAATTGTCCATAAGTTAACAGGTCATAAGGAATAGGATTTCCATACTCCTGTTTTATATGATTTCTAACTTTCTCTCTTAGAAAAAAAGGCAATCCTGCTAAGAATTTTTCCTTCCAGAAGGCCTGGTTGAAATCTTCTCTTAGCATTATCCTAGTTAGAAAAATTATTTTATAAAACTGAAAGTCACTAAGTTTCTTACACCTAAGATTACTTAGTAATTCAGCATTTTTATCCTTTAAGTGAGTAGGGTCATCTATAAAGTGAAGTGATATAGTCAAGATTAGTGTTGCCACTGCATCCTAAATAGTATCACCAAACTCATTTAATATGGGTATACCATCTTCATAAGTTTTTATGGCATTTAAAATTTCTAAATATTGTTCATCAGTGAGATGGTTATCCCACCAACCTTTTAGTTGGCCAGTAAAGCCAGCTATAAGGAGTTCAGCTATAGTTTTATCTGAAGTTTCTGTTTGGGTTCTATAAGCATTGGCAGCCATTGTCATCTACTGTAGAAGACTCAGAATGTTGAATTCTGATAGGCTATCAATGTTCCATTCATAAACTGAAGAGACATTATATTTATACTGTGTTAAGGTATTAGGTCTATCTATGATACCTAAGTCTGGGGTAGACATCCTAGGTACTATAGACTGATTGAATGTAACACGATTTATTTGTGTCTCTATAGCTTTACTAAAAGTTTCAAGATCTTCATATTCGGGTTGAGATTCTTCAACTGATTCCGATTCCTGTTCTTGGGTTACTATACTAATAGTTTTAGAAATTTTAGATCGAGGTGTTTCTTGTACTACTTGTTTTGACCCAGAAGAAGAGTCAATTTTACTCAATTGTTCTTTAATTGCTTTTACAAAATCAGAATCTTTAGATTTGACTTCTTTTTGTCCTGTTTTAGAAACTTCAAAAAGTTTAAAAACATGGGACTTAAGTTTTTTTTTTATCTTTGATGTCTTTTTCAACTTTTACTTTTTTGCTTTCTTTAATAGAACCTTCTATTCTATTTAACTGTTGTCATGTACTTAATAAATGTGCATTACTGAAATTATTTTATTCTAATATTTTTTTATTAGGATCATTTTCTGATACTATTTTAAATGATGCTATTTGTATTTCTCTATCTCCATATAGGAATATACTTGATGCTTTAGGTGGATGTTCACTCTGTATTATTTTATCATTTACTTTTCATTCTGTGTCTTTATTCCTAATAGTTACTGGATTTATTAATTTTTCTGCTTTAAGTTTTCCTTTATAAATTCTTTTAAACCAATCAAAGAATTTCATATTAATTTCATAATGTTTTATAAAGCTAATATACTCTTCATCAACTAATTCAAAATTTTTTACTTTGTTCATTACATTTTTTTAGTTTTTCTATATTCTTTACTGCTGTTAATTCTTTATTTAACTTATCATTATTAAATATAAATTTTTTATTAATTATATTTAATTCTCTATCTATGTTTGCTAGATTTTCTGTCATAAAAAAAGTTGTAGGTGACATAGGTGGAGAAGGAGACTGTTCTATATTCTGTGGTCGATTATAATTAGAGTTTGGCTCTAAAAGGTCATGGTTCCTGTTGGATTATAATATAGGTGTGGTACAGTTGTACTATAGTCTACACTTTTTAATTTATTACTTAATTTAGGTATATCTGATGTAGAATACCTAGGCTTTACTACAGTTTGTAATACAGGTTTAGGTTCATTTTCTCTATATGAGACATATATTACAGAAGGTAACTGTGAGGCTCTACCTATATCTACTGTTAAAACAGAGGAGGAAGTGTCTGAATACCTACTGCTTATACTATGTCTACTAAATTTTAATTTAACTTTACCATCTTCATACTGTTCTATCTTACTGAGTTCTATATTGGATTTTACTATGTTCTTTGGTTCAGGAAGAGGAACAACGTCCTCTAAGACTCATTCATCAGGGAGACTTAAATCTTTCCACTGAATAGTCCTAGGGATTACTATATTAGCTTTACTTAAATCTGTTTGTAAAAATTTAGTTTCTCCTAATTTAGGTTGCATTATATATTTCATAGCGAAAGCAGATACGATTGCTTTATACTTTATGTTATACATTAATGCTACAGGAATAGATCCTTCAAGCATTTTATAATTATGTGTTTTAATTTCTAATACTACGCTCTTTAATATATTCGGATCATTTAAAGATATTGTTATATCAGGGAAACAGTCAAATGAGATAGGTCCACTACTCAGACTGATTTCTATAGTTCCTAATAGTGAGTCATTAAAATTTACAAACCTAGCGTTTCTGACTACTGCCAGGATACTAGTATTTAATCCTTCTCTGGTTAAAGGTTTTATACCTATTTGTACAAGTTCTATATGTATATATTTGTATTTTTTATTTTTATGGTGCTTTATTCATTCTGCAGAAAGTAAAGTTATTTTTTCAAAGAGTTTACTTAATTGTACGTCCCTTTCTTCAGCTTTAATTATATAATCATTTTTAAATATATTGAATTTGAAAATTTTATAAATCTGTTCTTTATCTATGTTAGGTATTACCCAGTTGTCAATTGCTTTATTAAAGTCCTCTAAAATTACTTCATTTCTGTTTACAATCCTTTTAACTTCTGATGACTCAGAACTATCTGATTTAGTTGTACTAGCAGATTTACATAGAAATGGCTCCATCTTTAAATATTTGAAAAATATATTTTAAAGTTTATTAATGTTGGTTTTAGAAGCGACCACTGACTTACTGCCCTAAACGCCTATCCATCGGCTAAAACGGGTCTTACTGCATATTCAATTCCTAGACAACACTAAGTCAACTTCTAGATCTATAAATTAAAATTTTAACTATGAAAATAGTTCTATATCTATCTACTACCACTCCTAAAAGAAGATGGCTCTGATAACAGCAAAACTGTTAGGGGTGGTAGTAGATAGATAACAGTTCTATATTATCTATATATATATATATATATATGTATGTATAGTTATTATCTATTTGATATTTGAAATTTGTGATTCGCATTGCCAAGGACTAATAAGCATATAATTAAAAAGATTTTTTTTTAGAGCTAAAATTTAGTGTTAAGATTGATCCGGGCTAATGGATATAGTATTATGTGGGGACGAGCATAAAATTTAAAATGAGTGAGGGCTTACTCTAATATTAAGCCTATGTTACTAAAAGTTTTATATGAGTACTCTTATAATATATTTTTATATTTTAAAATAATAGATTTAACCCATTAATGATAAAAAAAAATTTTAAAAAAGAATAATTTAAATTTTAAAAATTTTTATCTACAATATAATCAGCAGGGAGCAAATTGAGATGGTATTTCGTAGATAATGTAATTATAATTCTATATATTAATTTTAGATACATAAAGATATGAAATTTATAGATCTTGAAATAAACAAAACAAAAAGTAAAATTGAAAAAGAATAAAGGTCCAATTTAATCATTTTACTCTAGTGAAAAGTCCATAATTACTCTAACAATTTCTTTGACCAAATTGATACTTTCTTTTTAAAATTTAATCCAAATTGTCTATTTTAATGAAACCAATAAACAGCTAAGGACAGGGAGACCAATTTAAACTTAGATTAACTATAAGAGACCAAATTGAACTTTTAAAACAATATTAATATAATGATTTAAAAAATAATTTTTAATTAATATTTTTAATATCAATAATTTATAATATTAAAAAATATTTTTTATAAATTTACAATTTATAATAATTTTATAATCTATAATTTAACAAATAATTAAAAGTTTTAAATCATTTATATTATAGAGGATTTTTATAATATTATTTTAATATACTGTTAACTATAATTTTATGAAATTAATATTAAAAATATTTTTATTCATAATATTATAAAACATAACTTTTAATATTATAATTTATAATATTATTAAATATTAATAATTTTAAATTTTTAATAATTATTTAATTTTTAATATTATGAATCATTTATTAATTAATTTTAATATCAATAGTTTGTAATATTAATGAATAATTTAATAATTTATAATAATTTAATAATCTATGATTTTAAAAAATAATAATTTGAGAATTTATATATAATTTGAGAATCATAAATTTCAATTTTATTTTTTAAAAAAATTAAAAGATTCAGAAATTATAATTTTTTTTCAAAAAAAATTCAAATCAGCAAAGAAAATAACGAATAATAAATAGCATATTATGTACTCCTATGATACATTGAATAACCTTGAATTAAAAAAAAAAGTTACATAATTTTGATATTGCTACCGTCTATCTTAGTTCTATGCGTTCAATTATATTACATAGACAATAGCAGTAAATATTACACTATTTTTTCTCTAATTCAAAGCTATCCAATAAATCATAGGAGCATCTAATATACTATCCATTTTTCATTTTTTTTGGTTGAGTGGAGTTTTCTTATTTTGAAAAAAAAATAATTTATGAATCTTTTTTTAAATAAAACAGAAAATTATTATCAAATTATATATATTATTAAATTTTTAATTAGTTGTTAAATTATAGATAATTAAAATATTATAAATTAAAAAAATATTTATTAATATTATAAAATATCGATATTAATTAATAAATAATTTATAATATTAAATATTAAATAATTATAAAAATAAGAAATATATTAAATTAAAATTATTAATATGTATTAATATTATAAATTATAAAATTATAAAAAATATTATAAATTAATATATTTTAAATATTAAATTATAATTTATATATTTATAAGATAAAAGTTTTTATATACATAATGAGAGGAAAACCCAGTATGGGCTAGACTTGATGTGGATCACTGGTTTTATGGTAGTAAATATGCTAAAATATACATGAAGAGAAAGCACCAGAAACAATTCTAATGCAAGAGTATTTATGCTTTTTGCCTAAGTTCTAACTTCACACAATTTATAGCAAGAATTTAATTTTCCCATCTTTCTCCTAGGTTCATTTCACAATGCAAATTTACAATTGTGATAATATATAAGAAATACATAACAATTTGAGGGTGATTCTTATTTATTTTTAAATCACCATCTATTATAAACTTGAGGATGACTCTCTTTGTTATTCTCTTCTCCTGCAATACTATTTAATTTTAAAACTATAACATCGTTCAATGACTAATGAATCACAATTACACCAATTGACATGTAGACAATAATTTGTATATTATTATTCTTTTTATTAGGATTTTGTAGTTTGAACTAATTTTATATTGTTTTGATAAATTTAGAATGTTAATGTAATAATTAATTATGGAGTTAATATATAAACTATTTTTTCAATTGATCTAAAATCGCTTCAGGTACAATTTCATAGTTTTACTTTATTCTTATTGATGTATCTAGCTTATAACTATTCTAATTATAATCTTTTTTTGGTTTTTGATTTATTAGTAAACATTGTTGTTTTGAGATAGAAAAATGAATATCCGTTGTTACTTCAATTCTTCGTTACCTTGATTTTCATTTATTTTCAATAAGTGGACAACGATTCAAAATTGAAGCTTTGGTCCTCTATACCTATACTAATATATATATATATACACACACGCACTCATAGACATTAGCTTTAAGTAATAAGTAATATACGAAACTTGATATTCAAGTTCTAATAATTTTTTTAACATTTTGATTCTTATATTTTACACTCTTTCTAGGTAGAAAAAACTGTCGTTAAATTTATTCTTACTTTTTTCAATAATAACATTTGAAGAAGTAAGTAGAAGAAGAAAATAGATAATTAAGAAGAAGCATAAAATGAGCTTTATACATCTTATTAGTGTACTGTGAAGTTTATAAACAGAAGTTAAAAATATCTAACAAATCTACTCACACATTCTATACAGCTAAATAACTATCCACATCCGCTTTACTACTAACTAACTTCAATAGTAAGCTAACAACTTCTACATCCCCCCCTCAAGTTGGTGCTTGTGAAGGTTGGAACAAGCACAGCTTGGACAATATTTTGAAGAAAGTTGGAGCAGAGAGGGACTTAGTAAGAACATGAGCAAGTTGGAAAGAGGTGGATACATGCTGTGGAAAAATCAAACCAGCATTATATTTATCACGAACTAAATGACAATCAACCTCCAGGTGTTTGGTTCGTTCATGGAAAACTAGATTTCGTGTGAGGTACAAGGTAGATTGATTGTCACAGTAGATATTGATTGCAAGTGGTACCTGGATATGCAGATCATAAAGCAAATAGAGAAGCCATTGGATCTGACAGCATATGGAAACCAAACTCCTATACTCAGCCTCTGTTGAGGATCGAGATGCAATAGGTTGTTTCTTGGATTTCCAGCAAAATAAAAGAGTGCCCCAAGAAAATGCAATAACCACTAATGGACCTTCACGTATCCTTATAAGAAGCCCAATCGGGATCTGAGTAAGCATCAAGAATAAAAGGATTGGATAAAACAAACTAGTAGCAGGACACCCTTTAAATACTTCAGTATATGGATAGTTGCATTCCAATGACAATCTCTTGGATGCTGGACAAATTGGCTCAACTGATGCACTGAATATGTAATGCCTGGTCTCGTAAAGCTCAAATAAAGTAATTTTCCAATCAACCATCAAAATGAAGCAGAGTCAGTGAGAGGTTGTCCTTGATCTACACATAGGTGTAAACCTTTGGGTAAAGGAGAGGTGACTAACTTTGCTCCCAAAAGTCCAGTTTCTTAAAAGAGATCAAGTACATATTTGCGTTGACTCATATACAAAACAGCCTCTGACCTAGCTATCTCGAGACCTAAAAAATATTTAGCAGATCCTAAGTCTTTAATTGTGAACTTGGAGTCCCAAGATTGTTTGACCTACTGAATAAGAGAGGTGGAAGTGCTTGTGAGAAGTAGATTAAGGCCATAAAATCATTATCAGTGCTACAAGCAAACAAGCAATTGTCTGCCTGAGATTGCTGAAAACCTAAACTACACATGTGAGAAGTGAATTCCAGATTCCATTGCCTAGAAACATGTTTCAGGCCATAGAGAAAATGAGTCAGTTTGCAAACCTAACTAGGCTTAGCCTTGAAATAGCCATCAAGTGGTATCATATAAATGTCTTCACCTAAAAATCCATGCAAGAAAGCATTGTTAACATCCATTTAATAAAGAGACCAAGACTTAGAAGCAGCCCAAACCAATAAAACCCTCACTGTCACATTCTTTGCTACAGGAGAAAAACAATCAGTGTAATCTACACCTTCCACATGATTGTATTCTTTTGCAACTAACATGGCTTTAAATTGTGGATAGAACCATATGGCTTCCTTTTAAGCTTGAAAACCCACCTGGATCCAATAGAGTGTTTCCCTTTAGGTAAATCAGTAAGTATCTAAGTATTATTCTTCTCCAATCAGCATCTATAGCATACAACTAATTCTGAGAAGTCTTAGCTTCATGATAGTTCTTGGGCTCTACAAATTGATCAACATTGCTAAGGAAATTAAGGTGAGATTGTGAGAAACAAGCATAATTTGCAAAAGGATAAGTTGGAACAATAGTAGCAGTATAACATCCATAATTTTAATATACATAAAAATAATTAATACAATGGAAATAATTAAATTACCAATAATCATAATAATAAACATAATAATAATGTTATTATTATAATAAAAGTATTAAGTTTAAAAAAAAAAGAAAAGTAAAAGTAAAAGAAAACATATGGTTGGGATTAAAAGAAATAAAATATATATAATAATTAATTAATTAATTTTAAAAATATAAGGATGAGGATGGAAGAAAAATTTTAAAAAAAAATCCATCTTCTTCCTTCTTCTTCTTCGTTGAATTTTTCAATTATATAAGGGGAGAAATTCTTTTCCTTAAACACTCAACATTTCACCAAAAATCTAAAGGATTCAAGTGGATTTTAAGGGATAATCAAATATTCAAGTAAAAATTTCTCCTTTAAGCTTGTTTTTTTAGTGTAAGTTTATGGTTAAAAAGGAGTTGGTTTATATTGAGAAAGAAGACGGTTATAAAGTGAATATGATGTAATATGTTGAATTTGTGATTAATTGGTTGAAGTGAACTTGAATTATGAAGCTAGGGTTTATGGAGTTTTTGGATTTAAGATTTTTAATGGGGTTTGGTTAAAATTAATGCAATTAAGAGTTATTTTAAGTAATTTAAGTATGCATATGTGTGTAATTGACGAATTAAACTTTTTGTTGGTTTAGGAGTATTTTGGGCCAATTTGGTTAAAGTGGTAGAGTTTAGAATTCTTTGGAAGTGAAGCTTGAAAAGTAAAATTGGATTGATTTTGGAGCCAATTGAGGTTTGTACATGCTTTGGAAATATTTAATTAATATGATTATGTTTTGACATAAGCCACCTTGAAACTTTTAAAAGTTAATGTTTATTTTCTTTTTATGAAGTTACTTTTGAATGCTATGAATTTTTAACAAAAACATAATTTAAGTATTGATTTGAATTTTAAAACTATTATATTACGGTAGATTGTAATATTTTAAAAAGTTCATTAGTATTATGGAACTTATATAGAATGTGAATGTGACTATGGAAATTTTATATGTTGATTATGTGAGGTCTAATGAATTGTGAGAAATATGAAAGATGATTTGAGATGAAGATGTAGAAAATTGATGTAATGTTGTTGTGATTTGATGCCCTATACATGTTCTTATTTTGGGACATTGAATTTGGCGTCGTTGAGTTGGCATGTCAATAATACGTCATGATGTTATATACGCCTTCGGGTAAGATACACTAATATTATATATATTTTTATACCTTTGGGCGAGATATACTAGTATCATAATATTTCAGTGTCGAGGGGATATGAATTATACGCCTTTAGATATGATACACTGGTATCATATGACACTCAACTTTCGGTGTCGATATCTTCGGGTCACGGTGGGCTGATTTAATATTTCTAGGAGTTAAATGTTGTGTAGGGGCTTATTGAAGTATGATGTGTTTCAACCATAATATGTTTTAAGATTTATGAAATATTAAATTATTAATGTGAATTGCATCTATTGAAGGTGAATGTGATAAGATCTTTGCTTTATTTATATTCTGTTATCAAAGTATGTACTACTAGACTATATAGTTTAGCACAATTAAATTTTATCGCGCAGGTTACAGGATTACAGAGAGAGAAAATCCTAATAGATCTGAGAAGGCCTAGGGTTTGAGGCTGATTTTGAAGTTAGAGTTTCTTGCATTGAGACCATTCCTGCTTATTCTGCATAACATGTATAGTTTTTGCATCCAACATATTTTGGTTTTATACATTATAACCATCTTATATATATTTGTTTAATCAATCAAGGTTTTGTAAATGTTATATTTATATCAATATTGTATATTATTTTTATTTGTCCTGGAGTAGTTGTGAATTTGAGAAATTGATTTTTTTTTTTTGAACGAATGAGAAATTGAATTTTAAAAATGCTTTTTCTTACAGGTTGTGAATTTTAAAATTTTGGCTTTTATGAATTTATAAACAAAACTCTAGCAAAATTTTCACATAAAATTTTATGTAATTTAATCAAAACTATATTTTAATTATTTTTATTTAATTGTTAGTATATATATATGCTTATAATATTTAAATTTTTTATTAAGCTTTCATTTTTATACTAAGACTCTAAGTGAGTAATTCTACAGTTTAACTTTTGTAGCACTTTTGTATTTTATGTATGTACTTTATGTATATAAGATGTAAGGGTATTACAAACAAAGCTAGGATTGGGTTGAAAAGAAAAAAGAACTAACAGTGTGTGAGACAAAATCATTAAGCCAGGAAGGTGCCTTTTTCATTTTGGAACTCATTCTAATTGTAATAAGGGCAATTGGATTAGAAGAAGGAAAAAATTCTGTGGATGTATTAGCAAGATCTGAACCAGTAGATGGCTGACATTATTTCTGGGAGATTATAGGAAGACAAAGAAAATCTTCAGGTAATGGAAGGCTTAGAGACAAAGTGGAATCAGATTTGTGAAGAAAAGGGTAAGTAGATTCTTTGAAGACAATATCTCTACTGTGGAAGATGTTTTTGGCAGCGAGGTTATATAATTTGTATCCTTTCACACCTAAACTGTAGCCTAAGAAAACACACTCAATTTCTCTAGCACTAAGCTTATCCTTCTGTGGCTGAGTATTTGTAGCATAACACAAGCTGTCAAAAGTTTTCACTAAGGAATAATTTGAAGATCTATAGAGTACTCAAATGATGTCTTCCAATTCAAAAGCTTAGTAGGCAGCCCATTTATTAAGAAAGTTGCATCCAAGAGTGCTTCTTCCTAAAACTTATTTGGAAGACCAGATTGAAAAGGCAAAGCTCTTGTAATTTGCAGCAAATGTCTATGTTTTCTCTCAACCACACCATTTTATTGCAACTGCTGCTGACTCATAAACTCCAGTCTAATATCTGACCTCATAACCTTAATAGTTGTTTGAAATTGAGTTTGCACCATAATTCTAAAATTTAATTTAATTTTATTAGTCTTTTTAAGATAGAAAAATTACTTCTTAAATTTAAATTGTTACTTAGCATGATAATAGTCATAAAAATGATGATTATCTATAACATTTACAAAGAAATGCAATAGGCTGGCCTAATTAAGTCATGCATTAGGTGTTTATGGATGTTAAATGCTTTAGAGAATATTTTTATACTGATAGCATTATTTTTAATGAACATCATTTTCGTTGATAGGAGTGTTTTTATTAAAAAAATTTAAATATAAAACTTATATTGATTAAATTTATATTTGCTTTAGAAAAATAATATTTTAGAAAAAATTAATAATAATTTTATAACATGATGAATAAAAGATAGTCATTAATACAATTTTTTTGCCGCGTGTCTCACTCTGGTATTGCCATGCATGTATCATATATTCTTAAATTAAAATATCCATATTAAATTTAAATTAATTAAATTCATTTAAATATTACATTCTTTCATATTAATCTAAAACAACTTCATAATCTTCAAATTAAATTAAAATACTCATATTAATCTTCAAATTTCTTCATTTTTTAAATTAAAAATGTTTAGATTAATCTTCAAATTAAATTATAACTATTCATATTAATATTTAAAATAAGTAAAAAATTCATATTCCATCTTTAAGTTTTTTATTTTTTAAATTAAGAATTTTCAAGTTAATATTTAGATTTTATATACAAATCAAAGTCTTTTGCAAATTAAATTCTTTTATCTATTAAAAAAACTTAATAATATTTAAATTAGATTAAAAATATTCATGTTAATCTTAAAGTTTCTTTAGTTTTTAAATTAAACATTCTCAATTTAATCTTCACTTTAATTTTTAATTTTCAATTCATAAAAATATATTTTAATATTTCTAATTTTATATATTTTAATACTAATATATTATTTAGAAAAATTATATTTTAGAAAAAATTAATAATATAATATTAAATTTTTACAACTTGATAAATAAGGATGGCATTTTTTTAAAACCAATTTTATTATTGTTAAAATAAGATATAAACACTGTGGCTTAATATGTTAGCAATATTACTATTTCATTTGCCAAGTTCATTTTTTCTTTTAATTTTTAAATGATGGATATCTTATTAAAAAATAATATCAAATAATATATAAATTAAATTATAATTTTTAAAATATAACCACGAGTAATATAATATATAAGTTAAATTAAAATTCCTAAAATATAGTCTAGAATTATTTGGTTATAAGTTGATTTTCGTGTTTTTGAAGCAATAAATTGGTTATTTTCCAATTTGTTAACAATATTTGATTGTTTTATTAAAAAAATATTTGATTTTTTTTTTATTTTTGCCATTTCAATTTCAGCATTTATTTGAGAAAATTTATAGATTATTGTTTATTATTTTATTATTTTTTTATTATTCACTTTTGCTTTCATTGAGTTTGTTTTATTAGATTAATTTTACATTTTTTTTTGTTGTATTAGATTAGTTTTATATTTTTTTCATAGTTTCTCAGTTTTTAGAGTTATTGGATTTGGTAAGTTTTATTGGGATTACTGAAGTTTTTTTTAGCTATTGGTATTGCTCTTTTAATTTTTATTATTAAGTTTTTTTGTTTCTTATTGATGGCATTTGTTTGTTTGGTTTAATAAATAATTTCTATTATTTATTTAAACTATAATAATAATATTATGGAATTATAATTTTTTTTATTTTTTGTAATTTAATAATTATAGATTATTTGTTTGGATATTATTAATATACATACTAATTTTGTTTTCTTTATTTATTGTTGTTTTAATTGAATGATAAATTAGAACATATGATATTATAAATGTATTTTTATACTTTACATTTCCATTTTGTCTTTTTCAACTTTTAAATTATGGTTTAGCTTTCTTTACCATATGACAATCGCAAAATCTTATTCATGATTTATCTATTCCAACGGAATATTAGATAAGATCCACTTTTTTTCTTTTATTTTCTTTTTTCCCTAACCTTGTATATTTCATTTTTTCTTGATATTATTTTTTACATAAATTTATTCTCAAAACATTATTAAATTCTTAAAATTTTATTTATCTATAATGAATTCTTAATTTCTTTTTTCACACTGATAATTTTAATATTAAAAACTTCTATAATACTATTTTAAAAATATTAAAATTCATATAGCAAAATCTTATTTATGATATATCTATTCAAACAGAATATTAGATAAGATCCACTTTTTTTCTTTTCTTTTCTTCCCTAAACTTGTCTATTTTTTTTTTTTTTTTGGCGGAACTACCAGCAATATTTATTAATATCTCAAATGAGGAAAATTATTATCAGTCAGAACAAGGCCCCTAATATATTTGGGCAAAGATGTAAAAGATTCAAAAATTCTAGAAACTCTTTTTATACGACTATAATGAGCTAAAAAATGTGCAACCTGATTTCCTTCTTTGAAAATATGGGAAAAGGAAACTGAGTCAGGAAGTTGAAGCATCCAGCGCATCACAGAAGGGGTATTATAGCGGTTCAAGGCCATATTGAATAATTGTATGGAGTCCACTTCAGCAATAATTTGAGTATATCCCAGAGAAAAAATCCATTGGAGGCTATGGAACAAAGCTTGAGCTTCAGCATCCAAAACATCAGAAGCCTGCAAGGTAAAGCAATTACCGATAACAAAATTGCCCTGGTCATCACGCAACACAGCTCCTCCAGTAACCAAAGACTCAGAGTAAGAGGCATCTACATTAAGTTTGAAGTAACCAGTCCTCGGTCTTAACCAATAAACCAAGCGAGGCTTGCTTACTTTCTTTCCAAATGAGGCAGGAAGAAGCTCCTTGAAGTAGTTGGTAGCAGTAGCGAATTTAGCAGATGAAAAAGCAATCCCCCATTGCATCAAAACTTTAGAGATATTTAAATGAAGAGAGTGGAGATCAATAGACTCACCTCCCCAATTCAGCTTACAATATGCCAACCAAACATTGTGAACAATTAGAAGAGGGATTAGCCTGCAAAGTTTACTTCGAGTATTATCCGATCGAGCATGAAGCCACCAGCTCACCATTTCATTCTTAAGATTAGAAGAAATGCTTCTGTCATTAGGTAGGATTTGCAACTTGAAGTATCTCCATATTTTGTGAATTGCACAACAATCAAAGAACATATGATCCGTAGAAGCTTCGGCTTTCCTGCAGAATTGACAAATAGAAACAATTTGGATACCAAGACGTTGCAGATTTGCAGGAAGAGGAAGAGCCGAATGGAGAAGCCTCCATCCAAGGATAGATAAACGTGTAGGAATGGTAGAGTCCCAAAGTGAAGCAAATGAGAGGTGTTTATTTTTCTTTGGCCGAATGCTCTCATAAATGCTACCAAATTTAAAAACATGTCCAGGCTCTTGCAAATGATCAATAAGTGGCCGGCCATCATGGTGGAAACTTTTGAATTTATCATAAGTCCTGCAAATCCGTTTCCACCCATGAGAATCGACAGGAAGATAGTGAAACTCTCCTTTTCTATAATATTTTCCATGCATGTATTTAGCCCATAGATTGTGTTTTTGAAAATACATCCATAAGATCTTGATAGAGAAGACTTCTTGAACCACATGTAAAGATCGAATGCCGAGACCACCTTCCTCCTTAGGATAAAGGAGTTTAGAGAATCTAACCCAATGATGTTTATGTGATTCATGATCAGAGCCCCAAAAAAAGTTGGCAAATTTGCTATAATATTATTTTTCTTAATATTATTTTTTACATAAATTTATTCTCAAATCATTATTAAATTCTTATAATTTTAAATTCTTAATTTCTTTTTCACATTAAGAATTTTTAATATTAAAATCTTCTATAATACTATTTTTAAAATATTAAAAATTCATATTAATTGTTCATTATATAATGCATGCTTCTATCAAAAAAAAAATTTATAATGCATGCTTAACCAAACAATGTATTTTTTTTAAATTAATGTAACATTTTAATAAAAGTGTGATAACTATACACCTCCCTACTATGCCACGTGGGTTAATTATACCCAATAAAAAAATCTACATGTGT
This sequence comes from Garcia nutans, assembly GCA_947685225.1. NCBI lineage: Eukaryota > Viridiplantae > Streptophyta > Magnoliopsida > Malpighiales > Euphorbiaceae > Garcia > Garcia nutans. Next base: position 13,985,763 of record CANTUV010000035.1, read on the forward strand.
CCCGTGGGAAATCTAACTGTAGAAGCCACGTGTAAAAAAGAATGCGAGTACATAAATAAAGGTGGATGCGCGAGTAGCAAGAATCATCTGTATACAACACAGTGTAAGTTTGACTCACAAGTTGGCAAAAGGTCATTGAAGGGACCGATTAACGGCAGCAAGACGCTACTAGAGCACGCAAGGTGCGTAGTGCGCACTTAGAGTGATTGGTAATTACTGGTAACGGTTAACGGGAGCATCTTTGTGAAATTTGAAGAGGGAATCCTGAAAAAGCATAAAATGAGCATCATGGTACGCACTGTAGCGTTTGCCGTATGCTATACGGCTTTGATGATAATATTTTTAACAATGCGGCATTATATATATATATTAGCTCATATATTTATTTTTTAGTTTAATTTTACAAATAGCCTTTAAACTTACACTCTCAAAAAAATTTAGTTTCTAAACTTCAAATTATTTCAATAAAATGGCTGAATTAATATTTTTGTCCATTAAAGTCTATAGATTTTTTTTTTGGGGAAGGATTCTATATGGGGAAGTAGGATTCAAGAGAGAGAAATTAAAATTTAAAGTAAAAAAAATTACATTCAACATATAAATTTATTGTGAATAATTTAAAATAAAATTGAATAAAAGTAATTTTTTTTAATATTACAATAGTGTAACAACTAATTTTTGCTCTTAGTTTTGATATGTTGTGTAAATAATTTTTGAATTCATTTATTATTATTATTATTATTATTATTATTATTATTATTATTTAGACTTATTGTACTAATGTTAATAAAGTAATTCAAATAGAATTGGGTCAAAATTAAATAATGTATTATTTTAATTAATGGGATTTTATTGAATGATACTAAAATTATCTATAAAATTATAAACTTGTAAATTTAAATTGAACAAGTGATATATTTTGTAATAGCATCGGAGTCATTTCTGAACTTATAGAAGTAAATTTAAACTCATATAAAAAAATATATAATTTAAAGAATTGCTAGATAAATGTAAATGATTGAATTGATAATTGATACAGAGACATAATCAAGAGATCAAGCCCTTGGGAGACTTATATCCCACAAAGAAAGAGGTCATTAATGGTTCATAGAAGTCTAACACCTATTGATACTGAAATAATATATTAACAAATATAAAATGATGGGGAGGAAGGGAGTCTATGGACCATCCAGCCCCCCTGTAGTTCTGCCACTGACTATATACACAGACTTCACGTGTTAGATGCAACATAAAATATCGACACATCATTTTTTCCACACATGTGGAAAAAAATGGCCATTTTGTTTCTTTTATCATTTCTTCAACATACACACACTCTATCTCTATAATTTCATCCGAATCCTTTCTCTCTCTAACCAAATATGAAATCTCTCTTTCTCTAAAAACCTTCGACCCTTATTTCTTCTCTCTAAATAATCTCTCTTAGTTTATTTCTTCTTTCCATTTTTTCAATCATTTGTAATCATTTTTTCTCTCTAAAACCTATTTCTATAATTTAATTCTTGTTTCATATCAGTTTCTTCTCAATTTTGTGCAGAGAAAAACCCTAATTCTTTATTTTTGAAATAAAATACGAGTATTATGAAGCAAAATGAAAGTGAAATAGTGAATATAATGTATATGAAGCCCAATTTTATTGTTCCTTTGTGTGAGTACAACAAACAAACAATACATTGTCAAGTCAACATATCAAATAGACAAAAAAATTCAAACAGTGAACAAAAACAAGAGCTATTAGGGTTAAGATTCCAACAATTTTGAATCGCAAAGAGTTAGGGTTTGTAGTCCACAAAAAGGATTTTGAAATCGAATTCAATTTCAATTTTGGCAAAGATAGATTTAAGGTTAGGGTTTTGAGAGAGAATTAAAAGGTGAGATTTCGATTTGTAGTTTTTTTATTGAGAATAAATAGATGAGATTATGGTTCTTGGCTAATCTTCGGTTTCAATTTCAAGTGAGTTATAGAAAGTTTGAGAGAGAAATTGAGAGAGAGAGAGAGAAAGCTAAACTGTAATTTTTTTAAACCTACATCAAGTAATTTTTTCCAACATGTATCTAGATATGATGTGTACGTAATTGTTATTCTAAATTAAATACATATACTCCACGTATGTGGTCCCTTGCTAGAAAATGGATTAAAGGACTTTAATTGGCAAAAATATAAGTTTAATAATTTTATTGGAACAATTTGAAATTTAAAACTAGATTTTTACAAGGGTGTAAGTTTAGAGACTATTTGTGAAATTAAGCCTTTATATTTATTATGATTCAATTAAAAAAATGTGATTAATTTATATTTATTGAGAAAAAATAATGGTTCAAAATAATTATTAATTTAATAAATATTTTATATTGAACTTTTTTTCTCTATATATTATGTATTTATATGTCTCGATTTTATTTTATTTTATTTTCTTTGCTACTTGTATTTAAATGAATAAATTTTTTAATTAAATATATTTCTTAAAATTTTATCATCGACAACTAAAAATTAGTTATTTTTACTCATAATAATACTATACCTAGACATCCATCTAATTTGTAATAATTTTTATATATAATTATGTATACACAATATTTTATTTTTTATTCTTTGAAAAATTCAACTAAATGTATCTACATGAATATATATATATATATATATATATATATATATATACTGAATTGATCAACAACAACAACAACAACAACAAAGTCTTAATTCAAAGTCAATTGGGGTTAGCTATATGGATTCTTCTTTTCCACTCAATACGATTTAAGGTTATCTCTTCTGATAGATGTAACATCATAAGATCATTTTGGACTACCTTTGACCAAGTCAGTTTAGGCCTACCTCTACCTCTCTTAGCTATATCTACTCTAACTTGTTCAGTTTTTTTAACAGGCGCATCACTAGGTCTTCATTTCACATGGCCAAACCATCTCAATCTATGCTCTCTTATCTTATCCTCAATAGGTACTACCCTCACTTTTTCTCTAATGCACTCATTGTGGATTCTATCCATCCTAGTATGACCACACATCCATCTTATCATTCTCATTTCCGCAACATGCATTTTACTCATGTGTTGTCCTTTTACTGTTCAACACTCACTACCATACATCATCGCAGGCAGTATTACAGTGCGGTAAAATTTTTCTTTTAATTTAATTGACATCTTTCGATCACATAAAACTCCTATAGCACCCATCCACTTCATCCAACCAGCTTTAATTCTATGATTTACTTCTTCTTCACAACCCCCATCTTCTTGAAGAATATAGCCAAGGTATCTAAAATAAGTACTATGAGGCACTGCTATTCCATCTAAAATAATTTTGCCTCTTTCTCTATTATTGCTATTAAATCTACAATGCATATACTCAGTCTTAGTCCTACTTAGCTTAAAACCCTTAGATTCCAAAGTGCTTCTCCATAACTCCAACTTTTAGTTTACTCCTGCTTGAGTCTCATCTATTAATACAATATCATCTGTAAACATCATACACCAAGGAATGTCATCTTGTATATGTCTTGTTAGCTCATCCATGACTAAGGCGAAAAGATAAGGGCTCAAAGCTGAACCTTAGTGTAATCCAATAGAAACGAAAAAATCCTTAGTATCTCCTCCCATGGTGCGGACACTGGTGGTAGCTCCCTCATACATATCCTTTAAGACTTGGATATATCGTATAGATATTCCCCTACGCTCTAGAATCCACTATAAAACTTCTCTAGGGACTCTATCATACGCCTTTTCCAAGTCAATAAAAACCATATGTAAGTCCTTTTTCATCTCTCTATACTTTTTCATCAAATCTCTTATAAGAAAAATAGCTTCTATAGTTGATCGACCAGGCATAAAGCCAAACTAATTTGAGGAGAAATAAGTATCTAACCGCAAACGGTGTTCCACAACTCTTTCCCACAATTTCATAGTGTGGCTCATAAGCTTTATACCTCTATAATTTGAGCAATTCTGAATATCTCCTTTATTCTTAAAAATAGGTATCAAATTACTTTGTCTCCATTCATTAGGCATTTTCTTTATACTTAAGATCTTATTGAACAAAGATGTCAACCATGTAACTCCTGTATCTCCCAAACATTTCCAAACCTCAATAGGTATCTCATCTGGTCCACAGGCTTTACCAACTTTTATCCTCTTCAAAGCTTCTTTAACTTCTGAAAATCTAATCCGTCTAGTGTATTTCACATTTTTTTTCCTGCCTAACGTCTAAACCCTCAATGTTATCACTATGGTTACCATTAAGAAGTTTCTTAAAATAGCTTCTCCATCGTTCCTTAATATCCTCTTCTTGAATTAGAACCATATTATCTTTATTTTTAATGCACTTAACTTGGTTTAAGTCACGACATTTCTTTTCTCTTATCTTAGCCAATTTATAGATAGCTTTTTCTCTTTCCTTTGTTCCAAGTTTTTCATACAAACTCTCTAAAGATTGTGCTCTTGATTGACTAACTGCCTTTTTAACATCTTTTTTTACTTGTTTGTACTGCTCAAAAGCATCATTGTTATTACACTTGGGTAAACTCTTATACCATTCCCTTTTACTTCTTACCGCTTTTTGCACTTTCTCATTCCACCACCAAGACTCCTTTGAGGGATGTCCACACCCTTTAGATTCTCCAAGAATCTTTCTAGCTACTGCTCTAATTGTTGTAGACATGCATATCTACATATCATTTGATGGCATACTCACATCGTCCTCCCACCCTCCAGCTTTGACCAACTCATCCTTGAGCAACAATTGTTTTTCACCTTTTAAAGTCCACCACCTAATCTTAGGACTACTGTTCCTCTTTGGCCTACTAATCAACCTCTTAAACTTGATATCCAAAACCACTAACCTATGTTGAGTGGTCAAAGCCTCACCTGGGATAACCTTATAATCATTGCATCGAGTTCAATTGGCTTTTCTTATGAGTATGAAGTCAATCTGACTTCTATCTTTCCCACTTTTAAAGGTCACTAGATGTGATTCCCTTTTTATAAAATATGTATTTGCCAGAATCAAACCATAGGCTAAAGCAAAATCAATGATACTCTTACCTTCTTCATTTCTAATTCCAAAACTATACCCTCCATGTACCTCCTCAAAACCTATTATGTCTTTTCCTACATGTCCATTTAAGTCTCCTCCTATAAAAATATTTTTATCATTTGGAATCCCTCGCATAAGTCCATCCATATCATTCCAAAGATTTTGCTTGCTCTCTCCATCCAATCCAACTTGAGGGGCATATGTACTAACTATGTTGACAGTCTCATTCTGAAGCACAAGTTTAATTGAAATAATCCTATTGCTCACTCTTTTCACCGATACAACCGTCTCCTTTAGATTCCGATATAAAATTATACCTACTCCATTTTTACTTCTATATGTACCTGTATATTACACTTTATACCCCGTATTCTCAACTTCTTTACTTTTCCCTCTAACCCATTTAGTCTCTTGAATACAAGCAATATTAATCTTCCTTCTCTCTATAGTATCAACAAGTTCTCTCAGTTTACCTGTAAGAGATCCAATATTCCAAGTTCCTATTATGATCTTACTCCCTAATTATTCTTTCTTATGCTTCTTCCTATAAAATCTTTTACCATTATCTAAACCTGTATCTCTCGTATTACTCTTATTATTCGTATTTTGGACTAACTTCTTTATCTATACCCATCCATAATGTGAGAACCCTTGTTTATTATGCACCACATCTGGGCGCCGACATGGAGCGTCGTATTCGGGGAACACCCTACACCCTTGCTTATTCTTCACTACACCCGGGCTCCGATGTATTACGTCGCAAGTAGGGAACACCCCAATGATATTATTATTAGAATCCATATCATGAGATGTGACAAAAGTTTTACGTTGGTTGTCACCTACCGCAACCCTCCTCCTTTACCTGGACTTGGGACCGGCTATACACAAGAAACTCATGTATAGGCGGAGTTATATACTGAATTGATAAATAACAAAAATTATAATAGAAAATTGATAATATTTAGACACTAACTTTATAATTGTGTTATGAAAATATTAATCCCAAACACACACACAATTACACAAAGAAAAGAGAAAGAGAAGAAAAGACACAAGATATACGTGATTTAGCAGAGATGCCTATGTCCACGGAGAAGACAGAGAAGAAATTTTTCCACTATGATGAAAAGGAAGAGTAGACCACCAATTAATTTATTGACCTTGATATTGTAACACCCATAGTGTTATTATAATTAATTTAACAAAGTGTATGGAGGGTAAATAAAGTATTTATAAAGGATATGTAAGGTATATACTTAATGTATACACAAGTTATATATATTATATACATGATATATACCTAATATGCACCTAATATGTACGTAATATTTATATTTTCATAAAAGACAAAAAGTAAATTGTAAAAGTCAAAAGTTAAAAAGTTAAATATTATTAAAAAAAATTTAAAAGTAATTATGGATAGAAATAAGAGTAAAAATATCTAAATATTATATTAATTAATTATTTAATATATATATATATATATATATATTTGTTGATGGGAAAAAAGAGAGAAAGTATCATATTCTTCTTCCTTCCCGCACCAATGACGAAATTTTTGGGAGAGACGGAGAGTTTTGTTCATCAACTACACCAAATTTTACAAGGTTTTCAAGGGATTTAAGTTGATTTTGAAGTTTAACCAAAGATTCAAGTAAGTTTTCTAACTTTAAGTTTGTATTTTCTTATTTTTAGATTATGTAATGATATGGGTTGGTGATATATTTATTTAAATTATTAAAATTGATAGTAAAGAAGATAATATAATGGATATATGGTGAAGAAAATACTATAATGGATATATGGTGATTTGATGATTGATTGATTAAGATAAGCATGATTGGTGAAGTTTGAAGGAAGTAAAGATGATTAGGGTTATGGGTGATTATGTGAAATTTGCAATTTCTAAAGAGATTTTAATAATGATTCAAATGGCATAGGATAAAGTTATTTTGGTATAGAAGTAATGATTTTAAGGCTGGTTGGTTAAAATGATTAAGTTTGGTGGTAATTTGGAAGAGGTAGTGAGCAACTTAGGATTTTGGAGCAAATTTGGGTAGAATGTATATAATTGATGTTTAAATATTTAAAATGGCATAGAATGAGATACTAATACTATTTTTCTATTTATGATTTGATTTAGGATTGAATATGATAAATTGTGAAATCAAACTATTGAAGGGAAAATGGTGAAGTTAGTGTTGAAAGGTGATTAAAGCTTAGAACTTGGCATAATTGAGGTTAATGCTTTAAGGTGTTATTAAATGAGGCTTGGCATAATGTATGTGATTTCTTTAAAATGTGGATATTTACATAACCTATGCAATGTGGCATAATCATTTGATGGATGTCACATTGTGTACTTATTCAATGTAAAAAATTAATATTTGTACATGAAATGTGTGAGGTTTACTAGTGTGATATGGAAAATATGGGAAGTTATAGGAATAAAAATGGTGAGAAATTGATACATATGAATAATGTGATGAGAAAAGAGTACAATTGGGCTCACTATAAAGAAGATATAATTTTTTAAAGTGACATTATTAAGAACCAATGTGTTGTATATATTAAAAAAAGTGTAGATATTGAGTAAAAACATGAGAAATGTAAAAAAATGTGTGGAGTGAGTCACATTGTGAATGTGACTCAAGGATATGTAATGTGGATAAATTAATGAAAATAATATTCAAAGTGAATGAGACTATGAGAGGTGATCATGGTATACGATGATCACGAGAAGTATATGGAAAATGAATGAAAATATAGAAAATGTATGGAAATATAAAAATGTGAATAATATGAATAATGTGAAAATGTGGTATGATGTGATGTGTATTGCGTATACGTCTTTCAAAATGAATTATTCCAGAATACTGAAATTGGTATTGTACTGAGGAGACGTCTTTTGGGTGAATTATATGGCACTTGCCTCCAATGTCGAGAGAGAGCAGCCTACAAGTGATTTATTTGGCAGCTGCCCTCAATATCGATAAAGGTGGCCTATGAAAGATTATATAATACTAGTCTCAGTGTCCATAGGAGCAGCCTTTGGGTGATTTATGTGACACTTTCTCCAGTGTCGAGATGGATTGAATTGATCTTTTTGGAACTTGGATATTATTCAGGAACTAGTTATGCCCAGCGTGTGAATGTTTATGTGAATATGTGTGTGTTGTTGTAGTCGTGTTATGCTTCTATGGCTTATAAAATCATGAGTATTGTTAAGGGTCACATTTACAACTGAGTAAATATATAGTGGATTGTAAGGTGTCATAATGTGTTATATGTCCTCAAATTATGTATTTGAGGCCAACATCGCAAATGTGGCATGTTGGTGGATATTATGAGCTGATGAAGGTTTGTTTAAATAATATATGTTGATAATTTTTAAATTGAGAATTTTGAATTATATGTTTATGGTTTTTAAATATGTACTACTAAGCTTTATATTTAGCGCACTTGTATGAATTGTGCAGATGATAGAATTACAAGGCAAAGTGGTCCGGAGTGAATTTGGAGTTAAAGTGTCAGTTTGCCACGAGACCAACTGTGCTGGAGATTGCATTCATGTATATTTTATGTTACGGTGTACTTTTGTTTTGTATAATAAAAATAAATCATTTTTATTCTAAACATATTTTGGGAAAACGATTTGTATATATATGGATTTGAATTTATGAATTATTGATTTGGAGGATGAGTGCTAAATTTTTTTTAGAGTGTAATTTTTGTGCAGGTTGTGGTTTTTGATTTTAGAAATATTGAAATTTTAAACAAAACTCTGGCGAATTTTTTTCAGAGATTTTATTTGTAAATTTATATTATTAACATATATTCACTACTATATATCTATTTATTTACTAGTGAAACCATCTTTAAATGCTTAAATTATATTATTTAAATTATGGAGAATTTTCTAAGGAAAAGAATGGTGGCATTATTGTATTTTATATATGTACATTACATATATGGGTATGTGTACTGTACCTATATAGAATATAAGGGTGTTATATATATACCTAAAATGTTGGGGTTTTCTCAAACCAAGCCAAACTGGTTTAATATGACCTAGATTAAGTCAAACTAGTCAAACTAAAATTCAAGCCACATCAACAAATCTTTCCTTTGGCTTGAATTTCCTCTAGCAATACCAACAAAGAAAAAAACCATCTCATCATACTGTCTTGTCAAATGCCCTCAAAAGGGCACTACTGAGTATTGCATACTCTAACCAAGTCTAGACAATGACTAAATTTGCTAACTAGGATTGCCTTGGTCATCATATCTACTAGATTCTTATGTGCAGACAACTTCTGCATAACTATCGTACCTCTTGATACAATATCCTGAATGAAATGATATCTAACATCAATATATTTGGTCTGCTCATGATATATATGGTTCTTGGTAAGATGTATGGCACTTTAACTATCATGAAATACTGAAGGCTTCTCTTGTGACAACCCAAGATCACTCACCAAACCCTGTAGCCAAATAACCTTTTTTACTACTTGTGTTAGAGCCATATACTCAGCCTCTAGGGTAGATAAAGCAACTGTAGCTTGCAAAGTTGCCTTCCAGCTAGTAGAACCACTAGAAAAGGTAAATAAGTAACCTGTCAAAGATTTCTACCTATCTGATTCCTTTGAATAGCCTGAGTCCACATACCCAACAATCGAGTAATCCATATTGGCTTTGGTAAATGTCAGTCTAACATCTATAGTACCCTTTTAGTATCTTAAAGTCTATTTCACTATTTGCCAGTGTTGTTTCCTAAGATACGTCATGTATCTACCCACTATACTAATTGCATATGAAATATTATGACGAATGCAAACTATGACATACATGATGCTACTACAACACTCGAATATGGAACACTAGATATATGCTCTATCTCCTCACCTATCTTCAGTGACATTTGTATAGATAATTTGAAATGGGTAGTAAATAAAATAGTCACGGGTTTAGCATTACTCATGTTGAACTGGTGAAGCACATTTTAAACATAGGATTGCTAGGATAAGAAAAGCTTTCCAGCACTTTTATATTGAGTAATCTCCATCCCTAGTATCTTTTTTGCATCATTCAAATCTTTCATCGCAAACTCATCGCCCAACTACTTTTTCAAAATATCAATTTGTGACAGGCCTTTAGGCTTTGTTTGAGAGTATTTTTATGGTGGTTTTACATAGGTTAGTATGGTATGGTTTAAAACCAAACCACGTTTGTTTTGATTTCCAACTTAATTTAATGGTTTATGATGGTTTCATGGTGGTTTGATAATGGCATTTTTAGGCCATTTTTACAAACCATCGAATTGGTGTGTTGATGTGGTTTTATTTTCATATTACCAAAATGCCCTTAACCAAAATTTAAAAAAACCCATCTTGTCTTAATATAGATCTATCTCAATACCTTTTTTCTTTCCCATCTCGCTATTACAGCAACCATTAAGGAAGCTTGGGAAGTCAGGAGAAGCATCTGCAATATCTGTTTTCTTTCAAAATCCAAGGTACTAATAATAACTTATAATCTAATTTTATTTTGACAGTGAGTTTGTGAAATTATGATAGAGTTTTTGAATATTTTTCTTTAAGGTTAGCAAAATGCCATTTTTGTATAAAAATGTAGTATTAATAGAGGTGTCTTTCAATGAAGGAGAGAAATCAATTGGTTTAGTAGGAAAGGTAGTGGGAAGTGTTTGTTTGCTAGAGTTATAAGAGTAGCATTTTTGGCTACTGTTTATTAAATTTGGAGGGAAAATGACTTGGTTGTATTTCAACATGATAGGAAGAAAGTGTGCTGGAATGTGGCTTATGCAGTTAAGGGGTTTGAGAGAAAGTGATAGAATTGGGTTATGGAATCAGTGGGTGTAGCAGATGAGATGAGGTTTGTCTGAACTGCTACTGTTTTTTTCTAAATTTTTCTTGTATATTGCTAATTGTTTAGTTTGACTTTTGGATTAAATTTCGATGATGTTGTTAGGTGTTTTATTGATGACTGTGCTAATGGGGAGTTTGATGGGGTTATTGGGTATATTATTAATGATAGTGCTAATGGGATAATGTGGGGCTGTTGGATGTTTTATTGATGGCAGTGGTAATGGGGTATGATGAGGTTGCTGGCTTTGTTTTGTAGTAGTACATAGTGGGATATTGTTGTTATTTTTTTAGTAATTGGTTTGTTTCTTCTTGGTAGTAGTGGTATATAGTGGGGTACTAATGTTAGTTTTTTAATTGATTTGTTGGGCTGGTTTGGATGACTCATAATGTACAAAATTACTTTTTTGGTAATAAAAAATTTTAATTAATTACAAAAAAGCCATTTTTGTAGAACGCCATGATAGGAGCAAATATAGAGTGAATTTTGAAATATTTTCTATCTTATATATATTTGGTTGGTATATGAGATATTTTTATTTTAAACTTCTATTTTGCTGCAAGTTTTTATAGTATGAAATGCTTGATTTTTTTACTGTGCACTTTCTTCTTCAATTGTGCCTCTCACTAATTTGTTTTAGGTTGAATGTAAAATTAAAACCATGGCTTGATTAATTATGTTTATTGGAAACTAATTTTATGGTGTAAACTTTGTAAAGCTTTGGTATATTTTCTTTGTTAGACTTTTGAAATTATTGTAATGGTAAATAACATACTTTTATTATATTTTATTCATAGATGGATGATGAGAATATAATGCAACTGGCTTGAGCAACTTTGCTTAGAATCCAGAAAAAGAAAATTTTGATACCGAATAGGAGGTTTGGCAAGAATTAATTAAGATAATTCTTACATGTTTATTATTTACAAATATATTCATTAACAAATAATTTTATATTAATTTGTGTTTCATTTTTTATAGGCTAAGCCTGAAGCTATTGAATTGAGGAACAAACGTGTGTGCAATTTTGACAACTTGGTCAAACTTTATGGAAAGGATAGAGCTACTAGCAGGACTAGAGATACTCCTGGTGTATGAGAAAGAAAGTTGTAAGTAATATTAAAAAAAGAAAGGATGCACTAAGCTCATTGATTATTGATGACATTGACATCATGGTATCTGAAAACGCTTGTGACTTAGATAATACTGATACATCTTAGAATGATACTTTTTATGAAGATGCACCAACTCCTGAAACACCAACATCGTAATCTCATTCTGAGGCTTCAATGGCTAAAAAGAAAAAATCAAAACAAGGAAAATGCATTGAATGTCTTAGAGCATGGTTTTGAACGGATTGCTAATGCAATTGATAACCTCTCCGGCAAACTACCAATAGACCTTTGGACTTCAATATCTAGCTTGGGTTTTGATACAGCTACGGTTATGAAATCTTATACTGCTCTTATTCAAAATCGACACTTAATGAATGGTTATCTTAACGTTCTGCTCGAGCATCGTAGAGATTTTTTACTTGACTTATTTGTTGGTACTTCAGGGCAAATATAAGATATTTTTAGAATATTGTTATGTTAAGACCTATTTTTAATTATGGATTGTATGAATTTAATATTGAACTTGGATTATATTATGGACTTAAATGTTTTATTTTTATTTTGGATGATATGGATAATATTTATGTTATTGAGTAATATTTTGTACTTTTAATAGATTAATTACACTATTATTTTGTAAATTATTGATTTAGTTGAATTTTATTAATAATTCTTATTTTATTATTGGTATGATAATTTAAATATGTTATAAATTTTAATTAACTTAATTATTTTTTGAATAAAATATGTATTTGCTAAAAATATTATTAATTTTTTAAATATAATTAATTAGTTTTATTAATTGTAGTTTAAATAAATCTATTTTAATATGAATTATATAAAATATTAGACAAAATGGTATTTTAGTTATTTTATTTATGTAAAGCAAATCAATCCATCAAATAATTTAACAGCAACATACCATCTTCCTAAACATGGTACACTGTCAATACTATATCATACCATATCATACATTATTAAACCATAATCGAAATACTCCCAAATATGGCCTCAGTAGCAATAAGCATATCACCCACATACAACAACAAATAGATAATAGAACCATTTGAGAGCCTCTTATGGTACACAGAACTATCATAAGCACTGCAAGTAAGGCTATTTCGTATTATAAATGTATCAAACCTCTTATACCATTTTCTAGGTAACTATTTCAAATTGTATAAAGATTTCTTAAGCAAACAAATATGGTTTTCCATACCTAGATTAACAAGTCTTTTGAGCTAACTCATATAAATTTGCTCATCCAATGCTCAAGCTCTAAGTCATGAAGAGCTACCATAACAAGTAAGACCATGATAGAACTATACTTCACAATTAGAGAGAACACTTCATTAAAGTCAACTCTCTCTCTTTGAGTAAAGCCCTTAGCCACTAACTGTAACATCCATAAAATTTTTAAATACAATTAGATAATTAATTTAGAGAGTAATTGGAGTGGCGGAAGAGTAATATGGATGGTGTATACTTGATGTGTATATGAGATATACATAAAATATATATTTTACTAAAAGACAAAAAGTTAAAAAGTCAAAGTTAAAAAGTAAAAAAATAAATCAAAATTAAAATTATTTAAATATTATTAAATAATAAATAAATAATTAATTAATTAACTAACTAATTATTATATATATACATGTATGGCTAGGAAAAGAAGATAGAAAATTTTTTAAAAAAAACACATATTTATCATCATCTTCTTTCTCTTCTCTCATTTTGGATGAATTTCGTGGTGGCTAGAGGAAGATTTTTCTCTTCCAAATACTCAAAATTTCACCAAGTTCTTAAGGATTAAAGGTGGTTTTGAAGGATTTTCAAATAATGGGTAATGATTTTTTGAAGTTTACAAAGTTTTCTTCGAATATGTGAATATGTAGAAATTGAAATTTTGATGAAAGTTGTGATAGTTATTGATATGGATTATTTTGAAGCTATTAGGATGTATATGTAATGATTTTATGGATGAAATTTGGATATGAGTTGGTTATAGTGGAACTAGGGTTTATGGATAGGCTATGTAAAATAAGGATTTTTGATGATGATGTTTATAATTGTTAAAATGAATTGTTTTAATATTTGTTTTAACGTGTATGTAATGAATTTATAGTTAAATGATGGAAATAGATATATTAAGTGGTAGTATGAAAGAGATAGTAAAGGTGAATTAGGATTGTGATGGAATTTTAGATAAAATGTATATAATTGATGTTTGATCGATTAAGGAACATTTTCGTTTATAATATGGTTTAAGATTGAGGAAGGTGAAATAATAAAATCAAAGTGAAGAAGGGCATTGGTGAATTTGGAGTTGGAAGAGTAAATTGGGCTTGGAGTTAGCATTCTCAAAGTTAGTACATACTTTGATAGCATTTGCATTTATTTCATTTGAATTTTCTTAGCACATTATGAATTGTAAAAATGTGCTAAGTTACTTTGATATTGGAAGTCATGGTAAAAGTGCGCTGTTGTTTGTAAAATTGTATGAAATGCTTGAATTGTGAGATATTAAGCCATTGTAAAATGGTTAATATCTTTGTTAAATGTAATTGGTAAAAGTGCATTTTGTGCACTTGGAATGGAAAGTATGCCACATTGAGAACTTGGCAAGAAAATATATTTAAATAATTAAAATATGTGAAAAATATACAAATAGTATGTAGAATTTGAAAATACATGAAAATTGGTAAAGATATAGAAATATGATAAGAATTAAAATGATGAGATAAAATATATGTGCATGCTGTGATATGTTGATAATATATGATTGAGAATGATGATAATGTGATAGATTGTGATGTGTTGAGACGTGAAATTAATATGTAAATGTGATGATTTATAAGATATGTAATGATGATCATGGAATGATATGATCACGATATATATGAAAATTCCCAAGAGGGAATGTGAGATGAGAAATATGCTAAATTATAAGAAATGAGTTGTTGAAAGACTTGAGCAGAGCTAAGTCTTGATAATGAAAATGAGATTATAGAAATATGGTTTAATAAGATGAATAATTATGCGATGTGTGTGTTGCTCTGCATAATAACTTGTTTCAGAAAATTAATATTGGGGATTATATGATGACAAGTCCGAACAGAGCTAAGTCATGAGATTGAGAATCCGAGTAGAGCTGGGTGGAGAAATTAAAATGATTTTGCCTATAAGCTAGACACTGGATGTTACAATGGACCAAATCAATTATTCTAGAACTTGATTATTGTGTAGGGAGTAGTTGGGCCCAATGTGTGATGTGATGCCGTGTCTTATAAAATTTTGGTAATATTGCAATGCGATGATGAGATGAATTAAATGGGTTTAGTTGAGCAATGTGTTGTGCTGATAGCGTGGCAACAAAATGTTGAGTTGATGAATATATATGTGTGTATGGTTGTGATATATTTGTATATAAATTTGTAATGGTGATGTTGTGTGACTCATATATATATATTTGAAGAATTAGAGGATGAATGATGAGTAGTTTGTGACGAATAATTGTGTGTATATGAATTACAAGATAAAAAAATGTAAAAATAATAGTGTATATATTGATAGTATAATGATAAGATATGAGTTGAAAAGTATGCATGTGTATTATTTAAATTAATTGTATGGTTTTAGTATGTACCACTAAACTTTCGAGCTTAGTGCGGTTGTGTGAATTGCCCCAGATAGGAGAGTTGCTGTTCAGAGAGATCTAGACTATGGATAATACTTGGTAACCTAGGGTGCCACAAGACCAACTATACCATTTGTATTCATATATATATGGTATAAGAGTGTTACACTAATCAAGCCTTGTGTCGAGGTTCTTCTACACCTGGAGCACCTTCCTTCTTCTTGAAAACCTATTTGCAACCTACACCTTTTGTCCCTCTAGAAATGGAATAAACTCCCAAGTCTGATTCTTATGAAGTGACTCAGTTTCTTCACCCATAACACCAACCCAATGCATTTGAACTATAAATAGTCTCCTTGTAACTACTAGGTTCCTACAAATTAACTATTTCTATGACTGACAATGCATATGCAACCAGATTGAAATATCTCTGTGCGGGTTTAATCTGTCTCCTCGCCCTACCTATTACAGTGCTATATGGTTGTTGTTGGTCTGGTGCACCATCATCAAAGATCTTATACCTCATTCTTTGGATTATTGGACTAAACTTTGGAGTATCAACCTTTAGCTCCACTTATTTTTCTAACATTGTGATCTGATTAAGCTTCTGCTTTCTCTCTTTGACTATCTAATGAAGTGGATCTCTGTGCCATAACTTGTAACCTTTCACTCTATATGCATACCCTAAAAATATGCATTGCTTTGCCCTTAGCTCAAGCTTACCATCCTACACATGAGCATAAACAGGACAACCAAAAAATCTCAATTGAGAATAATTAGCAGGCGAGCCCAAAATTTTTCCACTATGATGAAAATAATCCCAATCACACAAAGTAAAGAGCAAGAGGAGAAAAGACACAAGATGTATGTAGTTCAACAAAGATGCCTATGTCTACGAGCATCATAAAGAAAAAGTTTTTTCTACTGTGATGGAAAGAAAGAGTACAACAACCAATTAATTTATAAACCCTTATATACCTAAAATACTAGAGTTTTTCCAAATCAAACCAAGTTGGTTTAATATGACCTAAACCAAGTCAAATTAGTCAAACCAAAATTCAAGCCACATCAACAAATTGTATATTAGTTTTATTTTCATAGTAAAAATTACATAATGCAATTGATATTCCAAGTAGATATGACACTTAAAATTGGAATCTAATTGAATAATGATATATTTTTTTATATTTTATAATTAAAGAAATTATGAAGTCCACCTAAAAAAAATTATAAGATATATATTTTTTTCAAAAATAAAAAATATTATTATCTAATTATTTTGTATTTCAATTAAAACTTCTAGTTGAAATCACACTTGTTTCATATAATTCCTCTAGCATTCAAGTGCTTGCTTTGTAATTAAGAAGACAAAGAGAAAGATTGTTGTAGCTGTTCATTTTTCAAATAATTTAATTTTTTTTTTGGAAGTTTTAGAAACGTAGCATGTGCATGATCACCTTTTTGAATGAGTTTTTTTTTTTCAATTATTTTTTTTCAGTTTCTAATTCTTACTCTTTTCCATTTTTTATTATAGTATTTTTCAATTTAAAGTGTAGATGTGTTTTCCCAAAATAATATAATATTTCATCAGAAGTATAAAACTATTTTTATATTTGATATTAATTATATTTATTTTTTATAAAATTTTATAAAATTTCTATATTTTTAAGTATTTAAAAAATAATTAAAATAACTATAAAATAATCAAAAAGCCATTGAATATGAAAATTTTAAGATTTTTTAGATATTATTTATTTCTTTATAAATAATATTTATTTTGGCAAATTATATAAAAAATGTAAACAAATAAGTAAAATAAGATGTTGTTTTTAATGTATGTATTTAATTTATTTTCAATGTTTTATAATTAAATTTTTATTGAGTGTTATGATTAGTATAATTTGAATTTATATTAATATATAAAGTTAAAATTGAAAACATTAATGAAAAGATCAGTTTGGGAATATAATAATAATAATAATAATAATAATAATAATATTCAAATAATTTTATATTTATTTATCATTACTTAAAATAATATCTATACATAATTAACTTCTATAACATAAAAAAATAAGAGAATTTTACAGATAAATATTCTTGGAAAGAGCATTAATCAGTTTTAGATCATATTTATTTTAATTAGGCTATTTTGGATATTTCTATTATTGACGCTAAAAATAAGAAGAAAAAAACCATATATTTTATTTCTTTCTCATTGTCGTTATTTCTTCATTCTCTTACTCTCTTTCTCTTCATATAAATATTAAATTTATTACTATTCTTTATTTGCTTCTTAACTATCATTATTACACTTACAAATAATGAATTCTTAGTTTCAACTATTATTTTTTTTAAAAAAAATAAAATTTTTACAGCATTGGTAAGTTCTAATTTTTTTTTTTTGCAAATGCATATATAATGTGTTTGATATATTAAATAATATGTATTCTACTAAAAAATAAAGTTTTTGATTTTAATATAGTTTTTTTTTCTCTTTTTTACATCTTATTTAAAAATTTGTTGTTTATTTTATAAATGTACATAGTGGGTTTTAATTTACTTGAAGCACAACAACATTTTTCTTTTGCAATGCAATACATGGGCATGTTTATAATACATATGATAATGTTTGAATAAATTAATAATATAATAAAATAAATAAATAAATAAAATTCTCATTATCACATAAATTATCTATATGGCGGAAATATAAAATAACTATTAATTAAACATAGGTGATACTGACATAGCCTTGTGTATCACCATAATATATTTATATATAACACTTATTTATTTAACGTGACTATATCTATATAAAATACTATAATATTTAATTTATATGAATATCATATTAAATACATATTAACTGAATATGACCATTTGTATTACGAACATGACCATATATATCATACAGATGCATCCATATGTATATACATATATATGTGTGTTTAATATGACATATATATATATATAAATATATGTTCAATACGACTATGTTTGTCTAAAACACTATAGTATTTTTTTTTTATAAATCTCATGTAAAACACACATATTAAATATGACTGTATGTGTTATAAATATGGCTGTGTATGTCACCTAAATATATGTTAATAAAATATGACCATGTATATTATGAAAATAACCATGTATATCACTGTAAAAATAAAAATATTATTTAAATAAAATTGTGCTTCAAGTAAATCAAAATTCATCGAACCTATTAAAAAAAAATAAACATCTAAATAATTTGTAAAAAAGGAAAAAAATTCATAAAAAAAACTATGTTTAAAACAAAAAACTTTACTTTTCAATATAATACATATTATTTAAGATATCAAACAAATTTTGCAACCAAAAAAAGAAAAATTAGAACTTACTAATATTATAAAAATTCTTATATTTCTTAAAAAATGATAGTTAAAAGTAAAAATTTATTATTTGTAGGTGTAATAATGATATTTA
Organism: Garcia nutans; assembly: GCA_947685225.1. NCBI lineage: Eukaryota > Viridiplantae > Streptophyta > Magnoliopsida > Malpighiales > Euphorbiaceae > Garcia > Garcia nutans. The sequence continues at coordinate 14,004,933 of CANTUV010000035.1, forward strand.
AAAAACGAGATAGAAAGCAAAAAAGTAAAGAATAATAGCAGATTTAAAATTTACATAAAGAAATACATAGCAAGAGAATGAAAAAAAATAATGACAATGAGAACGAAAAAGAGAAAAGGAAAGAGAAAGAAAGAGAACATTAAGGTGAATGTGATAACTTATTCTTGAAGGTATTTATATGATGAATTTTCAAATAATAATTGCTCTATCCATTCTAGTGAAATTATTTTATTTGACTCATACACACCTATAAATAAAATTATTAAATTCTTTAAATATTATACAAAATTATTTTGAATGGACTAAAATATTTTTTATTAACTCATTAATATTAAAATTATTATTCTTTCATCTTATTAAGTAACTTATTAATAATAAGAATATAATTGAAAAAAAATATAATTGAAAAAATTAATTAATTTTTTTATTTTATAAATTGATAATTTTAATTGAACAATTTTTTTTGCAATAGTAATAATCTCATCAAGACGGATAGGGTATAATTTTTTTTTTTTGATAAACTGAATGAAATAAGGTATATAACTGATATTAAAAAAAAAAACTATGAAAATGAAGAATTAATAATGTTTTGCAACTCAAAATACTCAAATTAATAATGAAAAAGGAATACAATTATAAAATTGAAGTCTAGTTACGCATTCAATGAATGCCCACTGCAACTTGTATTATTGCTATAAATGCCAGTGACTTAACAGTCACTTTTGTCGTTAATTAATGGTTTATTTGCAGACATTGTTAATTTCAGAAATTAAAAGAAAAGAAGGCTTGGTCTAAGAATTATATTATATTCATTTGATAATGTATAATAAATAAAATAAAAAAAGAGTTTTTAGGGAAAACACAATAATTTATAATAATTTATAATAATTTTATAATCAAATTATTCTGTGGCGAAATCAAAAATTGAATAAAGAGAGAATATTTCTAAGTAAAAAAATTATAGTTTAATTAAAGATAAAATTAAATATTTAATATTATATATAGTAAAATTTATATTTTTATTATTTTATATCATTTATTAAAATTTAAAAAATATATTAAATTTTCTACATTCTTTTCATTTTAATTTTTAGATATATTAATTTATTTAAATAATTTTATTAAATTAAATTTCATAAAAATACTATTTCAAATGAGAATATTAGTTTTACTAAATTTATAATCAAATTATTAAAATTTAATATTAAACTAAATACCAAATCACAAAATTATAAATATTCATTAATTAAAAATAAAAATTTATTAATTTATTTAAATAATTTTATTAAATTAAATTTTATAAAAATACTATTTCAAACGAGAACATTAGTTTTACTAAATTTATAATCAAATTATAAAATTTTAGTATTAAACTAAATATCAAATCACAAAATTTTAAATATTTATTAATTAAAAATAAAAAAATATATATAGTGTAAAAAAGTGAATAATATATATAATTATACATATTTATAATAATTATATATTTATAAATATTTTTATATATAAATCATTATATAATTATATAATGATTATAATTATATAATTACATATAAATTATATATATATATATTATATGTATAAAGGATGGGGGGTCTATTGCCCCCAGACCCCTGTCCCGCCCCTAAAATTATTGATGGTACCAAACTATGTCAACAATCCCCTAATCTTAATATGTACCGTATAACACAAAATGACCTTTATTATTTAGAATCCTTTGCCAAATTGCTATAGTGCTTACATTATTATAAATTTTAAAAATTAAACTTATAAAAAAGTAAAAAATCAATGAATTTTTGTTGTTTTAAATTTCATCACAAAATCATAATTGCTCGACATTAATCAAATTAAAATGTTGATCATTAATCTATGATTTAGCAGGAATTCAATATTTTTGTAATTGATATATTTAATAATGAATATTTTTAATTAATATTAAAAAAATAAAGTTGAAATATTAATCAATATTAAAAAATATTTATCAAAGGGTTTTTTTTTGAATGGTCAAGAATTCCTAATATCATGAGCTTATACCGTTTCTTGTGATCTGAGTATAACGCACACAACACAATCCCACACGTTGACGCTAATCAGTACAGTATTAAAAAATTATTTATCAAAGGTTTTTTTGTTTTTTAAATGGTCAAGAATTCCTAGTATCATGCGCTTATACCGTTTCTCATGATCTGAGTATAACACACACAACACAATCCCACAAGTTGACTCTGATTAGAAGCTGCAATCAACACTGCAAGATGGAAAAAAGTTGTCGAGCAATGAACAACGGTGCAATACAAAAAGGGCGGTTCTATGAATTATTCTGTACTCCCAGGCGCACAATAGCACGAGCCACCAATAAAAATTAAATTCATATTTTAATGACACGTGTCAGCTGACCAAAACCCGACTCAAGCCAAGCGTGCCTTACAGGTGCACCACCTGCTTCGCCCTCGGCTGCTGGCTGCTGCCTGCTGCGCTTCCTTTCTTGCCTTTTGGAAAAAGAAAAAAAAAATGAAATTTTAAATAAGAAATGAAAATATGGAAATTACAAACGAGCTTGAAATGCTCTCGTTGAGTCCACACTCCTCCCTCTCTATCTCTCTCTTAGAAATTTCTAAAATACTTTCTCTCTCTAAAAAGCTGTTCTCTTCATTATTTATTTTTCCTGAAAATGGCATTAAAAAACCCTAATATGGCGTCGCTGCCTTTGCTATTTCCAGTAAAAGGAAAGTAACGACGCAATCAACTGTAATTTTTTTTACCTTAATTCTTTCATAATTTCTGGATAATTATTATTACATAACGTATTTGTATACGTGTGAAATTTGTGTTAATGGTGGATTTTTGTTTGCATAGCATTAATTCTTCGTTTATTATTGTTAGACGATTGCTTTGCTATGTGAAATTCGAGGATGTGAAATTTGTTACCACGATTGAGGTTTTGAATTATTAAGCAGTTGGTGAATATGAGTTTTTGCTTTAGCAAGTTTTGGTGATTCGATTTAACAAATTTAATGTTTTGTGTTTCTTTTTGTTTTCTTTACTTAATTATCAATACATGCTTCTGTTTGTAGATGGTTTTTAAATTCGAGTTGTGAATTATGCTAAATTTTCAAGTTCCAAAGCCAGACGGACGGTGGACGCCTAGGATTTTGGTGATTTTATTGGGCAATATTTAGCATTTTCCGGGGGAAAAGGCTTGACTTTGGAGAAACGTTTTGAGTGACTACTGTTAGCTGGACAAATTTTGCTTTTTCCTTATTTCAAATGGCAGATGATGGTAAAAAAGCTGGTGGGCTTGCATCAGGCTTGGCTGTAATATTGAATGGTGATGACGGGAAGGAGAATTCTTCGAGAACCCGTCTGGTTTCATATTGTGATGATTTTGGTAATCAGCCTGTGGAGAGAGCTCTTGAATATATTTTTGGTCTACCCAACAAATCACTTGGTCCTTTGAGTAGTCCTGTTGGCAGCAATTTAGTCTTCTCTATAATTGAGAATAATTTCATGAAATGTCCTGTGAATTCTGATGCTTTGTCCAGCAATAGGGAGGGCATTTGTGTTTTTGACAATGGTTGTAGACCTCACAAAGTTGGGCTCGAAGAATTAAGCATTTGCAGTGATATTAGAATCATCAAGCACCCTTTGCTTCTAGAGAGTTTAGCAATGTTCAGTAGCACTAGGGCTAATTCCTGTGTCTGGAAAGGGAAATGGATGTATGAAGTTATATTAGAAACTTCTGGTGTACAACAACTTGGATGGGCAACTCTTTCTTGCCCTTTCACTGACCTTAAGGGTGTAGGTGATGCAGATGATTCTTATGCATTTGATGGGAAAAGGGTTAGAAAGTGGAATAAAGAGGCTGAGCCATATGGGCAGTCATGGGTTGTTAGTGATGTCATAGGATGTTGCATTGATTTGGATAATGATGAAATATTGTTTTACAAAAATGGTGTATCCCTTGGGGTGGCGTTTAGTGGTATTCGCAAGATGGGACCTGGATTTGGTTATTATCCTGCAATCTCTCTTACTCAAGGTGAACGTTGTGAATTAAATTTTGGAGCTCGACCCTTTAAATATCCCATTCAAGGCTTCCTTCCCCTTCAAGAACCTCCACCTGCTAATCTTTTGGCTACTCAGTTGCTTCAATGCTTATCAAGGTTGTTGGATATGCAGTGTATGGAGAGGGCTGATGGCTCTTTAGTTGGGAAATTAAGAAGATTGAAGAGGTTTTTGTCATTTGAAGAACTGTTTTATCCTATCTGTCATGGTATATGTGAAGAATTGTTCCGTCTACTTGGGGCTGATGCAGGGAGCACAGAGTATGTAGCCTGGGGTTCTCTTCTTTCATTCATGTTGGAGGTCTTTAGAATGCAGCCACCGCATGACTATTCGAGTTTTGACAAATTTATTGACTTGTTCTTAGAGTTTCAGGAGTCACATCTGATGTTTGAGTATATCATTAATGCCCTTTCATGCTGCTGCAAAACAGCATCACTAGTTTTAACTGAATGCCCATATTCAGGATCTTACCCTTATCTTGCATTGGCATGTCATATCTTGAGACGAGTAGAATTAATGGTGCTCTGGTACAAGTCGCCAGATTTTGAATACTTGTTTGAAGGGTTTCTATCGCAAAAGAGTCCAAGCAAGCAGGACCTCCAATGCTTGATGCCTTCTGTTTGGTGGCCTGGTTCATGTGAGGATATTTCCTACGAATCTAGCATGTTGTTAACAACTACGGCTTTATCTGAAGCAGTCAGCAAGGTATATGCCCTGTCATGGAGCAACAATACTTTAATTTAGGTCTGTAAAATTTGAGTGTTTTCCTGCTTTCAAAAACATTTTCTATATAAAAATAGATAGAATTCAGAGTGAACTACACATGTTGAAGTTTTGGCGAAATGGATATGATTCTTTGTTGGTAACCACTATTATCGTGTCTGCAGTTGCATATTGTGCTATCTTCTGTCTGAGAAGTGGCGTGCGTGTGCAGATTTAATCTCATTAATTTAAACATTACAAATTGAAGTAATTATGGTGTGGATAATCTGAAAGGGAATTCATTTACACTGAGTTTTGCATAAACATTTTACTGCATTTTGTGAATAAATATTCTTGCATGAAATAAACATTAACTGTTGGAACTGATGGGTAAATTTCTATTATACAATATCAGCAAATAGATACTTTCCTAATTCAATTTCAGAGTAATCTTTTTTTTTTCATTTATGCATTAACTGTAAAATGTTCCATGGAAAACTTGTTGCTTCAGAATTTCCTTAAATTCTGTTACTGTATTGTTGTTGCTGCAGGAAAAGTTAGTTGAATTTATTTTTCATTTGGTGCTAATTTTGGTTTATTTCTGTGCTGAATAGTAGCATGTTAACTCCTCGTCTCTTTCTTTGTAGATTGAGGAGAAGCATAGGGACCTCTGTCTTCTAGTCATACAGTTTATACCACCCACAGCACCTCCTCAGTTACCTGGTTCAGTGTTTAGGACATTTTTACAGAATCTACTATTGAAGAATAGAGGCGCAGATCGCAATGTCCCACCTCCTGGAGTTTCAAGCAACTCCATTCTTGTTTCCTTGTACACAGTAATACTTCACTTTCTATCTGAAGGATTTGCTAAAAGGGATATTTGCGGCTGGCTGAAGAGTTGTGAAACAAATAATCATGTTGGATTTCTTCATAGAGTTGGTAAACAGAGTTTCCCTATAGATTTGTTTCTGAAAAAGGATTCTTATCAAACTGACATTCCAAGGCTTGGGGGATCATTTAGTCATCTTTCAAAATCTCATCCTATATATGATGAGGAAGAAGTAATTTGGTTGGAAGAAGACTGTTTGGATGATGATGAAACCAGAGTAACACACAATACCACACAGAGACCATGCTGTTGTTCAAGTTATGACATTGAATTGTCAAAAATGTCAAAGCATCAAATTAGATACACAGCTAAAGGTTCTCGGATCCATTGTACCCCTATTCCAGAGAGGTCTGCTCATGTTGCTGCAGAATGCAGTGCAGGAACTTTGAATGATGAGATTGCAGACAAGCCTAGCAGCAGTGATCAATCTGAATCAGAGTTTGGTTATTGCCCTATGCGGGATATGAGGATTGTGCCAAGGCAGAGTGAGATCACTTCAGCTATGTTAAGAGAAGAAGAACTTCTTGATACTATGCTGCTGTTGTATCACATAGGTGTGGCACCAAACTTTAAACAGGTAAAGGAGATATTTTGGGATCAAAGTTTCTCTTCATCCATTAAAGTCGGTATTTCTCTCTTAAAAGAAATTGTTGTTTATTTCCTTTTCATTGGAGGTTTATTTCCCAATACCTATTTTGAGCTTATTTGTGATAAATCTAGAACAGAAATGCAGTGTTGCAGCAAAATGAAAATAAAAAAAAAAAACAGTGCAAATTTTATCATAATGACCTAAACCACCAAATCTCTTGTAAACTGTTGCCTACTGCAAATTTTGAAACTTCAATGAAGATTAGAATTTCTTACTTTTCATGTCATAGATGAATTTATGATGGTTTGAAAACATAATAACATTTTAATGGTATTTGGAAAAAATCGTGAATAGTAATCTGTTAATGGTGATATTAATGTTAACCTATGAACAGTAACATGGATAGTAAACTAGACGTTTCTAGCAAAATCCTTGGTTCTGGATTTCTTCTGGGTTTAGAGGTCATCTTAGTTTGGATTGTAAAATATTGTTTATTCTTGCTAGTCACTATCCACTTCAGTGCAAGCTGAGCTTTTCAGTTAACATTTGATTGTTGACAGTTAATATTTGATGTTGACTATCTAATCATTGGTTGAGGTACTTAAAGGAGAAGAAAAAGTTAAGAAAACCTCTACCAGTTTTCAGAGTAAGAAAATTGCTTATTGTGTTATTGTTCTTTGAGTTTTGCATTTTAGCCCTTGAATATGTATTATATGTTTTGTATGTCATGTTCCACCTTCTATAAGTTGCCATATCATATGATTGTCGTAATCGTGTCAAAAGCTAGTTGTATGTGTAACCTTTGAACAGTTGAAATATTCAAGATTGTTAAACTAGCGACAATTTTTTTTTCTTTCTAAATGATGTGTTATGCGAGAGATTTTGGAGAAGATAGTATGAAGTAAAAGGATTAATGTGATCAGCCCTAACTTTATATTCGATTTGATTGGTGTTTGAGTTTCAACTATTTCCCTGATTTGTTTAATTGTTTGGTGTTATCTCTCTCTCTCATATACATATATTTTAATGAATTTGTCAGACAGCTGAACAATTCTTTTGTAGGCATCACAGTACATATCTCATCAGTCACAATCAGTATCACTTCTGGAAGAAACAGATAAGCAGATAAGAGAAAGAGGTTGCAATGACCAACTAAGGCGTTTGAAGGAAGTTCGTAATGATTATCGAAAAGAAGTTATTGATTGTGTTAGACACTGTGCATGGTATGCTGATAATGAAGGATATCTTTTGGAGTTTTCCTTCACTTTTATTTTTTTGGTTGTAATCTGCATGTTATATTGAGCTATACTAAAGCAAGTTTTGTTGATTATTGGATCATGTGTTGCAGGTATCGGATCTATCTTTTCTCTCGTTGGAAGCAAAGAGGAATGTATGCAACATGCGTGTGGATAGTCCAACTGCTTATGGCTCTCAGTGAAAAGGATTCTTTGTTCATTTATATACCTGAATTTTATCTTGAAACTCTGGTATTAATTTTTTTCTTGAAAGCCTTGGCTATGTTGATATTGTACTTATCAACATCACTCCATGTGTATTTATGTGTCTACATCACTCCATGAGTGCCTCTTAAATAATTTCTATCTATTATTGATAGATACAAGTTGCTAATTTTTTGGCTCTGCTTTCGGTGTTCATTTTATTCCAATATATGCTCATATTGCAGGCATATACACATACACAGACACACATATATTCCCCTTTGGCATCATTAGAATTTCGTTCAACTCTTGGTATTGCCGAAAATCTGTTGCCACATATTCTCCATCGGGTTCTGGATTCATTGGGAAATCTTGATTTGGCGGAGAATAGGAAGATAAGAAACTTCAAATTTAAGGACTCAAGCTTAGAATTATGGGCTATATTTAATGTGGGATTTATTGGAGATATTATAAAGTAATTTCAGCTCTTTTAGAGTTATAATATAGATATATATAAATAAATGCAGCAGTCCATTACTTAAGGTATATTTTCAGTTCTGTTGGAAAATCTTTCTCCATTCCATCAGGAGTCCTTATTTTTAGTTTTAAGTCTTATTTCAAGCGTCTGTTGATTTAAGAATTTACTAATCTTCAGTTTATTTTAGGAGTCCAAAGGACTAGGAGTTAATAGTCTATAAATACTTAGCATTGTAATATTTTTAAGGAACCTTTGTCGTTGAATAGTTTTCTACTTTGATTTGTGTGTTGCAATTCAACCCTAGGTGTGATGCCATGAGATCTTTGGGCGTGATGTCCTATAAAGTTTAGGTGTGAAGTTTAAACTATTTTATCTTATTTTATAGTTCATGTTACTATCCATGGTGCTTTAATTTCTCCAATACAGCCTCACAATTCCCTGTTTTTGCCAAATTTTGTTTCCAAATCCAGCCTTTTATGTACCTTAGCCTCTGTCTCTAGTTTCTACTCGCCTAAATCTTCATATAAACCTAAAAGTGGTACATAGCTTCAAGATCCTAGGAGCTTGTCGCTTTAATCCTCAATGTTGGGGGATACTCCCTGGGATGAAATTTGGCAATTACAAACTGAAATCAATTTATACAAGCTATGAGTACAGGAGTTACAATGTTTAGAACACATGCATGGCGGTCAAGTATCCTCATTTATATCATGAATTTATGGCAATTAGTCATGTCTTATACATTAAGGAACCAAAACTTCAAGATTTGATGATGTCTTCTATGGATAGTCGAGATCTGTACATTGCAACTAAGCATGATAGGAGACAATTTCAACCAAATAATAGTGGGTGGCATCGCTTTAAGAGGCAAGTTTGAAGTTCCTAACTTTGAAGGCATGTCAAATCCTGCTTTATTTTTTGGTTAGCTTCATTGTATTAATCTTTCTTTGAATGATACAATATGCAAGAAGCTCGTGAAGTGAAGCTAAGTATGAAACTTGCTGGGTTAGCTAAATTGTGGTGTTACTGTGTTGAGCATGACACAGAAAGATTGAGACAACCACCTATCTGTACATGGAAAGATATGAAAGTTAAGCTACAAGGAAAATATTGCCACTCTACCTTCTTGAGAAGACGTGTCCAAGGGTGAATACTTTACAAAACGGCAGCATGTCTAACAACCTCTCCAAAAGCAGGCATAAAAGCAAGAACTTTCAGTAAGAATTTCAGGGCAACAAGGCATACAAGCTGCAGAACATTCACATAAGCTTCATGAGCCTATAGATGAAGCTAAACTGCTAAGCAAACAAGAAAAGCTTGGAGTTAGGGCTAGATTTAATATGGGATTTATTGAGAGATTATGAAGTAATTTCGGCTCTTTTAGAGTTATAATTGCAGATATTTCAATAAATGCAGCTGTTGGTCCATTATTTTAAGTATAGGGGCAATTTTGTAATTTTCAGCTTTGCTAGAAAATCTCTCTCTATTTCATTGGGAGTCTTTATTTTTAATTTTAAGTCTTATTTTGAGTCTTGTTAGTTTAAGAAGAATTTATTCCTCTTTAGTTTATCGTAGGAGTCCAAATAATTTTAAAGTCCTTTACTTAAAGGACAAGGAGTTGTTTGAGTTTATAGATATTTAGCATTGTAATGTTTCTAAGGAAGCTTTGTTATTGAATAGAAAAAACCAACAATTATGCTATTTCAGGTTTTGTGATGCAATTCAACTGAAGTGTGATGCCATGGGATTTTGGGTCTGGTGCAAGAAAGTTTAAGTGAGAAGCTTTTATTTTATTGTTCATGGTGTTTTAATTTCTCCAATACAGCCCTACAATTCATTGTTATTGCTAAATTTCGCATCCCAAATACATCCTTTTACTAAAGCTAGCCTCGTTCAATAGTTTTTCTAATCCTAATCTTCATATGAACCTAAAATTCACTCTTTATAATAAGCCCTCCTACCCGTCCCTTCTCATCTTGCTTACTGAAGCTTCAGGATTGGATTCAATCCTGGCATGAAATCTCTAATTTTCTTTTATACTTCTTATACATTAGTCTTCAAAATGTATTTGCAATTTGTTGGCGATAAACATTTTAATCTTAGTAATCAAGCGATACCTTCTATACATAGGTGTGTTTGGTTAGTTGGTTGCTGATAAAGAAGTGTGCTAATCTATTGTTATGAATTTGAGCCCTTCTGTGGGGGTGTGTGTGTGTGTAGCTGTTGTTGCATGTATATTTGATGCTTTTTTGATCTATCATCTATGAGGAATTAGAGGTTTGTAGATTTGCTACTTATAACCACCAATTTTAATTCAAGAGTGCTGAAGGAATTTCTTTTTTATTTATATTGTATTATAATTTATATTCTTAGCTGCTATTTAATTTTATTTGATGTTTACAGGTTGACTGTTTTCATGTGTTACGCAAGAGTGATCCTCCATTTGTTCCTTCAGCAATATTTATTAAACAAGGACTTGCCTCATTTGTAAGTCTTGTCTTCAAACCTTCATTTCATTGTTTTCCTTTATAATTTTCAATTCTAGTGCCATGTACCTATATCTTATGGAAAGTAAGTGTATGTATGAGATGATTTTTATTCGTGTGTATAGTTGTACTCCATCCATCTCATAGTAATAGGCTCATTTTCTTTTTCATTTGTCCCAAATTATAGTTTACTTTCCTTTTCAATAGAATGGTTAATTTATTGGTTTCCTAATATGCCCCTATTTAATTTGCATCTTTATTAACATGAGTTATTTAGTTCTAATTCAATAGTACAAGGCATTTAATACTAGTCTGAAAAATACTAGTAAAATGTTACTTTAACTACATCTTTCTTATTATGTGTGAAAGTCAATGTAGGCCTTTTTTCATGGGATGGAGAGAGTAGTTGTGCATCTTGACTATTTAAGCTATAACATTTATGACATTTCTAGAGAACAAAGTTATATGATTATAGTAGGTGATGACTTCTTCTTTTAGATGCATTTTCTACATGGAATCTGTTATTCTCAAGAGACAGAGAAAGCAAAAAGAAAAAAAAAAGATAGATAGATCCTTCATACCTTGATTGGATGATTCGCAACACAGTTTAGTAATAAATGGTGTGGTATGGGTATTATAACTATTGTTTATTATATTTGAAAAGATGGTAAGATATAGTGTGGTTAAAAAAGTTCTTATTGCTTTGATGATATTTTGTAAGATAATAATATATTAAGAAAATGAAAATAAGTATATTTTTGGTATTTAAAAAATTTATTGTGGATAACTTTGAAATACAACATTTTAAAACTATGGAAAACCACCAAATTTGTGGTTGGAAGAACTCGTTAAAATTCATGGTTTTTAAACCATAAATTACTTTAGAAAACTTTACCTTGCTAATAATGCACTTATTCTATTCTCACTAAGCTACCTATTATTTGCATTCTGCTGGACTTGATAGCTAAAGCGGAAGACAGTAACTTAGAAAGAATGTCCTTTCATTAGATTGCCTTAAAAAAGCCATTGTAATTTCTTTTGATTAGAATTTTAAAAGACGTTGAGTTGAGTTGGGATTAAGGCTTTATTGAGTTGAGTTGAGTTGAGTTGAGAATTTTGAAAGACATTCTTTTGATTAGATTGTCTTTTTTAAGAATTTAAAATTGGTTGAATTCCTTTTGATTTGATGGTTTTCCAAGCTCTTTGAATTGAACTTGATGCTACTGGGTGTTAACAAATCATGTTAAATTGTTTAAATGTAATGTGGATTAACTTTATATGATTCTTTGGATGAGGATTTTCAACCTTCATTTAATTTGTGAGACTCACTATTGAGAGAAGGAATGAACTAGTGACATTTTTTTCTACACATAATATTGGATCTTCTATATGATAGAAAAGGGTGTCACTTCTCAGCTCCAACTTATATACAATGCTAGGTTGATTTTATGTTTGATAGGTGATCTGTGCCATTTGATAGTTGCTGGTAGAGAATTGACATTTGCCTAAAGTTATTTTTGCATTTTTTTTTTGACATGCATGTGATTTTATTATTATTGACTCATCAAAAAGTATTTTTTGATCATAATGTTGTGCTGGTCCAACAAATTTAAAGTATTAATTGGTTGTACTTGTTCATCAGGTCACTTTCGTAGTTACCCATTTCAATGATCCAAGGATATTGAGTGCAGATCTTAAGGATCTTCTTCTCCAATCTATATCAGTCTTGGTACAGTATAAGGAATTTTTGGGTGCTTTCGAGAGCAATGAAGCAGCGAGGCACAGAATGCCAAAAGCATTACTGTCAGCATTTGATAACAGATCGTGGATTCCTGTCACGAACATTCTTCTGCGGTTGTGCAAGGGTTCTCGCTTTGATTCTTCAAAGCATGGAGAATCATCATCATCATCTTCATCATCATCATCATCATCAGTTGTTTTCCAGGTGAAATGATGAATCTTTTCACCTTGATTTTATAACTCTATTTTCCATGGGTAGCTTATGTCCATATATGTAAACTCGTTCTGGCCTCGTCATTTATATAGAACTTGCTGCGGGAAGCTTGCATCAGTGATGAAGAATTGTTCTCAGCTTTTCTGAATCGCCTGTTTAATACTCTTAGCTGGACAATGACTGAATTCTCTGTTTCTATTCGGGAAATGCAAGAAAAATACCAGGTATAAATAATCTCATGCCTTCTTGTACTGTGATCTCGCTATTAACAGTCAGTCAAACAGCAGAGGAGAGGCCACCTTATAAAGAAAGGGGACAGTTGCCCCTCTTCTCTTTTGAAAAAAAATATTATATATATATTTATTAAAATTTTTTAAAATTTTGCATGTTGAAGTATAGTCTAGCGGCAAGTGCACTTCCCCTAGAGTCAATGAATCATAATCGTTCCCTCTCCCCAATGTAATGTTTAATTTTTTTTTTCTTTTTAAAATTTCTTATTTATTTTTATTTAAAATTTTAAATTGGCCCCTCTGTCATTTACTTTATCCAAATTATTTCTTCCCAAGTAAATATGTTTTTCTTCTAAAAAATTGAAAAAAAAAAAATAAAACTATTTAAATGCAAAAAAGAAGACAAAAGAAAATTAAGGAAATGACAAATTTTAACCAAATTAATTTGAATTCAACTAATGAATCAAGGAATTAAGAAGAAATTGAAAACACAATAAAAAAAGAAAAATTGGGAAAAAAAACAAAATTAGAATATTTATTTTTTAAAATTGTTTTTTTTTAAAGTTTCTTCTTTGCTTTTGATTTTTCAATTCATTATTTCTACCTTTATTATTTTCTGTGATTAATTTATTTTTTTCTATTTTTTTTTATTTTTTTGCAAATGAAATATGATCTATTAATAGATTACACATTTATAGAATAGTGATTGTATAAAAGAGAGTGCTGGAAACAAAAATAAAAAGGGACGACCAGAGGCAAAACCAGGATTTCCAAGAGAAATTTTGCCAGCCTTTAAAAATTCTGGGTTCGCCCCTGGTTAACAAATGCGTTTATTTTGATGGCGGACAGACAAATGAAGTGGGTTAAAATTTCAGTAGAAATACACATGCATCTAATCATATTTACTCAAAACTTGTAAATGTTGTAATGTTTTAAATTGGTATAGATAGATTGCTTTCCTATTTAACGATGCATAAATTTTTGTGCAAGTGTACATACTCAAAACTTGTAAATGTCATGATATTTTAAGCTGGTGTAGATAGGTATCCTGTTTAATGATACATGAACGTGTGTGCAAGTTATGCATGTATGTCAGAATTTGATTCTCACTTCTGTGGATTATTAGTTTGGTTCACTTGTAACACTGGTTTGCAGCTAGTGTTACTCAATAAGGCGGTTAATAGTAGTTTTAATGCGCGTATAATTTTTTTTTCCTTTTCCTGTTTATATAATTGTAATTGGACATCTTTTGCAGGTGTTGGACTTTCAGCAGAGAAAAAGCTGTGTAATATTTGATCTCTCATGCAACCTTGCCAGGCTTTTGGAGTTCTGTACCCATGAGATTCCCCAAGCATTCCTATTGGGAACTGATACAAACCTCCGGAGGTTAACTGAATTAATTGTCTTTATTCTCAACCACATTACTTCTGCTGCAGATGCTGAGTTTTTTGACTTGTAAGTTTCTGAGCTAGTGAATTGAACTTATGTTTTTGTTTCTTTATCCTGTGCCATTTCTTGTTCCAGTCCTATTTGTTGTTACTTTCATATGTAGGACTCATTTTATCATTAGAGATGCAATAGACTTTGATTTCTTTTTGAGAAGTTGGATTTGAGGAAATTTTTCTAGATGATAATCTGAAATTTACTCTGCGCATGGCCAAAGGAGATGGAGGCAAAAATGTTTATCTGATCATCTTTGAAAAATTACAAGCTAGGATATGAGGAGGAATTTTTGATTTTGCTTGGATGTGTGAGAGGGAAAGGGAATTTAATAGTTAAATGACAAATAAATCCATATTTTTTAACTTAGTTTTAGATTGTGAAAAAAAAGGATAAAATGAATGATTTGAAAAAGGTTGATTTTGCCTTCACTTATCTGAACAATTATATCCCAAATTAGGGATCAACTTCTTATAAGACGAGGGGATTTCCTCTACACAATTCGTTTCCATCCTTTTCAATTCACCCAAAGCCATAATTCCTTCTGGTTTATTTATATTGTGACCTAGTCATTTCTATGCTGCCTTTTATTGTTCTGAAAAGTTTTGCCTTTTGGAAAACTTAGTTTTCATTAGTCTTGTTGGAAATATCACTCTCTTCTTCCTATGTATGTACATTTATTCCAAAAATTTATCAAATAAATTTTATCTATGCTATAAAGTTGATAAGGAAAATAGAGAGTTCTTATCCTATGCTCATATTTTTCAATTTTTTTCCTCATTATGTGGCACTTTGTTGGTATTTTGCAGGTCGCTTAGACGACTTGGTCAATCATTTGAAAAAGTACACCGAGGCATGATATTAGCACCTCTTATGGGGATCATTTTGAATTTGTTGGATGCAAGTGTGGAGAGAGGATATGGAGAGTTGAATGATGTTGTGGGTGTTTTTGCAAGCATGGACTGTCCTGATACCATGCACTGTGGAATCCAGTATCTCTTGGAGTATAACTGGGTTAGTTTTTCTCTTGAATTTAATCTCTTTCCATGTCCATGTGCATGCATAAATCTCTTTGTAGTTCACTGGTTTATTATTCATTTCACTCTCTGTATGGTTATCAAAACTAGATGATTCATTTCATTTTGGATGATTAGCAAGAGGCTTGAAGTTGAGACATCTCATTTCAAGCCTCTTGTGCTCAAGATATTCTGGATTTTATATTTTTTTAGTTTGTGTAGAAATCAGAGTAATGTTGTTCGTTTATTTTAGATTCTTTGATGTATAAGTTGGAGGAGCATGATGGCAATGTTATGTGCATAATTTTTTTCTTGATTTCATTTTGAATATGGATGATTACATGAAAAAATGAAGAGAATGTTAATCTTCTTCTTATGTTATTTGGTGAATGGGATTTTTGGGCCTTGGATTTCAATTGGTTCTTCTGTGTGTCTATGGAGAGGAGCTTGAAGGGTGGCTCTACAGCTAATCAAGAGGTCAAGGAACAGCTTTGATGATGCTCATGTGCTTTGGTTTATTGATCTTTTGGAGAGAGAAATGGATGAATGTTTAACAGGGCTGATGCTCTCATGCAAATAATAGAGATTTGTTTGAGAACTTTGTGGTGTTTGGATAATCAAAATATCGGTTTTACTGTTTCATCATTTTGTGATTTAGTAGAGGACGTGCGGAGTAAGAAATACTGTTTATTGTTTTTTTTAATAGCACTTGTGTCTAGGAGGCCTTTATTCCTTCGACTCTCTATGTAATTGGGTATCTTAGCATTGAGTGGTTTATGAGAGCAGAATGATGGTCATGGTTGATAGGTAATGGATGATTCTAAGATAATATAATTCATGCCTTTACTCTGTACACTTCATTCAGCATCCAAATCCACACTTTTCTCTCCCTGTGGCCTATTAAACAGGAACAGTTCTATCCTACACATTTAGGTTCTTTCAGTGTTTATATGTAGGTTTTTTTTGTGCATATGTTTACCGGGAAATATGCGGCTTGTTTACAAAAAACCTTGTTTGCCAAAATTATCATTGCACATCCATTGATCCTGTAATATTTTTTGTGCCTAGTAATCTTGATTTTGCTTCATCCTGGTTGCTGTAGAGAATGTATATCAGCTAGTTAGAATGGATTGTTTGTCCATGGACATGTATAGTACTTGAACAAGCACTGAGCATGCAATTGAAGTTGAGCTGCTTTTGATCTTTCCTATTAATTGTTGTATTTTTTTGGTAATAATGTGTTATTATATTTTGGTGTTAAGTTTATTTGCCCTCCCATATTATTTTAGCAGGCTGGATTTCCCAGAGGGGATGCTTACGTTGGAAAAATTGGGCAGCTGGAGAATTTCTTGAGCCTTCTAATCGGTAGAATTGAGTTGCAACAAATTGAAAGTATGAGATGTGGAAGAGAAACAGATGCAGATGATGGCATCTGTTGCATTTGTTATACTTGTGAAGCAGATGCAGAATTCGCCCCTTGTTCCCATAGGTCTTGCTATGGCTGCATAACAAGACATCTTTTGAATTGCCATAGATGTTTCTTTTGCAATGCGACGGTGTTGGAGGTTATCGAGATTAACAATAAGAAAATCTAAGATTTCTGGTCTTCAATTTGTGGTTGCCTCAGAATATGTGTTTTATCATGTGACTGCTACATGGGCGTTTGAAACACTATTTTATGGTGGCCCATGCCATCTTTCATGGCATTGTTCCAGTCATCGACTTGTCAGGAGAAGAGATGACGCAGAAACTGCAAAAGGAAGAGTAAGATAGGTGATGAGTTAATGAAAGATGCTGCAATATGAATTTAAGATTATGTATCTAGTTGTATATTGGTTTTCAAGGGAACAAAGAGGGCTGGGAAGAAACATTCTCATAGGCTGATTAAGAATTTTGTAGGGGAAATTTGAGGGCATTATTCTGTAAATATGAGATGTAAATGGCAATGAAAATCTGAGTCTTTGTTCTCATGTTTATTTTGTACTCATTAATTTTTATGCAGTGAAGAATGATTTTCTGTGCAATTTTTTTTTTCCTTTTGTTAATTATGGGGCATGGAATGGAGCAATGACCCACACTTCTGCTTATTGTTCACAGCGAACTGGGACTGCATGGAGGTTTTTGAGACAAGCATGGAGGTTTTTGAGACAACTCTAAAAAGGATAAATTCACTGTATGGCGATTCATAGGTCTTTGGTTGTATCGCATTGGAATTTGACATGCTAGTCTGGAATTCTAGACATGTTAAGCTGGAATTGGCTTATTGGTCTTGCAGCCCAGTTGCTAAGCCGGTGGATTGGTTGGATTTGATCCAACTCGAATAGATTTGAGCCGGTCTGAGTAGAAGTTAATGGTAATTTGCAAAATTGAGTTGAACTGACTGTTAAATTTATGTTAAAAGGATTAGTTAAAAAAAAAAAAACTATATTGTATTTTTTGGTCTGTTGGAATTCAGGTCATATATTATTAAAAGTGAAATGCTAATTATAATTACTTTAAAAAATAGTTATTGGATAATTTTTTTTATTGGTTGAAAATTTTTTATTATAAATTTATTTATAATGAGAAATATTATAATTAATATTTTTTAATCTATAAAAAAAATTATTCAACGTTATTTTTTTAAAATAATTATAAATAATATTTCTTTATTAATAGAAATAGATTTGCGGCGTTGGACCCGGATTTGGAACTCAACCTAGCTTGGTTCCACACTTCCACGTGAAAAATAAAAATAAATAAAAATAAAAATAAAAAATGGATATACCTTTGCAATGCAATAAATAAATAAACCAAACAGCCGTTTCCTCCGTCTCTCTGCCAGCTCCAACATAAAAGGCTCAGCTCGTTTCCAACAAGGTGGTGGCGGAGATTTCAATTTCAATACCAATATGTTCAGCGCACTCAAATTCAATTTATCTAATCCCAATTGTAACACCTACTGCTACTCCTCCTCTCTCAACTCTCCCTTCGGCCGCTATCCCTACCATCTCCGCCTCCCAATTCGACGCCATCCGCCTATCACCGTACTCTCACAGTATGAGGCTTCTACGCCGTCGGCACCACCACCACAAGAATCAGAGCCCTCAATTTCATCGGATTACATTCCTTCCCTTGGATCTTTACCACTCTCTCATTCTACGATTCCTCTCCCGCACTGGAATCTCTCCCAATGCCACATCCTCATGCTCAATGTCATTGCTTGCGCTGTATAAATTTAGATATAAGACAATTTTTTTAAAAAAATTGAGTTCTAATCAAAATTATTTGTAGGTAGCAATTTCAGCAACTTGGCTTTTCTTCTCTGCAATTCCAACTCTACTTGTATGCGACTTTTGAAAGGGGAAGAAAACTTAATTCCCCAAAAACTTAAAACATGCATAGATCACTAGATTATTCAAATTAAATTGCAAAGGGCAGAATTGCGTACCTGACATCATCGTATGTTGATGCTGAAGACGATTCTGGGGTTTGTCGCCTTCCAGGGGATACACACTTTAGGTTATGCGGAAGCACTACTGAAGGAATGTAATATTTTCTAAAATTGTTATGTTCCCCCGGAGACCACGACCCCTTATTTATAACTGAATAAATTGATTAATTTCTATTTTGGTCCTTCAACAAAATAGAAATTCTTAACGGTCTCTACACTTATAATCCTATTACAAGTAGGACACCTCAATAATCAACAATCCTAATTTGATCAAAACTTTAATTTGACTATCTTAATTTGACTGCAATACACATTTAATATTTAAATATATTTAGCCCACACTTAGGATTAATTTTAAAAATATAAAATTAATTCTAACAATCTCCCACTTGGGCTAACATATATTAAATGTAAATGTATATATCTTAATGAGCTCATAAAAGCAGTCATACTGAAGGTGCCTCAAACAATCTCGTCCATTGATTATATCAATAAAGGACTGAAGGGCCAGTCGCCACATTTATTGTGACTCAAACCACCATCAATCACATTACCAATACTCTCAAATGACATAGATCAATAATAGGAGTGTAGCATGGAAACTACATGTAATGTGATCTAATCATGCCTGTTTCCAACTGGTCAATCTTAAGTGAGCCTGAACAGTCCTAGGAGCAAAGATAGGAATCGACACTGAGTGTTCCTGACTCGATCCCTCCTCAAAGATAATGTTTCTAACCTTATTTCTCCCCTCAAACTCAACATCTTCAAAGAATGTTGCAATTCCCGTCTCAAAAATAGATCTGGAAGTAGGATTATAGAACTTAAAACCCCGAGATCGCTCAGAATAACCAACAAAGTAGCTACTAATAGTTTTGGAGTCCAATTTTGTTTCATTAGGCCTATAAGGCCTAGCCTCAGCAGGACATCCCCAAACATGAAGGTGCTTTAGACTGGGCTTTCGTCCAGTCCAAAGCTCATAAGGTGTTTTTGTAGCTGCTTTAGTTGGTACTCTGTTAAGGAGATAGACTGCTGTCTTTAATGCTTCACCCCACAGAGACTCAGGTAAAGAAGAATGACTAATCATGCTTCTAACCATATCCATAAGAGTCCTGTTACGTCTCTCAGATACACCATTCATGCTGGATGTACCAGGCATTGTGTATTGATGGACTATACCACAGTCCTGCAAGAAAATAACAAATGGCCCTGGACGTTGTTCACTTGAACCGTCATATCTGCCATAGTACTCACCTCCATGGTCAGATCTAACAGATTTAATCTTCTTTCCGAGTTGATTTTCAACTTCGGCCTTATAAGATTTGAAAACGTCCAGAGACTCAGATTTCTCATGAATGAGATATAGGTACCCATAACGTGAGTAATCGTCTATGAATGATATAGAATATCTTTGACCATTCCTAGTTGCTGTAGGGAATGGGCCACAGATGTCCGTATGTATCAACTCTAAGACGTTTGATGACCTATTGGCACCTAATCTCTTTTGTTTAGTCTGTTTACTTTTAATACACTCAACACAGGAGTCCAAATCTGTGAAATCAAGTGTATTTATGATACCATCTGACACAAGACGCTCTATTCTAGATTTGGATATGTGACCCAAACGTCTGTGCCATAGAGCAGCTGAGTTATCCATATTCAGCTTCCTTTTGGTACCTATAGTACTAACTTGCATGGTCTCATTATAAGAGGCATCGATATCTAACATATATAGATTATGAAGTGCATACAAGAAACCAGTATCTAAATTTTTTGAATCCATAGATAAAGTAACTTTATTGTTTCCAAATGAACAAGTAAAACCAGATTTGTCCAAATGGGAAACAGAAATTAAATTCCGCCTAAAAGACGGAATAACAAAAGTATCTACTAGATCAAAAAAATTTTCAGTTCTTAAACACAATCTAAAATGTCCTATCACCTCTACTTCTACCGGTTTGCCAGTTCCCATATAAACGTATCTTTCACCATCAGTTGACTTTCTGTAACTTAGGCAACCCTGCATTGAAACACTTATGTGACTAGTAGCACCAGAATCTATCCACCAAGTGTTTCTAGGTACCGAAGTTAAATTAACTTCAGAACAGACTAAAACCAAATATTTTCCCTTATCAGAAGTCTTATTATCAGTATTTTCATTAATAGGGACAAAGTTGGGATTACACGGCATGCTAGCTGAATTCAGAGAAAATAAATAATAAATAAATGACATAAGCTCACAATCCACAAAAAATTGAAACAAATCACAGAAGTAGAGTTTAAATATTGGAAACAAGATACCGGACACAACATTAATATTCTCATCTTTGGACATAAAATATTAACTGTAATTGGTATCTCAACGCAGTAATTAAATATTGACAATTCAGTCCTGTCAAATAATAAACCTTCCTTTGGGCCGATTTATTATCCACATGGATGAACACATAATAATTATCACATATTTATTACCGCAATGTATTCTCAATTCAGCCAGATAGCAACCTTCCTTTGGGCCGGTATACTACCCGCAATGAATTTTAATACACCTGTCTAATATCCCAAATAAATTAATTTACACAATAGATGTCACTTTGGTAACTTTTTGCTTCAATTAATTTATTATTAAAAATATTAGACACAATCAGGACTAAAATACCAAAATTTAAACTCAATAAAATTCTTAAATTATGATAAATGGATTGCAATATTTTAATTAATTAAAGTTTATATAGAATGTTAGGGTGAACCTCAATTGACCATGTTTACAAGCACATATTATCAAAACATCAATTCAAGCATATATCCAAATGCAGTGCCCAACAGACTGACCCAGTTATGGATTGCAGAGTTGGTACCTGCCAACATCATTCAAGTTTCTCATATTCAGAGAGGCATTAAACTAAACTGTTGATTGGCAAAAGTATTCCATGTAAGGTTACAAGTCAAGATGAAGAAAGAAGTAGTATTTTCTATCGTACTCTGCAGTTATAATAATTTCTGCATGACATATCAAAAAATACTCCACAACCAAATGATCGACCAGAAAGAGCCATCTGGAACACAGCATGCTACTCCAAAATGCATAAAAGGGCACAAAAGCGTCTAGAAAGTAAAAAAAATAAGCTCTAACCAAATTGGTTGCCTTTAGCTTTTCTTTCTAGCCAACAATGAACTTGTACCCTCTGATACCTTAAGTAACCTGTGGCTCAATGTCAAAATTGTGGGTTTACAAATTATTAATCACGGATAAGAACTAGTCAGTACAAAGTATCTTCATGCTTTTCTTTGGTCAATATTAAATATTCCAGCTATTAAACAAGTGCACTTTGAAAATGGTCCTAGACCTTGAACATCTATACCATTGCCAAAAACCGAAACGAATATTTGAACAAATCAAATAGTCAGTCAGTGATATCAATTGTTGAAACCATTGATATCAGACAAAATGGAGAATAGGAATTGATGAAGCCAACCCCAACCAACCTGGGCTTAATTGAGCTGAGTTGTTAAATTAAGTACATAGTACAATAATTAACTTTATTTAAATGCAAGGAATCAGACTTTGGTAGGAGCCAAAACAGCAATCATGGACATCATAGTTTTATTAAAATAAAAAAAACTAATAATCCATAAATTACGATCAGCTTGAATCATAAATAACTAAATTGACAATAGAATATCCACACTTTTATACGTTATGAATATGTATCACCACATGTTTATTTATTTTTTTAATTATTTTGAAAATTAATTAAAAATAATTAATTAACTAAAAATCAAATCAAACCAAAATTGATTTCAGATTACTAAATTCGATTCCAAATTAATTCTAGAAAATTACAATCACCGAATTAATTTTCTAGAATCAAAATAATAATCTATACTGCAATTTAATCAGAAAATCTAGTAACCTAGCACAGGGCTCTGATACCAATTGAAAGGGGAAGAAAACTTAATTCTCCAAAAACTTAAAACATGCATAGATCACTAGATTATTCAAATTAAATTACAAAGGGCAGAATTGCGTACCTGACATCATCGTATGTTGATGCTAAAGACGATTCTGGGGTTTGTCGCCTTCCAGGGGATACACACATTAGGTTATGCGGAAGCACTACTGAAGGAACGTAATGTTCTCTAAAATTGTTATGTTCCCCCGAAGACCACGACCCCTTATTTATAACTGAATAAATTAATTAATTTCTATTTTGGTCCTTCAACAAAATAGAAATTTTTAACGGTCTCTACAATTATAATCCTATTATGAGTAGGACACCTCAATAGTCAACAATCTTAATTTGATCAAAACTTTAATTTGACTATCTTAATTTGACTGCAATACACATTTAATATTTAAATATATTTAGCGCATACTTAGGATTAATTTTAACAATATAAAATTAATTCTAACAACTTTATCATGTTCCTTTTTCTCTGGTTCTATTTGGTAATTTTGATGTTTGATGATTTTATTGTATTATTTTTCTTTGTCATTTGTTTTCTTTTCTTTTTTGGGTATATCATTTAAAGGCTTTCAAGAGAGCAGCAGAATCATTTGAGAAAATGATGGATGCTACTAGGGAAGAGTTTCCTGATACAATGGCTGCTATTCGTTTATCGGGTATGGAGATTAGTGATCTAACTATAGAGCTAAGTAGGGGTGTAAACGAGCCGAGCCGAGTTTTGACATGCTCAGGCTCGGCTCGACACATAAAAATTGAGCTCGAGCTCTCGAGCTCGAACTCTGCTCGACTCGTGTTTGGCTCATTAATATGATAAACGAGCTGAGCTCGAGCTCGAGCTCGATTTTAACACTGTTATAAGCTCGAGCTCGAGCTCGGCTCGAGCTCGTTAATATTTTAGATATATGATAAAATTGAAAAAAAAATTATCATTATACATCACAATTATATTCAAAATTAAAAATCAAACATTCATTAGAAAAGATATAGAGGTAGGTTTAGATAGAAAGAAAAAGAACAATAAATAATCTCCAATATAAAACAAGACATACAACCAAATGGCAAGCATAAAACATTTAATGGCTGGTGTTCTTTGATAACAGAATGCAAACAAGCAAGCAAGCAAGGTCAAAAGAGAAGATGAACAAAGAGGAGGGAGAGAAAGGATTCAAAATCAAAATTTGTGCCAAAAACAATTCCCCTCTACCACTCAATGGAAGAATATGAAAGTCCTATTTTTTTAGCAGAAATATACCTGTTCAATTTTGCTGAATTCTTCTATTTTTTCATCTTCAAGAGCAACACCATTAAGAACTGCCTCCTTTATTTGGGCTGCACACACACAAAAATAGGTTATCAGGCATCAGGCATGTTAAACAAATAAAGTGTAAACATAAATATATTTCTCTTCTCAACCCTATTTTTCATGAAATTCTCACAAATTCCAAAATCTGAAAGATTATGTTTAAAGAATCAGGGAAGCGGGTAAAGAATAACTAACAAAACCGAGAACAATAAATGTCCAGTACATCCCTTTTTTGAAAGAAATTTCTAGCCTAAAGGATGATGTATATTCTGTTCTTTCTATCCTTTGATTTTTCCTAGTTAACTCGACTCAACTCAGCTTTTATCCCAAAACTAATGCAAGACTTGCATATTCAATCCTGAAGCCAATGATGAAGTGCAAACCTGCAATCAACTGAGTCTAAGGACATTGCACCATTTAAAATTCAGTAAAAACAATGGCATGAGGATTGGAGAAAACCATTCATAAAGGAGTACGAGACTCAAAACTGTAAAAGCAACAACATAACAAAACCACAAGAAATAATTTTGAGGATTCAAATGGGATCAATATGCATAAAAATGAGAACAATTTTCAAAAGAAATTTAAGGTACTTACCTTCAACTATACGTTTCTGAGCATCATTCAGTGACTGCCACTGCGGTGATTCTTGAATAGCCTTAAATGCATTGAAAATTGGTTTGCTTTGCCCTAACCGAAGCTGAAACTCGACCTTTTCTGGCTGCACGAGTGAACTAGAGGCTATGAGCACTAGAAACAGAGAGAATGATCCAAAAATTCATGCACCTAATGAATCCTTAATATTCATTTGGAAAAAAAATTGAACTGTCTAAATGCTAATACGAACATAGGATGAAATATGTTACATAACAATTTACCTGAACTTCTTCAATTGCAGCTCGGAGTTCTGGAGTATCCTTAACAGACTTAAGATGATTGATTATCCCCCAAACAACAGACAACCGATCCACGATCTTTTCTAATGGCTCCACCAATTTTGGCCATGATGGCTCCACTGTTCTCTCCAATTCCTCCAAATAACTCTCCTATAACAAATTCAAATGGACGATAATTCAAAAACAAAACATATATAATAGAAGAAAAACCCAGAAAAAGAAATCAAAACAACAGTAAAATCCCATTAAAAAGGAATCGACATTCAAAAAAACAAAACAAACCCAGTAACCAAAACATTAAAAAAATAATAGATCAAATCAACGTACAAGTTTCTTTAGCAAAGCACGAATCCCTGGTCGAACATGTTTAGCCTCAACAACATCGAAGGGAGGGAATTCAAAGTCCTGCAAAAGAGGATTGGAATCGAGAGTCTCATCGACAGCAGCATCCATTGAAGGTGGAGGAGAGAGTGAAGAATAGCAAGGTGAGAAAGGGAGCCCCCTTGTCTGCCTGCTGTGTGAATGGCTTGCGAGACAGAGACAGAGATCGAGACAGAGATAGATACAGAGAGCAGTGAGCAAAATAGAGAGCGAGATGGTGGTCTCTGCGATGGTAAGACTCGAGATCGATATGGTGAGAGCTGCAATAGAGGGTGAGACTTGAGGTTGTTGGTTGAGTCGGCTGCGATGGAGAGGGTGAGACAGAGCCGGAGAGCGATATAGAAACTGAGAGACAGATAGCGAGAGGCGAGAGCGAAATAGTGAGAAAGTAAAGTGACGGCGATGGGGATAAAGACAATGTAAATAGTATTTTTTTAGGGTTTTTTTATTTTTGAACTAAAAATTTTATTTTATGCTAAAAATATTAAAATTAAAATAATTAATTAAATTATATCTATTATTTATTATTGTTAAAAATATATATATATATGTATTATATTTTATTTTTGTCATATATATTATAGTAAAAATAACATATTATATATTAAGTAGTATTTATATTATAGTATATATGTATACATTATATACTATTATTTAGCATTGCTATTGCTCTATATATTGTCTATTATTATTTTTATTGTATATATATTATATATATAGTGCTTAATATACATATACTACATATAATATATAGTACTTAATATATATATAGTAACAATAAAATATAATACAAGGCTAATAGTATAAAGTATAAACTATATATTATTATATATATTAATAATTATTATAATTTGAGATATAAATTCTTAAAAATATGAGGCTAATAATAAAATTTAAAAATATAATAAACTAATGTATATATAATATGATAAAAATAAAATATATGACATATATATGCTTTACAATAGATATACTATTCATATTATAATATATATGGTGTTTATATTTATATTATATATATAGTAAAAATAATAATATACAATATATTATAGTAAATAATGAAAATAATTGGTAATATATATATAGCCCATATAATACATAATATATATATAATATTGTAGTACATATCATATACATATTCTACATATAATATATAGTATATATAGTGAAAAGCATGCATATATAATATAGCATGTACATGTATCACATTTAATATATTTATGGTATATATATACACTTTATTTTTACATATATATGCTTTATTTTTATCAAATATTAGCATGTATTAAGTAGTATATATATTATATAGTTTCTTATACTATGTATAGTATATATATAATATCATTTTATATTGATGTTGTTATATTAACTATATAATATCATTTAATATAAGAATTTATCTTATATGCAATATATATAATTAATATTAAGTATCAATTATATCATATATACAATTCAAATTTTCTTATATTAATTATTTATATTAATAATTATTATAATTTAGGATATAAATTCTTAAAAATATTAGACTAATAGTAAAATTAATAAATATAATATACTAATATATATAATATATTTTTTAATATAATTTAATAAACGAGCTATCTCACAAGCTTAGCTCGCGAGCTTCTTAAATGAGCCAGCTCGCGAGCCTAACGACTTGAGTATCTCTGAGCTTGGGCTCGACTCATTTAGTAAACGAACAGCTTGAGCTCGACTTGTTTTTAATCGAGCTCGAGCCTGAACGAACTTTTACCTAGCCGAGATTCAAGCCGAGCTCGAGTAGCTTGGCTCATTTACAGCCCTAGAGCTAAGTGATCTCGGGTCAGTAATTTTCCCCTCCAGTGAGTCTCATTTTCTTGTCTTTTTAACCTTAAATTCTTGCATTAAATTGCTATTTCATTTCATTTTGAATAATTTGTTTGCATAGACAAGAGATAACCCAAGGTGTTCGAAGCTCTACTAGAGCTGTTCGCGTAGCTGAGGAGAGGCTTCGTGGTTTAACAAACATGGCTTCACCAGGTTATCTGCATATCTTTTGCCTTTTTCTCTTTAATGTTATTTCATAATGGATTTTTGAGCTTTGAATTTTACCCTATCTTTACTTGTTTAGCTTCATTGCAGAGGGTAGTCCATCCCGAAACTCAGACAGGAGGACCGGTGGTGGCTAAGACTGCAAGAGGCATCAGGGAGGCCATTGTAAAAGGTCGCACAATCTTGCAATTATTTTTCACTCTTACTCAGTTTTCCAGGATGGCCTTAAACAATTTTGCAAAGCGAGCTAAGAGGTAAAGTCTAAGATATGAACCTTCTGTTGAGAATATCAAATTTGTGCTTCTGTAAATCTCTGCTTGTATCTAAATTTTGATGTTGTAGTTAAGGTTGCTGTTAACTTTTTGAGTGTTAGTAAGTAGTAACTAGACACTGTAGATCTGCTAGTTGAAGGAGACATTGACAGAAGTGACTTCTTGGTTTCTTCTTCTTATGTTATATTTGCATTTACATCTGCTTATAGGAACTTGATTATTGTGAGAAATTTCCTGTTGGGTCTGTCTGCTGCGTCTCTCTTCTCTTTGGAATAGCATATTAGTTTAATGAAAGCTTTTTCTTTCCTGTATGGATGGTCATGAAAATTATTGATGTTGAAAGTCTTAACTAGATTTCTGCTTTCTAGATTGATTAATGTGGCATTAAAAAGCAAGAGCTCAGGAATTTGCTGATCATATCTGAGACTCTGAGTTACATCAGAAGCTAAAATGGGAATACAATAACTGATCCTTACCAAATGAACTATAGCATGTAGGCATGTCCTTGTTGAGTTTAGAGAGGAGTTACATAATGATAGTGTGTTTAATGCAATGTAGGGACTGTGGTGCAATGCTTTGAATAACTACTAGTAGCAACAGAAATAAATGATAGTGTGTTTAATGCAATGTAGGGACTGTAGTGCAATGCTTTGAATAACTACTAGTAGCAACAGAAATAAATGTTACTCCTGTGATAGTTCTCATTGGTCATAAAATAGGGTAGAATACTTCACTTGGTTCAGGCAATATTGAAAAGTGGGTATTGTGATTTTCTTTTTTATTTTGTAAAATTTGGCTCAAACTCAAATACTCAAATTTGATATCTTTCATCCATGAGATGACTCCAATATTTACTTAGGGTAGTATGATGTGTTGGCCATAGTGGAATAGGGACTGAGAAGTCCAGGTATGATAAAGATATAAAACAATGATGAGAGTTAACATGGGCCAAATTGGACGAGAGTGGTCCAAAATTAAGGTATTCCAAATTAAGGGTATCAAAGGTTTCATTGGCCTTTGAATTATGTTGCTCTGGACTGAAAAGGATCACAATAGGTGAGTGTGATGTTGCCTGGTAGGTCCATGTCGGTGGTAGTAAGCTGTATTTGACAAAAAAAGAAATCAATTATGAAGTTAGAAAGAAAAAAATAAAGATGCTGTAGAGATCATTGTTTAGTATTTAAAATCCAAATTAGCTTAGTGGCTGCCAATGATGCTACTATCGAAGTAATTCTATCTGGTTGATTCTTGAAGCTTGTTGTGTTTAAAATTAAAATTGTTAAATGAATTTGCTGATGTTAGAATAGAGTAAGAATTGGTTTCTTCTTCTCTGTGTATATGTGGCTGCTTTATATATGCATACGTGCCTCCAAAGACTCTCATATACCCTTTGATTATTGCTAGATTCTCATTTTCACCTTGAATTGGCTTTTGTGGATATTGAAGAGATACCAGAAGAGAAGTTCTCCTCTCAATAATACCATTGTCCTTACATGATAGCTTCAAGCACCACTATAATGCCAATGGTGCCACTGGCAATCACGGGTATAGGGTACTTGCCCCATTCAAAACCTCCAAATCATAAAAATCTCCCTTGGGACATTGAGCAGAAAGCGTATTCAAATAGCAAGAACAATAACCACATTCCCGTGGTTGTAGTTGGAACTTACTGCTTCTCGAATTCTACTTGGGTTATGGAAAGTTGAAACTTTTTTTAGATTCCTTAATTTTTGTTCATGTAAAAAAGAAAACAGAAAAAAAAAACTCTCTCAGATTCCATTGAAAAATGCGTCTTGAGTTTTCGAATTCTCCACTTGTTCCTTCTTTTGCATTTCATTTAAAATTCTGTGTTCTCTCTCTTTTTACTAATGGGTGGATGCGATATTTTGCGAATATTAGAAAATTTAAACCAAGGAGATTTCATTGGGCTTGATTGGGATTTTATCTAATTCAAATTTCTTTTTGCTCTTCAAAAAATCTATTGCCATGCCGCGAAATTTTGGATTTCAAAATTGTAGTTTTAGGTATTTGAGGGTATAAGTATCTTTTTATTGTAAGTCACCAAATATGTTAAGGATTTGTTTAGATGGAGGTGTTATGAGGTTTAATAAAGTAGAGTAAAATATAGTACGATAAAGTAAAGCAGAGTATTAGTTTATATTATATTTGGAAAAAAAGATCGAAAACTTCTAAAAATCTCTATTTTTTCCCCCAAAAACCTCCATTTTATAGGTTCAATATGAAACAAAGGAAACCATTTAAAATTAACACTTCAAAAACCTCCAAAAACCTTCTTATATTTTATGAAACCTCGAAGTACCTTCTCTCAAATGCAATATTAACCTTACAATAAATCTTTCAAATACAATATTGAACTTACAATATTTTATGAAACCTTCCCCTACGTTCATCCAAACAAACCCTAAAAGGACAAAGTGTATTTTTACTCTGGTTTATGCGAAGGAACGAATTTGTTCCTAAATAAAATTTGACTCAATTGAGTAAAATTTTTACTGAAATAAATTATTTTAGCCCCTAAGCGAATGACTTTTACTAAGTTCTTTGTTTCTTCGTTAATGGGTGGATGATATGATAAAAATGAATATGTTTTAATTATGCTACAACAGTAAACCAAATAAATCCTTAAATTCGCAAAACTCTCCTTCGTTCAAGAACCTTAGAATTAGAAATCAAAATTAATCAATGAAAAGAAAGAGAGATATTTGTCAATTGAAAGCAAGTTATTGTGGAAATAAATGAATTCTTCAATAAGTTTAGCAATTTCCTTATAATTTAGGAGAATGAATATGAAAATGGAATATGAGGAACCTGCGAAGTACTGCAAATGTTGAGGACAAAAAGGATTTCTAATGAAGGCTTCAAGGTGGACTTCATGTACGATACAAACCTTGGTTGAAGGTTCTACGATTGTCCTAATTATAGAGTAAGTATTATATTTGTGATTTTTTTTTATTGGAGTAAAATGGGTTAGATTTTGTTGATGCATATTGGAATTGATTTTCGTTTTTAATATGCATGTCAGAAATTGTGTTTCTTTGAGTGACATGATGAGAGTACAACTAGTCGAGCTAGAAAGCTTCTTAATAAATGAAAATGGAGAAAAGATTATTGTTAGCTGAGAATAGAAGATTGAAGGCAAATGAACATAATTTTAATTTTGATGGTGAAGTTGCTACTTTATGGTTAGAGTTAAAATAGGATAAGAATGCTAATGTGGTAAAGTGTGAAGAGGCAAGAAAAAAAAAATCTAAAATCAACATATCTAATCATTGTTGTTTCTTGGATTAAATTTATGCTTCAATTAATATTGATGTAATTGTAACATTTTAAATAGATTCAATGAACTTTATGCATTTTACCTAATTTCTTGTCTAATTATCTTTCTTTAGTCATTAGTGCAATTTGCTTTATTTAATTATAACTCTCTTTTTTTGTGCAATACATTGTCTCAATTGATTTCTGTAAATAGAAATGGACACCCATAATATGCAAAATATAGGTATTTAGCTTAGAAAATACCCCTTTATAAGAGGTTAATATTTTTTAGATTTTATTAACCTTAAATGGACTCTTTTTGACCATGATGCCCTTAACCCTAAAAAAACGATTTCTCTCTCTCTCTCTCTCTCCCTTTTCTCTTTCTTCTTTTCTCCCAGCTCATTTTCTCTCTCGCTCTCTTTTTTTTTTCTCCTTTATTCGTTTGCTCACCATGATTTAGCGTCTGGAGTCCATTTTCTCTACAAGCTTCAGCTTCAACTCCTCTTTTCTCTCATTCACCACAAGTCTTTAAGCTTCTCCAATACTCATTTTAGTAAGTTATATATATATATATATTTTTCTTTTGAATTCAAGCTTTTTAAGAAAATAGTTGATTTTAAACATTGAATGCATGTATGTTTTAAATATTTTTTAAGGAATGGCCGATTTAAACATTGACATTGTAATATATGTAAATAAAAGATTGCTGATTTTATTTTATTTCTTTACGAGTTTGAATCTTCTCCATTGTTTAGTCTTTTATTTTAATTTCTAGATTCATGAAAAGTTAAATGAAGTGTTATAGATTTTATGTGAAGTAATGTTATGTACTGTTAGAGGCTAGTATATGTTGTTAGTGGGCTGATAGGGGGTTATTATAGTCGAATATGGGCTGTTAGGAGTTGTTATGTAATGTTATGGACTTATGTAAAATAATATTGTGTATTATAGGAGAATGACATGGGTTATTAGGGGCCATTAAGGTCTGCCAGGGGCTATTAGGGGCTTCTAGCAGTCCCTAATAGCCCCCTAACATAATGTATATTAATATCTAACACATTATATTTGCTAAAATATGTATTGAATCTATAAAATGTGGTATACTATCCTCTTACAAACTCTAACAACCTTAACAAAACCTAACAACCTATTAAAACAATGTATATTAATGTTTAACACACATTATGTTTGATGAATGATGTAATGCAAATGAAAAATATGTCGGAATAGCCCTTAATAACCTCTAACAAATAATAATAACCTATATAGATGATGTATATGATTGTATTTTATTGTGTAGTTGCTAAATATTATCGTTGAATGTTTTTGCTTGTTACTTTTTATTGGAGGGTTTTTTTTCTTCAAAAGAATAATTGATATGAAGTTTGACATAATTATGTTGATCCATTATGATAGCAAATTTGATATGAACATCTCCAAATATGTTGAGGGTGTACTGGGTTCGTTATGTTGTTGGAACATCATGATTTCGATGAACTTAAGAAAGTGGTATCGGATTTGCTTAATATCAACAATACATCAAATTTATAGCGGCTATGATCCATATCCACTTTATGATGTTGCAGATGATAAGACATTTATGGTATTCCTTGGCTTTGCTATGAAGAATAGAATAAAACATCCACTATTTGTTAGTAATGAAGAAGGCATATATAAATCTAGTCATGACAACAATGATCCATCTAGATTGAATAAATGAGTCGAAGAAGTGGTACCCTGTCTTCAATCAATGCTAAAAGATAAATATCATAATAGGGTTATTATAGACATAGATGCAAATGCAAGGTTGTCACTGATTAAAGAAGCCATTCATGAATCCTCTAAATATATTGATGATGAAGATGATGTATGTTAATATAATTGTGATAAGTTTGGGGCAGAACATATTGATGAGTTTCCTGTAGATTATAATATTGAGCAAAACATACTACTAAGGTTCCTATAGATTGTAATAGTAGGGTAAAACATACAACTAATAATGAGGATACTATTTCAAACTTGTATGCATCTAGAAGCAACCTTGACTTAACACTAGTAGGGGAAAGTTTGATATTTGATTTCGTTGAAGAGAGTAAAATATTTAAATTGAAGAGAGATTTAATGATAACCCTCTCAGTTGCTGTAATGAGAGAGAAATTTCAATACAATGTATTTAAGTCTAATACTTCTTTCACTGTTCTCCGTTCTATTGTTAATTCTTGTACATGAAGGTTGAGGGCAAAAAGTATGAGAGGAAGTGATTTTTAGATGATAACAAAATGTGACAAAGTACACTTATCCTATTGATTTTGTTCAAATTAGACATAAACAAACTACTAGTTAGGTGCTTGCCAAGTGTATTAAAAAGATATTAAGAAGGGTTTTCAGACGCAAAGACGTCATTGATGATATGCGTAAGGAATTTGGTGTTGAAGTTAGCTACTCTATAACATCAAGAGGACGAGAGTATACTCACGAGAATATTAGATTATGTACTTCGGAACAGTCTTTCTTTATTCTTCATGGATATTTGCATATGCTTAATGTATAGCAAATCTAGGTACGGTTGCACATCTATACTATAGTGACGATAATAGATTTCATTATCTTTTCTTCAATTTTGATGCTTCGATTAAAGGTTTCCAAAACTGTAGGCCTGTAATTACCTTCGGTGACACTCATTTAAAAGAGAAATATTATGGCGTGCTTTTTACTATTGTTTTTCATGATGTGAATCAACAAATATTCCCATTGGCTTTTGGAATTGGTGATTTAGAAAATGACACATCATGGATATGGTTCTTTGAAAAGTTGAAAAGAGCTTTCTGTGAAAGACTAAGTCATGTTAATATTTATGACAAACACTGCAACATTTAAAAGGCAATAGTGGATGTTTTTTCAAATGCATTCCATGGGATATACATGTACCATTTTTTTTAACAATGTGAAATGTAAGTTCAGGAATATAACGAAGGACCTTGAAAATCACTACCACAAAACAACTAAAGCATACAAAATTTAGTATTTCACTAAACTGTTTGGTTCTTTATGCATTGTTGTCCCTAGTGTCAATGAATATGTAGAAGCTATTAGTTTTGAGAGGTGGACACAGTCGCATATGAATGAAAGACGGTACAACATCATGACTACTAATATTTTAGAATCTATCAATGCCATACTTGTCAAGTCCCGATAGCTTTTAATAACTGCATTTGTGAATGAGATCAGGTTGTTTATAGACATTTGAATCTGGCACTTCATAGAATATCGAGCTCGACAATTTCACTCGAGCTTAATAGTTCTAGTGGATTGTTGAGTAAAAGAACAAGTGGACCAAATTCAATGAACTTGCTAAGAATATTTAATATCGAGCTCGACATTACACAGTGTCTAGTATGACGATTCTCAAAATTAGATAGCAGCCTATGTCTATAAAAAGGCCAGCTACTTCGTCTAATTGGGGGGACTTTTTTGGAAAATCAATAGGAGGCACTTGGAGAAAATAGCCAACCAACAGCAGCACAGACAACAATGCTTTCTTAGTCAATCAATCAACGCTAAAGGAAGATAATCAAAAATAGTGAATCACTATAAGTTAAATTCTCTTGGCAATAAGCTTTCTCACTCTTTACATACATACTCTTTCTGATATTTCAGATTTGTCATTTGATGCCCGATCCATATCAAAATGAAAAAAAAATGTAATAAAAACATCATATATGAATAAAAAATGCATATGAAACTCTATGATCATGTTACAAAAATGAGAAAACCTTAAAGATAAACGAAGAAAAGAAGAGAAAAGAATACTTGATAATGAGGTGACATCCCTTTTGGACTCTTACAATGTCTTTCATAAAATTACATGTTCTAAGATTAAGAAGCTGGATAAAATGATTTTTTATGAACTTTTCACTGAAATTAGTCAAAGAGACCAATTCTGTCCTCCATCGATGAAATTGTTGAGCTCGTTATTCCTTGAATATCAAGCTCAACATTATCCCTAAAGTACATGTTTTATTATATGATTTACTATTCCTTTATTTTTTGTAGCTTTTGTCGAGTTTGGTATTAGAATAATGTCAAACTCAACAGTATTTCCTAAATATTACTTAGATTGTTCTTTCATGTTTTCTGTTCTATTATTCCATAATTAACTAATATCATTATTCATATTGCATTTAACATCATTAGTTAAACAACTTTTCAGATCCAATGTACATAGGAATTTAATGTATTTTTTCCTTTTTTAGAATAATGTATAGGATTTATTCAAAAAAGTATTGTAAATAATTTTTCTCTTTTATTTAGCCGGTTCATACAAGCATGTTTCCATTTCGATGGGTGCTCATAGGCTATTTTTGTAAATACACTCATCACATGCATCATTTTATATTGCGATAAATTTTATATTTTTATGTCATCTTCGTCTAACATTTTATATAATATTTTAAGTAATGAGAAAATAACAAATTCTCTTATTTTCTGAGTATATTTCCTCAAATACAATGGGTATATATAAATAGGAAACATATGCAATAGACAAAAAATATAGCCTAGCCACCATTACTATATAACCTAGCAACAATCATACATTAACCTACTAACTCATCTAGCTAATCAATCCTTTATACAACTAAGTATCACAACACTTTCTCTCAAGCTGGAGTATACAAATTATAGGCTCCAAGCTTACCGTAAATATATTTAATCCTTAGTCCTCTGAGAGATTTAATGTGTATATCTATTAGTTGATCATTAGAATTGATGAAGTCTATGACAATACATCATGACTTGATTTTATGTCTAACAAAATGATAGTTAATTCTATATGTTTTGTTCTTTCATGAAAAACTAGGTTAGAGGTAATGTGAAGTGCAACTTAATTATCATAGATCAGCTTCATACTCTTGATTTCTTTCCATTTCTAATTCTTGAAGTTGTTTTAACCAGATGAGTTTACATGTTACAAGAGCCATATCTCGATACTCTGCTTCAACACTTGATCTATCAACTACTTCTTGCTTTTCTAAGAAATCAAATTCCCTTCAATCATGATACAATATCCTGAAGTGGACCTCCTATCCGAGGGAGAACCTACCTAGTCAGCATTAGAGTACTCAATGATCTAGTTGTGATCTTTATCTTTATATAGTAATCCTTGTACAGGTGCTCCTTTAAGGTATCTAAGGATCCAAATTACTGTATTCCAATGATCATTGCAGTGAGCTTGAAGAAATTGACTTACCACACTAACAGCAAATGAAATATCAAGTCGTGTGAGTGTTAGGTAGTTTAATTTTTCAACTAACCTCCGATATCTTCTAAAATCTTTTAATGGCTCCCCCTATACATGAACTAACTTCACATTGGGATCCACAGGAATATCCACGGGCTTGCAATCTAGCATTACTGTTTCTTCTAATAAATCTGGGACATACTTCCATTATGAGATAACAATCTCTGCTTTTGATTGTGTCACTTCAATGCCTAGAAAATACTTCAATTTTCCTAGGTCTTTGGTTTGAAAGTGATTTAAAAGATGTTTCTTCAATTGAAAAATTCCATCATTATCATTGCTTGTTATGACAATGTCATCGGCATAGATAACTAGATAGATGCATTTTTCATAAATATCATGTTTGAAGAATATTGAATGATTAGATTGACACTGAATCATTCCAAAATCCTAAATCACTAAATTGAACGTTCCAAACCAGGCTCGTAGAGACTACTTCAAAGCATATAATGATCGTTGTAATTGACATACCAATTGAGACTTCCCCTAAGCAATAAATAAAAAAGGTTGCTCCATATATAATTCTTTAGCTATTTCCCCATGAAGAAATGCATTTTTAACATCAAGTTGGTGGAAAGTCCAGTAATGTATAACTACCATACAAATAAGAAGTCAAATAAAAGTAATTTTGGTCACTAGATAGAAGGTGTCATTGTAGTCAATGCCATAAACCTGAGTGTAGCCTTTAGCAATAAGGTGCACTTTCAATCAATCAATCAATTTATCCATTAGGTCCAACCTTCACAGTAAACACTTATTTGTACCACTGTAGTTTTTCCTTCCAGTATTAAAACCAATCCCAAGTTTCATTACTGTGTAATGCTATCATTTCCTTCACCATTGCATCTTATCACCGTGGATCCTATAATACTTCATTCATAGTCTTAAGAATAGTGACATTAGACAGGGTAGAAATAAAAATATTATATGTGGATGATAAGTGATGATAGTTAAGAAAATTATATATTAGATGTGGATTGCGAGTGGAACGAATAACTTTGCGGATGGCAACAGATGGTGTTTCTGCATTTGCCACTGGCATGACTAGACTAGGAAACGATGGAGCAGGAAAGTTACTGGGATTTAGTATTGTACCTGTATCAGAAGAAGGATCGATCTTATTAGTAGGGAGATAAGGTCGTCTTGAGTAAACTCGAAGGAATAGGGATGGGTTTTGCATTGTTGAATCCATTTGTGGAGAAGGGAGACTTGGAATTGGAAGAACATTGAAAATGAATTTTTTGTTTTCAGTAATTGATGAAAAATATGGTGATGACTTAAAGAAGGTTACATTAGCAGAAATGTGGTATTTCTTTGTTATGAGATCATAGTATTTATAGCCTTTTTGAATTCATGAGTATCCCAAAAACACACACTTGGTGGATTTGGGCTTGAGTTTGTCCTTTCCTAGAGTATGATCATGAACGAAATAAGTACAACCAAACATTCGTAATGATATGTGATAAGGATCTTCACCTTGAAATAAAATATAATGAGGGGTATACTAAAGAAGGCATTATATTGATTTAATAATATGTAATAAGAAGAGCATCACCCTAACAATGAAGTAGAACATTATAGTGAATAAGAAGAGTATGGGTTGTTTCAATAAGATGTTGATTCTTACATTCTGCAACCCCATTTTGTTGAGGAGTGTGAGCCAAGAGGTTTGATGAGTGATCCCTTGTGAAGATAAAAAATTGAAGAAGGAAGAAGATAAATATTCCTTACCATTATCACTACATAAAGCTTTTATTGAAGCATTAAATTGATTTTGGACTTATGCAAAGAATTTTTGAAATATAGGGAAAAATTCAAAATAATTTTTCATTAAATATATCTAAGTGCAACGAGAATAAACATCAATAAATGTAATAAAATAGTGAAATTCTATAGCTATACTGATTCGACCTAGACCCCATATA
The DNA here is from genome assembly GCA_947685225.1 of Garcia nutans. Classification (NCBI taxonomy): domain Eukaryota; kingdom Viridiplantae; phylum Streptophyta; class Magnoliopsida; order Malpighiales; family Euphorbiaceae; genus Garcia; species Garcia nutans. Next base: position 14,043,008 of record CANTUV010000035.1, read on the forward strand.
TTTGAGTGGACTAACTCAAATGAACATGTAGCCTTATTATTAACTCACTTGGGAAAAGAGTTGCGAGTTTGTTTCCTAAGTTGACATGACTTACACTCCAAAGAAGACATAATTGAAAGACCAAGAGTGAGTGTCTAAAGTTTGTGAAGATTTGGATGACCAAAGCGGTGATGAAGAAGGTCGGCAGGGGTGATTGAAGTGAAGGCAACTAGTGAGTTTGGGTTATAGAGATGACACGGGCCTTGTGACTCATGTCCAGTTCTAATCGCCTTCTTCTTACTCCGGTCCTACAAAATAATAGAATTAGCTACATAAGTAATAAAAAAATCAAGACTTTTTGTCAATTTACTGATTGAGACAAGGTTATAAGGACATCCAGAAGCAAACATGACATTATTCAAGGAGGTGAAAGGTAATTAAATATTTTCAATTCCCTTAATTGCAGTTTGTGATCCATTAGCAAGAGTAACAGTAGATGAAATGGAAGTAAAGGTAGTAAAATGGTTTTTATTACTAGAAATATGATTAGAAGCACCAGAGTTTAGTATCCAAGAGCTAAAAGGAGGACTTTTAGTAAGACATGCAATGGATTTACCAGATTGTGAACTATCATTCTATTTTGTAGATTGATATTACAGATACTCATTGTAGTCTACCCCAAATAATATAATGAAGTTTGATTGTGGGGTATTTGTATCAAATGGAGGTAGTAACTCATCTCCCTGAGTTTGATCAATATGAACTACATGTCGATTATTACTAGAGTCATTATTTCATAGTGGCTTGCCATGCAGGGCCCAACAAGTTTCTCGAGTATGGCCATTTCTGTCACAATGAGTGTAGTGAACACTTGAGCCTTTTCCTTTGCTTCTCCGTGGACCTCCATGTTTAGTCTGAATAGCTAAAACAGATGATTCTATCTCACCATTTAGTGCTGTAGTTGAGGAAATCCGAATGAGGCGAGCGAAGACATCCTCTAATAAGAGAATAATAGGACTTGTCAAAATTTGATCTCAAACTGAAATCAAGTCAAGTTTTAGTTCGATTATTGCCAATACCATAAAGAATTTGTTTCTTTGTTGATATTGTTCAATAATCTTTTCAGAAAATGACATAAGATAATTAAACTCGTCTTTTAAAGTTTCAATTTGTCCAAATAACTAGCCATATCTTAAGAGCTTTATTGTAAATGGACATGATCAAACACAATTTTAAAAATATATTAAGTATTATCAGTGTATATTGTCTTTGCCTTAGTCCAAACTTTATAACATCTTTTACAAGATTGAAACAAAATAAGTAATTTCGCTTCAAAAGAGTGCCACAACAAACTGCATAATTGGGCATTAATTTTGGTCTATGATGTCTTATCTTTATCATCTATATCAGTAGCTCTTTTTTCCAAATGATCACTATAGCCCTGACCCATAAATCATAATTCAACAGATGCAACCCATGATACTTAATTATCGCTATCATGTAATTTGACAATAGTAACAACATGAGTACCAGAAATAAAGAAAGGTGGTTTGATCAAACCTGAAGTGTCCGACATTGTGGATTATTGAATGCCTCTTTTAAACAAAAAAAAGGATACCTGATGGCAAAAAACACCATAGCTAAGCTACTGCCAACAAGTAGCCATAAACAATTATTATCAAAAAATCAAAAGCATGCCACCAATGTATGCAAAACGAAGATTTAACTCTATTGGATGAGTCATGTAAAAAAAAAAGGGTCATCGAAAGTTCCTATGCACTGGTGCATGGATTGCCGGTCAGTTGCTTCTAGCGGCACGTGTGGTCCTACACATAGGATTTCGATAATGGGACTTCAAGGAAAGGCCGATTTAAGGGCGACTATTCTTCTAGATGGGGCGGTGAGAGAAGAACCACTCTTTATGGTGATTTAAATAGGTAGTGGCTCTTTCCTTTTGAAAGAAGTTGACAGAAAGAGAGATACATCTAGAAAAGAAAAAAAAGAGAGAAGAATGGGGAAGAAAAAGAGAGAAGAAGGCTTGGATTTCAAACCTCTAGAAAAGAAAAAAAGAAGAAGAGAAGAATGGGGAAGAAAAAGAGAGAAGAAAGCATGGATTTCAAACCTTAGGCTTTGATACTATGAGAAAATAATAGTTTCTCTTATTTTCTGAGTATATTTTCTCATATACAATGGGTATATGTAAATAGTAAAAGTATGTAATAGACAAAAAATATAGCCTACACTACAAGAATGTAGTGGATTACCGATAAATTTTTTCATCGGTAATCTTTATTTTTTTTGTCGATAATAGTATTTACCGACAAATTACTAACAAAAAAAAATTGATCGTCAAATCTTTTGCCGGTAATAGAAATACCGATAAAAATAGAAATCTATCAGTAAATTTACCAACAACTTTTTTATCGATAATTTTTCGACAGAATAGTAGTCGGCAATATTTACTGATACAAATTATTTTCGTCGGTATAGAAGAAAAATTACAGATAAAAAATTATGTTGGTTTTACCGATGATAAATTATATGTCGGTAATACAAACATAAATATTTTATGTCGGTAATACCGACAGATAATTTTTTATCAGTGTAACTGACATAACTCCTATTCTGTATGTAATATGGAAGAAATTGCCGACAGAAATAAATCTGTCGGTAAATGTATGTATAAATTATTTTTAAATTTTATAATATATAAATTTATGTATAAATTTTTTATTAATAAGAATAAAAATATAAAAATAAAATTAATATTTAAAAAAAATATTATATGTAATAAATATTCAAATATAAAAAAGATGAACATAAAAATAATAAAATGTATATAACCATATGAAATTAAATATTGTTGTACAAATACAAAAAAAAATCCGTGTCAGGTAGCAGAAGTGGTGAAGGTGGAGGTGGAGGAGCACTATCAGGAGAAAAGTGTCGTGATAGATCGAAGTCCTTCGCATGAAGTTGGACATAAACTCATTAAGCTGTTGTTGGACCAACCTCTGCACCTCGATTTGCATCTGCGCCTGAATTTGAGATTGAACCTGCGCCTCTACCTCCATCTGCACCTGCTCCTGGATCTGCTGTTGAACAGTCTGATCACGCTCCGTCAACTGCTCCTTTAAATGTTCGATCTCCTCCTGTAAGGCCGATGGACTACTAGAAGAAGAAGAGGAAGCTGTGCTAACATACTGTGAACCAAGTCCATACAGCTTCTTCTTTTTTCTGCCCACAGCAGATCTAAATAAGCTATCATCATCAACAGGCATGTCGGACTGAGAGACTTCCTCCCGAGAAGCAATGAAACGATCCTATATAATATAAAAAAAGATTATTAATTCTATATTTTAAATTTAATTTAGGTAATATTTAAAAAATTATGGAATTACTTACATTTACATCCTGTGATCGACGATCCACAAATGAACGTTCGTTGTGACCTCAGGTGTGCGTATGCACAAATAACTCATAGCTATTCGGTGGGTGACCAATGGTAGACTTCTATTTAAAGAAAAAAAATGTTAGTTTAATAACAAAAAAAATTAAAAATTAAAAAGTGTTTAAAAATATAAATATACTTATGAGTGTACGAGGATGATCATGATGTGATTGGCTGCCTCCCATATGTGTAGATGAACCTACACCATCCACAACACTAGACATCCTGTTACGAGAGATAACGACAGAACGTACCTGTCCCTCGGGAGAGCTCCACCGGGCTTGCAGATTTGCCCATAACTGATCATCAATACATGAAAGCTGCTTCCTCACAGCCTTCATCTCACTAAGCATATCGCTGTAGCAAATAGCTGCCTTCTTCATGAAGGCAATCTGGACAAGGCTATCAATAGCCTGGTCCCAATAAAAATAATTCTGCAAAAAAAAAACCAAGATAATTAGTATCATCTAAATATAAAATATTCACTTGTACATTTATATTAAATATTAAAATTTAATTTTCTTTTTAACCTTAAACTCTTCGAACCAAAAGTTCTTCATCTTTGGAGAGATGACCTTTCAAGAAACTCTTGCGGGGTTCATCTTCTGTGTCATGACCTTTTAAATACGTCTAGTGGAAGTCCCAGCTGGATCCATTATGTAGCTATAAAATTAAAGAAATATTACACATTTATTTAAAATAAACCGATTAAATCTAATGTAATATAAGTAATGTAAAAAATTAAAAATACTTACTCTGACTTTCGAACAGTCAAATATTGTATTCTACCATCACGATCTGCTGCTGATGTTGCAATAATGGTATCACCAATGTGGGCATCTGAAGTGGCTGGGAGAGAAGAAGCAGCAAGATCCTATGTCTGCGCTGGGTGAGAAGAAGAAGGATCATCTGTTTGGGCCCGGTGAGAAGTAAAAGCAGGATCCTCTCTAAGCATATCGTCTGTAGCCACATAAACCTGAGGATCCTCAACAAATGTATCATCTGGAACATCGCGCAACTGTAGACGTGATTGACCTATACTACTAGAATCTCGACCTCCACTAGATCGACTGCTAGACCTCGATTGATCCAATTCTCTTCCAGGTCCATGATACATATTTGAAAAAAAATTATCAGTATAATTAATATGAATACAATAGTAACCATATAAATAAATTTTTAGTGAGAGCTATAGCTTAATTACTATTACTTATTGTTAGGATTCAACACTATCATTTGATTGGAATAATTCAGATTAAGAGTCCAGTAATAATTTATCTGATTCAGATTCTACCTTCATAGCCTCAATATCCATGAGCTCTCCAGTTGGATTATTTAAAGGACCTGGATCACCCTCATTTGTCCTATCAGCTAACTATACATTATTGGGACTATCTTCTTGAAATGCAGTATCAATCTCCTGTTTATTAGCATACTGTTTGGGTAGATCAATCTGTAATCTTGCTTTTATTTTGCAAATCGCCAACCAATCAGATGCGTCTCGTCTTGTGCTAGGAAAAGGAATGTAATACACTTGGGTAGCTTAACTAGCGAGTATGAACGATTCATATTTAGCATATATCCTCATTCTGTTCACTTTCACCAAAATATATACTGGATGAACTCTTGTACCATTTATGAGGTCATACTACTCACATTTAAATAACACCATCCTTTTAATTGGTAATGCCAGATATTCAACCTCTACAATATCTATTAATCAACCGTAGAAATCAAACACGTTTTCACTATAGTTTGACCCCTTTATACAAACACCACTATTTATTGTTGCTCTCAAAGTACAGTGAGATTTAGTGTAGAATTTATTACCGTTAACAAAATAAACCTTATAACATCTATCAGTTGGTAATGGACCTTGAGCTAAATTCTTCAAACATTTTTTAAAAATCATATCCTCATTTTTAGTTGCCTAAATCAATAAAAAAAATATTTACATAAGTTCAAAATATGGCAAATTGAAGACATGGCAGTTTTTATAAATGTTAATACCAACGAATTATACTTATAAATTTTTGAAACCATAAGAAAAAATTATTCTTGACCTCAACATCAACTTGTGAATTCGCTATATTTTCATCCAAATCTTATAAGTGTTCAATGATATGCTGAAATAGTTTACCAAAAATATCATTAGCATTCAAAATTTTTTTATTTTAATTTTGACGTAAAAAATTATGTTTCGGATCACTATAAACTTACTAACTTACTTGATATAAGGTGTAACTTCATCACAATTCAACAAAATATAAGTATGAGCTGCACAATATTCTTTTTGATCCAATTTTCGGTTGGTTGGTTTGCCGTATGGTGGACCCGAATGTTTGAAAATAGATAAAAGACATTCAAATTGGTCCTGTATACCTCCATCGTCATTCAGAGAGACTTCATGCAATTTTTGTTATTATGTTAGGCTCGAAATAATAAGAATAGAAAGTTGATGCCTTTTCCACTATAAAAACATTACAAATTGATGCTTCAACTTTCGCATTATTTTTAACATTCTTCTTCAGGTGTCGCAGATATCTTTCAAAAGGGTACATCTAAAGATACTATACCGATCCTGCAATTTTGACTTTATATGGCAAATGAACTAGTAAATGTTCCATTAAATCCAAAAAACTCGGAGGAAATATTTGCTCCAATTTACAAAGAATTATTAAAATTTCTTCTTGTAAACGCTCAATTTGAGAAACTTTTAGAGATGTTGCAGTAAGTTATCTAAAAAATAAGCTTAACTCCGTTAGAACTTCCCAAACTTTTTTTGGCAATAACTCTCTAAATGCAATGGGTAATAATCGTTGCATAAATACGTGATAATCATGACTCTTCATCTCGAACAATTTATATTTTCTCATATCAACACACCTTGATAAATTTGACACATATCCGTCTGAAAACTTTAAATTTTTTATCCAGTGGCATATTAATTGCTTTTGATTACGATCCAATGTGTAATTAGCTTTAGGATACCTTCCAGACATTTCATCTTGTTTAAACTCTGGTCTTCTACAAAATATTCTCAAGTCTTCTCTTGATTTGGCATTATCTTTTATTTTACTCGGCACATCTATTATTGTATTAAACACACTCTCAAATATATTTTTTTCAATGTGCATTACATCAAGGTTGTCTTATAAGATTTGAACTCCAATAAGACAAATTTTAAAAGATATTTTTTTTCATCCACAATTTCGATATACACTGCTATTAGAATTTTTATTATATCCAGTTACCTTATGAAGCCTCAGTTGCTCAATCTGAAACAACAAATCTTCCCCATTCAATATAGGAGGGAGATCTTTCCTTACTATAATGTTCTTTCTGAAACCTTTTCTATTCCTTCTGAATGAATGATCTGCCTTCAAAAACTTTCTGTGATTGTCAAACAAACTTTTTGGACATATGTTGTTCAAACTTCATATTCAAACAACGAGCCATGGCAGATAGCTTTGTATCACACCTCTGTATCCAGTGAATTCAACAAATTGCAGAACTGTTGAGCCTCAATGTTAGGAGCCTCATCATGTTATTCTTGATGAACATCACTAGTTCCAGGTACATCAATATTTAGCATGCCCCAATCAAACACATTAGGCCCAACTGCATCATATACCATTTGTGGGCGAATTTTCAAAGATAGATTCAACCGTACTATATTATTGTGGAATAGATTGGTCGACTATATTCTCTTCACCATGCATATTCCAAATGGAATAATTCAGAATAAAACCCCATTTCACTAAGGGGTATTTCACTTCTACTTCTCGAAATCTATGATGCTGACATTTTATGCAAGGACAATAAATCTTATTGCCTTGCATATAATCCCTTTGACTAGATGCAAAACCAACAAACTCTTCTAAACTATTAACAAATGCCATAGAAAGAGTACAATCCGTGTTGAGTCGTTCATACATTCAACCACTTATTGAGTTCATTGTGCCTGTGCATACAAACAAGACAATGAAATAATATCATAGGAATTAAATCTCCTTATTTCTCCTTCAGAAAAGGGTAAGACCCTAACCCATTCAGAAACACAATATATATCTTATTTAACATAATGCAAGACTTCTTGAAATACAAATTATGAAGAAAATTCGGTAACATTTTTCCTAAGTTCTCTAAGTACATTACGTCAAATAATAAAAGTATTCATAATATTGAGATTTATGAATATTTCTATATAACTTACATACTATGATGTCTCACATTAATGTTAATGACCTAATAGATATATATTGTTATTTCTAAACTGTCCAAATGAGAAAATTTAGTGAGTTCTCATTTTTTTAGAAACAAATGAGTAACACATCAAACGAGTACTATGGTTTATTAGAAAATTATTTTTATTCAAAAAAAAAGACATGAACAATTAATATTGAGATAACGCACCCTTTTTATATTCTAACCAATTATTTACTCATGCAATTTTAAAAAATATGACTAACATTGCTCATAAGATCTATAAAGTATTGATATCTTTTCTACTCGAAATGATTTTTTTTAATGGATTACGAGGGATGTTTATTACTAATGAAATTATTATTTCTATTGTATTTATTCAGTATTTTATAAGTAATAAACTTGTTTTATTATTATTATTGTACTATTAAAATATTTCTATTATTTTATTTTAGAGTCTTGGTTGGTTTCATTGCGATTGCTTTGAACTATGTTTTAAGATTGTTGTTTAATAAATAATATATCGATTAAAGAGTTTTAATCAAAACTGATTGTAGATATAAAATTATTAAATTATTTTCATTATACTATGTGTGTTTAATACTAATTCTGTTATAAATTATTTTCTAATATGATCATGTGTCACATTTCTTTATAATATATTTTTTTAAATATTAAATACAATTAATTCCTCTAAATATAAAATTTTTAATAAATTACATATAAAAAATTATATTAATCACCATATTGCATTTATTTAAGCTTCTATCTATTCTCTAGTAATTTTTAAAAAAAATTTAAATGAAACATCATTTATTAAGATTTTTTCTTTAAAATTAAAAGTAAAACTGTGTGATTTTCGTCCTTCTATTTTTTTTATGCTGCGTTAGTTTTTCAATTTGTAATCAGTATTCTACTATCTAATTTTTTTTTTATTTTTGTCATAAATATATACTATGAGTATATTATACGTACTATTTATTTTTTATTTATTGTTTACATTCAACTCAATATTTTCTCATTGAATTTGTTATTAACTATATATTAAATTTAACTGCTAACAATCGGAATACTAAATTATTTTCACGTTATTTATTTTACCTAAGTAATAGTTCTCCTAATTGTGGATATTCTTTTTTGTATATAATTTATAATCATGTTGATGTATATGTTAAAAATGTACTAGAAATGAAAGGATCATTGTTATATATGTTAAAAAAATTATAAATTTTGAGGGCTATAATTATTGGACCTCATATTTTTTACTATTATTATTTTTAACAGTCACATTTATAATACGAATTTATAATTAAAATATTTTTTTATTTTTATTATAAATGTCAGTAAATTATAAATTCAATTTCGCTATACCATTTTCTTATGGATTTGCAAATGAGAATTTTTTTTAATTCAAGTCAAAATAAAATAAATTTTATTATATCACATTTTATTTTTATTATTTGAATTATCGGATTATTAGTAAATTATCGCACTTATTTTTTGGTAAAAATATTAAAATAACAATACTTATTCAAATTTATAAAAATAAAAAAATACATATATAAAAAAATATATACAAATTTATATGTAAAAATCTAGGTACAAATATATTAAAAAATATTAATAAAAATACTATTAACATATTTCATAATTTTCTTTTATTCAGCACATATAATATCAATATTTAATTATTTAACCACAACCTAACAATCACTAAAATAAAAAAATACTATTAATTCATAATATAACTAAAATTTTAAATTCATACAACTAATTACCTATAAATCAGCAAGATTATAAAATATATCATAAATTGTACAACTTTAAATTAAACTTAAAATACAAAAAAATACATTAATTATAATTTCTTAATGCAACTCCTGCAAAATAATTAAAAATTTATAAAATTATCTAAAATAAATTCAGACCATAAATTATTTCTATTTAGAAAAAAATTTAAAAATTATAGCAAATATATTAAATTTCTCCAAAACATTTTATATTTTAGATACAAAATTAATTCTTCGTATGCAATGAAATTTTATAATTAATAAAAAAGTATCAAATATTTTGTAAGATAAAAAAATACCTTAATAAAAATTCAACACCCTAAAATATTTCTAATTAAAAATAAATTATTAATTATATAAAAAATTTTAAATTTCTCTAAAACATATTTTATAACCATTAAAAATACCTCCAAATTTTTATATTTTTTCATTATAAAATTTATTAAATTAAATCTAATTTACTAAAATTTTAAAAAAGTCTAATTTACCTAAATTTAAAGTAATTTACTAAAATTTTAAATAAACCCTAACAATAATCAAATAAGCCTAAAATATTATTAATCATAACAAAAAATTTAAAAAATATAAATATTTTAAATTTGTCTAAATTTTTTTTTTATAAATTAAAACAATCACTAAATTTTTTTTTATTCTGCATATTCTTTTAATAAAAATTTTACAAAAATTTAAAACCCTAAAATAATACCATAAACACCAAAATAAAATCTATAATATAACAATAAATAAAATTTCTCATAAAAAATTTTATAACCATTAAAAATACCTAAATTTTTATATTTTTTTCATTCTATAATTTATTAAATTAAATCTAATTACATAAAGTTTTTAAAAAATTCTAACAATAATAAATTAAATCTAAAATATTTATATTTACAAAAACTTTTATAAAATATATTAATTTAAATTTGTTTTAAAATTTATTTTTTTCCTAAAAAACCTTATAAATTAATTTTTTTACTGAAATTTAAAAAATTAATTCATTATTCCTAATTATTTTATTTTAAATAATTATACAAAAATCTACAACAATATACATATTAATTTTTTTAGCAATTATATGAAAATTAAATAAATAATTAACTTAATTTTTTTAAATTTAATAATAATAATAATAATAATAATAATAATAATAATAATAATAATAATATATACACTACCTAAAATTATCTAATTTTTTTATTAAAAATTTTACTTTCCTAAAATAATATTATGAGTAAATAAAAATATGTAAAAAAAAATTAATTTTTGGAGATATTTTTGCAAAAATATAAAACTAACCTAAAAAATTCAAACAACAAACAAATAAATATACAAATCAACCTAAACTACACAAATATAAACAATAACAACATCCAACATAAAATTTATTATCAATTAAACATCCAACACAAATATAAAAAATACAAAATATTTAACAAAATTTAAAAAAAATCAAATAAATACCTTCAAATCTCCTCCTCCTCCTCCTCCTCCTCCTCCTTCTTCTTCGTGCAATAGAAGCGAGCTTTGGGCACAAATAAAAATAATAGCAACAGAAACAACAGGGGAAGGGAAGAAATGAAAATGGAGGGGAAGCGACACTAGAAAGATGATAGGGATATTTAATATTTACTGAGAGATTAAAGTGTCTCTCGGTAAATTTACAGAGAGACATTTTAATCTCTCAGTAAATATAATATTTATCGAGAGATTAAATTATCTCTTGGTAAATTTACCGAGAGAAATTATAATCTCTCTGTAAATTTATCGATAGACGAACTTTTTCATCGGTAAATGATCCTAACAATTTATCTGTTGGTAAGTTTTCTCAAAAATAGAGCTATATTAATTGTCTGATATTATGAAATTACCGATAAAAATATTTTTCATCAGTATTACTGACAAAAATCTATTTCTCTAGGTAAATGCTTGACAATTGACGGTAAAAATTTTGCCACCCTACTTTCCATTTATCGAGAGACCGTCTATTATGTCGGTAATTGTCTATAATTAAAATTTGACTATAAATTTACCGACAAATGTGTATTTTTGTCGTTAAATTTACAAAGAGAAACTGTCTCCGTCGGTAATTTACCGACAGTTAAATTATTTTGTTAGTAAAATTAGTAATAACTATAATTAATAATTGTATTAGATTTTTTATTTACCGACAGTTAAATATCTTCATCGGTAATTTATCGAGAGAAATCGTGTTCTTTCGGTAATACTGAATAAATAAATATTAATTATTATGATATTCATTTACCGACAGACAGTATTTTCGTCGGTACTACCGACATAAATCTATTTCTCTCGGTAAAGTTAGGAGTAAATATAATTAATAATTATTATGTTAGATTTTTCATTTACCGACAGAAGGATGTTCTCTCTGTAAATATCTATTATTTACTGAGAGAATATTTTTTCATCTATACTACCGAGAAAAATAAATTTTGTCGGTAAATCCACCCGCCATAATATTACGCCATATTTATCGATACAATTTATGTCGGCAAATGGCTCTGTCGTTATTCTGTCGGTAATTTATCGATAATTTTTCAATTTTACTTTTTTTAATATTTTTTTTGGTATTCTCTCGATATTACCAACAAAAAAATTTTGTAGGTAAAATTTTATCGGTAATCCGCTGCATTCTTATAGTGCTAGGCACCATTACTATACAACCTGGTAACAATCATACACTAACCCACTAACTCATCCAGCTAATCAATCCTTTATACAACTATCTCAACATTAACATTTGAATAATAAACGGAGGTCTATCTCTTGAAGATGGCAGCAACTCCATTCTCATAGGCCCCTATTTGTTAGATCCCTGAGGTTTAACAACTAACAGTGGCGAGACCATTAAAAATCATTTTTCAAAACATCAAAAATGGGCGTGGACGACCATATGCTCATAGTGTTAAAGATGGTTTTTTGAATGTCGAAATAAAGCAGAGAAGTGCACTATAAGGGTGGCAATGAATGTTGAGAGAAAATTAAGAAAGAGAATGATGCAAGCGGCAAAAATGAATGCAAGTTTTATTTCAATTATATTTTGAACCAATGACATATTTTTTATAATTCTTATTATTATCTTTATCATGCATTGACTATTTTGGAAATGCAAGCTGCTAATAATATGAAATACGACATCTTCGACATTAACAAAAACTTTTGTGTCAATATGTCATTACAGTATTATTGTCATAAGAAATTTCAATTAGATCAACTTCCCTGTGTGCGTGCTCAAGTGATAGTAAGAAATAGAGACTTCAATGCTTACGATTTGTGTTCTCAATACTATTTGCGAGATTAATAGTATGAAACATATAAAGGTGTCATAAATCCCATCCCTCACATCAATGATTGGAATTTACCTAAGCACATTCAAAAAATTACTACTTTACCCTGGATGTTTGAACGTCAAGAGGTAGACGAACTCACCTAAAATGCAGCTGTTGTCAGTAGATCTTAATGTTAAAATCTAATATCACTATACAGTACTTCAGAGTCATCAAATGTTAAAAAAATAAGATTATTATATTCATCATTAAGATCTCTATTTTAATGTTATTGTATATGTGAATGTTATAAACTTTTATTTTATAACTGAATTATACAAATATGTATATTGTAAGTGAATGTTATAAATATTGATATATTTTAATGATTGTATTTAAATCATTCTCACTGCATGAATTTAAATAATGACAGGACATTAATGTTATGCTATTTTAGGTGCTGTTAGAAGTTCTATTGTTTAATGATTTTGTACTCATTCCCAATTCTCATTAAAGGAGTTTAAATTATAATATATATTGTCTATGTCGTGAGCTATTGAGTGATGTTTGGGGTTAATATGGGTTGTTAAATGCTTACACCTTAACATTCCTTAACAGCCTTTAATATATAGAGTAAATTGCACCTTTTATCCCTGAAGCATTTACTAACGTACATTGTTGTTCTTCAAGTTTAAAATTCATACTAATAATCCATGAAGTTCGCACTTTTGTAACACTATAATCTTGACGTTATTATTCATCTGCTTCACTAACTATAATCCTATATGGCACCATAAAGAATTGCCACAACACGTCGAGAGATGAGATGGTGCTACATCATGTGTCACATCATCTCCTAACATTTATTCCTTAAAATTCAAATAAATAGAGGAGAGGTGTAGGGATCAAATCCCAACACCTCTCATACTAAAGATAGTGCTTTAAGCATTAAAGCTATATATCAATTTGTGTGAATAAAGTTACTTTATTTATATTTTTAACCGTAATTTGCTAAAAAAATATAAACTACAAAGTAATTCCATATAATTATTAATTATTATTTTCTAAATTTTAAATATTTATAATTATTAATATTTATAATTAATTATAATATTTTAAATTAATTTTATAATATCAATATTTATAAAATTAAAAATTTTAATTATTACTATATTATTATTATTTTAATTATTAATTTTACATAGGATTGTTGTTTGTGAAGCGGACAGAAAAATAACATTAGGATTATAGTTTACAAAAGTTTGATTTTTGGGGATTATTACAAGGTCGGCGAGTATAATTTACTCTTTGTAATAGCCCTTTATTAGTTATGTTAATAATTTTTTAGTGTTGTTATAGACCGTTATGAGTTGTTAGGGTCTGTAAGGGGTTATTAAGTTTTCAACTCTTTAATAGACCCTTAATAGTTATCAACCATAAATATCAGACTTGAATAGGCAATAAAAAATGATTATAAAAGAGACCATTTATTCCAAATATATTTGAATAGTCCATTTGTGTAATGTTTAAAATTTTAAATAATGATTTTTCGATATATGGATAATGAATTATGTATGGTGATGAAAGTGACATGAATATTTGAATTAAGTAGGAAAGTATGATAAGTTAAGTTTAAAAGTTGAAAATTTGAGTCGACTATGGATGAAATTGGTGTTTCTGAAATAGAATCCTAAAGTGATGAAAATTTATGAAAATGCCTTTGTAATTATAGAGTTAATTTTTTATTGAATTAGTGTATAAAATATACATAATAGGGCTTTAAATTAAGTAAATAAATTATTTTTACGGGTTTATGAAGCTAAAAATTGAATTAGGAAAATAAATTAGAAAGTGGGAACACCATAAGTATGGTGGGCACTCCCTCCCTCAATCAAAACTTTAGATATTATATAAAGTGGAAACTAGAAGCTTCTTCCATCTTCTTTCTATCATCCAATGCCGTTCACCTCTTCATCATCACCATCTATATTTTCTTCTATCTTCTTCCACCACCATGTATTAAAACACAAAAATCTTCACTTATAACTCCAAATTTTCATGGGAATTCACTAACTTATGAGAGAATTAATAAGATTTTTATTAATTAATCAAGGGAGAAGTGAGACAAGAGGAAAAGAAGAAGTTATTTGAAAAAGGTATGTGCTTGTGTACTATACTTTGCAATTATTTGTTTTTCTTTGAATTTTAATGCTTGAATAAGTTAATTGAGTCATTTTAATCGATTTATTTTCTAAAAAATTGAATACATGTGTTATTTGTGTTAAACGATGATTGAAGAACTTTTTATATGAGAAGTGTGGTTTTTATTTCAATTTTGTAAAATTTAAGTGTACTGATATGGGTTCTAGCTAAGAGAGATGGTTGTGGAGTTTTATTTACTAAGTTAATTGCCAAAGTTTTGATTAACAGAGGATTTGAGTAAAGTTTTTGATATGGATCCTTTTTGTGTGAAAAGTTTAGTTTTTGGTTCATTTTTACCATAGTTATTAAATGTGTTTATGTTGTTTTAGCTTAAATGTAAGTTAGAACAAGTTTGGCTCATTTGAAAGTGAATTTTACAGTTGGGTAGATGCTGGGAACAATACACATGCATGTATTTTTCATCCACACGGGTGTATGAATTTTTCATCCACTGTAATTTTACTTACAGTAACCTTTTGAAGTGCACGGGCATGTGGATTTCTTAGGCATGCTCGTGTCTACTCTATAACCCTAGTTTTCTTTTTTTTCAACCCTAAAATATTTCATTTCTTTCCTAAATGCAATTTTTCTTTCAATTAATTTTTAAAATGCAAATTTTTCTAAAAAATGTGCAAAATCTTTCAATGTGAAAGGTTAGTGCTTGTATTTTATTTACTTTACTATTAAATATATTTATTTTGATCTTAACTACTTAAGGAAGCCTATGTTTCGATTAAATAGATCATTTGTGAGGAAATTAATTATAAAGTAATTTGTGAAGAGAGTGATAGCAAGATCGTGATTTTTTGAAAGTAAACTACTTTGTAATATATAAAAAGTGATTCTATTCTTCTTTAATTCATTTCTGTTTAATTGACTATTGATTTTTTTTAAATGATGATTTAGGGTTATAGATTTTAATCTTGATCAAAATGGTTTAATGATTATTTAAATTCAATAGAATATTAAGTAGCTCCTTGCGAAGAAAACTATGTGATTAATACTCAATGGTTATTTGAAGTGTGTATTAGTTGAAAAATTGACATGTTTACTTATTTGTCATGGATTAGAAGTGAAAATGAGGTTAAATGATTATGGATATCTTGAGGTGAGCAAATGATGTATAAATAAATTGAAGTGAGAAGGAAAGGAACGAAAGTGCTACTATATAAGGATTAAAATATGATTTGATTGTATATTTGTGAAGAGTTTGATTTAATTGCATATTTGGTATAGCGGGTGAACATAGTGATGGATTGTATGATATACTTGGGGGTACATGAAATTATTATGAGATTGTTATAAATAAGGATGAGCTTAACCTAGAGAATGAAGTGAGAAGGCAAAACTTATATGAGAAGAATTTGATACATAACCTTTGATGAGTATAATGAGTGTAAAGTTAGCAAAATGACTAAAGACAATTGAATATTAGAATACTTGTTTATGATTAAGTGATTGAAAAGAGGCTAGTGACTATTGTTTTTATAGAGAAAGTCGAGTTGACTAAGTCATATTGTAGTAAAGTATAGTAATATTTATAAAGTCGTATATAAGTTGAAGAGGGTAAGAATAATGAAAAAGAAGTGTATGGAGAGACAAATGTAGTAAGAAGAGTTTCTTGAGTAGAGCAAATATAGTGTTTAGAAAAATGCTAATTGTAGTCACCTTGGAGAGTGATTGTTGGACAATCTCCCTCCTATTAGCTAAAAAAATTTTATTATAATTTATTTATGATGAGAGATATTATAATCGATATTTTTTAGCCGCTAGGAGGAAGATTGTCCAATAATCACTATCCAAATTTACTGCAATTAGCATTCCTCTAGTGTTTAACATAAAGTGATTTAATGTAAGTGTACTGAATTTAGTAGAATTGATTCACTTATAGTAATCTAGATTGGAATTTGATTTCATTCCTAGAGATTTAAATATTATTTATTTGGTTTGAATGAATGGAGTTAATCGTGAAGTGTTAAGTATATTTGTGATGATAATAGAAGAGTAATGGTTTTGAGATATGAAGAAACTTACAATTGTTGGAAGAGTAATTTCTTATATTAAAGTGTTTTTTGATTAAATTATTATAGTTATCTAAGCTTGATATAATTTAATTGACTTAAAAGGGAGTAGAGTTAGTAGTGAATTAGTAGTAAACAGTAGCAATTTAATATGCACAAACATGTCATTCTAATTGACATGGTTGTGTTGTGTAAATTCTTTTGCAAAAGACAAATAAATTGAATTGCATGGGTATGACTCTAAAGTACCACAAGCTCATTTCCTGAAGTTAATAAAAAGAATTAATTAATTGAAATGAAAATAAATGTATGATATTGTAAAAGTGCAAATCTCAAAGAAAGAATAAAAGAAGTGTTTCATGGTAATTATTATAATAATTATAAAATATTTAAGATCAGTGAAATAAGTGTATTGCTCTATTGTTACTATTAATAACCTAGTGTTCATATTGAATGACTAGCCAGAGAGTGGATGTCCATAATGATAGTGTGCACTCTGTGCCATCAGTGAATATTAAGTGTGACATATTCAGTGGCATTCATGCCATAGTGGGTCATTGGTCAAATTTTATATAATGGGCATTTACTTACCATCAATGATCCGTTATCTGAATCTAGGATTTAAAACTCAGTATATGCGGGTAAAAGTTTAATGACAATAAAGCATGTTGGTAATACAATTATAGTAATATATAAATTAAGAATATAGACATAAAAGTGATAAAAAGTGTTAAGACCTAGAAATGTTATACTAAGATATACCAAAATACTAAATTGTATATATTTATTTATATATATTATATATGTATAGATTGGTTGAACATGTAGCATTGTAAATATACATATGTTTATATGTTGTCCCAAGATGGCAACCAAGAGGGGGGGTGAATTGGTTTCCTCAAGAAATAATGACAATTAAAAAACTCAACAAAATAGAAGTGCAGAATTAAGAGACAGTTGAGTAATGGAAGAAAGAAAGAACACACAAGATTTATAGTGGTTCGGATTTTACTTCAATCCTACATCCACTTCCTTAACAACTTGTTAAGGTTCCACTAATCTTTGAAGTTTTTACAAGCTCACTTCCAACTTTGGTGTTTTCACAAGTTCACACCTAACTTCACAAGTGTTTTTTCTAAGGCTTACACTCAAGAACCTTTAAAGGAGTTTTTGAGGCTCACTCTCACAATCCAAACAAGAGTTTTACAAGGCTTACTCTCACAACCCAAGTGTTTTTCCAAGCTTACACTCAAACTTATACAATGGTGTTTTCAATGCTTACACCTAACATTCATTACAATTCAAATGTAATTTTAAGTAATAGAAAATTTGTTGCTTGGCTATCAAAATATGTTTTCTTGCTTCTTGTGCTTCTTTTCTTGTAGAAGCACTATATTTATAGCCAATGTGGTCTTACTAGCCATTATTGATAGTGAGAATACAGTCTTGGCAGCTTAGACCTTCTTTACTTAAACTGTCCGAAGCATTTCGCAGTCGTCCTTCATACAAGGATGGTCGCGCTGATGTCACACGCGGTCGTCCTTGAACAAGGCACGGTTGCTGAATTTAAAAAAGCTTCAACGGTCGAATTTGAGTGCTCTGTGGCAGGAATCTTGCCCATGCTGTGTTTGTCGGGACGGTCGCGCATCACCAAGGTGCGGTCGCCCTTTTTGAATGTTGAAGTGGGTTGTTAACGGTCATGTCACGTGGCATTCTCTGACAAGGCAGAAGAGTTGTCCGCCAAAATTTGAATGTCGCGATCGCCCTAGGTAGCATTTCTTGGTCGAATTGCGATTCTCGCGTCGAACTTCTGGACGCACATGAGGACGCAAACACTACTGTCTCTTTAAGCAAATTCTTCTTGAATTGGTAGAGCGGTCGCGACTCTGAATCGGTGGTCGCTAAAGTGGTAAGCGAGGCCGAGTCATTTGCCGTTCTTGTCACCGCGAACCTTACTGTGATTAGAATGATTTGAGTTCCTTGGTTAGCGGTCGTCCATAAATTGGGACGGTCGCTCTTCTTTAGGAGCGGTCGAGACGGAGGTCGGGCTTCTGACCGCAAAACCTACTGTGATAAGGTTTCATCCTGTAATTGAATGGTGCAGTCGTATTCATGTGTGGTGCGACCGCTAGAAGTGTTCTGTTCACCTTTATTTGAAGTAACCTAAGCCTGCAACAAGATTCTCCAAACATATGTTAAATGGATCATTCATTTGAGTTGTCAAGGATCAAAATAGAGATCATTTGTCTAACAATCTCCCCCATTTTAACTTTGACAATTCAAATGGAATGATAAAAAATAATAAGTCTAAAATGTTCCCCCTTAACATATGCATAAATCATGGTTAAGCAATCTTGGTGCATTGAGTTATGGTTAAACATCTTGGTGCATTTAAACAATCATTCCATTATGTATACTATTTTCTCCCCCATTGTCATAGGCAAAATAATCAAACAAACAAATAAAGTACAAAGATATTAAAAAAAACAATTAAAGGATACTAAACATTATGTTTATTAAAGGATATAGGAAAGTACAAAGGCAGAACAAATAAAGCAACAAACATATTAAGACATAAAATGAAAATGCAAACTATTAAGACTAAACAGTTAAGATATTCAGAGTCATCATCCTCATCTATCTCTTCTTCCACTAAAGGAGCTTTTCCTTTATCTTGAGGAGCAAAAGAGGTAGAGCTAGTACTAATGGATTCTTCTTCTTTAGGAAGGCTTTGGGTATGATCACTTATATCCCAATATTCAAGATTGCATTGAGGCAAGTCCAGTTTGCCTTGCATATCATATAGATCATGATGCATGTGAGATATAAGGTCAATTCTCTTGTTCAAGTGCTGGAATCTCTTGGAGACACTTTTCTTGAACCTAGAGAGTTTCCTAGAGAGAGATTTGATAGCATGGAGGATGAGTTGTGTAGAGGATGAGGTAGTTTCTTGAGCAGCTTTGGATGAAGTAGCTTTTGGAGGTAATTCCACAGCAACTTCTAGGTTCTAAATGCGATCGCCCTCGGTAGCATTTCGCGGTCGAATTGCGATTCTCGCGTCGAACTTCTGGACGCACTTGAGGACACGAACACTACTGTCTCTTTAAGCAAATTCTTCTTGAATTGGTAGAGCGGTCGCGACTCTGAATGGGCGGTCGCTAATGTGGTAAGCGAGGCCGAGTCATTCTTTAGGATTAGAATGATTTGAGTTTCTTGGTTAGCGGTTGTCCATAAATTGGGACGGTCGCTCTTCTTTAGGCGCGGTTGCGACTGAGGTCGGGCTTCTGACTGCGAAACCTACTGTGATAAGGTTTTATCCTATAATTGAATGGTGCGGTCGTATTCATGTGTGGTGCGACCGCTAGAAGTGTTCTGTTTACCTTTGTTTGAAGTAACCTAAGCCTGCAACAAGATTCTCCAAACACATGTTAAATGGATCATTCATTTGAGTTGTCAAGGATCAAAATAGAGATCATTTGTCTAACATTATATAAATATTTTTAAGATATATATATATATATATATGTATAATATATATGGGTGTGGCAGTTATAACATGTGAGATTTTATAATGTTTATACGAACCAAATATTGTTGAACAAAAATAATAAAAGAATTTAATCTTCAAATTGTGTAACCATGCTAATTGAAAATATCCTATAATGATAACATAAACCATGGTATGCAAGTGACAAGTACAACGAAAGTGTTTAGAGTGTTAAATGTGTAGAAATATTTGTTATTAAGAAGAAATAAGAGAAACATTATTTAAGATAATGAAATCATAATGTACGTACTATAGATGATCTTGTAATAATTTTGCAATGATTAAGTTTACTAAAAATTATTTGTTTTGATTTCAAAATGTGTATTTAATAGTGTATTGGTATAAATACTTTACTTGTAATCATTGTTAAAGTATGTATATACAAGCACTACTAAACAATGAGCTTAGCGTGTTGGAATTTTTCTAACACGTAGGTAGAATATATCAGTGAAAGATTAAAAGTTGATGGATAGAGATTTCAGGGATTAATTAATCAGAGTGAAATAAAGATTTTAGGAAGATTTCTGAGGTGAAATACATGTATATCAACTAGTGTTTTAGAATATTTATAGGTTGTATAAATGTTTTCATAGTGTATGTATATATAAATATATTTGTATATAGTCCTTTATAGAGATGAATTGAATGATTTTTAAAGTTACTTTAGTTTGCGGATAATGTTCCTCCAATGAAATTCTTATTGGAGTTATTGTGGCTTTTTTTTATTGCTGGAAGTGTAAAGTTCTTTTAAACATATTGTAATAAATATTGAAATTTTAGTTAGTAAAAAGTATAGAAGAAATCGATACCGAGTTTTCAATCTAAGTGTTATCCATATTTATCAAAATATATATATTGAATTGAGTCATAACAATGTAAGTATATAGAATAACATATATTGATAGTTCAAAAATAGGATTATCAAGGGATGTTATAATTTAAACTATCTTTCAACATCATATATATCAAAAAATCAATCAACATCAACATCAGACCTTAATAGGAAATAAAAATGATTATAAAAGAGACTCTATGTAAGCATGAATTTTCGCCCCCACTATCAGTAGAATGGTTCTTGCGACTTCGATACTGTTAGGCTCTGAGCTTTAGAGAACACGGACCTAAACTCAGAAAAATGGAGTCGCCACCCGAATGGGTTAGAAAAGAAAAGAAAGGGGTAGATGATTCGATTCCTAATGAATCCCCAATCCCTTATTGGGTTCGAAAAGTTGGATACACATGGGTATGTGAGAAATAGCCCAGCACTCCTATAACACCTGGTTCATTAGAACCGACCTCCTTTTCAGATCTAAATATTATTAAATTTTTAATCATTATAATATTATCCATACTACATGCAATTATTAAAATAAGTAATCATTATATTATAAATCAAATAAACAAATAAAATTGACATCATTCAAAAGATAAAAATATGCCCTTACAAATATCTAAATATTCATAAAGAAAATAAATAAAATAGGACACCACCAAAAGGTGAAAACATGTCACTTACAATTATCTGAAAGTCTTTAAATAAATTAAATTACAGAAAATAAGTAAATTAAACAAATAAGACACCCACGAGTGAAAGCTTGCCTTTTACATCCTTAAAATTTAAATAATAAAAATAACATCATTCAACCATTCATAACAAAACAAATAATCAAATATATTTAGTTTAATCATTGTAAATATAATAATAAATTAGAGTTTAATAAAGAAAAATTTAGGTTAATCACAAATTACAATCTATAAATCAATATTGACCCCATTGATGAGGAATCACATATGGCTGATTGTTGGCTCCACCAATATTTTACATTGATCCAAGCCTTTTGTCTGCACCAATGTTGAGTTTTGGTTGAGTAAGATGAAGATAGTAGCTACTACCTTTCTATTGTGTGTTGCTTTCTGTATGTTTGTAGTATTATGTGTGTATTCTTTTGACTGATTGTTATTGCTTTTTCTTTTGATAATTGTCACTCTTGGTCTCTTATAATCTTAATTACTTAATTGATGATTTTGGCTCCTTTTTTCACTGAATGTAACCTTGTATTTATAAGGCACAACTAGGGCAACCTTAGCTCGACAATCCTCATCCCACTCACACTCTCCCTTCCTTATCCGAAATTTATTTGAATTTAAACCCAATTAAAACTCAATTTGGTTCGGATTAGAGGCTGATTAAGGTTCATGTTGATTTGGAGCATCCAAATCGACATGAGCCTTAGCTCATGTCTATTTGGGCCTAGTCCAACTCAAACAGAATCCATTTTTATAATTTCTGGACAGAACCTATTTAATTTGTGCCTTTATAAATTAGACCAGTTTAATTTTAAGCTTTTAAATTAGGTTTAGGCTCTTTAAAATTATAATGGACCAAGTTAAGCTTATCGAATTTAATTCGGGCCAAAATTAAGGGTATGCATTCTATTTCAAATATCTTTGAACAATCTATTTCAACTATCTTTCAATACCACATATATCAAAAATCAACCACCATCCACCTTAGACCTGAATAGGCAGTAGAAATAATTACAAAAAAGACTATCTATTTCAAATATCTTTGAATAATCCATTTCAATTATCTTTCAACACTATAATTTCTAGCAAAAATCAAAACAATCTAATATCCAAACAAAAATTTATATGCAGAAAAATAAAATTGTAAACTGTCAGGATCAAAGTATGAACACTCATCATCAGTACATCAAGCGCCACCATTCTTGTTAGCAGTATGAAACCATAAGCTGACTATTGCATAGTATCTCGTATAGGCCATGTGATCCTGTGTACAGTTCTAAAAACCAAGTCCATTTTTCATAAAAAAAAAAGCCTCTATAAATTTGGCAATAAAATAACCATAGTCCAAACTATAAACTAAGAAAGATAAGTCATCAAAGAGACCATATGATTTATCTATGATATAATAATAATAATAATAATAATGATAATAATAATAATAATAATAATAATAATAATAATAATAATAATAATAATAATAATAATAATAATAATAATAAAAGACAATTACAGAGATGATGTTGGTTTTGGGATTTGAAAAAGGGTGAAAAAAGAGATTTGAAAGATGGAAAAAAGTAGGAAAAGTTAATTTAAAAAATAATAAAATAAAATAAAAAATATAATATAATAATATATTTTAATTAACAAAATAAGATGATGGGTTTTATTTAATTGGTTGGGAAGTTGAGTGTGGATGCATCGGGAAAGAGAATGAAAGAAAGAGGAGAGAGCAAAAAAAGGCAAAAAAAAAAAAGGGTAGAGAAGATAGAGAAAAAAGGATGGCCAAACATTTGATCGACCATATCTTTGTCATCTGACTTTTGATCACCGCCACTTGCCCACTGTTAAATTTATCTCAAGATGACAAATCCAGAGAGGGATGACTCACTGCCAACTCACATAAGAGGAAATTGCACCCCCCCCCCCCCCCCCCCCTCTAAAATGCCTTTCCTAGCTTCAGAGTAATTTTTTTTTACCAACTTTAACCTTCTTTCTTGGCGAGACAGGTACCATTAGATTTTACTTTTCCTAAGTTTTCATCTATTACCTCATTTGTAATTTTTAGACTAACTTAATTTTTTTTCAAACTACAGCCAAGAAAGTAGTTTTCAACGCCGTTTCGAGTCAAGGAAAGTGACATATTTTTGAACTCCTCTTTTTGAGACAAACACGTTGATATCCAATTTGCCATTAAATTTTTTCAATAATTTTTTTTAACAAAACTCCAGTGAGAGACAGGTGAGTACTTCCGGTGAGACCTGTTACGTGTTAAATATTTAATTTCACCCCGTATGAAAGCTATAGAATTTATAAGAACAATAATTAAATTTTCGAAGTCCGTTTCCAATTTAGTAAATTAATTGAGTGACTAATTATATCTATTTTCTAAATTTTTGAAGGCCAATTAAGAATTAATTTTATTAATTTTTTAGTTAGATTTTTCAATTATGAAATTTCTATTTCTAGATTTTGAAATTATTGTTATAATATTTTTTATGATATTTTGTTCTGTAGACCGTTCAGTGCCAGACCCTACTGCATCTGACCGAGTCATAGACTGAGTTGAATTTCTTCACTTAAACTATGACCGAGTCATATATCTCATGTATTCGAATATAATTTTTCTATATATAATTTTATTATTATGCATTATTTAGAATTTTAGAATTTCATCCATTTATCCAAGATTGCTTATTTTTGTGATTAATAAAACTTGTGGTTGTTAGATAGAATTGGGATGAGATAAGACCACATAGGATATAATTTGGATTATGAATATAAAATAATGTGATATATGATGATAAGTTTAGGACTGGTGTGACGCAGGAGCTTTCTTATGCTAGACACTCCTTATCAGTTGGGTAGCGTTGCTTGGCTAAAGCTGTCAATGGATCTTATGTGTATTGGATTCTAAGAGATCATATTGGATGAAGAAAACTAGGTAAGGAGATTGGCTCCCCGATTTGAGATTTAGAGTAGTTCTTGTTGACTAATTTTCAATTTTGGATGATTATTTGCTTTGTTGTGTGTTTGGCATGATGCGTGAGCATCTTTTGACAAAATCAAGATAGGATACCGGGTTTGTATATTGGTTGGTCTTACTTGCTAAGTTGAGGTGCTCACCCTTGTCTCAAATTTTTTTTTTCAGGTTATCAGGGTGAGCTTCTGAGATTAGTTTAATTCAGTAACCCTGCCTCTCTTCCTTGGTATTGGAATTTATTTATCAATTAATTGAATATGTGATTTATCATGTATTACATTGTATTTCTAATTTAGAATCTCCACAAATTTCATATTGTTGAGATTTTATGACTTGATATTGCATTTTGAATGATCTGTGTGATGATTTAGGTATTTTTGTAATAATGATGGTTTAGGTTGACTGATAGGTCTGGTGTCTCAATTTCCTATACTTTAGTGCCAGTCACGTGCCCTTGGATTCAGGTCATGTTAAATATGAATTTAATAACATGTAAGAAAAATCACCCATCTTATTGTGGAGATGTGTTGGTGCTTATAGACAATTTTCAATTTCTTATCTTTTTTTCTTCTCTAGTTCAGGCCTATGATTGAAGAAGCCAATATGGTCACTGTTGGACGCATTTCTGCAATTGGGATCACACATTATCACCATGCGCCTTTTTGGTTAGGGACATTATGTGAGTCAATAAAATTAAAATTTCACTTTGTGAGATAAATTTCAGTAAGAAACCAATGCACGTTATATCGATTTACTGGGAGATAGTGTTTACATTTTTACTGACTTCCTATGCCGTATATCACCTCTCATAAATTTCAAGATGTTAACTAGAGCTTCCTAATATATGTTTTTCTCCATTTTCTACTTAAATATAAGTATTTAGACATAAAATAATAATTACATAAACAATCACCGTATGCTTTACACTAGTCAAAAGCATCTGGACAATAATGTTGTTTTTGCCTAAAGTCGTATAATATAATGCCGATATCCTAAAATGAAATTCAATATAACAAGTCTATTATATAAAGGATTGTTTAAAATGTGAATTGAAATAATGTTATAAGTGAATCTTACATTGTTTGTTAGCCAAGCATTAATTGTCTACATACAATACCAAAATTCTTTTATTGAGAATTTATGCACTGTGAAGTCATGTATTTTCCCTCCAGGCAGCAGTTGATCATGATTTTTATCACTGCATAATATTAGTAAATGAATGTATGAAATAAAAAATTATAAACATGTTGACAGGACTCACTATTTGTAATCTTGAAAATTATTTGTCCACCATTCTTCAAAACAAGTGATTTTAGTGGCAGAAGGAGATTGAAATGGGTTTAATCGAAGCACAGGTGTATTTTAAATATCATTTTCTATCGTTTTCATGACTATTTGGGACCATTACATATTTCATGTCTGAAAGGAGCTCTTTATTTTGATCTTGCTTGAGTGTATGCAGTTCATCATTTTTCTCCCTTAGTACTTTATTTTTTTCTATAAGTACTTTATTTTCATCTTCCAGTGATTTTCATCATGTCCCAAATGGAGAAATTCAGTCGAATATTTTAATCACATCTGAGGCCGGAATGCTGGAATCACCAATTATATGAACTTTTGTTGTCTGTTCACCAATGTTGGGGCTTTGTGACTTTTTCTTCAACTATTTTATGCTTTTTGGTTCCCTCCACCTTCTTCATATGTAATCTAGCATCCTCATTCATATGTAATTCAACTAAGTCTAGACTATTAACTTCATTGGTAGGCATCTACATTGGAATCATCCTCAAATCCTATACATACCAAAATATATTAAGTTTAATAATATAATACGATACTTATGCTATACATTTTTATATAAATAGTACTTAAGATACATGATCTAGAAGTTTAGCTTTAATATTTAGATAAGGCATCTTTTTCGATAAGTCTGTTCTCCAATTAATCATCCTCAGGGACCCATTAGGTATTCTCTTCACACCAACTCTTTCTAATATGATGAGAACCCCCATTGCATAAATTGATACTGCATCAAAGAACCCACTTAATGAGAATCCTTCTTCCTTTTTCTTCTTCAACTTTAGTATAACATCTTTAAAATTAGAGCACAAGAATTGCTAACTAAGTTTCCTCTAGGCAATATTGTTGAATGCTTTCACATCATCAAAAAAGTGCTAGAATGCTTGGATCAATTTTGAACCCATAGATTTTCCAATTAGCAGAAGCTCTATTACGCATGTAGCGCCTAATTTTGCTTGAAGATCTTTATCTCATGCCTCATGGAATGCATCCAACAATCACTTCCTTGTAAATGCCCCATCTTATTTTACTAAAGGTGTGTTGCTCGCCTCAATCTCATCTATCCCAATGTAAGGTGTAACATCCTTATATCCTAAATGAGTATAATATATATACCCATATACATAAAAAAAATTTATTTATGATACAAAGGCACTATAATTAATATCTATAAAATTTACTATTTAATAATAAAAATATAACCATTAAAAATTTAGCTTCAGCTGAATGTAAAATCTCTAAAAAAATTTCATCAGAGTTTTATTTGTAATTCCATAAAATTTCAAAATCAATAATACACAATTTGCAATAGAAAAACGCTCCCAAAATACAAACTTTTCCAAAGTCCAACATTTCTCCAAATATCACCACTTCAGTAATTACATATCCAAAATTTTTATATTTTGTATGCATCATTTATCTTAAGTACATACATATATATACATAGAATTCCCAAAACAACTTTGATATACATATGATGATATTAATATGTATAACCTAAAGTACACAGAAAATAAAATTATACATGTATGCAGCACCGTCAAGATTGATCTCGTGGCAAAATTCAAATTCTAAATTTCAATCTCGATATGGACCACTTTGATTTGCAGTCCTATCATCTACGCGATACAATCAACCATGCTAAGCTAATAGCTTAGTAGTACATACTTTGATGGCATAAAACACTTGTAAAATCAATACATGCTTCCATGACTCTCAAAACAACATACTACCAACACAAGCAATACTTTTTAAACACACATTTTCATCCATTAACTCATAATGTTTATAACAATATTCCACAAACACCTAATAAATTCCTATACAATATCCAAGTTCCAAAAATATTAATTTGGCTTATTGCGACTTGAAGGTTTGACAACGAGGATCTAAGTGTCATAATATACTATCGGAAGGTACATCCCCTATTGACTCCGAAAATCTAAGTGTCATATCATATCGCCCAAAGGCGCTTTCCCTATCGACATTAGAGGTCAGGTGTTATATAATACCACCTGAAGGCCGCATCCTCAACACCATAGTATCTGACACCAGTGTGTCTCACCTGAAGACATATAAAATGTTATGATATATTATTGGCATGCTAACTCGATAGTACCAACCTTATATAATTATGCAAGGCAAACATACACATCAACATTATCCACATTTTTCCTATGATCAACTCTTTACATGATCACCTCACATTTTATCCCATTTGCCATTTCTGAATCACATTGCAAAACCATAAGTCACATTCACAATTTTTAATACACAGTATAAACTTTAATCATTTTTCATAAAACATTATTCTTTAAATCCATACCAATGCATAAAACATATTTTTAAGTATAATGCATAAAGTAATGACACTTTAAAGAATAGCAACATTCTTCAAAGTGTACCAAAGTGAATGATATCAAACATGAATAAATAATTAAAATATTGACAAAGTATGTACTAACCTTAGAAATTCTAAAACCAATGCAATTTTACTCTCCATCCTTTACTTCTACCAAACCCTAACCTTTCTCACTTGGGAAACTTTGCATTACTCACTCCTAAACTAAAATATTAAGGAGAAATATTTGATTAGAATCATTTATATACTCATTTTATATAATGTAATCATTAGTTTTATAATTTCTGCCCAAACTTCCATTAAAACCATAATTTTCCCCTTAGTACCTTTTATAACCTTCACCATAACCAACTTATTTCCATCATCCAACCATAAAATTATTACATATGCATATCAAAATAACCTTAAAACAATCCATTTCAATAATTATAAACACTTCCATAAAAAACCCTAACTTTACATATCCAACCCTAAAACCCAATTTCATCATACAAGGTCACCTTAATCAACTAACTACTAAATCATATTTTATTCATCATATTAGCTTTATATCCATCTATTATTACAATTAAAATCAATTTTCTCTCACTAGCCAAACTATACATAATCTTGAAAATCAAAGAAAACAAGTTAAAAGAAAAGAAAACTTACTTGAATCTTGATAAACCTTCAAAATCCACTTGGTTTCTTTAGTTTTTTAGTTAAATTTTGAGTGTTTAAAGAAAAGTCTCTCTCTCTCTCTCTGTCTCTCTCTCTGTCTCTCTCTCCTGAAGAAATTGGCCATGGACGTTGAAGGTAGAAGATGAAGACTTTTTTTTTAATTTCCTTCTTCTTTACAATCCATATATATTAATTAATTAGATATTTAATTTGTTTTAATACTTTTCTCTTCTTTCCCCACAATATATTTATTTTCTTTCTTTGGCTTTTATTTTCTTTATTATTATTATTATTATTATTATTATTATTATTATTATTATTATTATTATTAACTTTCCAACCATAAATATGTTTATATATTTGTATATATATGTATATATCATGTATATTATAATTGTATAATGTGTAACCAATGTTTATAGTAAGTATATATTAGGTATATACCATGTATATACTATGTATCCAAAGTATATTTTAGGTATAACTTGTTTTTATATTAAGTATTTACCATGTATATCTCTCTTCCAATACATTATTTAATTGTATTTAAAATTATGGTTGTTATATAAGGTAAGCCAGTTATTAAGCAGTATTCATCAACCCTCATGTGGACCACATTATTGACCAATTTAAATCACAACTCGTCAATCATTGGATGGTGCACTTGATGTAAGAACATATATGTGATTAATCTAGGCCAATGAACAACTTTATGTTCATTGATATTGAGAAAGCGTACAACCTCGTATTTATGAAACGCTTTCAATTACACAAAATTAAAGCACAATAAATGAATAATTGAATATTAAATAGACATATTTAAAAGCAACACAAACATACATATATGATTTCAAATGAATAATATATACCTCCCATTCATCTTTACCAACAACATTATGGATGTCATGGACAATATTCAAACCCATACCCACAGAACATACTGGGTGGTGCTTCCAATCAGATTGGGGAATGACATATTCAAAAGCTTACAACATGTAAGGCATTTGTAAATTACATATTCAATCAAATTGATTCATTTCATTATGATCTATAGTTTTACTTACCTTTACTCCCATCTTCTCATCCTTTTCTTCCTCACTTCCAACTTTATCATCATTATTGCTCTCTTTAATATCTTTATCACTTAATACCAACTTTGAAAACCTCCTTTTCTTATTATCCTTTTCTTCAATTGGATCATCATCATTTCTCCTCTTAAGCATAAAACGGCTTGCAGTAGTCGATAAGGCCCCTGGACTTGTCATTTTAATATCTACTTTCTCAATAGTAAGAGGAGATTGCTCACTGCTAAAAGAAGAATTTGAAGGCATGTAATCTGAAATAAAATATTTCAAAACATTACATCAACTTATAACATGTATATGATTCTAACAAGCCCTAAAAGTCCCTAAATGAATGAGACTCCATAAAAACTCATTTAAAGGATTCTTAGAGACTATTATAGATTGTTATGATTGAGCCTATAATAACACCTAACAGACCCTAACAGCCTATATAAGCCCTTAACAATAACCAACAATCCTTCATATGATGTTTAGAGAGATTGGTAGAGGTTGTTATGAACTGTTAGTGGTTGTTATGTTCTGTTAGGTCTATTGATAATCAACAATTCTTCACATGATGTTTAAAAATGTTGTTAGGGGCTATTAGGGGTTATTACCCTAACAGCCCATAACAAGCCCCGTCAATCATTAATATGAGTTTTAAAGGGGGTAGTTAAGAGTTCTTAGATTATGTTAATGGTTATTAGGGCATTTTAGGGGCTTAATCCTAACAACCCCTAATATCCTTTAACAACCTCTACCGCTAGCAATTGATATTAACCCTCTTTCAATAGAGAACAAAACATTAATACAAATTTACTTCATTCATCAGCATCGCCCATCAACATTGTTCAACCACACTCACTACATTCATCAAAAAATCAATTTTACACACCTAACAATGCATACTAACTTAACAAAACACAAAGCCCACAACATATAAGACATAATTGATTCAAGTATGAACAACAATTTCCTTTAATTTTAAAAGTAAAATCAACAACACCCATCAATATATCAACATATCGATTTTTCTTTACATGCATCACTTTCCTTCCATCGAAATAAACTTAAAACCCAACATACCTCGTTCATTTTGAAAGAAAAAAATAAAAATAAAAATAAAAAAATAAAAGTAAAATTAATGGTTGATTTGAGGAAGAAACAAAAATCGATTTCAAGGTTTTCTTTCACTGATGTGCTATGGATTACTTCATTTTACTTCTTCAAATGCTCGATTTCCCTCCTTCACATGATGCAAGATGAACTTCGGTAAGAAATTAAGATTTTGAACAATGGTTTTATCATCAATGTAGGAGAATAATCGGAGAAGCAAATGCAAAAAGGTAGTTGTTTTTGTTTAATTTTAAAATCCATAGTTTTCTTTTGTTTAAAATGGCTAAGGGTATTATAGTAAAAAAAGAGTCTATTTAAGATTAATGGGGTCTAGAAAATATTAAGCCTTAACAAAAGGGTATTTTGCAGGTTAAATCCTCAAAATAATAGAAATACATCATTACTAATTATGATATTTTGGATTTTTCAGAATACCATTATTGAATTCTTTGTCAAATAAGCATTTACTTAACATATTAGTGGAGTTATGTAATAGTAGGTAACATGGGTGAAGATGTTGGTAGAGTTGTGTAAAATGTTAGCTTTGATGGTGGTGTACAAGTTCTTAGCAAATAAATAACATGTTGAATTTTGGTAATAAGTAGATAAGAAAGAAGAAAGGAGCCTAGTTTTTAAGCAATAATAAAAAGGAACACAAATAAATGCAAATAACATAGTAGACCTCTATTTAAGATCTAAAAAATAGAAATATGCAAAATTCTTTTGAAATCTAAAAAGAAAAAAAATGAACAGAATGAAACTTTACTTAAATTGCATATTGATTTCATTAATAAGTAATTGTTCACAAAAGGGCATAACATCATGAAGTCACAATAATCGGTTCCAAAATCACAACATCATCCTAAGCTAATAATCAGTTTTGTAATAAAAAAATTCATCATATGCCCTAACTAAGGTTTTGGGCATCTTGA
Source organism: Garcia nutans (assembly GCA_947685225.1). Lineage (NCBI taxonomy): Eukaryota > Viridiplantae > Streptophyta > Magnoliopsida > Malpighiales > Euphorbiaceae > Garcia > Garcia nutans. The sequence goes on from CANTUV010000035.1 coordinate 14,075,431, forward strand.
AGGAGTTAAGAATTTTTCTTGTTCCTTTTATTGAAAAATCATTGCATCCATCTGGTCTTATAATTGTTTTACTGCAACTGCAGACATCCTTTCTAATAAAAACCAGGAGCTTGAAATGGCAGGTTTGTTGCATATATAACTTGTGAACCATTGCCAACAAAACTAATGGTCCTTTGGAGGTTGCTTGTGTTTGGGCATTTGGATTGATATCCATTATTCTTCACTCTTGAATTGAAAAACTAGTCTGGGCATTTGGATTGATATCCATTGAGTCATCATCTTTTGCAACAACTCTCTCAACTTCCATTCCAGACTACAAAAAAAAAAAAAAAAAGAAGCTAACATAGCAATAACACAAAATCACATTAAAAATTAATGGAATACCATAATAACACAACAATAATGCAAAATCACATTAGAAATTAATAGAATATCACAATAACACAACAATATCACAATATCACATGAGAAAACAAAATAACATATCTATAACACATATTTTAATTAAAATAATTTTGAAAATTTTATTTAAAATTAGATAATTTTGAAAAATTGAACCCTTTAATAATTTTTTTCATAGATTTATTAATTTAATTAATAAATTTTATTTAATTATTAAAGAAGTTATTTTATAATTTATAATTTTTCAAAAAATTATAATTAAATACAAATAAAATTATTCTTTCAACATATAATAAAATGTGGCATGAATGGTTAAGCACTTGCCCTTTTATGTGAAAGCTACAGGATTTGAATTCTTACATCTCCATTAATTTTAGTTAACATCTAGTGGAGCTGACGTGGTACTTGCCACATCATGTGTGATGTCATTTCAGAAGTTAATGCGCTACATAACTTTCCATGAGGGGGAACATATATATAAAATGAACGAAAGGATGACAACAAGCATATTAATAACTTTCTCACGGCAGCAGGTGCAATAATTACTCCAATTCTCATTCTGACATTCTTATGCATTTCTATTGGGCAACAGTGTAAAATTTTCTTTTAGCCAAACAAAAGAAGCTAAGAAGGGTTATTGAGTTATGGAAAACAATTTCTGTTTTTTAAAATATTTTCTAAACAAAAATTTAAAATAGAGATTGTTGTTTAGTTAGGAATATTTTTCATTTGAAAAATTAGAAAATAGTTTTATGTATTTATTAACTAATAATTGAGTTTCAGAAATTTGTTTTTTAGTTGTTTTCTAATTAGAGAACATGGAGTCCTAAAAACCATTGAAGTTTATTTCCCACTTTTCAAATTGTTTTTTTTTTTAATTTTTATTCTTTCATACTCTAATATTTTGATTTGGTAAAAATATTTTTATACTTGAAAATTTGAGAATATTTTTAAGTTGATTTTTATAATAATTTAAAATTTTTCATTTTATTTAAAATTATTATTTAATTATAATTTTAATTTTGATCTGAAAAATATACACAAATAATTAGATTATGAAATAGTTTAAGTAATTATATTTGTATAAAATTATTTAAATATTATGTAAAAAATAGAAATTAGAAAACAAGAGTAAATAAACATGTTTTCCAATTTTCCATTTGAAAAATAGTTGAAAGTGAAAATTTCAAAAATTAAGAATAAAAAAAGAAAATTAGAAAATGAAAATAGAAAATATTTTCTAGAACTAAACAACCCCTAAGTCTTTCTTTCCAATTTTTCATTTCATTTTATTTAAAAAATTCCATTTTATACTTGAAAATATTTTCATACTCTTTTTATGTGTAGATGATTTGGATTCTTTTATACAGTCAATAAGTGGTCATCAATATTTTCTTATAATTACAGATGAATATTCAAAGTTTATATGGCTATACCTTATGAGAAATAAATTAGAGGCCAGACCCCTTTTGCAACTATTTTGTACTTTAGTTTCTATTCAATTTCACAAGAATATCAAATGCATTAGACAAGGCAATGGTCTTGAATTTCAAATGTCTTTCCTTTATGCTGGAAAAGGGATCCTTCATCAAATCACGTGTAAAAACCCCTCAATAAAATATTAGTGTTGGAAGGAAACATCAAAATATATTGAATATAGCCATATCCTTATTATTTCAAAATAAGCTGCCACTTTCCTTTTGGCATGAGATAGTGACACATGCAATTCAGTTGGTGAATAGATTACTTATCTCTATCCTACAGAACAAGACTCCATTTGAGGTCTTATTTTCTAAATCTCTAAACAAGACTCCTTTTGGCTGCTTATCATCTTTTGCATATACTCTGGATAGCCTAAGAAATAAGTTTTCACCAAGAGCTAAAAAAAGTGTGTTTATTGGGTATAAAAGGAATACAAACTCTTTGATTTAAAATCTAATAGTGTTCATTTCAAGAAATATCGTATTTCATGAACATATTTTTCCTTATTATGATGACACATGATCTAAAACAATTTTGTTCTTTATGTAATAAATATGACAATAGTCTAGCTTTAACATTTGATTCCCTTTATTCCAATCCCCACCATATAGACTAATCAATCCCTTTCTCGCTTTCTTGTTCTTCAAATATTATACATGTTGATCCACTATCTCATCTCATCTATGAAGATAATCCAAATTGAGATATCCACCATCTCACTTAAGTGATTACCATTGCAATATAGTGTACAATGATTTAGATTCCCATGATTGTAGTAGAATTAAAACACATCACACACTTGGCTCCCTGCATCAGTTATTATTATTATTTTTTTATTGGGTTATAACAAGTTATATGCACTTAACAAGACTTTTTCCATGCAAGTTATGACAAAAAGAGAACCAAAAAGCTATAATCAAATACCTAAAAATCCTAATGGAAGGAGGCCATGAATGCAGAAATAAAAGCTTAGAAGACAATCATAAATGGAGATTACTGAATTACCTATAGGAAAAGTACCCATTGGATGCAATGGGTATACAGATCAAATAAATTCAAATGGCAGTACAGAGAGGTATAGAGCAAAATTGGTGCCTAAAGGTTATTCATAGCAATAGAGTGTTGATTTTATAAAAACTTTCTCATCTGTAGCCAATGTTACAACAATCAAAACTTTATTAGCTATTGCAGCAACAAAAGGATGGTATTTTAGTAACTAGAAACTAACAAGACTAAATACATATATGCTCCCCTAAACTTTATTTGTTAGTCAGTTTGCCCCTCAATTTTATTTATTCAGTTAGTTTGCTTTCTTGAACTTTCAATTTAATTGTATAACCCTCCTGAATTTACTTTTTTCTTCACTTATAAATACAAACTCAGTGACTCACACTGAGTCACATTTTTCTTAACTTACAAATATATTTTTCTCTATCTAAATCCATTCCCAATAGAATCTAATACCAAAAATATATTTTCTTCGAATAACGTATATTGTAAAATAATAAGTTGATTACATTTTGAGAAGATAAAATTTAAGAAATATCAAACTAGCAACACAAGTTTCAAAAGGATGCAAAAATATTAAAAAATTAAAGAAGAAAACCTAAAAGGAAGCTTAAAGATTAGATTTTAGAGATTAGATCTTACATGAGAAGGGATTTAAAGAGAAAAAAAAAATATATTTATAAGTTAAAAAATGTGACTCAATATAACTCGATACGACTCAGTGAGTTTATATTTATAACTTAAGAAAAATATGAGTTTATGAGACTACATGATTAATTTGAAAGTTAAAGGGGTAAAATTGATTAAACGAATAAAACTTAGAGGACTACATTGGCTCATCAATCATGCATTTTTTATATGGGATTTAAATGAAGAAGTATATATGACTTCACCATAGGGCTTTCACGACATCTCTCCAAATCAGGTATGTAAGCTTACCAAGTCTTCTAATGACTTAAAACAAGTTAGCAGATAGTGAAATGCCAAACTCATAATAACTTTGCTTTAGAAGGGGTTATCATCAAAGTTCTATAGATTGCTCTTTATTCATAGAACCAAATTTAAATTATTTCATTGCTTTACTAATATATGTTGATGATGTGATTAATGCAAGTGACCATATTTCATAAGTGAACTCCATCAGATTACTTCTTCTTGATGCATTCAAGATAGAGGATTTAGGCCCTTTGTGAAATATTTCTTAGGCTTAGAGGTCAGTAGAAGTTCCAAAAGGATCACTTGTGCCAGAGAAGTACAATCTAGAGTTGTTAAATGAAGCTCTTTTTTTAGCTTACAAGCTTGTAAAAACTACAATGCTACCCAACCTTAAAATTTTTACAGAATCCCTGTTGCTATCTAGTATCTCCTTGTATAGAAGGTTGGTTGGACAACTTCTATATCTCACCAATACAAGGCCTAGAAGTAGTCAAATTGTCTTTCACAGTTCCTTGATCGACCAACTCAAGATCATCTCATGGCTACACACAAAATCCTTAGATATTTGAAAGCTTCACTTGTATAGGAACTATTCTCTTTAACATCTTTTTCTTTTAAGCTACATGACTATTCAGATGTAGATTGGAGATCTTATTATGTCACTAGGATATTTGTAACTGGCTATTGTATTTTTCTTATCACATCCTTGATCACATGGAAGTTTAAGAAATAAAATATTATATTCATATCATCTTTAAAAGCTGAATACAATGTTTTGTCCATGACATCTTATGAATTGCAATTGTTATTATTAGGGGCGGATGCAGAATTTGAAGTCAATGAGGGCCTTAATCTCATATTTGACTTTATATTTTTAAAGTTTTGTGTGCCATAATTTTTCTAAAATATTTTAATCCTAAAATAATAAATTTAACCATCAATAAAATAAATTAATGAAAAAAGTATAAAAAATAAATTAACATTTTAAAAAAAATTTAACTCTCTAACACAATCAACAAAGAGCAAATAAAAAGGGGCATTTTGTAGATAATGTAATTGTAATTCTACGTATATATTTTTGGCTTTATATAAACAAAAACAAATTACTGAGATAGAATTTATTGATATTAAAATAAAAAATAAAATCAAAATAAAATTGAGAAATTTATATAGAAATAGCTTTTGTGTTCCTTCTAAATCACACAAAGATAGAAACATATGAGAAGAAAATTGATTGAAGAAAAAAAAATTTATAATTGCGTTTTTTATAAGAAAAAATGGATTAGAAAAAAGATAAAAAATATAAAAGAGATAAAAAAAATTCTAAAAAATATTGAATCATATCAATGTAATATAAAGGAAGTTATGTATATTTAATTACAATTTATATATATTTTTATAAACTCATAAAAATTAAAACATATACATAGTTAGAGAAAAACCAAAGGGGACTTGAGCTTCTAATGGCCCTAACATAAGTCTGCCCCTAGCTATTGTATTATAAATCTTCACACTTCTCATCTAAAAGCTTGCCTACTAAGTTGGTCTGCAATACACATTGAGCAAAATCCATTCTTCTAAGAGATGACTAAACACATGGAGATTGATTGCCATCTCACCAGGGAATAAGTTCAAAAAGGCCTAGTAAGGTTGACGCCTTTAGGATCCTCAAATAAATTATTGACTTGTTCACGAGGACACAACATTTTCTAACTTTTTTAACATTAATGTCCAAGCTTCGAGTGTTGAGCATACACACTCCTTTTTCAAAAAATTTTATTTATCAGTGTGAGACTGCCCTTGCCCAACCCACTGTGGAATTGAAATGATCATTTGGAGTTGGTTCATGCAAAACTGCAACGTTCGATCGTTCCACGTGGGTAAGCATAGGATGAAAGAAAGTTGCCACTTCAAATTTATGTTCAGAGGGTAAATTCAAAGAAAACCCCCATATCACTCCAATTTAAGAAAAAAACATTAGTTGGATTCAAAAGATGGATCTGCCACTAGGTTTTCCGCTTTAAGCAAATAAATCAAATCTTTATGTATACCAAGATTCACAAGATAGATTTTCATGAATGATAGTTTAAAAAATATATTTGAGCAGTTATATTATGCATAAACAACTACATTATGCATGACCATAACATTCATCCATCTACAATACTCAAAGAAATAATTTAATATTACATTTCAAAACCAACATAAAGGGGATCCCAACTCTTGCCTCTTTGAGTACTAGGATGGGCACACATTCCCCAAAATAAAGCATTAAAGAAAATAAAAATAAAAATACAACATTATAATGAACAACATGATACATGCTATAGACCAGGTTGCTAGGATTATAGGCTCGATCGTTCGGAGTGAAATTCCAAACAAGCCTGCATATCCTTTTAGCATAGAAATTAGAGAATCATGTAGCTCTATCCACTCGCAAGAGTGAGAAAATTAAAGGGGGGTGGCAGGTGACCTAGTGCTAACGTCTTGATGGATCTAAGGATAAAGATGTAATATCCTTATACCCTATATACATATAATACATACACTTAGTATATGTAAAATATGTATAAACATTATAAGAATATCACAATCTGGTTTAATAAAAAATTTTATATTCCCAATTAAAAATTCCAAACATTTTAAAATGTATATTTAAATAGTAAATAAAATATTCTTTATTAATTATAGATTCCCAAAATAAGCATTTTATAAAAAAAAACTTTGAAAAAAATTCGCCAGAGTTTTCTCTGTAATTTGGACATCCTAAAAATTTAACAATTACTCAACTTGCAAAAACACACTTCTAATAAACAATAAATCACACGTTTCACCCCAACTTCTCAATCTTCTCCCATTTCCTCAATATATATATATATATATCAAATACATATATATACATTCTCACATTATAAAATTTATCCAAAAAGTTTTTATAATTTACAATATACTGAAAAATATAACCATAATATACAAAGTGATAAATATACTATAACATAAAATGTAAACATGATAGCAACCAACTCTAATCTTGAAGCAACAAAATCACCTCAAAATAACCTCAAGTCTAAACCCGACTAGGTCTAGAAGAACTCTCCGGATCAACTCTGTCACTTGCGCGGTGAATTACAATCGTGCTAAATTAAAAGTCTAGCGGTATAAACTTTGATAATAATAAAACTTTAATTTAATGGCAATACATAATGCTATTGCATGGTATTTCACGATGTGACATTCAATTTCACTTTAAAACTTAATCTTTAATCTTTTTATACTTCACATTAACACATACACAAGCATGAGCCCAAATAATCTAATGTATTATTCAAATCCCAAAGTTATTATTTTGGTCCATATTGACACCTATTGTCTAGCCCGAAGATAAGTGATGCCAAACATCTAGCCTGAAAGTAAATCATAGTGATGCCCAGCATCTAGTCCGAAGGTAAATCATATATCAGTGACGCCCAGTATCTAGCTCCGAAGGCAAATAATAAGGATAATCTCATAGGCATGCCGCCAAACACAGAATTTTGGAAATTGAATAATATACTAGGCACACATAATTAAATATCACTCGAACCAATATCCAAAAATTTTGCCTTTCCTTACTTTAACATTGAAATTCCATTTTAATCCATTTAAATTGGTGGTTTAAGTTTATTTATATTATTACAAACATATTATAACATGTTTTAACCAAACACATTAAATAAACACATACTCTTTATTAAGACCTAAAATGTCATAACCTTCATCAATTATGGTTCTTCATTCTAACTCATTCTAAATGTTAATCAAAGTTTATCTTCATCATTTATATCATTAAATAACATTATTTATATATTAAAATAAAATAAACAACTATACTTTGAAAATTCCCTTCCGAAAACCTAAATTCAACACTACCTTACCCAATCTCTAACCAAACTTAATTAAATCTACCATTTGACTTTAAAATTCTTATTTATGCATCAAAACAACACCTTATGAATCTATTTTCACAATTAAAACACACAATTTCAAAATTTCAAATTACACATAACCCTAAATTAACTTTTTCATCCAAACTCAATCCAAAGTTACTCTTTTCTTTCATCTAACTTAAAAATCATTAAATACTAGTCAAAATAGCATCTTTTATACCCAAACAAGCAATTAAATCATGCTTCTACAAAAATTCAAAATTAACATATTCAAAATTTCATGGAATTCCAAATAATAAGATGGAAAGGTTACTGTTTAGGAAAGAAATTACCAAAACTCCACTTAAGTCCTTGAAATATGTTCAATTATTGATGATTGGGAGAAGGAAAAATTTCTCTTTCCCTCACTTGGAGGTTCAGCCTCTATGAAGAAGAAGAAGATGATGATGAAGTTTTGATTTTTTTTCTCTTTCCTTCCACTTAAATTAAGACCATATATTTATTATTTTAATATATTTTAAATTAATTAATTAATTATTTATTTATTTAAAAAATCATAATTTACCTTTTCCATTCAAAATTAATTTGTTTTTAAATTGTTTAATTAATTTTAATTTTAGAAAGTATAATTATAATTTTGCCATTTGCCATTTGACTTTCTTCTTTCAAATATTGACTTTTATGTATGTTATGTATATTTCATATATAATTCACATATACACTTTACTTTTTCACTTCTAATCTTTTAATTTTTCAATTAAATTATTTATTTAATATATTCAAATTATTTAATTTATTTAATCTAATTTTTTAAAAAATACGAACGTTACAATTCTTTATCTTAAAGAAAATTTCGTTTGTGAAATTACCTTATACCAACTCTGGAATAACTAAGGATATTGGCTCCGTATTATCTGCTTACTCTCCTATGTCACCTCCTCAGTGGCATGGTTTCTCCAAAGGACTTTAACAAGTGGCACCTTCTTATTTCTCAGCTCTTTCACATTTCATGGCAAAATTGCCACTGGTTCTTCGTCCTAAGTTAGATCCGAACTTACCTCAATAAACTCCACTGATAAGATATGAGATGGGTCTGATATGTATCTCTGAAGCATAAAGACATAGAATAGATTGTGTATCCAGTCTAACTCTAGCGGCAAAGCCAATCTATAAGTCAATGGACCAACTCACTCCAGTGCCTCATATGGTCCTATGAAGCGAGGACTCAACTTTTCTTTTCGACCAAATCTCAAAATCTTCTTTCATAGTGACACCTTTATAAACACTTTATCTCCCACACTAAACTCTATATCTTTCCTCTTTAAATCTGTATAGAATTTCTGCCGGTCTGAAACTACTTTTAGATGATCCCGAATCACTTTTACTTTCTCTTCCATTTCCTTAATCAAATCGGGACCGACCAGTTTACCTTCTCTAATCTCATCCCAATATAAAGGTGTCCTGCACTTCCTGCCATACAAGGCCTTATAAGGTGTCATCCTAATGCTGGATTGATGACTACTGTTGTAGGCAAATTCAATCAGTGGCAAAAATCTGTCCCAACTCCCAGTGAAATAAATGATACAACTCCTCAACATATCCTCCAGAACCTGTATCACTCTCTCTGATTGTCCATCTGTCTGAGGATGGAAAGCAGTACTAAAATACAACCGAGAACCCAAAGCATCCTGTAAAATTCTCTAAAATCTTAATGTAAAATAGGAATCTCGGTCCGACACCAAAGAAATTGAAGCTCCATACAATCTCACAATCTCACTGATATACAGCTTAACCAACTTCTCAAGTGAGTAATTCATCCGAACTAGAAGAAAATGAGTTGTCTTTGTCATTCAATCAATTATCACCTAGATTGAATCATACTTCTTTTGGGTCAAAGGCAGTCCAGCCACAAAATTCATCATCACTCCCTCACATTTCCACTATGGTACTGACAATGGCTGAAGCAACCCTGAAGCAACTTAGTGCTCAGCCTTCACTCTTTAGCAAGTGAGACATCTAGATACAAATTCAGCTATTTTCCTCTTCATACCTGACCACCAATAATGCTACTTCAAATCTCGATACATCTTGGTACTTTCAAGGTGCATAACGTAGAATGACTGATGTGCTTCCTCTAAAATCTTCCTTTTCAATCCTGCATCACCAGGAATGCACAGTTTATCTCTGTACCACAAACTACCATCATCTCTCATATGAAAAGTCTCTACTCTCCCCCTTTTGACAATCCTTTACTATCTTCTGGATTTTCTCATCTACTTGTTGGGCTCCTTAATCTGATTTAGCAACACTGGCCTCATTTGCAACTGAGTCATCAATGCACCATAATCACATAACTCAAATCTAGCATGCAATACTCTCAACTCAACAAGCAAAGAGAGCAAATAAGTAGTTAAACCTGCCATGGACTTCCAACTCAAGGCACCTGCAATAATATTTGCCTTGCCAGGATGATAATCGATCAAGCAGTTATAGTCTTTAATAAACTCTAACCATAGTCTTTGTCTTAAATTTAACTCTTTCTAGACACCCAAATACTTCAAACTCTTATGATCCGTATAAATGAAATATTTTTCCCTAAACAAGTAATGTCGCCAAATCTTCAATACAATAACTATGGCTGCTAGCCCTATATCATGAGTCGGGTAATTCAGCTCGTGAGGCTTCAACTGTTGGGATGCATAAGCAATGACTCTACCCTCTTGCATCAGAACAAAGAGATCAAAGAGATCATCTATTTGAGGTAATAGATACTTGCTCTTGATGGTCACCTTATTCAGCTGTCTGCAATCAATACATAATCTCAAGGTATCATCCTTCTTCTTTACAAAGAGAACAGGTGCTTCCCACATTGACACACTAGGGTAGATGAACCTTTTATTAAGCAACTCCTGCAACTCCACATTCAACTCCTTTAATTCTGCAAGTGCCATCCAATAAGGGGTAATGGAGATGGGAGTGGTACCAGGCATCAGATAGATACCAAACTCCACCTCTCTCTCAAGAGGTACCCCTGGCACTCATTAGGAAAAATATCAGGAAACTCTGCAACTGTAGGTATGCTGTCAAGCTGGGACCCTACTGCTCTGGTATCTACAACATGAGCCAGATATGCCTCACATTCCTTCTGAATCATTCTCCTAGCTGATATAGCTAAAATAAACATGGATGAAAGGTGTCTTTGCTCACTAGATACCGCCACATCTCTACCATCATGTGTTCTCAGAGTAACATATTTTTGCTGAAAGTTTACCATAGCCCCATGCCTGGATAACCAATCCATGCTCAAAATTAGATCATACTCCTTAAAAGGCATCTCAATCAGGTCACCGAAAAACTCCTCATCCTGAATAATAACTAGACTATCTCGGCGCACCCTGCTAACTACAATACTATGCCCTAAAGGATTGATAACCAACACATTAAATCCTAGGGACTCCGATTGCATGCCACTCACAGACAAGATGGATGCACTAATATATGATTGCATGCCACTCACAGGCAAGATGGATGGATGCACTATCAATGCATGAAGTGAAGTGCCAAATAAAGTAAAAATATCGGCTATGATAGCTGAAGTATTTAGTTGCCTTTGCATCACATAAACTCATTGTGATGGCCCTGCATCATCTGGTCTACTCCCTACTGTAAAATGTCCTGTCTCACCAGTCATTGATCGACCACCCCTGTAAAACCTCTGCCACAATGACCCTCTTTGACACTGGATCTAAATGCTGCTGTATCTTTCTGCCTGTCATCTGGAAACTCTGGAAAGTCTTTGATAAAATGGTTTGGCGATCCACATTTGTAACATACTACTGATGGCACCAGTCTTTCAGCAGACACCTCTGTGTACCCTACCATACTGAGCACAGGTAGGTGGAGTAAGCCTCTGAGTCACTGGGGTCAAGGCATTAGCCAACAAGACTGCAGGTCTCTATCTCTATCTCTACTATTATGATGACTTGCCAGACTGCCCCTGGCTTCTACTGAACCTATGAGGATATCCCCTTTGACCTCTCTTCGATGATGAAGACCCTGCCTCACCCTGGAGTCTCCTAGCTCTGCTCTGGCAGCTGCTACAAGACCTATGCCTTCTCTGCACTCATGGCAGTTGTAACCAACCTAGAGAAATCCTCATACCAAGAGCCTGCAACAAGACACGAGATAGATAGTCTCAGCCCCTCCTCAAACCTCCGGCATCTGTCAACCTCATCAGATATAATCTCCCCAATATATTGGCTCAGGCGGATAAACTCTATCTCATACTCAGTCATTGTCCTCGTCTCCTATCTCAAACTTAAGAATTCTGTTTTCTTAGCATCCTTATACTCTCTAGGAGTATACTTCTTCTCGAATTCCAAAAAAAAAATCAGCATATGTTAGTACCGGTGGATCAACTGTTCCATAGGAAACTGTCTTCCACCACTTATATGCATCTCCCTGCAGAAGAGATATAACATAATCAAACTTCTCCTCTGAACTAGCATGCAACTGTATGAACACTCTCTGGACCCTGTATAGCCACTACTCTGCTATAGCTAGGTCTATAATGCTGACAAAATATGTGGCTCCAAACTTCCTCAACTTATCATACTTTCGAGTCGGCAACTGCTGCTGTAACTGCGGCTGTAGGGGCGACTGCTGAACCGGTGCCAGTCTTAACAACTCCACCATATGTCGTACCCAGCCCAGTGGAATCTCCTTAACTGTTGGTCTAACTGACACAAATGCAGATGCCTTTCCAGCAGTCTTAGCACTAGCTCTAACTTTACCCTCATCAGGAGCTATACTCTTCACACTACCCTTTACAAACTAATGCGTCCTAGATGCCATGACTACCTATATCTACAAATATAACAAAAATTGCCACATCGGGGATCAAATAAAATACCAGTGTCAATGTATGTATCACAATTTAAAACCATATTTAAAACCCTCGTTCTCTCTCTAAAAACCTACCTAGGTCGAGAACCTCAAACCTAAGCTCTGATACCAAAATAAATATGATACTCTTATATCCTATATATGTATAATACATACACCCAGTATATGTAAAATATACATATACAGTATAAGAATGTCACAATCCGATTTAATAAAAAAATTTATATTCCCAATTAAAATTTTCAAACACCTTAAAATGTATATTTAAATAGTAAATAAAATATTCTTTATTAATTATAGATTCTCAAAATAAGTATTTTATATAAAAAAATCTCTGGAAAAATTTTTCAAAGATTTCTCTGTAATTTGGACATCCTAAAAATTTAACAATTACTCAACCTGCAAAAGCACACTCCCAATAAATAATAAATCACACATTTCACCCCAACTTCTCAATCTACTCCCATTTTCTCAAAATATTTATATATATTCATATATATATATATATATATATATAACAAATATATATACTTTCTCACATTATAAAATTTATCCAAAAAGTCTTTATAATTTATAATGTACTAAAAAACATAACCAGAATATACAAAGTGATAAAATATACTATAACATAAAAAGTATACATGATGGCAACTGGTTTTGATCTTGAAGCAGCAAAATCACCTCAAAATAACCTCAAGTCTAGACCCAACTAGGTCTAGAAGAACTCTCTGGATCTACGAATCAACCCTGTCACCTGCGCGATGAATTACAATCGCGCTAAGCTAAAAGTCTAGTGGTACAAACTTTGATAATAATAAAACTTTAATATAATGACAAAGAATAATGCTATTGCATTGTATTTCACAATGCGACATTCAATTCCACTTTAAAACATAATCTTTAATCTTTTTATACTTCACATTAACACATATACAAACATAGGCCCAAATAATCTAATATATTATTCAAATTTCAGAGTTACTGTTTCGGTCCATATTGATAGCCCGAAGACAATTGACGCCCAACTTCTAGCTCGAAGGCAAATCATAGTGACGCCCAGCATCTAGTCCGAAGGCAAATTATATATCAGTGACGCCCAGCGTCTAGCCCCAAAGGCAAATAATGAGGATAACCTCATAGACATACCATCAAATATAGAACTCTGAAAATTGAATAACATACTAGGCACACAAATAATATATATTTTTCATAATCAATTTTTGTCATCACATTGCTTCCTTTTCTCAATTTGCTCATTCATAACAATGTCAAATCACTTTATTTCATCATATTTCATCACTTTATCACAAAAATATTTCATTTAACATTACAAACATATTACCCAAATATTTTTGGGTCATTCTTACATAATTCATATAAATCACATTTCATTCATTTTAGCCATTACTAATGGCATTACATAATACATATAATGCATACTCATCAATTCACATGTTACAACACAATGTACATGAATGTTTAAGTTGCCAAGTAGCTTAACACATTTCTATCTAAAATGCATTAGGCCAAATTTAATGCAAATATATCTAAATTATCAAACGTTTGTACATACCTTAATTATCACTCAAATACAAGCTAAAAATCACTCCCCAACCTTCACTTTTAACTTGCCCTTCAACACTAAGGTTGGTCAATTCAATTCCTCCTAATGCCTATTCAAAATGTGAGCAAATACAATAATTTAGAATCACATTTCAAGACATTTCAAATATAAAACCTTAATTAAACATCACCCCAACTAATATTCCAAAATTTTTCCTTTCCTTACTTTAACATTGAAATTCTATTTAATCTATTTAAATTAGTGGTTTAAGTTTATTTATATCATTACAAACATATTATAACATATTTTAACCAATCACATTAAATAAACACATACTTTTTATTAAACCCCTAAAATGCAATAACCTTCATCAATTATGGTTCTTCATTCCAACTCATTCCAAATGTTAATCCAAGCTTATCTTCATCATTTATATCATTAAATAATATGATTTATACATTAAAATCAAACAAACAACTATACTTTGAAAATTCCCTTCCAAAAACCTAAATTCAACACTACTTTATCCAATCTCTAGCCAAACTTAATTAAATCCACCATTTGACTTTAAAATCCTTATTTATGCATCAAAACAATACCTTAGGAATCCATTTGCATAATTAAAACACATTATTTTAGAATTTCAAATTACACATAACCCTAAATTAACTTCTTCATCTAAACTCAATCTAAACTTACTCTTTTTTTCCATCTAACTTGAAAATCATTAAATACTAGTCAAAATAGCATCTTTTATACCCAGACATGCAATTAAATCATGCTACTACAAAAAACCAAAATCAACATATTCAAAACTTCATGGAATTTCAAAAGAATAAGATGGAAAGCTTACTATTTAGGGAAAAAAAAATACAAAAACTCCACTTAAGTCGTTAAAATCTCTTCAATTATTGATGCTTGGAAGAAGAAAAATTCTCTCTTGCCCTCACATGGAGGTTCGGCCTCTATGAAGAAGAAGAAGATGATGATGAAGTTTTGATTTTTTCTCTTTCCATCCACTTAAATTAAGACCTTATACATATTATTTTAATATATTTTTATTTATTTATTTATTTTAAAAAAATCATAATTTATCTCTTCCATCCAAAATTAATTTTTTAAAAATTATTTATTAATTTTAAATTTACAAAATATAATTATAAATTTTCCATTTGACATTTGACTTTCTTCTTTCAAATATTGACTTTTGTATACGTTATGTATATTTCATATATATTTCACATATATACTTTACTTTTTTATTTATAATCATTTAATTTTCTAATTAAATAATTTATTTAATTTAATTTTTTTTAAAAATGAATGTTACAAAAGACCAAAGGCTGACTCAAACCAGTTCAATTTTAGGTTTGAAAAGATTTGATTGATGATAAATCAATTCTGATTTAGGTTTAGAAAATGACTTCATTGATTGATTAATTAAAAATGATTTGATTTATTTTGACAAGAATTTAAAATAGTTTGGTTTAAGAAATTTACCTTCTTGGAGCGATGAGGGAGTTTCCAAAGTCTTCTTAAAGTTTTACCTTTAGATGAGCTTGATAAACGCTTAATGATGTTGATTTGATGTGACAGTCGATAGATCTTGGCGAAAAGACTTGGTGATGTTGATTTGGAAAAACAATTCTAGTGAGATCTTCATGAGATGATTTGTGTGACCTTGACGTGAAAGATCTTGATGAGATGATTTGGGTGACCTTGACTTGAAAGATCTTGATGGAGGAGTTGATGATCTTTGTTTGATGTGATGAAGCTTGAAGAATGGAAGAACGCTTGAGAAGATAAAAATATTTGAGAAACCCTTGATGACCTTGACAATAAATCCAAAGGATGGATCAAAATGATGAATTTAGCTAAAAACCATAAAAAGATAGTAAAAATCCCCAAACTATTGTAACAAAAAGTGTTTAATGCTCTCAATGGATGAGAGGAAGTCATGATGTGTGATGAAAAATGGTGAAAATGAGGCTATATTTATAGGCAAATGGATCTAGGAGAGAGAAAATCGCAGGGCTGCTAGGATGTCACTGGATTGCTCGAAGGTCACTGGATGGTCCCATAGTCACCAAATGGTTCCATGGTGATTGCACTGGAAAGCAGAGACTGCATGGCCGATCGGTTACTACATTCTGCGCACTAAACATTCGAAGCTTGTTTCGGGCTCGTTTGAAGTTTGATTGAGACGATTCTTAATGCGTTGGAATCTAACGGATTGAATTTTAATATAATTATAAATAATTATAAATTTATATTAGAAAAAGGTCTGATTTATGTAGAATACTTTTAGAGGCCCATTTGGGCGTCCAATGCCTGATTCACACAATTCCAGTTGTGTTGGAGTCATGGTCACATGTGCTTCATCTAGAGTGCAAAAATTATAAGACAAGTGATTTGCATTTTCTTATTATTTTTAGTTGCCGCTCCTTTGGCAACAACTTCCCAAGAAATCCAAAGCATAGTCCCTCTTCTCCTAAAGGATCATTTTTCACTTACTTTGAACTTGTTTTCCCACCTAGTAACTTCGTAATCCTTTTTTAGGGTGGAGATGGCTGTGTCCCTTGGCTGATGTAATCCTCAGAAGCAATATTGAAGAATACTTGGAACATCTTTGTCGTAGGAACAAGGTTCAAGGCCTTACACAACACCTCAAGTCCTTGATGAAATTTGGACTAGATGAAGCAATTTACGACAAAGCGGATGAGTGAAAATCTTAGCCTAGCCTACATTTGATTTTAGAAGATGCAAAAGGCATTAATTTTTGGAGTTTCTATCAACACCTTAGTATTTAGTGCTACGAAGATTATTTCACGAGGCTTTGGAACTAGAGGACAAAGTCTGATTTATTTTCCAGATTGACAAACTAAAGAAAATTAATCATCATTTGTTGAAAATATGCCTTAATTTGTTGGAGAAAATCAAGCAATATCAAATAAGAAAATTTGAATTTAAAAGCAAATTAAGTAGTTTTTATTTTATAAGTTATAACGGATTTTATAGATTTTGTTTTAATTTTTTTGTTACAAATTTATATATAAAAGGACCATTTAATAGAAATAAAATTGAGTCAGTTCATAAGTTCTATTAGAAAACCAACATCCTTAGTGACAGTATGAATCTTAGACCAGGTGTTAATCCAATGAGCTTCATTGATTTAATGGCTATGAGGGGCCATTACAACAATAAGGAAGAATATGGAAAAGAAAAACTGATCAAGCGGACTTTAGGACAAGAGTAAAAGTCTTGCTTTCTTTCCAGTGTTTCTCTATCAAGAACGCCCAAGTTCATCGTGCTGTCAAGGATGCTAAAGCTAGAGAGGTGATCCATCCCTTCAATACTCTTAACTGCTACCTATTTACCTATTTCTTGCTACTTTCATACTTTATTTTTTATTAATTATATATAAGAAGGGGGGAGATAATTAAGACTCGATCTCGAAATCTACGTGAGAATAATACACACTCCTACCAATCAAGCTATAACTTAGTGGTTTGCTACTTATAAACCAATATAAAAGGAAATGTCAATTACTTATGCAAGGAAATTAATTTAACAACCTCTCATCCCAAAATCTAAAACACATCTCAAACCTCAATAAGCTTCTAATTTAATTACTGAAGGTTTTTATCAAACAAATGGCTCAGCCAGGCTAAAAAAAATAAATATAAATAAATAAATAACCGAAGGCTCAGTCCTCTAATATTATTTGCTCATCTTGCAAGTTTGAATTCGTTCCAAGGAAAAATTGATCCAATATGTTGATCAAGTTTCCATGATTTATATCCTTGATGGTAACAAATATTACAAATTACCAAGGTGTTAAGTTTGAAAGAACATGCTGCAATCAACAAACTTATGTCATTTTCCCTTCATGCAATAGACATCTCACATGTATTACAATAATAATAATAATAATAATAATAAAATATAAGAGTAAAATTCATTTATATAAGGCCAAAAACTGAGATATCAATATCGTGTCCACGCAACAACAATTCTCATTCCATCATTGAGAATTGTGCGAATTGACACTTTACAGGCTAACAGCTCCCCCTCTCTCTCTCCCTCAGTATATATACATACACACACACACACACACACACACACACACACACGTTCGCAAATTTTCAAAATTAGCACCCTGTAACTGTAAATTCCAAAATAAGATATTGCAGAAGACGAGATTAAAAATCCTACGGATTTTTATCAACCAAATGTTAGATTAGATTTGAGTGAATTGAGGCATTTGGTGAAATTACAGATTCTTCAAAAGAATACCCTGACACTGATTCAATTGAATTTCTTGCAAAAACGAATTTAAATTGAGCCTAACAATAATTTAAAATCTGTTCTAAAAATTACACATGAAATTCTTGGAATCAGCTTTGCTCCAATTAGCAATTTTTGTTTTCTTGAAC
Organism: Garcia nutans; assembly: GCA_947685225.1. Lineage (NCBI taxonomy): Eukaryota > Viridiplantae > Streptophyta > Magnoliopsida > Malpighiales > Euphorbiaceae > Garcia > Garcia nutans. Next base: position 14,094,090 of record CANTUV010000035.1, read on the forward strand.
TTCAAAATAAGTCCGTGGTGATCATCATGATTAATTAGCTTTAATACTCATTGAATTCCTTGCATATTAAGTTTCAATGGCTCTTCCTGGTATATATAAATCTCTGATACGATCTCTAATGGCCATGACCTAATATAGATCGATCAATCTTAATTTGCTTCTACAGATTTGGGTGTGCAAAGAATTTCCAGAACAGCATTTCATCTGTCCTTTTTCGGTTCCGAGCTTGAAGAACTTTCACAGGTTGAATCAAATCCGAAACATTTAAGAAAAACAAGTTTAGCAAGCCTAAAATAGCTGCAAGGATGGAATTCAATTATGGTGCTTGAAAAACCTTCAGTTGCGGCATTTTCTTCTCTTAAAATTCTTGTAGTACTTGTGCTTGTTGCTATCTCTCCTTTTATACTTCGGCTTTCTCCTACCTGCAAACGTCTTGTCAACTGTTACACATTTCTAAGTCCAATTTCTTTCTGTTGTAAGATTTGGGGGAGATTTGAACTCATAAAATCAGATATGGCTTTGCAGTGACCAAATTATACCCTTCTTATCAACTTTATCGAACTTTTTTCATTACTTGGACCCATGAAGAGCCCACATAATCCGTATACTATTGTTATATATATATATATATATATATATATATATGTATATGATAAAGAAGAAAAGCAAAGGATATGCCTCAATCTCCCATTATGCCAATTCAATAAAACAAGAGAAAAATTATAAATCATCTCAATTAACATATTAGGATTATCAACTACTTAAACTAATTACAATTTCTTTTTTACTTCTTCAAAAAAAATTTCATGTACAAAACTCATTAAATTCAATTTCAAAGCTATCAGCCAGAAGATAATTTCTAACTAATACTGTTTAACTCGTAAATAAAACTATAATTTTAAATAATCCAAGAATTAAGGGGAAAAATAAACCAAATGTTGACTTAAACTTCAAATCAGAATAGCACTATTAGCCTGTCATGGTGACGATAATAATGCCTTTATTTATTTATTTATTTTTTGTTTAGATAATAAACGATAATAATGTCCTTGTCAAAAGAAGTAAAGAACAAACATACAAAGCTAAAAGGAGGTAAAATATTTTAATTGGCAGATGATGCAGCAGCTTTACGCAATACTTAAAATTATATATATATATATATATAAGCTAATACAGGCTAGCTTGGCTTCTACTAAAATAAAAGAAATTATTAAATGGAACTTAGTGGGACAGCAACAATATACAAATACTGGTAAGGGTTGGCATTTGATAAACATTTATCACTATCAGAAGATAATATAAGTTTTCATTCCACATAAGAAAATGTATGTCACTAACTATAAATACTCCAAATCAAACAAATTTAAAATAAAAAAACTAATTAATATTCTTAGCTACCATAAACCACAATCCACGTTACATTGCTATTTTGATTTAAGCTACTTTTTTATAATATAATCTAAAAATAAATAAAAAATAATTCTTATTAAAAGAGAGATTCATTTTCATCATGTAATGCATAATATTTAATGTCACTTGAAGAATAAATAAAAGGGTAACGAGACTGACTGTTCCTACTTTATAAAAGCTTCTGACATATGTTTATGAAACAATTGAAATACAACTGTTAAAGTTTTGTTTATAATTTAACATAAATTTTAAAAATAAATTCAATCATAAAACATAAGAATACAAATTTATTTAATTTAATATAATCATATAGCGGTGCCGCCATGCCGTTTCTTCCTATGAAGGACACATGAATCCATTCATTGAATTCTTAATATAAAAAGGAAAAGCACATTACCAAATACTATGCTTCTAAGCTTCACCAAACTATCAAATTCAATTCCCTTAAATAATATAAAAAAAAATAAATTTTAATAATTGAATTAATTTCACGAATAATTTTTAATTTTTTTTATTTATATAAATTTTTTGAGATTAAAGCTTGTTGTTGTTCTTGAAATTATATAATTCAGATTTTATCAAAACTAATTAAAATTTTGAAAATATTTACGACAGAAATAGTATAATTAAAAAAATGCTGAAATTAATTTCAATTATTTAATATGAAAAGAATATTTTTATCAAAAAAACAATTGAAATCAATAATAATAATAATCCTTACCTAGTTTAATACAATAATACTTATTTAAGCATGTAGTATTTATAATTACTTTTATTTAAAAATCAATATCTAAATAAAATTTTAATAAATTATTTTATTATTTAATTTACTCATCCAGAATTAAAACTATACTATTAATTTATAATACTATTATTAGTTTATTTATTTAAATTAATATATTGTTCAGTTAATTAATCCATTATTAAATTATTGATCATTTAATTTTTTTTACAATGATTAATACTACCAATTAATATTCATGATGGTTAAAATCGGGCCCTTAATAACTATTTCATCATACGGAAAAAGTGGACCAAAGATAAATGAAGAAATTAGTGAAGGAAAAAGTGGACCAAAGAAAAAATGAAGAAATTAGTGAAACTTTTAAAATATTTGCATCGAAAAAAAATATATGATTAGCATAAAAATCATCAATGGCCAACAAATATTTATTTATTCTCAACCAAATAAAGTCTTTTTTTTATAGAAAATTTAATCAAACAGAACTAGAAGAGCGGAAGCAATTGAAAAACCAAAGAGAATTTGAACTATGCTTATAAATAATCAAATAAAAAGGCGAACAATTATAGTTTTAGCGAATAGGAACAATGAAAAGGGGATTTATGTCATCGAAACGTACCTGATTATGCTGCAAACGATTTGTGACGGTTGCTGTGTTATTGGGCTTTAGAATTATTTTGTTTAAGTATGAAGAAGTGGAAGCTGAAGCTAATAAGGAAGAAGAAGAAGAAGAAGAAGAAGAGCTATTGTGAGAGAGATCTGAAGTAACAGCACTGAAACAATAGAGAAGAAAAATTAGGAGAAAAAAATATTAAGATTTGAATCCAAATAAGCCATGGGATTCTATAGCTTTCTATTGTAAATTCATCGCCTAAATCAAACATCGAATTTAATTAACTCTACGAGACTGTAGTTTTCACACACGGAGAGAGAGAGAAAAAAGAGAGAAAGAGATGGAAAGTCTGGGGTTTGAAGAAGTCCAGATTGCAGCAACCGACCGAGTGAAAAATAAAAAATTGTTCACATTTCCTTTTCATTTCCCACGCGCTCCTTCATGCGCATGATACTATTGCTTCTTAACCTTTTTTTTTTTTATTTTATTTTTATCAGAGCTTCCTAACCATGTTGATAGCGGTGGTCTTAGCTTTTAGATGATTTGATTTTATTATGGTACAAAATTATGTGTTTTTGTAAGTTATTATTATTTTTTTAAATTATTCGGCTTGGAGATGCTCAAACCCATTTTAATATATTAGTTTGGATTTATTGATTTAAACTTCCCATAAATTATATTATATAATTTTTATCTTTCCTAATTTTCATTTTTCATATATATATATATTTTTTAATTTTTTCAATACATCTTTCTTCTATTTTTAAATCTCTACTTATTCATTTTTTTGTAATTTTTTATTATGTCATTTGCTAGTTTATTATTAATCATTCTTGATTCTTTTAAGTATTGGTTATTGTTATTCGTCATTGAAATTGTAATTTTATTTTTTATATAACTAACTTAATCAAATCATTTTACAAATTTAATTAAATTATTTTATGAAATTTTGGTTTAATTTATTTTTATAAGTAAATATTGTAATTTCATTTCTAAAATTTATTAAATTGCCATTTTCAATCTTGATTTGAAACATTTCATTCCCCAAATTGAAGAGTTCCTTATTTTCATTCCTAAACAATTTCTTATTTTCCTTCCTAAACAAACAAAACTGAGCCTTAGAAGGAAAAATGGAAACCAAAATAGCCAACATCTCATTTTCAATAATGCCTTCGGTTTTAAGATGTGTTATGGTTGCCAATTTATTTGACTAATTAATTTTGGAAAAATAATTAAAGGATCTCCAATGTTATAATGTGTAAAAATTTTGTTAATGAAATTTAAAACTCTCTTTATCTCACTTTCAGGATCTACATTAGTAGTTGAAAATGATGCAAATAAATATCCATCTCATCATCAAATTATAATCAAGGAAAAAAGTAAAAAAATTATCTGTTTTCATATTTTTCTTAAATTAAATTTGTGATTTTTAATTTTTATATTCTTACATAAATTTTCAATTTTTATAAATTTGATATTAAATTTAAATTTTTTTTTGTCATGTTGTCCTCAGCCTATTTTCCAACTACTTTGATGATGTAATATTTCTTAATAAAAAATTAAGTGTTCTATCTAAAATTAATTTAAAATATTTTTATTTTAAACTCTTTAACTCAATTATAAAATTTCTCCAAAGCAGCTCTCAAAAATTAAATTATATATTAAAATTACAGGTTTTTTCAATAATGTCTCTTTTTTTTAAATATATATATAGGTTGTAAATGATTGATAATGGAATAAAAATGGACTCATAATTATGTTCCTGGTGTTTATATCGGATGCATTAGATTGAAAAGTATGAATAGTTATATATCATGTTGAGAAGATGGATTTTTTTTGCTGAAGTAACAAGTAGTGTAAAAAATGGAAACAGAAAAAGAAGAAATGGAAACGACTTGCCAACATTAAGGGCAATTCAAGCCTTCGCTCCCTTGTTTCAATCAATGATCAAGGCGTTGGTGACTCGTCCCAAGTTTCCCAGGCACCATGAGTGCCTTAGCATAGAAAGGTTTTGGACGAACCTTGACAAGGCGGTGCCTAAAAGAGAACATCTACATAAATCGCCCAGATATAATCTTTTTGTTAGAAACTAAGCAGAGGAAAGAGGTCTTATAATTCCACGGAAGGAAGTTGGGATATGAAGTAGGCTATTATCTGGATCCATGTGGAATTGCTAGTGGACTTGCCCTTTGGTGGAAAGGTAATGTAACAATTCAAATTCTCAGTGAGATTTTAATAACTTTCATGTAGTTATTCAGATCCCTAATCTATGTTGCTATGTGGTTACTTTTGTATATAGATGTCCATGTAAGCAAGGAAAGAAAGAAGTCTTTCAAAAATTAGCTCGATTAAATCCTGGAAGTTACACTCCATGGGCTTGTTTGGGAATAGTTTCCTATCAAGAGAAAAGAGGAGAAAATTCTATTAACAACTACTGGTGCAACAGGTTTGCTGAATGGATCGACATAGTGGGTCTCTCTGATATGAGTTTTAAGGGCCCAAGCATTACCTGGTCAAACAAGCAAGAAGGGAATTTCAATATAATCACTTGACCAAGCATTAATCAATCTTGAATGGCAGATGCAGTTTCAACAATCTTTTGTAATCTATAGGGAGCTAGTGGGGTCAGACCATAAACCTCTTCTTTTGGTCTTTAATAGTGGGGTCAGACCATAAACCTCTTCTTTTGGTCTTTAATCCTCATAACAATAAAAAGAAAAATAAGTTTAGATTTGAACTCAAATAGATGCTCTCTGAAGGATGCGGCTCAGTCATTGGCAGAGTCTGGGATCAAACTGATCCAGGGGCAAACCATGGTGATTACGTTAACAAGCTAAATCAAACAGCCAAAGACTTATCAAACTGGAGCAAGAGAAACAACTTCAATGCCAAAAGGAGAATTGACCAGCAACAATCTAGAGAAATTATATGCTCACCCTCACTCAACAAATTACCATGCAGAGGAGAGAAAACTGCTGGATGAATTGGAGTTGGCTTTTAAAATGGAGGAATAGTATTGGTATCAGAGGTCAAGAATCAAATGGCTACAAGATACGGACAAAAATACCAAGTTTTTTCATACCTCAACAGTGCAACGTAGATAATCAAAATTTATTTCCAAAATTAAAAATTCTTATGGCCAGTGGATTGTAGAGGAAAATGAAATCAAAACTAAGGCATTCAACTTCTTTAATAACCTTTATCCTGCTGGATAAACTTGTCATCAAGATCAAGTGCTCAGGTTAATTCCCAATCTTGTGCCTGATCAATGTAATGCAGTTTTAAGCAGCATCCCATCTGAATTAGAGATTAAGAAAGTAGGGTTCAATTTAGGAGGACTTAAAGCCCACAGGCCAGATGGATTCCTATATGTTTTCTATCAAAATTTTTGGAACAAGATCAAGCAAGATCTGATCAAGATGGTGCAAACCTTCTTTTCAAATGCTAGGCTACCACCAAATCTTAATCATACTAATATTCACTACAAGGAAAATTGAATCAGACAACGCTTTCTGGCCGTTGTCTGATGAAGACAAAAACCGTTGTCTATTGAAGTGATGTCTGATAGCATTTCAGACAACGGTTTTAAAACTGTTGTCTGATGTAGGTTTGCACAACGGTTTTTAATTTTATCAAACAACGGTTTTTGGCTGTTGTCTGATGATGGTTCAGACAACGGTTTTTAACCGTTGTCTGATGGTTTCCACAACGGTTTCTAAATTGTCAGACAACGGTTTCTAAATTTTCAGACAACGGAAGGTTTAGACAACGCTTTTTGACCATTGTCTGATGAAGACAAAAACCGTTGTCTATTGAGGCGATGTCTGATAGCATTTCAGACAACGATTTTTAACCGTTGTCTGAAGATGGTTTCCACAACAGTTTTAGTTTTATCAGACAACGGTTTTTAACCGTTGTCTGATGAAGGTTTAGACAACACTTTTTGACCGTTGTCTGATGAAGACAAAAACCGTTATAGAAAGATGCTAAATACAACGGTTAATTAATCTAAAACCGTTGTAGAATGACGCTAAATATAACGGTTAATTACTGTGGCACACTGAATATTAGACAATAGTTTCAATGTTCATTTTCATTTCACCACCATTGTCTGTCAAACTGTACATTATACATATAAGACAACACTTTACAATGAAGGATTGCAAATTTGGGAATCAAAAAACCTCCACAAATTCAACCATTCAACATATTAACAAACTAAAAAAAAATCAACACTATACATATATCACTAAATTATACTATTAACTTCAACTTGAATGACGCTTCATGAAATATTTGGCGAAGTCAATCCTAATCTCGTTGATGTCGGCATCACTATACTCCAAGTTGCCTCTGCGTAGCCATTGAAAAATGAATCAAATTTTGGTTAGTCACATGTGGTAAATACAAAACTATTATATAAAAAATGAAAATAATTAAAATTCTCACCTTAGCTGCAAACTGAAGCTCCTTGTCATAACAGATTTCCTTTATGTACCTCATGACAAAGAGGCCGCAGTCCGTGGCCCCTTTCTGCACAGAATTTCTCCACCCTTTTGTTTATACTAATTGTACCCCAAAAATGAAGTATAATTTTTCTTTTCCTTCTCAGAATTTCTCCACCCTTTTGTTTATACTACTAGTAAAAAAGTTGCTACTATACTTCATTTTCCTTATTTTAATTTCTTCTACCCTTCAAATCTTCCTTTTACTTATCTAAAGCCCTAAAAAAAAGGGAAAAGAACATAGCTGCTAGTATACGAACAAATAAGAAAATTATAGGGGTCAGATGAGTAAAGTCCATTCTTGAGGTAATCTCGCTTCACTTTCTGCTTGTGGCCTGAGGTTAAGCCTTTGATAGGGAACGTGACACTTATTACGAAGCTTCGTTGCATTCTCTACACAAAAAACAATATAATAGTGAAGACAAACAGATCTCCCTCTCTAAACATTATTACCTGTTTAAGAGAAAAAAACCACTCTATTGTACAAAACTAAAATCACATACCATGGACTGAGCTCAGATTCCTATTAAAGCGAGGCCGAAACTGTGGCTAACTACCCATTTCTTCCAAGTTCAAGTTCAAGGCCTGCACGAATATGGCTGGTACTAGAACAGTTGAGCAAGCTATTAAGAAATTAATAAAATCTTAATTAGTATCAAGCCAAGACTAAAAAGAATACCCAGATCTATAAAAAGCATCATAATTAGTTCTACAACTCCCATCGCATTGGAAAGGTTAAACATCATAATTACAAAACTAATAATGAATTACAGTAAAAGGTTAAATAGGAAAAAGAAGGACAAACTAACCTGGCTTCTTGAGAGTTTCAGTAGGGGTACCAATTCGGTGAGGTAAGAATACTCCAGTTCCAGCACATTCCCTTTTGCCACCAGTATTGCCCAGAAACACAGCTCGCATACCAGACCTACCTTGATGCTGTTGTTGCTGGGCTTGTTGTAGAGAAGGCCAAGCAGAAGTAGACAAACCCCTGGGTCTACCAAAGTTCCTTCCTCCGGTGTGGACCACTGGTTGAGTTTGTTGCTGTGGGTACAGCCCAGCACCGTTGTTTTGCCCTCCCCAAACACTAGAGCTTTGTTGCTTCATCATTTGTTCCTCTCTCAGCTTCATAAACTGCAAAACAACAAACCCCATAAGTATTTGACAAGATTAGGCCTATAACATATCAAGGGTAAATAAAGTGCTATGAGAAACTTACTTGAGATTCCTGCAGCTTCTGGTAAGAAAGTGACTGCTCCGGATAAAGACCAATATCATGATTTGAGTTTTTCAACGGAACAGAGACTGGAGATGGATTTCGAGGTGGACCTAAGATGCCTCTGTTATGACTATTGAAGCCATAGCCTTCTTCGTTTATTCTCATTCTTGCTACTTCACCTGCAGCAGCATAAAGCAAATCCCATGTGGCCGGCGGTGAAGAGACTCTGGAGGATCCATTTGGGCTTCCACGGCTAGACCCTTGCCTACACCCACATCCATTTCCAACCCCACAAAGCGTTGATTGCGGTGAACCAGAGACAAGCCAACCCTGCAAGTATAAACGAAAAATCCCCAAATCAGTACATAAGCAAAATAAAAGAACACGATTATAGTAGAGAGCCCCATAGCTATAACCTGTGCGATTTTACCCAGCTTAGTAGAGCTGCAAGTATCAACTCTACAAAATGGAAATGAATTAGGTCTACAGAGAGAAATCGAAAGAGGGAAGGAGGAGATAGGTCTGTTTAGGTTTATTGCTAAATTTTAAAACGGCCGTGTTTTTTGCAAAATGGGGGCAAATGAAATTTTTTTTTTGGAAATAAAGGGGGAATTTAAGTGTTAAAATTTTTTAAAGTTTTGACATCCCTCTTTTGAAACAAAATGGATTTTTCAAAATTTTGTTAAATTAACTTTATAAATTCACATATATAGATGACTTATAAATACTAATGTATATACTTGTATATATTAATGTATATACTTATATATATTAATATATATATTTGTATATATACTAATATATACTAATGTATATACTTGTATATACTAATATATATACTTGTATATACTAATATATATACTTATATATACTTGTATATACAAATATATATACTTGTATATACTTGTATATACTAATATATATACTGATATATACTTGTATATACTAATATATATACTTGTATATACTTGTATATATACTAATATATACTTGTATATACTAATATATACTCGTATATTCTTGTATATACTAATATATACTCGTATATACTAATATATATACTAATATATACTTGTATATACTAATATATATACTTGTATATACTAATATATACTTGTATATATACTAATATATACTAATGTATATACCTGTATATACTAATATATACTTGTATATATACTAATGTATATGCTTGTATATACTTGTATATATACTAATATATACTTATATATACTAATATATACTTGTATATAAACTAATATACACTAATGTATATACTTGTATATACTGTATATATACTGATGTATATGCTTGTATATACTTGTACATATATACTAATATATACTTATATATACTAATATATACTTGTATATACTAATATATACTTGTATATACTTGTATATATACTAATGTATATGCTTGTATATACTTGTATATACTAATGTATATACTTGTATATACTAATATACTTATATATATACTAATATATACTAATGTATATACTAATATATACTAATGTATATACTTGTATATACTTGTATATACTAATATATATTTATATATATATATATACTAACATATACTAATGTATATACTTGTATATACTTGTATATACTAATATATATACTTGTATATACTAATATATACTTATATATACTTGTATATATACTTGTATATACTAATATATATACTTGTATATACTAATGTATATACTTGTATATATACTAATATATACTAATGTATATACTTATATATACTAATATATACTAAAATATACTTGTATATATATTAATATATACTAATGTATATACTTGTATATACTAATATATACTAATATATATTGTAATATCCTCATGTATGCCCTAGAAGTCTTGGTTATATTGTTGTTGTTGTTGTTATAAATTGGATTAAATGTATATTATGTGTTAAGAAAAGAAGTTGGGAGGAGAATGCTTGTGTATATGTGTTTTGGAAAGAAAATAGGGTTTAGAGAGAATGGTATATGTTGTGTATATGATGATATATATAACATATAAATGGGTCAAAGGAAGAGTCAAAGGAAGAGAGATATTTTTGTGTTGAGTGTGTAATTACTTAATTGGGTTTATAAGAGACAAAAGCTAAGTTAAGTAATGAGGGGTATATGAGTAATTGCTTGAAATGAAATGCATGGTGGAGATTAAAAGAAGAAAAGGTGTTTGACTTGTGCATTTTTCTTCTTTCTTTCATGAAGTGGCCGGCTCCTCCATAGACAAAGGGAAGCAAGAGGTGAAGAGAGGTTCTTGATGAGTTGAGTTCAAAATTGAAGGAAGATTAAGTGTTCAAGTGTTGATTCAAGAAGTTTTTGACTAAGGTAAGATCTTTCCTTTGATTTCTTTCATACTTTTGAAGTGGTATGGGAAGTTAATTAGGGTTTGATGATTTGATGATGAGATGTGTTGATGATTTGTTCTCAAGTGTTAAATTGGTTTTAAGTTAATAGTTTAAATAGGTGTTGTTGTTGGAAGTGGTAAATGTTGATTTTGAAAGGTGGAGAAGGATGGTGATTTTAGTGTTTTGAGATGGGTTGTGTTTAAATGTAATATTAATGGGTTGTAAAGTGATTCTTGTGATGAATATATGTTTAGAACATTGATTGTATTCATTTGAAATATATTATATGGAGTGTATTGTGTTTGGGTGCAATTGAAAAAGTGTTGGATTTGGTTAAGGTTATGTTCATGGGTGACACGGCCAGATGCAATAAAGAGACACGGCCGTGTCATTTATTTGTGTTGGCTACTGCCTCTTTTATTTTTAGAGACACGGCCGTGTCCCTTAAGTGGGCTGGGCGTGTCCTTCAAATGAGTTGAATATTGTTTGATTTCTTTGTTCTTTTTGCATGGTTTGGATTCTTCAAAGGTAGTTTGGTCTCTAAACCTAAACATAAACATTTTAAACATGCTTAAACCAAGGAATGACTTAATCAAACACTTGTGGATGATCCTAAAGCTATGAATAATATAAATTGTTCTTGCATTGTTGAGATTGAACAATGTTATGTTATGCATTGTGAATGGTAATGTGTTTCATGAGTAATGTGAAATGAAATGTTGATATTTATGAATGATGCTATGTGAGATATAATGTGATCATGGATGTGATAAATATACACTTGAATAATGAAGTGTTATATTGTGAAATGAAATGTGAAGCCATTGTTATTGGCTAAGGTGATTCAATGGAGATAAATGAGGCATGTTTACCTAAATGATAATGAGAATTGAGAATGAAATCTAAATGAATTGTGTGGCTAATGTGTTATTCCATTTTCAGGGTTTGTTGTTGGTGGCATGCCTAATGAGTGTAACAATCTCTTGAAGTTAGGTTGGATTGAATCCTTGAAGCCTAATTGAGATGTTGCCACCCTTGAAGCTAGGTTGGGTTAGTTCTTGAAGCCAAGTTGGGTAGAAGCTTAGCATGCTTTGCTCCCCTTGAAGCTTGGTTGAACTTAATCCTTGAAGCCTAGTTGGGTATATGATATTGATAAATGTGATAACAAAACCAAAGCATTAACTCTGAAAATTGAATGGCATATTAGTGTGTCTTGGGTCCAATGCTTGTCTTTGTTTAGTGTTGATTATGAATGGTTAAATGAATACTAATGAGGTATATGAAAAGATATTGAAATGTGATATGTAATGTGAAAGTATGTTGTTAGTTTTGCATATATGATGTTACATGTATAATATAGATTGAGAAATGACATTGCATTGCACTAAGTCATATCATTTGCATGATTATCTTACTAAGCCGTTGGCTTAGCGCGATAGTGTTTAATCGCGCAGGTAATAGAGTTGATAGAATTGAACCCGAGAGTTCATCAAGACCAAGTGAGAGTAGACCTTGAAGAATCCATTTTGGGAGCTTAAAGATCAGAGCAAACTTGCCAATCATGTATACTTCTTTATATTTTGTAAAGAAATGTTTAATATGTAAATATGTACATATTTTATAACTTCCGCTGTGTAATATTTAAATGTATATATATATATAACTAATATGTTTTGTTTTATAACTAAATGATCTACTTTTCTATAATGTATAATGATAAGGGTATTGTATCAAGTTTTAAAGTGTTTTGAATGTTAAGAAAACTGTAGCATCCCTATGTTTGGTGCACTTATGCTACATTGTTGTGGTTGTAGTGTGTGTGCATTGGATATGGGGGTGTTACATATATACTTGTATATATACTAATATATACTAATGTATATACTTGTATATACTAATATATACTTGTATATACTAATATATATACTTATATATATATATATATATTAATATATACTTGTATATACTTATATATATACTTGTATTGTAATATCCCAAAATGTGCCCTAGAAGTTTTAGTATAATTGTTGTTTTATTTGAATTAAAATGTATAAGTGTAATTGGAAAGAGGAAAGAATTTAAAAGAGAGTGTATATGTTGTATATATGGAAATATATATAACATATACATAAGTCAAATGAATGGTCAAAGGAAGAAGATATTTAATGTGTTATTTGTGAAATTACTAAAGGGTAAGTAAATGAAAGGGAGTTAATATATATATAGTAGAGGGTATTTAAGTAAATTTTTTTTAAATTGCTTGGTGGAGGTTTAAAGAGATGAGAAGTTGACTTTGTCTCTTTTATTTTTCCATTTTCTCTTCTTTTCTCTTTGTGTGGCCGGACCTCAAGGAAACAAGAGAGCAAGTGAGGGTTTTTGAATTTTAATAGCTAATTGAAGGAAGATTTCAAATAAACAAGTTGGAATTTCAAGAAATTTCATTATTTTGGTAAGTTCTCTCTTGATTGCTCTTGTTGTTTTTGAAGTTATTTTTGAGTTTGATGAAGTGTTGTTGATAATATGGTTAGGATTGCTTGTGGTGTGTTTGTATGTGTTGAAATGGAATTAAAGATAAGAAGTTAGGTTGGTGTTGGTGATGGAAGAGTAAGAGTTGTGTTTAGTGAAATGTTTTTCTGTTTTACAATTAGTAAAGGCTGTGACTTGTATAATTTTTAATTAAATATAAAAAAATGTTCTTGAATTAAATTTTTGATATGTTGTGCCTCTATGAGTCTAGAATGACTGAAAAATATGTTGATTCGATTATGGAATGGTTATGATTTTGGAAAGATTATTTTTATTAGGCCTGTTCCAGCAAGTACCTTAACTGAGACAACTATATTTCGGGATTTTTAATAAAATGTAGAAAAATGATATCCAATTGAATTTTGGATATGTTGTTTCTTAGTGAGTCTAGTATTTGAGAAAAGTAATTTGGAACCAAGTTGATTGAATTTAATTTATGGAATTCACAAAGTTCAGAACTGCTGCCAGGATGCAGGCAATTGGGGCAGTCTGGTTGGGTGAACTATTTGACCAAGATTTTGTATTCAGTTTGATCTGAAATTTTAAAGGAATGATTTTAAGATGTAAAATTAAGTTCTGTAAAAATTTTAGAGTTTTTAGTCAAGTAGATTATTTTATACATTTTTTCAAAATAAGGATAAAGTTGAGTCTAAAACCAGAATTTACTATTCATATGGTCATTTTGCTAATATCCCTTTTGGATTAGGTTGTGAAGAGGTTGAATTGCCCTAACCTAAGTGTTGAGGATTCTTGGAAGAGTAAGTGTATAGATTGGTGTGAGTTGGTTTTAAGGTAAGTACAAACTACATTATTGCATACATTCATATGATATTGAGACTTGAGACATATTTGGTTATAATGTGAATGTTGTGATGAGCATGTAAAATATGTGTTAATGCCATTGATTATATCCATTTGAATAATGAATTGATTAATGTGATTTGAAATATAACGAAATGTGAAATGTGCAAGATGTGATGATGAAATGTAATGTGAAAGATATGATGTTATGAAGAGTTGCTTTATTGTGATTTGAGATCATATGAGATATGAGGCTATGATTGTTGGCTATGATGATGCAAATGAGATGATTGAGACATGGTTGCCTAATTTGCTTATGAAATATAAAATGAATTGAGAAAGAGATTATGAAGAGATGAATGAAATGTTTGTGTGTTTAATATGTTATTCAGATTTCAGAGTTCTGGGTTTGGTGGCATGCCTATGAAATATATGAATAATAGTAATAGTCTTGCCGGGTTGAGGATCTCCTCGAGATTAGTCGAGTTGAGGTCCAAGAGAATGGGTCTGTTACACTTGTTTTGGTAACAGTCTTGCCAGGTTGTGGATCTCCTTGAGTCTAGCCAAGTAGAGGTCCAAGAGACTGGGTCTGTTACTCTATCCATGGATATATATATATATATGTGTATATCACCTACGAGCTTGATTATTATGATTATGGACCAAAGTAGTAACTATGAACTTTGAATAACATATTAGTGTATTTTGGGCTCATGCTTGTCTTTGTTTTCAATGTGAATCATGAATGTTTTGATTAATTATTAAATAATGTAAGATTGTGAAATATAATATTCTCTTGAATTGATTTTGAATCTTGATTGTATGACATTAGCATGGCATTAAAGCATCATAGCACTGTAGTTTGTACCACTAAGCTGTTGGCTTAGCGCGAATGTGATTCTACGCGCAGGTGACAGGGAAGAACCAGAGAGTTCCTCTAGGCCGAGTCGAGCCTAGATTTTGAAGAGTGAATAGTGGGCTTTAAGATCGAAGACTGACTGCCAAACATGTATAAATTTTATGTGTTGTAAAACTTGAGTTTTGATGTATATGAATTTGTAAATATTGTTACTTTCCGTTGCATAGTGAACAAATATTTTATCTACTGTATATCATAATAAACCTTTACTTTATTTTATACTAGAAGTGTAAATCCTTTTTGCAGGTTGTAGTTGAGGTTATAAGGGGGATTTATTGGAAGTGTACTGAGAATGATTTTGTTTGCATTGGTTTGTGTAAAAATGTTTTCAAAAATCAGAAAAAAAACCAGTTTTGTCGACACTTGGGATTAAATTTTTAGGCGAAACTATGGCAAAATTTCTGTAAAAATCGGAACTAAAATTTGACTAAGTAAAAATGGTAGCAACATTAGGATAGTGTGGCGCATCTACTCAGCTTACACACGTAGGTCGGGAAGTGGTGTTACAATTTTTGGTATCAGAGCCTAGGTTTAAGATTCTCAACCTAGGTGAATTGTAAGAAAAAGAATATTTTGATTAAAATACATGTTTTGGTATGGCAGTCTTTGATCTTTAATGAGGAATATTCTGCTATGTTTGTAGATATAGGTAGTAATGGAGTCCCATTCACGTCAGACTGTAGAAGGAAGTGCTGAGAGTGTAGCTCCAGGAGAGAGTAGAGAGGGAGCTAGGGTTGAGAGAGTTAGTGAGGCACCTGTTTCGGTGCCAGAGAGATCAGCTACAGATGAGGCTCCACCAGGTTGGTTAAGCCATGTGGTGGAATTATTTAGACAAGCTCCAGTGCAACCACCACCACCACCACAACCTCATGTGCCGGTAAGATATTATGACAAGTTGAGGAAATATGGGGCTGAAGATTTTCTAGGCACTACTGATCCTGCAGTGGCTGAGCAGTGGTTGGAAAAGATACAGAGGATATTCATTCAGTTGCAAGCCACTTCGGATGAGAAGTTTGACTATGCCAGATCCCTTTTGCAGAAAGATGCCTATGACTGGTGGAAGACTGTTCCTCATGCTATGGATGATCCACCTACACTATCATATGGTGATTTCTTGAGGGAGTTTGAACAGAAATATACTCCGAGGGAGTATAAAGATCTTAAGAAGGATGGAATTTTTAAATTTGAGGCAAGACAACCGGACGGTGACAGAATACGAGATTGAGTACATCCGGTTGAGTCGATATGCTGAGGGAATTATCTCTGATGGAATAGATAGGTGCAGAAGGTTTGAGGAGGGATTGAGGCCCTCTATTATGTGCATCGTAGCTGGTTCTCGGTACCAGAATTTCTCTCAACTTGTTGCAGCAGCTAGGAGCGTTGAGAGAGCGCAGAGCATTGCAGCAGCTGCTTCTGAGGAGGAGACCAGGGTTAGGAGACCCCAGTTTGAGGCAGGGTCTTCATCTGTGAAGAGGGGGAGAGGAAGTTTTGTTCTGAGAATCAGTAAGAGTCAGAGACAGCCAGGTAGGTCAGTGCAGTATCCGAGACAGAGATCGAGACCTACACCTTCTATAGCTAGTGCTCCAACTCCGATGGTCCAGAGATCCATTCCCCCTATATGTGTTCAGTATGGTGGAAGACATGGGGGTGTTTGTTGGAAATATAGTGGATCAGCTGTATGTTTTCGATGTGGATTGCGTGATCATTTTATTAGGGAGTGTCCTGAGATGCAGGAGCACAGGCAGGTTGAGTCTGCAGCCTCTCGACCCAGTGTCAGCAGAGGTGGTCAAGGAGGCAGAGGTTTTAGTAAGGGTGGTCGATCCGGGTATAGTCAGAGAGGAGGATCATCATCCGGAGGCAGTAGGCCAGAGGAGGCCGGATCTTCTCAGAGGGTATATGTGATGCAGAGGCAGCCAGATGCTTCAGCAGTCATAGCGGGTACCTTTTCTTTATTTGGCATTTCAGTACTTGCTTTAATTGATCCAGGATCTACTCATTCATACATAAGTGCATCCATATTGCCTGTGTCTGAATTGTATACAGAATCCTTAGGATTTGATATTTTGGTTACAAATCTTTTAGGACATAGTGTGGTGGTTAGTAAGGTGCACCGTGATAGTGCTGTTGTGGTGCAAGGTGAGGAGTTTCTTGGTGATTTAATTGAAATACCTTTTAAAGAATATGATTTGATCTTAGGCATGGATTGGCTGTCTAAACATGGAGCTGTGGTAGATTGTGAAAAGAAGTGTGTCACCTTGAGAACCAGTGATGGTAAAGAGGTGATAGTATCTAGTGAGCAGAGACAATTTGCATCCTTGTTTGTATCAGCTGTAACAGCTAGAAGATTGATTAGAAAAGGGTGTGATGCTTATCTTGCTCATGTTGTGGATACAAAATTAATGGGTTCTCAACTTAATAGTATACCCACAGTTGCGGAGTTTCCAGATGTTTTTCCTGAGGAGTTGCCAGGGTTACCCCCTGAGAGAGAGGTTGAGTTTGGTATCAATTTGTTGCCTGGTACCACTCCCATCTCTATCACTCCATATCGAATGGCACCTGCTGAATTGAGAGAGTTGAAGGTGCAGTTGCAGGAGTTGTTGGATAAAGGGTTTATTCGCCCTAGTGTTTCCTCGTGGGGAGCTCCTGTGTTGTTTGTGAAGAAAAAGGATGGTACTTTGAGATTGTGCATCGATTATAGGCAATTGAACAAAGTAACTATCAAGAATAAGTATCCTTTGCCCCGAATTGATGATCTCTTTGATCAGTTGAAGGGAGCAGCGGTGTTTTCCAAAATTGATTTGAGATTAGGGTACCATCAATTGAGAGTTAGAGTTGAAGATGTTTCTAAGACAGCTTTCCGCACAAGATATGGGCATTATGAGTTCTTGGTAATGCCTTTTGGATTGACGAATGCACCTGCAGCTTTCATGGATTTGATGAATAGGGTGTTTAGGCCCTATCTGGATCAGTTTGTGGTGGTCTTCATTGATGATATTTTGGTGTATTCACGTAATGAAGAGGAGCATGGCAAACATCTGCGAATTGTACTACAGATTTTGAGAGAGAAGCAATTGTATGCTAAGTTGTCAAAGTGTAAATTTTGGCTTGACCAAGTAACTTTTCTCGGCCATATAGTTTCAGCAGATGGTATAAGAGTTGATCCGAGTAAAGTTGAGGCCATTTTGAATTGGAGTCCACCAAAGTCAGTAACTGAAGTTAGAAGTTTTCTGGGTTTGGCAGGCTATTATCGACGGTTTGTGAAGGGATTTTCTTTGATAGCTACTCCACTTACCAGATTACTTCGAAAGGGAGTTAGATTTGTGTGGACAGATCAGTGTCAAGCTAGTTTAGATCAGTTGAAAGAAATGTTGACTCAAGCTCCTGTTCTTACTTTACCTGTAGAAGATAAACCATATGTGATCTACAGTGATGCTTCACATAGTGGTTTGGGTTGTGTTTTGATGCAAGAAGGTAAAGTTATAGCTTATGCTTCTCGACAGTTAAAGCCGCATAAGCTCAATTATCCGACCCATGATTTGGAGTTAGCAGCCATAGTGTTTGCTTTGAAGGCGACACTACTTGTATGGGGAGAAGTGTTTCATCTATACGGACCATAAGAGTTTAAAATATTTGGGGGTTCAGAGAGAGCTTAACCTTCGGCAGAGACGATGGTTGGAGTTGATCAAAGACTACGACTGTTTGATTGATTATCATCCTGGTAAGGCAAATGTAGTTGCTGATGCCTTGAGTCGGAAGTCTCTGGCAGGTTTGGCTGTTTATTCGCTCTCGTTACTTGTTGAGTTGAGAGCGTTACATGCTAGTTTTGAAGCATGTGATGATGGTGCATTGTTGGCTCAGTTGCAATTGAGACCAGTATTGTTAGATCAGATTAAAGAGGCTCAATTGGTTGATGAGAAAATTCAGAAGATTGTGTTAGATTGCCAAAATAGGGAGAGCCGAGATTTCTATGTGAAGAGTGATGGTAGTCTTTGGTTTAAGGATAGGTTGTGTGTACCTGATGATGATAGTTTGTGGAAGATTATTTTAGAGGAAGCACACCAATCGAGTTTTGCTATGCATCTAGGTAGTACAAAGATGTACCATGATTTGAGACAGCATTATTGGTGGTCTGGTATGAAGAGAGACATAGCAGAATTTGTGTCCAAATGTCTCACGTGTCAGAGGGTAAAAGCTGAGCATCAAGTTCCAACAGGGTTGCTTCAACCTTTAATAGTGCCTGAATGGAAATGGGAGAGAGTGACAATGAATTTTGTGTCAGGGTGGCCATTAACTCAGAAGAAGCATGATGCTATTTGGGTGATTGTTGATAGATTGACAAAGACAGCTCATTTTCTTCCGGTTCGGATGGACTATTCACTTGAGAAGTTGGCTGAGCTGTATATTAGTGAGATAGTGAAGTTGCATGGAGTTCTAATTTCTTTAGTGTCTGATCGAGATCCTAGATTTACTTCAAGATTTTGGAAGAGTTTACATGGTGCTTTGAGTTCTCAATTGCATTTTAGCACTGCTTTTCATCCGCAGACAGATGGACAGTCAGAGAGAGTGATACAGATTATTGAGGATATGTTGAGAAGCTGTGTCATTGATTTCTCTGGAAGTTGGGACAGATTCTTGCCACTTGTAGAATTTGCTTACAACAACAGTCATCAAATCAGTATTGGAATGGCACCATTTGAGGCATTGTATGGAAGAAAATGTAGAACGCCTCTATGTTGGAATGAAATTGGGAAAGGCAAATTGGTTGGTCCTGATCTGATTAAAGAGACTGAAGAAAAAGTGAAGATGATTCGGGATAGGTTGAAAGCAGCTTCAGACCGACAGAAGTCTTATTCAGATTTGAAGAGGAGAGATATAGAGTTTGATGTTGGAGATAAAGTATTTTTGAAAGTGTCTCATTGGAAAAAGATATTGAGATTTGGTCGAAAAGGGAAGCTGAGTCCTCGATTCATTGAACCGTACGAGATATTAGAAAGAGTTGGACCAGTTGCTTTTCGTCTTGCTTTGCCGCCTGAGTTGGATAGAATCCATAATGTCTTCCATGTTTCTATGTTGCGAAGGTATAGATCTGACCCATCTCATGTTTTACCAGTTGAATCTATTGAGGTGAGTCCGGATCTAACTTTTGAAGAAGAACCAATTGCTATTTTGGCATATGAAATGAAAGAGTTGAGAAATAAGAAAGTGCCACTTGTAAAAGTTCTTTGGAAGAATCATGGTAGAGAAGAGGCAACTTGGGAGAGTGAGCAAGCGATGCGAGATCAATATCCTCAACTGTTTCAGATTTGATATCAGGTAATTTCGGGGACGAAATTTCTTTTTAGAGGGGGAGAATTGTAATATCCCAAAATGTGCCCTAGAAGTTTTAGTATAATTGTTGTTTTATTTGAATTAAAATGTATAAGTGAAATTGGAAAGAGGAAAGAATTTAAAAGAGAGTGTATATGTTGTATATATGGAAATATATATAACATATACATAAGTCAAATGAATGGTCAAAGGAAGAAGATATTTAATGTGTTATTTGTGAAATTACTAAAGGGTAAGTAAATGAAAGGGAGTTAATATATATACTAGAGGGTATTTAAGTAAATTTCTTTTTAAATTGCTTGGTGGAGGTTTAAAGAGATGAGAAGTTGACTTTGTCTCTTTTATTTTTCCATTTTCTCTTCTTTTCTCTTTGTGTGGCCGGACCTCAAGGAAACAAGAGAGCAAGTGAGGGTTTTTGAATTTTAATAGCTAATTGAAGGAAGATTTCAAATAAACAAGTTGGAATTTCAAGAAATTTCATTATTTTGGTAAGTTCTCTCTTGATTGCTCTTGTTATTTTTGAAGTTATTTTTGAGTTTGATGAAGTGTTGTTGATAATATGGTTAGGATTGCTTGTGGTGTGTTTGTATGTGTTGAAATGGAATTAAAGATAAGAAGTTAGGTTGGTGTTGGTGATGGAAGAGTAAGAGTTGTGTTTAGTGAAATGTTTTTCTGTTTACAATTAGTAAAGGCTGTGACTTGTATGATTTTTAATTAAATATAGAAAAATGTTCTTGAAGTGAATTTTAGATATGTTGTGCCTCTATGAGTCTAGAATGACTGAAAAATATGTTGATTCGATTTTGGAATGGTTATGATTTTGGAAAGATTATTTTTATTAGACCTGTTCCAGCAAGTACCTTAACTGAGACAACTATATTTCGGGATTTTTAATAAAATGTAGAAAAATGATATCCAATTGAATTTTGGATATGTTGTTGCCTAGTGAGTCTAGTATTTGAGAAAAATAATTTGGAACCAAGTTGATTGAATTTAATTTATGGAATTCACAAAGTTCAGAACTGCTGGGGCAGTCTGGTTGGGTGAACTATTTGACCAAGATTTTGTGTTCAGTTTGATCTAAAATTTTAAAGGAATGATTTTAAGATGTCAAATTAAGTTTTTTAAAAATTTTAGAGTTTTTAGTCAAGTAGATTATTTTATACAATTTTTCAAAATAAGGATAAAGTTGAGTCTAAAACCAGAATTTACTATTTATATGGTCATTTTGCTAATATCCCTTTTGGATTAGGTTGTGAAGAGGTTGAATTGCCCTAACCTAAGTGTTGAGGATTCTTGGAAGAGTAAGTGTATAGATTTGTGTGAGTTGGTTTTAAGGTAAGTACAAACTACATTATTGCATACATTCATATGATATTGAGACTTGAGACATATTTGGTTATAATGTGAATGTTGTGATGAGCATGTAAAATATGTGTTAATGCCATTGATTATATCCATTTGAATAATGAATTGATTAATGTGATTTGAAATATAACGAAATGTGAAATGTGCAAGATGTGATGATGAAATGTAATGTGAAAGATATGATGTTATGAAGAGTTGCTTTATTGTGATTTGAGATCATATGAGATATGAGGCTATGATTGTTGGCTATGATGATAAAATGAGATGATTGAGACATGGTTGCCTAATTTGCTTATGAAATATAAAATGAATTGAGAAAGAGATTATGAAGAGATGAATGAAATGTTTGTGTGTTTAATATGTTATTCAGATTTCAGAGTTTTGGGTTTGGTGGCATGCCTATGAAATATATGAATAATAGTAACAGTCTTGCCGGGTTGAGGATCTCCTCGAGATTAGTCGGGTTGAGGTCCAAGAGACTGGGTATGTTACACTTGTTTTGGTAACAGTCTTGCCGGGGTGAGGATCTCCTTGAGTCTAGCCAAGTAGAGGTCCAAGAGACTGGGTCTGTTACCCTATCCATGGATAGATATATATGTGTGTATATCGCCTACGGGCTTGATGATTATGATTATGGACCAAAGCAATAACTCTGAACTTTGAATAACATATTAGTGTATTTTGGGCCCATGCTTGTCTTTGTTTTCAATGTGAATCATGAATGTTTTGATTAATTATTAAATAATGTAAGATTGTGAAATATAATATTCTCTTGAATTGATTTTGAATCTTGATTGTATGACATTAGCATGGCATTAAAGCATCATAGCACTGTAGTTTGTACCACTAAGCCGTTGGCTTAGCGCGAATGTGATTCTTCGCGCAGGTGACAGGGAAGAACCAGAGAGTTCCTCTAGGCCGAGTCGAGCCTAGATTTTGAAGAGTGAATAGTGGGCTTTAAGATCGAAGACTGACTGCCAAACATGTATAAATTTTATGTGTTGTAAAACTTGAGTTTTGATGTATATGAATTTGTAAATATTGTTACTTTCCGTTGCATAGTGAACAAATATTTTATCTACTGTATATCATAATAAACATTTACTTTATTTTGTACTAGAAGTGTAAATCCTTTTTGCAGGTTGTAGTTGAGGTTATAAGGGCGATTTATTGGAAGTGTACTGAGAATGATTTTGTTTGCATTGGTTTGTGTAAAAATGTTTTCAAAAATCAGAAAAAAAAAACCAGTTTTGTCGACACTTGGGATTAAATTTTTAGGCGAAACTATGGCAAAATTTCTATAAAAATCGGAACTAAAATTTGACTAAGTAAAAATGGTAGCAACATTAGGATAGTGTGGCGCCTCTACTCAGCTTACACATGTAGGTCGGGAAGGGGTGTTAAATGTATATACTTATATATACTAATATATACTTATATATACTTGTATATATACTAATATATACTTATATATATACTTGTATATACTAATATATATACTTGTATATACTTGTATATATACTAATATATACTAATGTATATACTAATATATACTTGTATATACTAATATATATACTTGTATATACTTGTATATGCTAATATATACTTATATATACTTATATATACTAATATATACAAATGTATATACTTGTATATACTAATATATACTTGTATATACTTGTATATATACTAATGTATATGCTTGTATATACTAATATATACTAATATATATACTTGTATATACTAATATATACTTGTATATATACTAATATATACTAATGTATATACTAATTTATACTTGTATATATACTAATATATACTAATGTATATACTTGTATATACTAATATATACTTGTATATACTAATATATATATACTAATATACTTCTATATACTTGTATATACTTATATATACTAATATATACTTGTATATATACTAATATATACTAATATATATACTAATATATACTTGTATATACTAATATATATACTTGTATATACTTGTATATACTAATATATACTTATATATACTTGTATATATACTAATATATACTTGTATATATACTTGTATATACTAATATATATACTTGTATATATACTAATATATACTTGTATATACTAGTATATACGAATATATACTAATATATACTTGTATATATATATACTAATGTATATGCTTGTATATACTTATATATACTAATATATATACTTGTATATACTAATATATATACTTGTATATACTAATATATACTTATATATACTTGTATATATACTAATATATACTTATATATACTTGTATATATACTAATATATACTAATATATATACTTGTATATACTTGTATATACTAATATATATACTTGTATATACTTATATATATACTAATATATACTTGTATATACTAATATATATACTTGTATATACTAATATATACTTCTTCTTTTTTTTTATAAAGGCGGGCGGCACCGCAGGGATGAATTTATTTATATCTAAAATAAGGAAGACCAATACTTTCTGTTCTCACTAAGCCTCTTATAACCTGAGGAAGTGAAGCTTCAGAGTCAAAATAAAAGTTACACAAGTTAAGTCTACTTAGGCTAGCTAGAGAGTGAGAGATTTGATTAATTTCCCTATAAACATGACTAATAGAAGATCCAGAGGAGATCAGAAAATCACGAATAAAGTTTAGCCTATGGTCCGTTGGACTGAAGTTTCGCAAGTCCAGAAAAAGTTGAGCAAGAGCCAGGGAATCCACTTCAATTTCTACCATGCTATTGTAAGCTTTTGCGTACCAGAATGTAGCAACATAAAGAGCTTGTATTTCTGCTTGGAAAGGAGATGGGGCATTCAATAGAAAACCTTGGCCAACAATAAATTTCCCTAATGAATCCCGTAGTATAAAGCCTCCAGACATAGCTTGTTTAGTGTAGGAACCATCCACATTCAATTTTAATCTAGCACGAGTAGGTCTCATCCATTTTACTAGCATAGGTTGCTTTTGCAAACTACCAAAACCTTCGGGTAATAAATCAATAAGCTCAAGAGGTAATTGCTTACCATATTTTTTAGCCGAGACAGCTACTCCGCAACTGTAGAGGTAGGACTCAATTTGCTGATGCAGACCATCAATCCTTATTTTGCCTTCACCCCACCTGCACGAACAGTACATTTTCCAAACATGCCAAATGATGATTTGAGGGATGAACCTTCTCAGCAAGCTCACAAAGGAACCCGTATTCTTAACTAACCACCAACTAATCAAAGTTTGTCTGATTGAGTGACCAGTATTGGTGACATCTAGGAAAAATGAACCATAGTATCTCCATATGTTTTTTACTTTTTTGCAGTTAAGGAAGAGATGATCCATAGAGTCTGAATCTTCATTGCATAAAGGACACACCGGAGGACCAGAAATACCGAAAAGGTATAAGTTCACATGCAAGGGAAGAGCTTGATGAAGTACTCTCCAAGTGAAAAAAGATATAGTCTTTGGAATTTTTGGATGCCAAACCGAGGAAAATGATAAACGAGTTGCATTACCACTTCTCACAAAATTGTAAACGGAAGTGAATTGGAATTTGGCCGTGAGGCGATCACCATGATGATAATTCTCCTGAGAATCACAGAAAAAACCAAGGGCCAGATGGTGTACCTTGCAGATGCGCTTCCAAATGTTGGAATCAATTATCTGGAAGCTCATGTCACCTTTTCGATAATAACGGTGCATCATGTAGTCCGCCCAGAGAGAATCTCTTTTCATTAAAAGCCACCATAGCTTAACTGAGAAGGTTGTTTGAATCACATTGAGAGAGCGCAAACCGATGCCTCCTTCATCAGTAGGTTGGCATAAAAGAGAGAACTTTACCCAGTGCTTTTTTTCTGAGCCCCATAAAAAATTTGCCATTTTTTGCTCCATGATGCGGATGACACTCTTAGGAAGAGACATGGCAGCCATAACATGAAGAGGAATAGTGGATAGGACATGCTTTATCAAAGTAATACGACCTCCAATAGACAAAAATTTTTTAGTCCAGCCCTGCAATTTGTCATTGAATTTCCTAATAATGTCACCACAATAGGCAATACGGTTAATACCCTGATAAATGGGGGCTCCCAAATAAGTGAAAGGAAAATCCTTCTTTTTAATAGAAAAAGCATGCTCAATGCGACGAATACCAACTTTAGTCATATTTTTAGAACAATAAAAGGAGCTTTTGTTGAAGTTAATACATTGACCAGAAGCACTTATATATACTTGTATATATACTAATATATACTTATTTATATACTTGTATATACTTGTATATACTAATATATATACTTATATATACTTTTATATACTAATATATACTTGTATATATACTAATATATACTAATGTATATACTTGTATATACTAATATATATACATGTATATACTAATATATACTTGTATAGATACTAATATATACTAATGTCTGACAACGATTTTTTTACTAATGTCTGACAACATCTTATCAGACAACGATTTTTTTTTACCAAAAAAACACTTGTCTGAACATATATTACACAATGGTCCCTAAAAACCTTTGTCTATGTGCTTGCTTCAGACAGCGGTTTTTTTTTAACCGTTGTCTGAAATGCTGAATTATACAACACTTTCGAAAAAACTGTTGTCTGAAACATCTTATCAGACAACGGTTTTGTATGACCAGAAAAACAGTTGTCTGAACATATATTACACAACGGTCCCTAAAAAACCGTTGTCTGGTGTGACCAAAATGACACCTAATAGACAACGGTTAAAAAAAATACCAAAAACAGTTGTCTGAAAATTAATCAGACAACGCTTTTTTGGGGAAAAAAAACAGTTGTCTGTTTTTTTCAGACAATGATTTTTTCCTTAACCGTTGTCTGATGATCATTGTCTGATTCAGTTTTTCTTGTAGTGATTGTACTGAATCCAAAGGTAGCCTTTCCAGAATCTATAATTCATTTTCTACCAATCAGTCTATACAACTTTGGCTATAAAATCATATCTAAAATCCTTGTAAGTAGACTCAAACCATGTATGCACTCTCTCATTAATCAATCACAAGGGCCTTTTATACTGGGGAGAATAATTCATGACAACAGTTTAATTGTCC
This sequence comes from Garcia nutans, assembly GCA_947685225.1. Classification (NCBI taxonomy): domain Eukaryota; kingdom Viridiplantae; phylum Streptophyta; class Magnoliopsida; order Malpighiales; family Euphorbiaceae; genus Garcia; species Garcia nutans. The sequence goes on from CANTUV010000035.1 coordinate 14,121,013, forward strand.
ATGAAATGTTTCACAAGCTGAAATCAAGTTGCTCTAAAAAGTCTTGTCAAATGAAAATGAAATTATATGTTAATAAAGTCTACGATAGAGTTCAATGTGATTTCTTGGAAAGGGTACTTAAATCTATGGGTTTGAATGATATAGTTGTGTTGTTACTTATGCAATGTGTCAAAATAGTGAGTTATGCTATGAAAAACTAATGGCAGCTTGACTGAAACATTTTATTCTTCAAGAACGCTTAGACAAGGGGACCTCCTTGTGAGGTAGTACCTAACACACATGGGAAATAAGACATTTAACAGCCACCATTAAATTGAAAAAAATGGAATTTGGTAAGTGTGAAATATTTGACATAAAAAAGAAAAAATATTAAATACATTTTTATTGTTGTAGTCACCATTAGAATAGTAAAAATAAGGCACCACTTGGATGTTCACACACAATGAGAAGGCCTATAAATAGCCTTCTCTATTTCACTTCAAAACACACCAAAAATTTGAGAGAGATATAATTATTTGGGGAGTGAAAAATAGTGAAAATGTTTAATTTTTAGGGTATTTGGAAAATACTTAAGTGCCGCTATTTTGGATTTATCTATATTATAATTCTTGTGCCTCTAATAATTTTTCCTAGAGAAGTCTCTCTTGTAACCCTACTATTTTTAATAGTGAAAGAATATTATTCGGAGTTTGTCCCATGGATGTAGCTCAAATAAAATGATGAATCACGTTAAATCCGGTATGCTATTTTGTCTCAATTTTATAGCTATTATCAAGTGTAGTTATTTTATTATATTGTGATGTTAATTATCCACTTAAAATTCTGTCTAAGGAGACTGGATTTTAAGCAGGACCATCAATGACCCCCTTCAGCCTTTTTTAAAAAAAATTTTGGCATTTATTTTTAGTATGATATTACATATACTATTTACTTGTATAATAGTAAGTAATTTATGTGTTATTAACGTCCGCTGCACAGCAAGTGATATCAGAGCATTTAGGTCAAAGAGATGGAGACAAAGATGAGCAAAATGATAAATTTAAATGACTCAAATTACCACATTTGAAAATTCAAGATGAAGGATCTCCTATTTGTGATGAAGATGCATTTACTGGTGTTTAGTGCAAGTAAAACTGAAGAAAAGAAAGATGAAGAATGAAAATTTGAGCACGAGCAAGTATATAGTTTTATTTGACAATTTATTAAAGATAATGTGTATAACCATATCTATAGTGAGATCGATGAAAAATTCTTATAAAACAAGCTTGAAAAATTGTATGCTTCAAAGACTGACAACAATAAATTAATTTTATCTCGCAAAATTAATGCAATTGAGATACAGAGAAGGTAATTTCGTTGTAGATCACTTGAATAAGTTTCAAGGAATTGTAGATTAGTTATTGAGTATGGGCATCACCTTTGATAATGAGGTGCTTGCTCTGATGGTTCTTGCTTTATTTCCAGATTATTGGGGGACCCTGAAGATTTCATTAGCAAATTCTGCTCCTAAAGGTGCTATTAAAATAGAATCAATGAAAAGTGGCATTATAAATGAAGAGATGAGAAGGTGCTCACAAGGTGCCTCCTCTTCACAATCCAATATTCTGGCTACAACTGTTAGGGGGAGAAGTTGTAATAGGGGGCTCAAATAATGGGGATAAAAATAGTGATGCTAGTCATGACAAGTCCAATAAATTTGCCAATGTTGAATGTCATCATTGTCATAAAAAGGGGCATATCAATAAATATTGTTGGAAATGAAAAAAGGAGAAAGGAAAGAATAAAAACAAAGATGATAGCGATGATGAGAGAATTATCGCTACAACTGAATAAGATTTTCTTCTCGTTTATAATGATGATGGGGTCAACGTGGTTGATCATGAGACTAGTTGGGTGATTGATACTGGTGCTTTTGTTCATGCTACAGCCCGGACGGAGTTCTTTGTCACTTATACACTATGTGAATTTGGGATAGTTAAAATGGGTAATGATGGTAGTGCTAAGATTATTGGTATTGATGATATTCACTTGGAGACCAACAATGACACTAGGTTGCTGTTAAAAGATGTGAAGCATGTACCTGACATAAGGCTCAATCTAATTTCTACTGGAAAGATTGATGATGAAGAATACTGCAACACCTTCCAAAATGGTCAATTGAAACTCACCAAAGGTTCTTTCATTGTGGCCCAAGGTAACAAAGTCTCTACACTTTATTTGAAGCAAGCTAAAATCTCCAATAACATAGTTAATGCGGTAGAGAAAGAAGATGTAGCTGAGATTTGGCGTAAAAGGCTCAGTCACATGAGCAAAAATGGAATGTCAATGCTGGTCAGAAAGAAGAATATAGCTTGTTTGAGCTGTGTTGTTTTTAAACAGATGTGTTGATTACTTAGCAGGAAAGCAAAATAGAGTTACTTTTAAAAATTCTGTCCATTATGAGAAGAAGCCAGAGATATTAAAGTTAGTACACTCCAATTTGTGCGGTTCTTTCACAACTAGATCACTCTGTGGCTCCTCTTATTTTGTGACTTTCATTGATGATTGTTCAAGAAAATTGTGGGTTTTATACCTTGAAAAATAAAAATCAAGTTACAAAGGTGTTTAAATAGTTTCATGCCTTAGTTGAAAGAGAAACTGGAAAGAAATTGAAGTGTATTAAGTCAAATGATAGGGGTGAGTATATTGGATCACTTCAGAGATATTGCAAGGAACAGGGCATTCGATACAAGTTGACACCACGAAAATCTCCTCAGTTAAATGGTATAGCTGAGAGAATAAATAGAACTCTCATTGAGAGAGTCAGATGTATGTTATCACATGCAAAGCTGCCAAAGTCATTTTAGGCAGAATCATTGAGTGTCACAATTCATATTCTAAATCTTTCACCGTATGTTTCTTTGAAGTTTGATATTCCAAAAAGAGTGTGGTCTGGAAGAGATGTCTCTTATGATCACTTAATTTATGTACATAATAAAGGATGAGCGGTCGAAGCTGGGTGCTAAAACATGACAATGTGTGTTTATTGGGTATGGTCAAGATGAGCTTGGCTATTGATTCTATGATTCGATTCAAAAGAAGGTTATTAGAAGATGTGATGCAGTATTTATTGAAAATGAGTCCATCGAAGATATTGAGAAGGCCCAAAAGAATGTTCCTAGTTCTGATGGAAGTTCAACAAATTTTGATTTAGTTCCTTCAAAAGTGGTGCCAAGACAGATTAGAGATGAAATTAAAGAAGGCCAGTAGAATACTATTGATGATGATGCTCCCATCTAGAATCAACCAAATAAAGGTTCCGATGAAGATGATTTTCAGCCACCAGTACCAAATATAACTAATGAACTATTGAGGAGATCTACTAGAGTTAGACAATCTTCTACTAGATACTACAGTTATCAGTATGTGTTGCTTACTGGTGGGGGAGAACCAGACGATTTTCAAGAAGCCATGGCAGATGAACAAAAGAAGAAATGGATTGGAGCCATGCAAGATGAATTGAAATCTTTGTATGAGAGCAAGACTTTTGAGCTAGTGAAGTTGCCAGCAGGCAAGAGGGCTTTGAAGAATAGATAGGTGTTCAAGATAAAACATGAAAAACACAGTTTTCAGCCATGATTCAAATCCAGATTAGTTGTTAAGGGATTCAGCCAAAGGAAAGGGACTAACTTTAATGAGATTTTTTCACCAGTGGTGAAGATAACATCCATTCATACAGTACTGGATTAGCTGCAAGTCTTAACTTGGAGATCGAGTAGATGGATGTAAAGATTGTCTTCCTTCATATTGACTTGGTGGAAAAGATATACATGGACCAACCAGAGGGTTTTGAAGAAAAAGAAAAAAGGGATTGTGTTTGCAAGTTAAAGAAAAACTTATACAACTTGAAGCAGGCACTGAGACAGTGGTACAAGAAGTTTGAGTCAGTTATGGGGGAGCAAGATTACAAGAAAATCACTTCAGATCACTATGTGTTCATAAAGAAATTCTCTGATGATGATTTTATTATTTTGTTACTCGATGTGGATGACATATTGATCGTTGGCCAAGACCTTTCTAGAATTAACAATCTAAAGAAGCAGTTGAGCAAGTCTTTTGCTATGAAAGACTTAGGGCTAGGAAGAAAAATTCTCGACATGAAGATAATCAGAGACAGGAGTGCCAAGAAAGTATGGTTATCACAGGAGAAGTACATTGAGAAAGTACTTTAATGGTTCAATATGGATAAGGCCAAAGCAGTTAGTTGTCCTCTTGCTAATCACTTTAGGTTGAGTTCAAAATAGTGTCCTTCCATAGAAAAAGAGAAAGAAGAGATGGACAGAGTTTCATATGCTTCAGCATTTGAAAGTTTAATGTATTCCATGGTGTGTACATGGCCAGATATTGCTTACTCAGTGGGAATAGTGAGCCGGTTCCTTTCAAATCCTAGTAAAGAACATTGAGCTATAGTGAAATGGATTTTGAGATATCTTTATGGAACCTCCAAAATATGTTTATGTTTTGGAGATGAAAAACTTGTATTAGCTAGCTATACATATGCAGATATGGCAGGTGATGTTGACTCGAGAAAGTTTACATTATTTTATTTGATTTCATTTGTAAGGGGAGCTATATCATGGTAGTCAAGGCCATAAAAGTGTGTTGCTCTCTCAAAAACTAAAGCAGAATTCATTGTTACAACTGAAGCGTGTAAAGAGCTCCTATGGATGAAGAAATTCGTAGAAGAACTTAGGTTTCAGCAAGATAGATATTCACTCTATTATAATAGTCAGAGTATTATCCACCTTGGAAAGAATTTCTCCTTCCACTCCAGATCAAAACATATAGATGTGAAAGATCACTGGATCAGAGATGTGTTGGAGAAGAAGCAATTACAGTGTTAGAAAATCCATATTGATGAAGATAGATCATATATGATGACAAAAATTCTACCAAGGGAAAAGTTTGAGTTTTGTCGATCATCTATAGGAATGACAGTTAACCCATATAATCGGTAGAGAGAATTATGAGATAGTACCTAACACACATGGGAAATAAAACATTGAACAAGCCACCATTAAATTGAAAATAATGGAGTTTGATAAGTGTGAAACATTTGACATAAAAAAGGAAAAATATTAAACACGTTTTTATTGTTGTAGCTACCATTAGAGTAGTAAAAATTAGTCACTACTTGGATAGTCACACACAATGGGAAGTCCTAAAAATAGCCTTCTCCATTTCACTTTTAAAAACACCCAAAAATTTAGAGAGAGAGAGAGAGAATTATTTAGGGAGTGACAAAATAATGAAGTTGTTTAATTTTTAGGGTGGTTGAGAAATACATGAGTGTCACTATTTTGGGTTTATTTAAATTGTAATTATTGTGCCTCTAGTAATTTTTCTAGAGAAGTTTCTCTTGTAAGCCTACTATTTTTAATAGTGAAAAATATTATTCATAGTTTGTCCCATGGACGTAACTTAAATAAAAGGGTGAATCACATTAAATTCAATGTGCTATTTTGTCTTAATTTTATAGCTATTATCAAGTGTAGTTATTTTGTTATATTGTGATGATAATTATCTACATAAAATTCTATATAAGGAGACTGAGTTTTAAGAGGGACCATATTTGACCCCTCTAGCCTTTTCTAAAAAAAATTTTGGTATTTATTTTTAGTACAATATTTTGTACACTATTTATTTATATAATATCAAGTAATTTGTGTTATTAACACGTGTTGCAAAACACTCCTTTCCCCTTATCTTTTCTTATTTGTCAACAATGCTTTGTCTACAATGCTTGATCATGCCTTGGTTAGCAATCAACTTAAGGATCTTCAGTTCTCCAGAATTTCTCCTAAATTATCACATATGATATATGCAGACAATACAATTTTATGTGATAAAGCCTCTGTTTATGAAGCATCCATGTTTCTCAAATTCTCAATTCATATGGGAGTACACCGGGCCAAACTATTAATTTAAATAAATCTAGCATTTTGTTCAATAAAAATACTCATTCGGACATCAAATCTTCTATCACTAACCTTTTATGGATTAATGAGATGATGGAGCAAGAGAAGTACCTAGGTTGTTATACCCCAATTTTGATGTACTTTGGAATAGTAGTTATGAGAGAGTATGTTGGTGAAATAGGTAAAGAAAATATAATAAGAGATAGATGTGTATGAAGGATGTTATATATATATATTGTATTTGAAATATATGGGAAATATAAATACAATATATAAGACATATACATATATCAACATATACACCATATTTACATGATGTATATATTGGTGTAGGAAAAGTAAATTTTAAATAATTAAATAATAATGATAATGATAATAATGACAAGAGAAAAAGAAGAAATGAAAGTTAAAAGAAGGACAAATATTTATGGTGGAAAATTTTTAGGTGGCAATAATTATATTATATATATATAAGATAAGGATGAATTGAAAAGAGAGCTTTCACTCTTTCTTTCTTTATTCTTCTTCTTCCTCTTGGAACATGGGACTAGAGAGAGAGAGAGAGAGAGAGAGAAGAGTTTGATTTTATTCATATACACACCAAATTCATAAGAATTTTAAGAGAATTGAAGGTGAATATTGAAGATTTGGCAAATAATTCAAGTAAGTGCTCTTTTCCTTGAGTTGATTTTTATAGATTTTAAGTTTATATGTGATATGGTTAGTGAGAGAAAGTGATGATTAATTGAATATTATGATGATAATGAAATATTGAAGTATATATGTATGTTGAATTGGTGCTTAGATGATGAAAATATGATTATTTGTGAGGATGATGATGAGTGGTTGAGATTGAGGAATAAGGGTGATAAGGAAAAGAGTAAGGGTTTAGTATAAATGAGTTGGGAATTGAGTAAATTAATACATGGATGATGTATAGAATGATTATTATTATGATATGTTAGAGTTATATAAGTGTTGCATTGATGGGTGAATTTTGAATATAAACTAAGATGATGATTAAGGGTGTTGTAGTATTGATTTTGGAATGATTGTGTTCATATGGATGAGAGTTTAAAATGCAAAATTTTTGCCTGACACGTCTAGTGACATGGCCATGTCATTGGACGTGTCAACGGTGCTGAGTTTAACGATTGATGACATGACCATTAACACGGCCATGTCTCTGGGCGTGTCATAGCTAATGTGAGATAAGATAATTGACACGACCATGAACACACCCGTGTTATTGGGCGTGTCAATGTTTCTGTAAGGTAGAATGAATGACACGGGCAGTGGCATGCCCATGTCATTGTACATGTCAATGCTTCTGTATGAATGAGTTAATGACATGATCATTAACAAACCCGTGTTGTTGGGCGTGTCACTTGAGAATAACTTTTTTTGTTTTTTTTTCATTTGTAATTAATATTTAAATGATTTGAATGTTAAGAATGCCTTAGAATGTGATACTAAATAGATACTTATGATCACATTTGGTATAGGCATTGAGAGAGAGTAGTTTGCCCAACCTTAGAGTTGAAGGGCAACTTGGAAGAGAAGGTTAGAGGAAGTTTTAAAGCTTATTTTGGAGTGTTTCATAAGGTAAGTACAAACTTGAAATAATTGTTTATATTTACATAATATTTGGACTTAACACATTTGGTTGGAAAATGTGTTAAGTTACTTACTACATTGTTGGTGCATAAGTAATATGCTATGATTTGTATGATGTCACAAATGCATTATATGTAATATGAACTATGTGCGAAATATGATAATGACCCAAAATGTATGGGTAATGTAATTTGTTTTGTATACATTAAAGATGGTATGTAAAGACATTGGTGATGATTATATTGATATAAATGATATATGTGGAAACATAATGAAATGAATTGATATCGATATCGATATAAATTAGAAGTATGAATAAATTGTATGCCTAGTATGTTATTCAATTTTTAGAGTTTTGTGTTTGGTGGCATGCCTATGATTTGCTTATGGGCTAGACGTTGGGCGTCACTGTGAAAGTGTTTTTGAGGTGAAATGACTAGGTCGTAAGCCTCATAAACAAGTCCTTAAAGCTAGACTGGGTGAAATGTCCGGATCGTAAACTTAGATTTAGTTGGACTATTACATTGATATATTGCCTACGGGGCTAGACACATGGTGTCATTATAGACCAAAACAGTAACTTTGGGACTTGAATAGCATATTAGTTATCTTTGAGCCCATGCTTGTGTTTGCTTTTATGTGAATTATGAATTGTGGAACAATTGAGCAATATATTAAGATATAATGTTATGAGATATATGATGGTAATCATGGAATAATATGATCACAATACATATGCAAATTACTAAAATGGAATGTGGCTTAAGAAAATATGCTAAATGATGAGAAATGAATTGTTGAAAGACTTGAGCAGAGCTAAGTCTTGATATTGAAAATGAGATTATGGAAATATAATGTGATGTGTAATATGTATATGGGTGTTATATTTATTTATTTATATATATTGTATATGAAATATATGGGAAATATAAATACAATATATAAGACATATACATATATCAACATATACACCATATATACATGATGTATATATTGGTATAGGAAAAGTAAATTTTAAATAATTAATTAATAATAATAATGATAATAATGACAAGAGAAAAAGAAAATTTTTCACCACAAATATTTGTCCTTCTTTTGACTTTCATTTCTTCTTTTTCTCTTGTCATTATTATTATTATTATTATTTAAAATTTACTTTTCCTACATCAATGTATACATCATGTATATATGGTGTATATGTTGATATATGTATATGTCTTATATATTGTATTTATATTTCTCATATATTTCAAATACAATATATATAACATCCTTCATACACATTTATCCCTTATTATATTTTCTTTACTTATTTCACCAACATACTCTCTCATAACTACTATTCCAAAGTACATCAAAATCAGGGTATTACATAGGCATTCCCACAACCTGGTGGAGATCCAAAATTGATGCTTGTAACTTTATTTTGGATAGAGTTAGGGCCAAAACTGATACTTGGAAACATGGATTGCTCTCATATTCATGGAAAGAGGTATTGATTAAGGCTATCCTCAATGTCATACCAACCCACTTCATGTCATGTGTCAGGCTCCCAAAAACTCCTTGTTATAAGTTAAATAGCATCATTTCTTCCTTTTAATGGAGCCAAAATAAAAAAAAATAGAGGTTTAGCTTCAAAAAGTTAAGAAGTCTTATCTAATTCAAAATATAAAGGGGGGGTTTTAAGGATTTTAAACTCTTTAATACGGCTTTACTCTCTAAACACTGCTGGAAACTCATGGTGGGCTCTAATTGTTTGGTATAAAGTTATGACATCTTTATATTTCCCTAATGCCTATTTCATGATGCAAAATTGGGTGGCAAGCGTTCATGAAGTTAGAGGAATATGATCTTAGTTAGAGACTATTCAAGTAGGGATGATCCATGGGTCTAAAATCTGCCACAATTTAAAATTCTCTCTGAAAAGCCTAGCATTGTAGGGTTTTATTGGGTATCAGAACTTATAAATAATCAAGGGGAATGTAATTTGAATTACTATCCTCCTTGTTTACTAATTTAGAAGTGGATGCAATTCTTAAAACTCCTATTGCTAATATGAATTACCCTGATAAGCCCATATGGCATCAAGACAAGTTTGGAAAGATTTTCATTAAAGTTGTTTCATTATCTATGCAATATGAGAAGATGTTCTTCTTCCTATAATTGTAACAGCCATATGAATAATAATTGTTGTTGGTACTCGATTTGAAAACTCAAGATCCCCTCAATGATTTAGAATTTTCTCTTGCATGCCCGTGTTAATGTTTTTCCTATATATGTGAATCTTTATAAGAGAAACCTTATAAGGTCCGCTATTTGCCCCATCTACAATGTAATAGATAAAAATGGCCAGCATCTATTTTTTATGTGTGATCATTCACGTGCATCCTGGCTCATCTCTAATATTGGCATAAACCTCATGGATTTTAATACTTCCTCCTTTCTTTGTTGGTGGTGTGATCTAATTAATAATCTTAACTGTGTAAATAATTTTGACATTTTGGCTTAAGTAGCTTACTTATGTTGGAGTTTGTGGAATGTAAGAAATGAGTTTTGCTCCAAAGGCTCAAATCCAAATCCTATATTCACTACCAGAAGAGCCATTACAATGATTGCAGAGTTTATTAATGCACAACAAGGTAAAAGATCTATTACTACTACTTCTTCCTTAGGTCTGTGCTCAAATTCAAGCATACCATCTTTTGAGACATGGTCCTCTGCACTCATCAATTGGCTAAAGATTAATATTGATGCAAGCTATTATAGAAATTCCAATTTAGCTGGAGCTGCCATTATAATCAGTGACCCTTTTGGCAAGATCATAGATGGAGTTGCTTATATGATTCCCTCTATCTCACCTTTAACAAATGAAGCTCAAGTTCTATCAAATGTAGTTTAGAAAGCTATAGATTTGGGTTTAAATAATTGCATATTTGAATCAAATAATTTGCAACTCATCAAAGCAATCAACTCCTAGGATTCTTACCCTACAAATATTGATGCAATTGTTTTGAAGATTAAACGTTTGACTGATAATATTAGTCATTTTAATTTTGTTTTTGCAAAGAGATGTTGTAACAAAATTGGTAACTGGTTAGCCTCCTCTGTGTTCTCTTCAAATTTAAGATTTGACTAGTTATGTAACCCACCAGCTCATCTACAAAGATTAATCTCAGAAGATGTACCTCACTCTTAGTTTTAATGAATTAATTTTATTCAATAAAAAAGTAGTGCTTGTTAGAAATAGGAACTCCAATTTATTTGAAGGAACATTATTACTAAATTTAGATATAAGCAAGATTTACATCAAAACAACATTTGTTATTGAATTTGGAAAAAATCAGACGATAGCCAAAATGATATACATGGACAACCCATGACCCCTTTAGTTCCGCCAATGTGAGTAGATATTATTTTTTTATATGTTTTGTATATCTACATTTGAATTTCTTGAACATTTGTTATTTCTACAGGAACACACTCCACATTACCTACTGCCTTATATTGTCCAATTCTTGTAATATATATATATATATTATTGTAAATATTTTATATATATTATAATATCTAATATACTATATATATACCAATAATATATGTATTATTCATTTGAAGGAACATTATTACTAAATTTAGATATAAGCAAGATTTACATCAAAACAACATTTGTTATTGAATTTGGAAAAAATCAGACGATAGCCAAAATGATATACATGGACAACCCATGACCCCTTTAGTTCCGCCAATATGAGTAGATATTATTATTTTTATATGTTTTGTATATCTACATTTGAATTTCATGAACATTTGTTATTTCTAAAGTAACACACTCCACGTTACCTACTGCCTTATATTGTCCAATTCTTGAAATATATATATATATATAATACATAAATTATTGGTAACCACTGGGGTTAGCCCAGTGGCCACCTGATGTTACTCTCCACGGAGAGGTCAGGGGTTCGATCCTCCAAAAACGATTTCTAAGGGTTGAGCTTTTAAAGAAAAAAAAACATAAATTATTGGTATATATATAGTATATTAGATATTATAATATATATAAAATCTTTACAATAATATATATATATGGTATTATTGAGATCTAATTTTAATTTATTTTCTGCAAAGATTTTTACCAAATAATTTTGAGAAAATACCTAAAATTGGGGGAATTGAAATATTAAATTGCATGATAAATTAATAAAGAAATTAAAGAATATCAAGTAATAACGGAAAAAGTTTATTTGGAGTTTTCTAGCCCTTACAAGTTAAAACTTTAATTTTAATAGTAAAAATTTACTTCTAATTATGATGACGCTAACATATATAAATTCATGTTCCCTTCAATTTAATATATATATATACATATATATTAAATTAATAAGTCTACGCTACCTATTTAGTAACTTCAATTGTTTTGAATTTGTATCATGAAATTGATATTAATAATCATAAATTTAGCAATATTGTATGTGTTTATAATAAATAATTTAAGAATATGTCTTATAAACAATTTAATTTCACCACTTAAATATGATTTTTTTCTTAATTTTAGGAGGATGTCATACTATATTTTAATATATTCGATATATTCAATAATTTTTCTATATTTTGTGAATAATAATAAATTTCAAAAATTATAAAATAATTATAAGAATTAATTCGATTAATAAAAGAATTTGTTATTTTTTTATTAATTGAAATTTGATTCTCATGGTCTCATTATAAATGAATAAGACTTTTTTTTTCATTTCTAAATGTTTTAATTCTTTTTTGAATGATATATATATATATATATTATCAAAATAGCACATTTTAAAAAATGATGAAAAATACGATATTAATTTTACAGGGATGAAGTTACTGAAATTAAATATATATATATATAATATCATTTTAAACTATAAGTATACAATTTACCAACAGACTAAGTAGAATATAAAAATATCAAAAATTAGATGCATACTTGTAGGATACAATTGCAACCTCTCAATTGTTATCAAATCAAAAGTAAAAAAATTAGTTATTACACTACTGTAGTGTTAAAAGAATTACTTTTGTTTAAATTTATATTAAATTTATTTGCAATGAACTTACATATTAAAATAATTTTTGTCCTAAAAAATTTAACCACTCTCAGTTGAATCCTGGTTCTGCATCTAAACAATGTTCATTATAGTAGGAGATATTATCTTAGTGTTTATCACATCAACTACATAGAAAAATAAGTATGAAAAGGGGAGATATAATCTCAGTCACTCATCTCTACTTACCAACTTCACAAGCTCCTCTTACTCTCACACTTTTTTCTTTTCTCTTATCTTTTCTTCTTTTGCCTTCAAGTCAACTCTTGAGTATCTTGTAATGTCGCTAAGTAGGTTTCTCAAAGCATCTAAGGAAGGTTAATATTATGGTGATTTCTTGTATGCAATATCTATATATAAATATTATTACAGCTATTATATCTAAATAAGTATATATGTGATATTTTGTTTATGAAGGATCTCATAATGAAAAAGAGCCCTAAAGGTTGTTTCGTTAAAGCCATAGTATTATTTGGTTAACGTAAAGTGTTAGAAAGCAAGTATAAAGTGAGTTATAAAGGATTTAAAGTGTGGAACCTACTCTAAGTATTATAGTATATAGAAAATAATCTAAGAAAAACATAAAAGTAGGACAAAATTAAATGATAAACACAAAAAATTGAATTTAGGAAAGGCGTTTCTAGGAAACTATTTTTAGAATAGTTATTTCCTACTAGGTGCAAATTGTTTATGGAAATTCTATTCCTAGGATACAATGCCTAAATAAAAAATCAAATTTGCACCTTTTGATTTTTTTCTACCACAAGAACTCAACCCAATATGATGAAAATGGGAGTTTGGGATGCAAAATTTATTTAAAGTATTCTAGGAGGAGAAGAATGAAGAAGAGGAATAAGAAGAACAACAAATTATGCTAGAGAAGTTGACAATTTATAACTTTCAAATATAGTAGTTATTAGTATTTATTGGTCAAAAGTTGTAACTTTTCAACTTTAACTTGTACATATTCAAATTTATTTCTCAAAAGTTGTAACTTTTCAGCTTCTACTTGTAACTATTCAAATTTTACATTATTAATTATTAAATAATACTAATAAATATGTATAACAATCCCTCAATTATTATTAAATAATTTATAAAATTAGAAATGACAAGACTAAAATATTAGGTATTTGTATAATACATAAATAAAGGTGGTCAAGACTTGAACCTTTACAATGATTATGAATATAAACTCACATTCATATTACACATGATTTCTTGTTCTACAATGGCGGTTCATTTAATATGGGCCTTGAGCTCTATCCTGTTTTAGAAAGTGTATTAAGATTTCACTATTGAATCCATAAAAAGCGGCTTCTTACTTTCATACTTGCATATGTAATTCCATAGGAGTGTCCATAACCGCCCTACCACTCCACTTTATGCAATGTGAACTATTAAGAACAAAGGTCAATGTTCTCGTTGTGGAAATCAATGTATATAGTCAAACATGAGACTTTAAAGAAATAGTAATTTGTATATTTAATATCACCCTACTGTTCCTTAAGTATATTTATGTACTATATATGTAACCTCAATGTTAACCTTTCTTGGACAATTCTTATCTTACTTGAACTCTTAAACTATGAATTTCCAATTAAACTGACATTCACATTTCAATCAAGATTGCCTCTTCTAAAATGGTGATAGTCTCATGTTTCAAGTGACTTTCTTAATCTTCTCACCCGATAAATGTTTTGTGAGAGGATCTACCAACATTTAATTTTTAGAAAGATATTTAACATAAACTTTATCTTTTTTCACAAGGCTTCTTACTTAATCATATCTCATAGCAATATCTTTACTATAGCCAGACATAATTTTATTCTTTATATTGTGAATTGCAGTTTTGTTATTACAATATAAAGTAACAAGTACTTTAGGGGCACTAATAAATAATAATAAATCTCTTAATCCATATAATATCTTTGCTAGCTAGAGACATAACAATAAACTCATATTCCATAAATGATAATGTAACACGAAATTATTTCTTAAAGGACCATGCAACTATAGCTCCACCTATAGTAAATACCCAGCCACTAGTAAACTTAGAATTTCTTCTCTTAGAATCCCAATTAGCTTCACTATAACATTCTAAAACAGAAGATGTAAATTTATAATAGGTTGAAACATAATTACATCCTTGTACTTGTAAGAAAGAACCTATTAGTACCCTATACTTTTTAAAAGTCCTATTACACACATGTACTATGAAAAAATGGTATTAATAGCCATCCGAAGCAACTAATCCTCTACTTAACATGCGACGTGAAGTACATGCGCATTGAATGCCCTTTTGTCCAAAGATTGATATCGCCCTTCAACTCATTTATCAATATTTAAAAACTCGACCTTTGCTCCCTTTCTTATTGCATTTTATGAGTGATTATGTAGATATTTACTGGAGTGAGATATGCTAAGAATTGTTATAGTAATCGAAGATAAAAAGGTTAGTGATTTCTTGGAATACTATGAGCATATTATTGTCTAATTTGTTTTTTAGGTATTGTGAATGTTAATGGTATCTTAGTTATTAAGTGTCTTAGTTAATTGTGTCTTAGTTAATGTCTGGGTTATGGTTTTTTTGTTTGGTAAAGGTGAAATCTCAGTTATATAGGGTAGGAATTTTATAATTGTTTGCTTTTAGGTTAGGTTGTACTGTTGTACAACAGAGGAATAAGTGGGCTTATGTTATACATGGATGACACTTGAGTTAAGGACATTGAGCACCATAAGGGCTGGTTTGTGCATAGGGACAAAAAATGCAGTTATGTAGGTGAAACAACCAGCATGGATGAAATTAATGTTGATAAATTGTCTACGTTTGAACTTGGTGATTATGTAAGCGGTTATGGCTATGATGTTGTGAACTCTTTATACTATAAGGAACCAAATGGTATAGATTTCACAATTTTGAGTGATAAAACATTGTTAGAAATGTCTAAGGGTTAGAAAAATGGAGATGCAATTGATATCTATGTGGCCCATGTAGTATCTCAACCAGAAGTGTGGTCTCCAAAAACCAAGCTGGCATGTGGGGTAAATGAGCCTAGTCAAACTAATTTTACTGTAGGTAGTGTGAGTGGTTTGAATGAGGTAGAGTCTACTTTAAATACACCTACTAGACAAACTAGGGCAACCACTAATGAAGGGATTAGTAACTTAAATGCTTCAGTCGAACCCCCATTTGAGGAAGGTTGTTTCTTTGGTACCATGGCTGAGAGAGATGCAGAAATATTTAGAGAGGAATTGGGTTCTTAGTTTGATAGATAGGTAGAAATTCTTAGGGAGGATTTTAATGATGATGTTGGGAGGAATGTACAAGATGCTGTGAATGAAGATCCCCGTGGATCTCATGAGGTAGAATTAAGTGTAAATGGTAGTGACTCTGAAGATTTAGATTATGTAGTTGAGGGTTTAGATTCACAAAGTTCAACTAACAGTAAGGGTTATTTTGAAGATGATGAACAGGAAGATGTGTTAAGTGAGTGTAGTGATGATGATGAAGAGCTTAGGGCTTCTAGGGAGAAAATAAAAAACCAAAGAAGGGGCAGAACAAGGGCAAAAAGGGCTAGTAACATTGTTCTACTTGGAGAGGTTGGTAATGATATTAGTTTTGAGGACTTAAGAAGGGAAATAGGAAGTTAGGAAGGAAGGATAGGAGGAGATGAACCATTTTATGGGAGTTCAGATCCAGATAGTTGTGAGAGTGATCTAGAAGCTGATGAGGGTGATATACCTATTAGGAGAAAGAGTAGAAGAGTGCATTATGATCATACATCTGAGACTCCATGGTTTTAGTTAGGTATGGTCTTTAATTAGAGTGTCAAACAATTTAGAAAACTTGTCTTTTACTATGGTATGAAAAGAGAGGTCTAGTTGATTCTCAGGCCAAATGAACCATACAGAGTGAGGGTTAGGTGTTTATATAAAGGCTTTCCTTGGTTTCTATTTGCAAGTATTGAGGGAAAAACTCAAGATTTTATAGTGAAAACATATCATCCAGTGCATAAGTGTTTTAGGGCTAATAAAAATAGGTTGTGTGATTCTGAGTTTATAGCCAACCAATTTAAAGATAGGTTTATTTCACAAACTAGGATTAGAATTTAGGAGATTTAAGAGACATGCAAGAAGGAGTTGCAAGTTTATATGGGTAGGACAATGTGTAGGAGACCTAAATTCAAAGTGTTAAGTAGATACATAGGTGATTGAAGGGTTGAGTATGCTAGACTAGATGACTATAAGGATAAAATATTGGACACTAATCCAGGGTCTACATGTATGGTCAAGGTTGATGATAAGTCTGAAGCAGGCAAAAGACTTTCTCAAAGGTTTTATATATGTTTTAGTGCAATGAAGAGAGGTTGGGATGAAGGATGTAGAAAGGTAATTGGATTAGATGGTTGTTTCCTCAAAGGGGCTTGTAGGGGTCAACTAATTATTATTGTATCCAAGGATGGAAATCAGCAGATGTTTCACATTACTTAAGTTGTGGTAGACATGGAAACAAAGCAAACATGAAGAAGGTTCCTAAAGATATTGATTCATAACGTGAATCTTGGTACAAGGGAAGGACTTACTCTCATATCAGATGTGCAAAAGGTAACTTTTAGATTGGATGCTAAATTTTCTTTAGTTTTTAAAGTTAGTTTTTCATTGAATACCAAATTTTTTTATGTTTATGCAGGGGTTAATACCAGCTATCCAAGAGTTACTGCCAGAAGTGGAGCATAGGATGTGTGCCAGACATGTTTGGTCTAATTAGAGCAAGAAATGAAGAGGGGAAGAAAGAAGGAAGGCATTCTGAAGGTGTGCCAGAGCTAGTTTTGAGGTTTTGTTGAAAGATAAAATTGAAGCTTTAAGTAAGCTAGGGAGAGGAATTATTGAATATTTGCTTTGCTACAATAACGAGACTTGGTGCAGGGCATATATGAGGGCAAATATTAAATGTGATGTTGTAAAGAATAACATGTCAAAAGCATTTAATTCATGGATATTATGGGCTAGGCATAAGTCTATTATCTCGAGGCTTGAGGATATAAGGCACAAAGTGATGAATAGGACAAATAAGATGAATGATTTTGTGGATACTTGGATTAATGATATTTCTCCAATTGCTATGAAGAAGCTTGAAGAAAACAAAGTACATGCTATGCAATGTAGTGTTCATGGAATGACCAATCTGGTTTTGAGATTGTTGATAGAGAATATGGTTTTAAGATTTTTTGATAGAGAATATGGATACACTGTTGATATTAACAAGCTTACTTGCACTTGCAGAAGCTGGGAATTGAAGGGAATACCCTGCCTCCACGTTATATATGCCATGAACCATAGACAAATTAACCCTGAAGCATCTGACACTGGTATAAAAAAGATACATATGTTAAGGCATATTGTCATTTCATTCAACCAATTCCTAATATAAAGATGTGGGGTGAACCAAAGCATTCACCAATTGAACCTCCGGTTGTGAAGCCTATGCCTGGCCGACCTAAGAAAAACAGAAAGAAAGATAAGTATGAAGCAAAGAAGGTTGGCTCTTATACAAGACAATGGACGAATACGACATGTTCAGTCTGCAAGAAAAAGGGACACAACAAGAAAAGTTGTCGAAGGGCAAGTCAGGTAAATGTATAAATTTTTTGTTTAATCTTATGAATTAGACTTCTAACTTTGCCTTTAATTGCACTGTTAGCCAACTCAACCAAGTTTCTCTCAACCAAATATTGGTTCAAGCTTTCAAGGCCCTAATTTATCCCAACATGCATCAACTCAAGAAGAAGATTATGTTCATTAACAAACTCCATCAGGTAGGGCACCTGCATAGTCTTCTACAAGTAGACCACCTGTATAAACATCTACCAATCTACAATCACAGAGAAGGTCAACAAATGGAAATGATGGTGATAGGTTTTCTATAAATTACTCAACGGTGAGCTTATTTTGTTCATCTTATGATGATTATAGTATTTTAATGTGTGGAGTTTAGTGAATATTTGTTGGTGTTTAATTCAGAGAAGTGGAGAACTAGGCAGAGGTAAAGGAGGAGAAGGATTTACAACTATTTAAATTGGTGAAAAAAGGCAGAGAGATTACAGGTATGGATTTGGAATAAGAATGGATGGACCTAGGGGAGAAATACTTGAATGTGTAAGCATTTTGTTAATATCCTTTATTTGAACCATGTATATGTGTTTAATTTATGTAAATGATTTTCTTGCTTGGTGCATGTTTGTTGTTGTGTTATACGAAGTGGCAACAGTGCCAGAGTGATTAAAGCAGCAGTGGGGATCAAAAGTGTTGCTGAGAAGAATGTTGATTTAGGCTTCAAACCTCATGGATTAAAATAGAAAGGGAAGTTAGCTATGACTTTCAGGTAATTGAGGGTGGAACAAGCTAGCACTCAAAGGATTACAAGACAACATACAAAAGCTATGAGACAAATGCAACAATCTGCTACCCAAGACAGTGGACTTTGAAGAACTCTTACCCTTTTTATTTTGTCAGCTTATTTTGGGTTGTACTTATGTTATTTTTTTTGTATTTTAGAATATTAGACTTTATTTTGTCATAATTACAACATTTTGAATTCCCTTGAATGTTCCCACATTTTGAATTGCTTTTGTTGGAATGGAACAAATATTTTAAAGTTCAATTTTCAGTTTGTGTTAATGTTAATGAATATAAAATACTTATGTTACATTTGTTAGATTCTTCTTCACAGCATATGCAATCTCAGTAGTAGCAGTTGAATTACCAGCATTATGCATTTTCTTTCCCAAACTAGCAGCATATTACCATAACGTTTTAAACACCAAACCACAGTAAATAACACTAATAACAACAAAATAGCAAACTAAACATCCCCAACATATCAAACAACAGTCAATCATAGTAAGCCATTCACATTACATCAAACCAATCATAGCCAACAACTAAAACATAATGACAAAACACTATAAACAAACCACAATCATTCACATTATACCGAATTAAAACCAACAACTTATTAAACACATTCCTTTACTCAGTCAAAGGTTTCGAGTTGTTACAATTTGTTAATGGCTTACAAAAAATACAAAATCTGGATCTCTAAACTTAAATATAACTATTTTCCTATTTCATACAATACTAATTAGGAATCCATGATCAATATTTTATAGATCTAATTACAAAAGGAACATGTAGGTAAACCCTAACACAATAAAAAACTAATTGCCCAATACTTAATTCTTCTTTGTCTATGCTCCTCAAATCTGTTCACTCGTTGTAGCAAACCCATAATCACAGGCTTCAAATGCTCAAGTGTAGAAGGATCAAACCACAAAAAGTAGTCACAAGCACATTTATCCTGTGGAAAAATCAAATTAACAAAACCCAATATAGAATTCTTCAAAATCGTACAAGGGTTTACAAAATGAAATTGAAAAAACAAAAAATTTCAAATATTACACTTACCTATAGTTCTTGCAACCAAAAAACCTTCTCCCAGGATTTACTGGAGTTCAAGCATGCTTCAAAACACATTTCAAATCATAGTGGTGGTATGGAAAATCAGAATTCGTTAGCTCCTTATCCATTTATGAGTGCCGAATCAAAGAAAATAAAGAAATTATTTATAAAATAACTTCCTATAGAGAATATTGAAGAAATTAGTTGAAGAAAATTAATGAATTTCTACCTATTTTATAGATAGATTTTTAGTTATTGAAGAAGTAAGAGAAGAGGTAGAAATGAAAAATTGAAGAGAAGTGATTGAAGAGGAAGAAGAGGTCTGTTGCTTGTAACGGTAAAAAAAATACCGTTCACACGCTTATAATACAATCTTCTTACACGCGCAATCTCCAGTTGATTCAGGTGGCTATTAATACCATTTTTTCAAAGTACAGGTGTATAACAGGATATTTAAAAAGTACATTGTACTAATAGGTTCTTTCTTACAAGTACATGGGTGTAATTATATATTCAGCCTTTATAATACAAACCATAATTTAAAGTATACTTTAAATATCTCTCATTAATTTATTAATAACTTCATTAATGCAAATCATGCTAGATCCAAAGATGAGCAAATCATCAACATATAAAGCAATAAGAACTTTATAATTATTTGTGCATTTATAGAAAATGCAACTTTTTACTTTATTGCATTTGAAACAAATAGATATAATTTCCTTCTTAAATTTTTGATACCATTGTCTAAGTGCTTGTTTAAGGTTATATAAAAATTTGTCGAGTATACATACCTTGTATTCTTCATCTTTCACCACATAACCTTCAAGTTGTTGAATATAAATTTCTTCATCTGACTCACCATTGAGAAAGGCTATTTTGACATCCATTTGATGAACTTCCAAATTATAAATAGAAGCAATAGCAAACATAATTTTAATCATAGTAATTTTAATAATTGGAGAAAAGGTTTCAAAATAATCAATACCTTCTTTTTTACTATAACCTTTTGCTACTAATCTCACCTCATATTTATATATTCTACCATTAGTTTTAAGTTTCTTCTTTAGAACCCATTTACAACCTATAGTTTTAGTATTAGGAGGAAGTTCTATCAAAGTCCATGTATTATTTATCTTGAGCAGACTTAATCTCATCATCTAAAGCCTTTTTTTCCAAAGGTCATCATTCGATAGAGACATAACTTCTTGATAGCTTTTACGATCATCTTCTATTGAATATGTAAACATGCCAGGACCTAAATCTTTTTCTATCCTATGTCTCTTACTTCTCCTTAATTTAGTAGTTTCAGGATTAGTTGTTTTTGTAACTAAACTAGAAGGGTCATTTATATGTTTAGACAAAAAACTAGAATTTTCAACATTATTTGTTTGCACATTTGACTCTAAGTCACTTGATAAATCTTTTTCTAGTTCTAACATATCAACATCTTTAATAGTCAAATACACAAAATAAATAGCATGAACAGATTTAAACAAACTATTGGTATACAAATTAAGAAATCTAGATGCATTATTATGCTTGGAATAACCCAAGAAAATAGATTTAGTTACTTTACTACCTAATTTAGGTCTTTTCTGTGAGGCTTTTAATAACTAATGTGTCCCCAAACTTTAAAATAACTAATGTTTGGTTCCCTATTATTTAATAACACATAAGGTGATTTATCTTTTCCTTTATGCAAAATTTTATTACTAATGTGACATGCAGTATGTAATGCTTCACCTAAAAAATCATAAGGCAAATTGGAATGTAAAAGCATTACACTAATCATTTCTAATCTAATTCTATTTTTCTTTCTACTACTCCATTTTGTGGTGGAGAATTGGGAGCAAAAATTCTCTCATTATTCCATATTATTCACAAAATTAAAGAAATAATTTCCAAAGAAAGAAATTCACCACCTCTATCATATCTAATTCTTTTAATTTTCTTATTAGTCTTATTCTCTATTTCTTCTTTAAATATTTTAAATTTTTAAAGGCTTCATCTTTAGTTTTAAGCAAATAAAAACATGCATATTTTGAAAAATCATCAATAAAAGTTATAAAATATCGTTTAGCTCCTCTAATTAAATGATCTTTATTATCACATAAATCAATATAAACAAGTTCCAAAAGAGAAGTGGTTTTTAAAACATATTTAAAAGGTGACTTAGTGATTTTTGCTTGTGCACAACATTCAAAATTACTTTTGTTATAAAGATTTGGGAATATAATCATATGAAATCATAGGATGCATAACATTATACCAATATGACCTAATTTTTAATACCAAAAATTATTCGCAACATCAACAATATAAACAAAAGCACTAGAATCTTTATTCATACTAAAACATACATATTATGTTTAACACATCCTCTCCCAACAAATGATCCTTTCTTGGAAATGATGACTTTTAGGATATGGTACAACTCTAAAATCATTATCATCAAGTTTCTTAATGGAAAAAAGACTCTTCCTATTCCATGAATATGGTACACATTCTTGAGTGTGAACCCTTTTCCAAAAGAAAGAGGAAGTTTCATGGTGCCAATTCCTATGATAGCACATGTGAAGGAGTTGCCCATATATACTGATTTCTCTTCATTGGCTTCTTCATACGTTTTGAAAATATTTTTATATGGAGTGACATGGCAAGTTGCTTTAGAATCTAGCTACTACTCTTCACCTTTATCAACCATGAGAATTTCAGTAAGAGCAATAACTATCTCATTTTCCTCCATGACATTAGCTTCTTCTTTTTTTAACTTTGCAAAATTTGCAAACTCTAGCTGAATGTCCCATCTTACCACATACAAAGCAAGATCCTATTTTCTTCTTTTCAATACCATCCTTGGATTCAAATTTCTTTTTTAACTTTTATTAGAAAATGTCTTATTTCCATTATAAAAATTGTTCTTGGAATTAAAGGATTTGAAGGATCTAGAACTTTTAACATTATGTACTTTATCTTTTTCACTATTAGCAACTATATCTCAATTCCTAGTCTCATTTTCAATTTGTATGAGTTGAAGTAGTTGATCCAAATTTAAATATTTTGTCTTATGTTTTATTTCATTTGGTAATCTCTCCACGAAGGTTGAAGTTTACCAATTATAATAGACACTTGAAAAGTTTCATAAATTGGTTCCCTGATATCAGCACATTGAGAAACAATTTCATTAAGTTTATTTACTTGATCAACAATGGGTTTGGAATCAACCATTTTAAAATCAATATACTCGTTAATAAAAAAAGATTTATTACCAGTATCCTCATCAACGTACCTTCACTCAATAGCAGTCCATAACTCATATGCAGGATAGCACTTGTGAAAAACATTAAGTAAGGAATTACTCATTGCATTCAAGATCATTAAATGACAAAGAAAATCATCTTCAATCCATTTTTTTGTGTATTAGAAAGTTTTCTCTTACTTTTCCCATCTTGTAGATATGGAATATTTAGAACATATATAACCTTTGACAATTGTCTATTGAAACATTATCTTCATACTCCAACTCTTGTAGTTCATACCATTGAATTTTTCAAGTCTCTCAATATATTGTTGTGGCTTCCACAATAATGAAGGCTCCATTGAATTGGAAGAATTACTATTCTAAATTTGTTGTAGTATATAGAAAATAACCTAAGAAAAATATAAAAGTAGGAAAGAATTGAATGATAAACACAAGAAATTGAGTTTAGGTTAGGTATTTCTAGAAAACTATCTTTAGAATAGTAATTTCCCCACTAGGTACAAATGGTTTATAGAAATTCTATTCCCAGGATACAATGCCTAAATAAATAATCAAAATTGCACTTTTTAATTTCTTCTACAATAAGAACTCTACCAAATATGATAAAGAGCAAAGTTTGGAATGCAAAATTTATTTGAAGTATTTTAGGAGTAGAAGAATGAAGAAAAGGAAGGAGAAGAACAACACCATATGTTAGAGAAGTTAACAATTTGCAACTTTCAAAGATGGTAGTTATTAGTAGTTATTTGTCAAGAATTGCAACTTTTCAATCTTTAACTTGTAACTATTCAAATTAATTTGTCAAGAGTTGTAATTTTTCAACTTTTACTTATAGCTATTCAAATTTTATATTGTTGATTATTAAATAATACTAATATATGTTACATACATATAACATTAAGACCTTGTTCTTTGTTTTGATATATTGTCCATTGATAAATGAAAATGTCTCTACATACTAAACATTCTAATGGAATGCTAAACTCTTGCTTATGGGTTATGTTTATATCTAACCCTTGACATCTAAACTATTCTACCCTTGATCATTGAATGACTATCATTAAGAAATAGATTCGCCATTGGAAATGAGAACCTTTGAATTATGAATTGTCATTTGATCTATATGCTTATTGTTCACTAGCAAGACACGACATATCCTAAACCAAGATATTAGCTTGCATGCACACATGAGCTTGCCTAATAGGGCTGTTTATCAAGGTTCCACCTGGAGGTGCCTATGTGCTTTAGGTGTATATCTCAACCAAGAATATGTATATTACAATTTTTACATGGAGTAATTCTTGTACTTACATAATTGATACGATACTAGTTGTTTACACAATATGTTTCTATCATTGCACTAATTATTTAGGCACAATTATATGTGTGTTCTTTGTATTCCTACTTGCATTACATATGTATATGTCTCCTCTTTGATAAATTTCATAATCTCATTAAGTTGAAGGCTTATTATATCTTCTGCGGATTTTATGTTTAGAGGACTTTAGAGATCTAGTTTCTTGAGTTCTTTTATCCTACAAAATACTCATTAATATTATTTGGAGATTCTTTTTGTTATAAATATAAATGTATACTCTAGATGCTTCATAGTATAAATTAGGAAACAAAATAAATACATATGAAAGAAATGTAGAAATATGTATAAAATATGGTATATGTAGAGAAACTATTTTGATTCCAGGCTATTTGAAGATAGACATGCTATATATATGTACAATTTAATGTGCTTTTATGTATATGTAAGGTCATATGCTTACATGCAATGTTATGAATATTTAGGATTTGATATAATAAGGGGCTAAGGGATAGGAAATCATGAGGGGCAAAAGACCCCTCCTCCCCCTCCTACCCTATTATATATATATATATAATTATACAAATTATACATTTATATATTTATTATTATATAAATTATTGGTTTTTTTGCACCATATATGTTTCTTTTTTTATTTTAATTAGTGGGTATTTAGAGCTTTATTATTAGATATTTAGATTAATGCTGAAATTTTGCAATGTAATTATAAATTGAGTAAAACTATTATTCTCATTTGAAATAGTATTTTTATAAATTTCAATTTAATACAATCATCTAAATAACTTAATAGATCTAAAAATTAAAATAAAAAGACATGTAAAAATTCAATAAATTTTAGAATTTAATAAATAATATAAAATAACAAAATCTAAATTTTACTATAATATTAAATATTCAATTTCATATTCAATTTGCCATGCCAATCCCCAAACCCCCCCCCCCCCCCCCCCCCCATTCAATTCCTGGTTTCATCACTGGACACAATTATTAGTGTTATTATGCTTCAATCATTTCTCATCTCAAAAATGGTTTGCCTATTCTCGCGAAGAAAACCTACAAATGGCAAAAATTTTGTTTATTTTCCAACATTTTCACAGCTTATATAACAAAGAAGAAAAGGAAAGAAAATTCGCCGTAGTTATAGTCATCAAAAGATGTAGGTGAAGAGGAAAACTCTAGAGTTGATAGGAACATAGACTCCCACTTAGAAATGACTTTTTCAATGGAATTACTAGTGACAATTATCGGTTGATCATTTAGAGAAAAAGCTTGTAAGATTAATGAAACTATGGCTATTTGGGATACGAAACGTCTATGATTGAAGTGGTGGTGGTAGATAAAATCTTTGAATGCCAACTGAGATTGTAACTGAAGAGATGATAATATCTTACCAACTAAAATTGTTGTGGATTATCATCATTGGCAAGGTCAAGTTTTACAGCATGATGGAAGCGATGAATAGATGATATTCTTATTTTCTACTTTTACATGGAAATAGTGTGAGTCTTATACTGGGAAATGATTGTATTTCCTTTTTCTTTTTCAAATTTGTGTTAACTTCAAAATTGGTGCTTAATTTTTAAAAACAAATGTCATTAATTGCTCCTAGACAAGTAGCTGAAAAATAGGATGGTAATAATTGTTGGCCCAAGCCCAATATATATCCAACTCATAAAATAACATTAAAAAGAAAAAAATAGGTTTGGGGGGAGTATATTGGAGAGCCACCAAAATTTAGGGGAAAAAATAAACAAAAGAGTGATTATGTGTGCATTGAGGCACTGAACAAGGATGTTAGCCAAAAAATTGATCTCTATTTTGATCTTAGACAATCAAATTGAATAAGACTAATATTTATATCAAGATACATTTTTATAGGACTTAAATTGTTGAAGTTTTTCTAGAGCCATACCGGACCACTAGCCAGGCCGATAGGACTCAGAGTGTTGTTCGCCATACCAAGCTAAGGAATGATGATATAGGGCAAAGCCGTTATTCCTGACCAAACCCACTGAAAGTAACAATGAAGGAACTGGCATGAACATTCTGAAACCAAGCTGACCAGACTGGAGAATGCAGTAAGGACGAGCTGATCATATAAAACAGAGTATTTGTGAAAAACATATACTTAACCAACGACTGAGAATACTGAACAGAGCACGAGCTAACCAACGACTAAGAATACCAAGGCTTAAGCTGATAGTATCAAGGACGAGCATATCAGACTTAACTCAAGCCAAAGTATTTAGAAGAGCTCACGCTTAACATCACTCTCACTTTATAAATGAAGTATATGTTTCGACTGGACTATTATGAAGTCCGAGTAGACCGAGCTCAATAATAAATTCTCAAAACATCCAATAGAGCTCATGGTCCCTGGTATTCTAAAAATTTCAGCATACTATGCTTGGACTGGTCGGACAGTATGCATTTCCACTGGACCGAGCTATAGGTAAAAATCCAATAAAGTTCCAGAAGTAATCACGGTCACTGGTACTCCCAAATTCTCAGTGTACCACAAATAGTTCGACCATACTAAAGACATACTAACCATACCAATGGAATGAGATTCAAATATTATAGTTTTTACTTATCCACTCAATTGGTGGATGTCACATGTACTAGCCATTAAAGAACTTTTATCAGAAAATATGAAGAGCACGACCAGACCAAGCCTAATCCGACCATGCTGAGCCCGAGCTGACCTGACCAAATGTAGTCCGACCATGCCGATCTGGAGTCGACCAGACCAATGGAAATCTGACCATGAACCAGCTCAAAAAAGTGAGAAAAGTGGGAGACAAGAATCAAACATGTTGGCTCCCATTCTAAACGGATAGTTGAAGACTTGAAGGCTATAAATACCACAAGAAACCTTATTTTTGTGAAAGATTGTGATTGTAATAGACAAGTTTAACATCATTCATTTCCTTGGATTAAAATTTATACTTGTATTCATTGAGTGTTGGGTGTGAGCATTAAACACCATTGCAAGTTTGATTGTGAGCTTTGAAACACTTATGTTTTAGAGTGAGCCTGGGAAAACTGTTGTTGGGGTTATAAGGAAGTTACTCAAACCTTGTCAAAGTTTGGTTTGAGCTTGTGAAAACACCAAGTTAGAGTTGATCTAATAAAAACTCAAGATTAGTGAAACCTTAACAAATTGTTAAGGAAGTGGATGTAGGATTGAGGTAATATGAACCACTATAAATTCTCTTGTGTTCATTCTTCTCTACTCCTCTTGCTTTGATTTTGTTTTTAATTTTCAATTTGCCATTTATTCCTTAAATTAACAAATTCACTCCCCTCTTGGTTGTCATGTTGGGACAACAATTGGTATCGGAGCCTCAAATTTTCAAAAAGCTTAATTGTAAAATTCGATCCACCATGACAACTACTTCTAATACTTTAGACTCTTCTTCACATAGAAATCTCAATCCCCACCTTAAACCCTACTTTGATGGAATGGACTACTGTTATTGAAAACGGATTACTTCAAGATAAAGAATAAGAAGAAATGGGACAAAGAGAAGAAAAAATCTCTCAAGGCTACATGGGATGATGACTCCTCAAGTGAAGAAGAAGACGAGGAGAAGCAAGGAATTGCTAATTTATGTCTCATGGCTTTTAAGGATGATGATCACACTAATGTGGTAAGTACTCAATCTCTAAATCTTAATGCACATAGTGATGATGTTGATGATGTTTTGGATGATAATGATTTAGTTGAGCATATGAACTTAAGAGTCCAAAAATACTTTTCTAAAATGAAGTTTTATAAAGAAAAATGTTCTACGCTAGAAAAAGATTTTATCTTTTTGAAAAATTCTACATTAGAATTAAAAATATCAAATGAACAATTATCAAAATCTATTGTTGAAATGTCTAAAAATTCATCTAGCTTAAAGAAAATTTCTAAAGAAAATGACATTTTCAAAGAAGAAATAAATGAATTAAAGAACTCTATTTCTAAGTTTCATAAGGGTAAGGAAGCCTTATATGTAACACCTCTATACCCTGTATACGTACCAAGCATGCTTAAACGATCGTAATATACGTATACTGAATATAGAAAATGCTACGGTTTAAAAAGGCACAACAAATATCTTTGTAAATAAGTGAAACCAATCTCAAACAAATAAAAGAAATCCAAAAGACACTATATATAAAATGTTTAATAATTCACAGCGGAAGTTATTACAAATATGTTATAAATCAAAGTTTACAAAACATAGAATATATACATGATTGGCAGCTCTTCTCTGATCTTTAAGTCCCAAAATGAACTCTTCAATGTCTACTCTCACTCGGTCTCGAAGAACTCTTAGGTTCAACTCTGTCACCTACGCGATTAAACACTATAGCGCTAAGCCATCGGCTTAGTAGTACAAAATATACCAACACTATACTTTAAAGCAATGCAATGTTACACATCTAAATTATAAAGTTAACATCATAGGTGAAAAGCTAACATCACACCTTTATATTTCATAAACCATACACATAAAAGCACATCACATTATCACATCACACTACATTCAATGTCATAACAATATTCATATTACATCTTCATAGTTCCAATGATTTTACCATTCAAGAATCACATTATATACAAAGACAAGCATGGGCCCAAAACACTCTAATATGCCATTCAATTTTCAGAGTTAGTGCTTTGGTTTTAATATCACATTTATCATTATCATAAACCCAACTAGGCTTCAAGGATTTAGGTTCAACCAAGCTTCAAGGGGAACAAAGCATGCTAAGTATCAACCCAACTTGGCTTCAAGAACCAACCCAACCTAGCTTCAAGGGTTGTAACATCTCAATTAGGCTTCAAGGATCAAATCCAACCTAACTTCAAGAGAATGTTACCAATAGGCATGCCACCAATAACAAAACTCTGGAAATGAATAACACATTAGACACACAATTCATTTATTATTTCATTCTCAAATCTCATCATCAATTAGGCAAACATGCCTTATGTTCTTTCAATGGAATCATCATAGCCAATTACAATGGCTTCACATCACATTTGAGTTATCATAACCAATCACAATGGCCTCATATCATTTCATATAGCATCTTATCATTCACAAGATTCACAATGCATATAACATAACATTGTTCATATAGTATCATATGCATAATCAAATGTATGTTCAATCTCATCAATGCAAGAAGAACAAAAACCAAACACAGTAACCAACACACTCAAGGGACACGACCAAGCTTGTGACCGTGTCTCTCAACCAAAAGCAACATAATCAAACATGGGCAAGGGACACGGCCGTGTCCTCTCCAAAAATCATCCAACACGGCCAAATTTCCATAGACTTGGCCTTGTCTCTCAAAAATCCTTTAGTTTTGGCCGTGTCTCTTCTTAGGTTTGGCCGTGTCTCTTATGAACAAAAACCCTAACCATAACCAACACTCTTTTGATTGAAATTAAACACATTAAGCACAACATAAACTCATTCAAATGAATGTAATCAAAGTCATTAACACTTATTTTGCATGTTTAACACAATATCCACATTAACCATACATATAATCATTTACCACTTCAAAACCCTAAAACCAACTTCACTCTTGATCTTTCACCATCAACCTCCACTTAACTCACCATCTTCAAAACAAAACCAACACCAATTCAATTTCTTTTAACTTACAATCAATTTCAACACTTGTAAACACATCTCAAACACACCAAATCATAATATCAACAAACTATAACTCATTTTATACACAACTTCAAAATAACAAAAAGAAACAAGAGAGTACTTACCTAAATTGAAGAAATTTCACAAATCTCCAACTTAAACCTTTGATTCTTCCTTCAAATTGAATTTGAATTAAACAAATCTCACTCTTGCTTCCTTCCTTTGAAATGGCCGGCCAACATATGGGAAAGAGAAGAAGAAATGAAGAAAAATCAAATTATCATCTCTTT
Source organism: Garcia nutans (assembly GCA_947685225.1). Lineage (NCBI taxonomy): Eukaryota > Viridiplantae > Streptophyta > Magnoliopsida > Malpighiales > Euphorbiaceae > Garcia > Garcia nutans. The sequence continues at coordinate 14,151,689 of CANTUV010000035.1, forward strand.
AAATCTCCACCATGCATTCCAAAAAGGAAAATTACTTAAATGCCCTTTTCTATTTTTCACATATCCTTTAAAACTCTTGCCCTCTTTAGTAATTTCACACATCCCAAATTAAAATATCTTCTTCCCTTGACTCCCCATTTGACCAACATATATGTTATATATATTAACATATATACAACATATACATTCCATTAACACAATCATTTCCTTTGCAAAAACATATGTACATTAAATTCAAATCAAACAACAATTGTATTAAAACTTCTAGGGCATACATTGGGATATTACATTATATATATTAATTAGTATTCAAAGGTCACCTTCATCCAAGTATGGCTTAGGGTTCAATGGCTCTACTACTATTTCATCCAATGCACCAAAATTTGTTAAAGTCTCTACAACTCAAACCTCTAATGTTGAAGTTGTAAAGAATACACATGCACACACTAAGCCTAAAAATCCTAAAAAGGCAACACTAGGCTCACTAAGCTTTAGACCTAAGTTTCTAAGAGCAAATTATGCATATATGTAAGCATAAACACAATTATAAGTATGCACATAAGCAATTCTATCCCACACACACTTGTAGTTGTCAATTTAATTGTTCAAGATTTAATAGAAAAAGAATGCAAAAACATAAAACTTTATATCAATGCCAATATTGCATGAAATTTGGATACAAAAGTATATATTGCTACATTAGAAAGGCTTATCTCAAATTGGATGATCCTTCTATAACTAACCCCCAAAGACCCAAATTCATTTGAGTACCTAAAAGAAGATAAATCTTATGGTATTGTAGGTATGCCTAAAATCTACTATCAATGAAAGTGTTTGGCTTGTAAATAGTGGATGCTCAAGACACATGACTGGTAATGCAAAACTCTTCACAACTCTTACCTACAAGTAAAGAGGTAATGTGACTTTTGAAAATAATACTAAAGGAAAAATTATAGGCACTGGTTCTATTGGTATGCTTGGTAAGAACATGATTGATGATGTATGGTTGGTTGATAGATTAAAATATAATTTGCTTAGTGTTAGTCAATTGTGTGACAAATGACATGATGTCAATTTTAACTCTAAAGGATGCAAAATTATTTCTTCTAGTGGTGAACTTGCATTCAATGGAACAAGAATTGGCAACACTTATAAAATTGATCTACACTCTAATAATACTTTTGAATGTTTAGTCACAAGTAGTAATGATGCTAGGATTTGGCGCAGAAGATTAGGACATGCTAATATGGATCAATTGCATTGCCTAAGCAAAGAAGAACTTGTAGATGGACTCCCCAAAATAAAATTTAATAAAGATAAGATCTATGAACCTTATCAATTTGAAAACAATACAAGAGTTCCTTCAAAACTAAAAATTGTGTAAGTACATCTAGACCTCTAGAACTAATTCATTTAGATTTGTTTGGTCCTAATAGAGTTGCTAGTCTCGGAGGTAAATTGTATGAATTTGTGCTTATTTATGATTGCTCAAAGTTTACATGGGTTAATTTCTTAACTCATTAGAATGAAGCTTTTAATCATTTTAAAATTTTTGCAAAAAGAGTTCAAAATGAAAAAGGCTATGTGATCACATCCATTAGAAGTGATCATGGCAAAGAATTTGAAAATGATAGCTTTGAAAATTTTGTAATGAACTTGGAATATCATATAATTTTTTAGCTCCTTGAACACCACAACAAAATAGTGTGTTTGAAAGAAAAAATAAAACTTTGGTAGAGATAGCTAAAAAATGCTCAATGAGTATAAATTACCTTCTTACTTTTGGACGGAAGTCGTTAATACATCTTGTTATATTACAAATTATGTATTAAAAAGATCATTGATAAACAAAACTTCTTATGAGCAATGGAATGGAAGAAAATCCAAAATTCCATACCTTAGAGTATTTGGATGCAAATACTTCATATTGAATACCATGGACAACCTTGGAAAATTCTCATCCAAATATGATGAAGGTATATTTTTAGGGTATTCACCTTTTAGTAAAGCATATAAAGTATTTAATAGAAGAACTCTAGTTGTTAAAGAATCAATGCATGTTATCTTTGATGAATTATTTAAGCTTGATCATGGGAAAGGTATTGTTCTTGATGATGTTGTAGGTATACTTGAAGAGCTTGAAATAAACAATGATCCAAAGAAGGATAATGATGAGCTAGAACATATTGTGGAACATGAAGAGACACAAGAACTACATAAAGAGTGGCATTATAAAGAGACTCAAGAACTACATAAAGAGTGGCATTATCAAAAGGATCATCCAAAAGAACTCATCATTAGTGATAATTCAAAGGGAGTTTCTACTAGACCCAAACTTAAATATTTAGATTCTAATGTTACTTTTGTTTCTCAAATTGAGTTAAGGACTATTAAGGAGGCTCTTAGTGATTAATGTTGGGTGATTGCCATGCAAGATAACTCAACCAATTTAAGAGAAACAAAGTGTGTGAGCTTGTCCCTATACCCAAGGATCATCCAATTATTGGTTGTAAATGGGTTTATAGGAACAAACTTAATGAAGATGGTCTCATTACTAGAAACAAAGTTAAATTGATAGCCAAAGGCTATAACCAAGAGAAAGGAATTGATTATGATGAGACTTTTACTCTCATTGCTAGATTATAAGCTATTAGAATTTTACTTACATTTGCATGTCACATAAACTTTAAACTTTTTCAAATGAATGTTAAAAGTGCATTTTTAAATAGTTTTATTAATGAAGAAGTCTATATTAAACAACCTCCCGGATTTGAAGATTATCAATTTTCAAATCATGTTTTTAAGTTAACCAAGGCTTTGTATAGTCTAAAATAAGCTCCAAGAACTTAGTATATATTTGTTGGAAAATAGTTTTATAGAAGGCAAAGTTGATACTACACTTTTTGTTAAAAAGAAATTGCATAACATTTTATTTGTGCAAATCTATGTTGATGATATTATATTTGGTGCTACTAATGAATCTTTGTGCAAAGAATTTGCTTCGTATATAACTAGGGAATTTGAGATAAGCATGATGGATGAACTTAAATTCTTCCTTGGTCTACAAATAAAGCAAAGCAAGGATATAATTTTCATCAACCAATTCAAATATACAAAGGAACTTCTCAAGAAGTTTGGGATGGATGGTTGCAAAGCAAGCAAAACTCCAATGAGCACATTCTTGAAATTAGACAAAGATGAAATTGGTAAGAAAGTTGATGAGAAGAAATATCGAGGTATTATTTAATCACTTCTTTACTTAACCGCTTCTAGGCCCGATATTATGTATAGTGTTTATTTGTGTGCTAGATTTCAATCATACCCTAAAGAATCACATTTAAATGCCACTAAAAGGATTTTAAAATATTTAAGTGAACCATTGCATTTACATCTTTGGTATCCTAGGAATACATCTTTTGACATTTTAGATTTTTTGGATGCGGATTTTGCCTATAACCTATTGGATAGAAAAAGCATGATCGGTGCATGCCATTTTCTTGATGATTGCCTAGTTTATTAGTTTATTAAGAAATAAATGTCAGTTGCTCTTTCTACCATGGAAGCTGAATATGCTGCTGCATGTTTTTATTGTATAACTTTTATGGATGAAGAAACTATTGCTAGACTATAGTAAAAAAAACTTTGATCACATTCCCATTAATGTGATAATACAAGTGTTATTAATCTATCAAAAAAATCTAATCCAACACTCTATGTCAAAACATATAGATATTAGGAATTATTTCTTGAGAGATAATGTTCAAAATTAAAATGTAGTCCTAGAATTTATAAACACTCAAAATCAACTTGCTAATATTTTTATAAAATCATTGAATGAAGAAAGATTATATTTTATAAAGCAACATATAGGAATGATAGATGGAAGTACTTTAAATTGACAAATTTTCTTTTAATGATGAAATTAGAATTACTTGAAAACATACATGTTTTCCATGATCTAATTTCTTATTCTCAACTATTTTGATCATGCATTAAAAGGGCCACAATTGAGATCCACAATCCTTTTTCTTAAAAAAAAATGCCCCGACCACACCCAGACTGTGTCTGAGTAACATCGAACTACCACTGGTCCAATCGCACCACCGATTGTCTAGCTCAATCGAGCATGGTGAGATATGGTTCAACGAAGCTCTTTCAATTTTTTTTCATTATGAAGCAATGTGCTCGATTCATCCGGACTTCTTTGTGCTTGCCCGGAGTACCAGATCTTTATCTCAGTCCGACTACACTAAACATAATTTGCCTGGGTAGACAAAAAAAATTTCAAAATTTCTAGCCATTAGAAACCTTTCAAAACGTGCATAACTCTTCTCCAACAACTAAAATGGCTAGTTTAACCTTCACTTATAAACACTTAAAGCATCCATTTCTCATTTAATTTCATCATCATCATCTTTATGGCTCCCAAAACTTCCAAGAAGAAACCTTCAAGACTTAATAAGAGCAACGATATTGCCACTTCTTCCACTCCTATGGAAGAATCTAAGTAAAGACCCGACAAACCTAGACACTTAAGTGAAGAAAAAAAATAAAATCATGCTATTATCCAAAATAAAAGGTGTGAACAAAACAAAATCCCTTCTTCTTTCACTCTAGAATCTCTAGGCATTGAATCCTATGTTCATGAAGCTTTATCATATCTTGGGTGGGAAAAATTTATATTCTTAGAAAAAGATGATCTTGGATGGGAATCTCTAACCAAAGAATTTCTCACTACTTTGGTTGTTGAGGAGAGAGACTTGAAACCTTTAGGACCCTATTCTATCACATTTAAACTTTTTAATGTGACCTATCAACTTTCTCTCTACGAATTTTCATCCATTTGGGGATTCAACATGGAAGGTATTCTTTATCTATCCGATCCTTCTATTTCCAATGCTATCTTACTTGACTTTTGGAAAGAAATCTCCTTAGAGACCAATTTTTACAATCTATCCAATGCTAAACACCTTAACCTTACCTCTTTGGATCCTTCATATAATCATCACATATACTATCAATGCAAGAGGTAAAAGTAATAAGAAAGTAACTCATAAAGATCTTTTGTTTCTCTATTGCTTGGAGAAAAAGGTGAAAATTCAAACCGGTAAGTTTCTAATTGACCAATTTCTCACCCTCCGAAACAAATCTATCGGAAAACTTTTATCAAATCCTTCATTACCCAAATAGGAAAATATATGAATGCTCTTACCCCTATCAATTTACCCACTCTATCCAATTCCCTTGATCCGGCCAAATCTCCCATCAATATAAAATACTTGAAACACTCCAAATGCATAATGGAAGGAGATGGAACATACCATTATGCTTTTGGTGCCCAAGGTATTATAATTCAATAAAGAAAAAGGCCAAGAATTATTTATGAGAGTCAAGAATCTTTTCAAGTTTAATTTTCAAGACCTCAAACCTCTAGAACCCAAGGTTCAATCCTTGAAATCCTCCATCAAATTCAAGATCAAATTTTCTCACAAACCATTGACATTGATGATCTTACCAAGAGAATCTCTCACCTTCATATGGACTTTAGGGATATGCAAGAGTTCATGGGCATTCTCAAATGTCCTCCATTGAATGAAGAAAAAGATGAAGGAGAGCTAACTGGAATCTTTGATGAAGGGAATAAGAATGAAGAAGAGGAAGAGAGACATGGAAATAGTTATGATGATTTTGATCATCCACCTTATACACCACTACCTTAACTTTATCTTTTTATTTTTTTCTATTTTCTTATATGATCTCTATATATTTATTGGCCCTTAAATGAAAATGATCATACACACATGTTTTCCTAACTTTTCCTTAATTTTAAGAAAAGGTTTAGCTTTATTAATTAAAATTTAAATTCTTTTTGCTTTTGTCAAAGGGAGAGAGATTATTTGAATTGATAATATATGTTAAGGGGGAGTTAAAAACTATAGCACATGTTAAGGGGGAGCTTGCAAAGAGGGAGAGATATTGTTGGCAATTGGAACTTGGAAAAATACTCAATTCAATATCAATTCAATTTAATTGCACTCAATTCGATTCAATTTAATTACCAAAGTCAAAAAGGAGGAGAAAGGAGAAGAAAAAAAATTCTTTTGAGTTTTTCTTTGGTTTTTCTCATCTTCTCTATTTTCTCCTTCTGTTTTAGATTATATTAAGATTGAATCAGTACTTTTGGGAGTCAAGAATACTTTGAAGAGTTATTTTTCTAGTTTTTAATCTACAATCAAGGAGAGTTGCAGAGGTTTTGGCCAGAGAAGTAATTTGGGTATTTCTTGATTTGGAGATCTCAAGTGTGATTAATATTAAGAGTGATTATATTAATTTCTCTTGATAGTAGATTTTATTTTGATGTTTGTACCCTGATTTTTTTCTCTACACTAGAAGGGTTTTCCATGTTAAATTTGTATGTTCTCTATTTTCTATTGTGGTTGATTATTTCCTACTTGTGGTTGATAATTTTGTGCAAGTTTCGCTCAATTAATTTATACAATTATTGCATGTGACCTAGTGGCGGACGCAGAAAATTGTTGAAGGGGAGGCTCAATTTTCACAGAAAAAATTGCTTACGAGTTTACCATTAAATTAAATATTTAATATTACAGTAGTTCAATAATTAATTTGTGCTATGAAATTAATTGTGCCTAACATATGATAATTGTATCATTTGACTTTGCATATTCTCAAAGCATTGCATAATAGCCTCGTTTTCAATTTTTAAAAAGATATCTTTCTCTGCATAATACACCAAACGATCGATTATTTATGTATATATGAATTTTGACAAAAATTTTATGAATTAAATAAAATTCATTTAAATTTATATATATATAAATTATATATATAATTCATATAAATATAATACATTTAAATTATATATATATAATTATATATAATTCATTTAAATATAAATATATAAATGAATATATATAAATTCACATTTAAATATAAAATTTATATATATATAAATGAATATATATATAAATTCATACATAAATATAAAATTTATACTTATATAAATGAATGTGCATATATATATGCATATCTGTATACATACTTATATACATACATATATATCTATATATATACAAAGCTGAGGGGCGGTCCAGAGGCCCACATGGACCCTCCCTAGGTCCGCCTTAGATGTGACCCAACAAGTGGTATCAGAGCTAGGTTATTTAGGTGTAGGTTTAATTATGTGAATTAAGATGGATAATTCAACATGTGCAATGATTAAATTATCAAATACAAATTATTCTATTTAGAAGTAGATGATGGAGGATTATCTTCACTGCAAGGATTTATTTTATACTATTAAATTAGGTTCGAGAAAGTCTGAAGGAAAAGTTGATGAAGAGTGGGAGAAACTACACAGAAAGGTTGTAGGAAATATTAGGCAATGGTTAAAATTCAGTATTTACCTCCACATTAATAGTGAAGTTGATGCACATCCATGATGGAAGATATTTGAAAATATGTATGAGAGGAAGAACACTCAAAATAAAGCCTACTATTAGGAGGCTAGTAAACTTGAAGTTCAAGGAAGGGTGATATGTAGCAGACCACTTAAGTGATTTTCAGGATTCGATGAATCAATTAGGCCCATAAAAATAACACTTGATGATGAATTGCAGGCTTTATTTCTCCTAAGCTCTTTGCTTGACATTTAGGAGACTTCGGTAGTGTCACTTAGCAACTCTATTCCAAATGGTGTAGTATCTTTGCAGATGGTAAGGATAGTATCTTCAATGAAGATATTTGATACAAAGATATGGGTATAGATCCTTCACAAGATCTTCTCACAGAGAACAGAGGTAAAAGCAAGAGTAGAGGTCCTAAAGAACGTGGTAAATCTAGAGGCAAGTCACATTAGAAAGAAAAATTCACTTACTATCATTATGGTAAAGAGGGTCATATTAAGAGAAACTGTAAAACTTTTAAAAAGGAATAAAAGAATGAAAAGAAGACTGATGATGATGATAAAAATTCCATTGTATTTGATGAAGATGAAAAAATGGTAGGACTCTTTTTTAAGGAGGATCGATGTAATATTGTTTTAGATTCTTATATTGATTGGGTTATTAATTTAGGAGCATGTTATCATGCTACACCCAGAAGATATATTTTTTATAAGTATAGACTAAGCAAAATTGGCAGATTGAAGATGGGTAATATCAGTCATGTAGATATAGTGGGAGTTGGTGATGTGTGTGTTTAAGCCTACATAGACTGCACATTAATTCTAAAAGATGTGCAACATATACCAGGTTTGTGTTTGAAATTGATATCTACTCATTCTTTGGATTTGGATGGATAACACATCTATATTAGATATCAAAAATGGAAGCTAACTAAGGGTTCTATAATGGTGGCTAGAGGGAATGCTTATCACAAACTAATGAAGACTCAATTGAATATAGTTGAAGATGATGTTTTGCCTAATATATGGCAAAGAAGATTGGCTCATATTAGTGAGAAAGGGTTGTAGATTTTGGCAAGGAAGTCCTTTATTCCTTTTGCTAAAGGTACGAATTTATACCCTTGTGGTATATGATTGTTACACAAACAACATTGAGTTTCTTTTAGTAGTACTTCTAAAAGAAAAAGAGAATGTGCTTGATTTGATATACTATGATGTATGTGGTCCCATTGAGGTTGAGTGTATAGGTGGTAGTAGATTTTTTTTGTAACCTTTATTAATAATGCTTCATGAAAGGTTTGGGTGTTTGTTTTGAAAACAAAAGACCGGGTTTTTCAATACTTCAAGAAGTTTCATGCCATGGTAGAAAGAGAGAAAGGTGTCTCTTTGAAGTATTTTCACCGTGATAATAGAGGTGAATACACATTAAAAGAGTTTGAAGACTATTGTTTAGAGCATGGCATCAAACATGAGAAGACAATTCTTGAAACCCCACAATACAATGGTGTAGTGGAAAGGATGAATGAAACCTTTGTTGAGAAGGTTAGTTGTATGCACAAGATGGCTAATCTGCCTAAGCCATTTTGGGGAGAAGCTATACTTACTGTTTGCTGCTTATTGAACTGATCTCCATCCGCTCCTTTGGATTATGATATTCCTAAGAGAGTATGGACTAGAAAAGATGTCACTTACTCTCATTTAAAGTTGTTTGGTAGTAAAGTTTTCATACAATAGCAAAGGAGCAGAGATAGAAACTTGATAATAAGGCCACTCTTTGTATTTTTTGAGACATGGAGATGCAGAGTTTGGGTATAGACTATGGGATCCAGAGAAAAAGAAGATTGTCATATCTAGAGATGTAGTGTTCCATATATGAACACGAAATTATGTCAGAGTTTAAGGCAACTAAGAAGTCAAATATGAGTGTAGCATTTGATCCTTCATTAGAATCTCTTTCAACCATGCATGAGATAAGAGAAGAATTGAATGAAGAACATGGGATAGATAATGAGCCAGTATTAGTTGATGTTGATGATGCATAGATAGAGGGTGTTAAGTATGGGGAGTAGTCCCCTCCAACTCAAGTTGAAGATCCACAACCTAGAAGATTATCTAGAGGGCACCATCCATCCACTAGATATCCTAGTTTAGAGTATGTTGTTCTTGCTGAAGAGTGAGAGTTAGCAAAATCCTAAGAAGTTTGAACTCATAATTGGATGAAAGCAATACAAGAAGAGATAAACTCTCTAAAGAAGAATAGTACTTATGAGTTCGTTGAACTTCTAGAAGATAAGAAGAAATTGAAGAATAAATGGGTGTTCAAGCTAAAGAAAGATGGTAATATAAGCTACTCAAATATAACACTCACCTAATGGTGAAAGGTTTTAATCAAAAGAAGGGAATTGATTTTAATGAGATCTTTTCTCCTGTTGTCAAGATGGATTCTATTCGGGTGATTCTTGGATTGGCAACTAGTATAGATCTTGAGCCCAAATAGTTAGATGTGAAAACTGCATTCTCCATGGTGATTTAGAGGAAGAAATCTACATGGTTCAGCTAGAAGAATTTGAAGTAACGGAATCGATAAATAACTAATAAATATGAATACTATAAATAACTTATTTTAATTCTATTTCCTGAATACTCTAAATATAATAAATATGATTAGAAGAAATAAAATAACTAAAAACAAATAATTATATATTTGTAATTCATGTATAATTATAAAATATAATAAAAATTTGTTAGCAAGAAAAAAGAAAAAAAAACATTAGGGAGAGAGAGAGAGGGTAGTAAGAGAAAAGAGAGAAATAAAGTGCATTAAAGAGAGATGAGAGAGAGAGAGAACAAGCATGTTGTGCATATTTATTATCTATTTTAAGTAAATATTTTAACTTGTTATTATGGATTTCTATTGATTTTGAAATATATTTGAATATGTATTATCTAAAAGAGGAAAGTACTTGAAAAGAGGATTTTGGAAAAAGTTATAAGAAAATCAAGAGCATAAGATGACAAAAATATGTATGGGCAGATGCATGACCATGCAGGTGATCATGTGTATCACTATTGGAATTTCTCTTCTTGGAATTTTGAAGTCCTTGGCCAAGGCTTAACTCGACCTTATGTAAAGTGGATAATTACTACAGCTGGGATTTCCTAGCTTTTTGAGATAAAGATATACTGCAATTTTTTTGGAAGATATTAGAATATCTTATTGAACTTTTATTCTTATTTAGATATAAAGATGATTCATATTTAGGATTTTTATTACTTTTATTATTTTTATCTTTTTCCTAAATTAGAATTTAAATAGGAAATTTTTCTTAGAAGATAGGATATATATATAGAACATTAGGGAGTAACCCCTATATGACTTTAGTTGAGGACTTTAGTCTAGATTTTTGTCCATTATTTTCATGAATTTCTTTTATTTTATTGAATTTTCTTCTTTCAATTATGTACAACTAACTTTTAATGGGTTGAAGAAGTAATTGAGGCTTCAATTCAATAAAGGATTGTGAGATATAAATAATTTCTATTTTCTCTTCTTTTAATTTTTAGTATTTATATATTTTTCATAACTTAATCACAATATCGTTTTTCTATTTATTCAAAAAGGATTTGTTGTACATTTAGTTTAACAATATACCATCAATAAAAATACTTGAATCCGTAATTTTTCTTATTATTTTGATAATTAGTGGCAATTAGATGTAAACTAAGAAAATATATAATCTAATTTAATTGAACCACGTGGTTGATTTTGTTGGTTTGAATCAGATCCTTCTAGTTCTTAAAGTTGTTAGTGAATTAAATTATAAAGATGTTCCTATAAGGTTGTTCATTAGTAATGATTAATTAGCAAGTGTCTTCTAATTAATTTAAAAACTAAGAAAGATTGGTTGTTGCAAACGTCTCCAATAACTAAAACTGATTTATTAAAAATTAGGAAGAACTATCTTTGCATTAAGGATCAATCCAAAAAATTGAAACTGAAATTATCTCTTCAACTGAATTTATTTATGTTGGTATTTTTTAAATTTACTTTAGCTATTATTTAATTTTTAATTTTAATTTTAATTTTTTAGTTTTACTTTAGTTTTAATTTTAATTCTCAATTATAAAATCTCCCATTCCCCCCCCCCCCCCCCCCTCCCCCCCCAAGAATTAATTTTTATTTTAGTTTTCAAAAGAAATTTAATTAAGAAATTAATTCCTTATGGGTTTGACATCATTCATCACTACTACCATCAATTTAGTTTAAGAATAGTAATTTAATTTTTGTGGCTTAAACACCCATTAGAGAGAGAGAGAGAGAGTATTTTTTTCCATAATATTATTTTGTTAGTTTTATGGAATTTATTTGAAAATTTCAAATATTTTTTAGTTTTATGGAATTTATTTGAAAATTTCAAATACTTTTATAGAATTTGATTTGGTTATGTTAATTCCACAAAATTGAATTTGTATAATTGAAATGAACATTTTTTTTAATTCTGGAAATACAAAATCTTATAAAAATATAGAATTTGATGTGAATTTCACAAAAAAAAAAATGAATTCATTTGTCCTAGATAGGCAATAATGGTTAGTTTCTAATGAGAAAAAAGTAAACTTGGTATTAAATCGGGTGTTGTCAAGGGTAGGACCAGTGGCGGAACTAGGCGGTTGTGGAAGGGGGGCAAAATTTTTACTCTCACTGTCGACGGTGATGGTTCTATCTTCGGTGTCATTGTCGCCGACCAGCCCTCCAGTCGTTCGCCGACCAGCCTGTCTCCTTCCCTCTCCCTGGCTCCCTCTCTCTTCTTCAACCTCACCCCTCTCCCTTTCCACCTTTGCAACTCGAGCCAGGGGGGCTCATCCCTGTTGCCCCCCCCCCCAAAATGTCCATTCCTGGGTAGGACTTGAGTCCATCCATATATGTACAATATATATGACCATTGTGCACAAGAAAAATTGTACCCATTATCTCTAAACTTATTACTTAAATTCACTATTATCACTAAATTTCAATTTGCTGCATAAAATTCTTCCAACCTTAATTTAATCACAATAATAGTCCTTCATGACATTTTTCAGACTCCAGCTTGCTGGATTTCATATACCGCATGGTAAATTATCATTTTTCTTTCTCCTACCCCACCCTATTTTATTGTCTAAGTTGGATAATGGTGGTGGTAGTGGGGTGTTGTTATTGTCTCTTCTTCTTTGTTGCCTTTTAGCTTTTGCAATATTTCTCATCCTTATTCTAGTCATTAAACTTAAAAATTCTTAGTTCGATGTCCATGTGTCTAATACATACGCATTTCAACTTTGAATCCATTCTTGCTCAATCCCACTACCACTAGATTGTCATTGATAGTCCAACCACTACATCACCCTCTTTAATCATCCATGAGCTATTCACTACCATTAATCTAAACAAAGTTGTGATAAGGAGTTTAATAGAACCTCAAATCTTGGCATTTGCTAAGGAATTAGAAAAAAAAAAAAAAGGTAGTGATCTACAAATTGCAATCCCAATATCCTATCAATGACAATAATCAAGAGCATAAAAAACAAAGAAAAGGAAAAAAAAAAAGAGTGAGTAATTATATGTAGAACTTGTGTTTGAAGTGATGGATGATATCAAACCTAGAATCCAAGTGGAGAGAGATGAGAATGTTAAATAAATATCTAGGCTATCTAGGGTCATTTTCATCATTGTCAAATCTTCTTCAATCCATCAATATTTTTTTTTCTCTAGCTACTCTTTTTTTGTATTGAATTTGATCTCTCACTCTAAATTCTTAAACTCTATTTATTTTGTTGACTTTAAGTACTTAGGTTGAATGAGGTGAAGATGACATTTCTTCCGTTGAATAGATGCTTACAAATATTGCAATAAAAAATTCTAATTTATCACTAGCTTTTCTTTGATATTCATATTTCTAGGCTCAATTTTTTGCCAAGCTTATTTTATAAAATGGGTTTTGGTCTCTATTTAGTTTTTATGTTTGTATTTCTAATTTCTTATTAGGTTGCTCTTTTGTCACTTTATTCTTTTTTTCTAGTTATTTGTCTTCTTCTTCTTCTTTTTTTTCTTTACAACAATTAGTGGAGTGATGATTATGCTTGTTCCATCAGCTTTAAGCCATAAATCATGCCCATTAATAATCTGATGATGTGGCTATGCAAATTTTTTTTATGGAAACATTACTAGTCAAATCCATGAATATGATTTGAATGCATCATCATACTTCTCAGGATCGTCATTTTGAATTCAAAAGTTCTTCATAAATATGATTGGAGGTGTATTCATAAGCTTCAACTACCAAATTTCCTGTTGGATGGAAGATTGAAGAGAAAAAGACTTCTCCAACTAAATCTTCAATATCAAATGCTCTGTTGGAGTCTAATTGCAGGCTAGCATTGTGTCGTGATTATGAACTCCTTATCATGGTGAATTTTACTTCATAGCAATTACGAGACTCAATTTTTCTCTAACAAATATCCAACTGATGGTACACGTGGCTTTTTCTCACTGGTTGAAGTTGCAACAATTGGCTCCAGTCTACCACTAAATGAACATAATGATTGTGTCAAGGAAGATCATAGTAATGAGAATTGAAAGTTGAAAATATATTCTTTGATCTGTTAGTTTCCATATGTCATCTTTTCATTGATGTGTTGCAAACCACCAATTCTCTTCTAACCAGTTTGAATGACACAGTTGCAAGATCTCTCCTCGTGGTTGCTACAAGCGTGGCGTAGTCAGATTCTTAACACTATGCCTCACCATGTATACTTTTTCCATTTTCACCTTAATTGATGGAATCTTGTTATGATAGCCCTCTTGCCGTAAAGTTCATGAGCTGGACATCATGGTGAATTCAAAGAACGTGAGGCAAACCGCAATCTCTACTGTGATCAAGTGAGTCAACTTTAATTGTTAGCATGAGGGCAAATAATGTGTCACGGTCATGATCTCCCAAAACTTCCTAGGCGTAGTTCGCAAGCTTCACTACAATCTTCACTATGACTCTGGGTTTAAAGGATCATACTACAACACGGTTGCGATGGAGCAGTCGCCAGTGCAACTTATAGGTACATAGAGCAATTTGAAATTTTGAAAAAACCTACCATATATTCACCTGATGAACCATTAGTAATATTAAATTTTATTACCTAAGATCATGAAATCAATTATAAATTTTTTTTGAATTTTTTTTTATGATATTATTATTGCAGAGGCATATTTGAAGCGTGAAATGTTGAAAATATTTTTTTTATTAATAACTCTTGATTAGTAATATCTTCTACATATTATTTTAATTGAGAAGTAATTTTGAACATTATAGAATTGACTCATTAAAATCTTGATGTCGTAAATATATCCATCATAATGAGTTAGATAATATTACCAATTGTTGGTGGTTTTATAGCTTCTTTTAAATTCTTTCATAATTCAAAGTGAATGTGTAACTATTAAATATTTAGCTTTTAACCCTTTTATATATATGGTGGTAAAAAAACATCTTATTTTTGTCTTCTCTTGGTTGGATGTTTCATTTCTAACTAAAATTGTATTGCAAGCCTCTTAGTTTCCAATTGAATTTCAACATCAAGTATACATGGCAAATAGTGTCAATAATGTTCAAGGGCGGTGAAACTCAAATTTAGTGAGATTTAACATGAAATAAATTAAAAGGAAATAAATAAAAAAAAATTTAAATACAAACCTTAGAATATTGATAACATATTACAAATAGAATTTTGATATAAAAAGTAGAAGATAAAAAATTGAAGGAAATAGATTAAATAGAAGGAAATATTTTTGCATTATTCAAAAAATCTCTAGTTACAGGTTTATTTTTATAAATTACAAAAGTAAGAGTTATAATTAATTTAGAAATTACAAACCAAAGAGTTACAGTTGATATAATAATATAAAGGCGTTATATATATATATATATATAAAGGCGTTATAATAAATATCCACCAAAATATTTGAGCATAGTAGTATTTAACTAAATGTCACACTTAAAACTATAAAATTAAATTGGGAATTTTGGTATATTTATATAAAAAAATATTTTAAATAAATGTTTAATAAAATCCTAGTTGAAGAAGTGATTTTTTTTGCGTGAATGAATTTGCAATTATGATTAATAGGCTTAAAATAACATGTTCTATTTATTGGAAATTAAAAAAAATGGAAAATTTATTATAGCCTGTGCTTGTAGCCCAAAAACATAGGATCATTGACCAAAAATGAATGCAATTTTACCTGTTCTTTTGTCAAATTCCCCTTCGTAACCAAACCACCAATTCCCTCTCTCTCTCTCTCTCTCTCCCTGATGGCATTGGCTATGTCCCTTTCCTGCTTCATTAAACTCCATTAATGGGGGAGCAAACGCCTCCAACCAACTCCGTTTCCTCGAACGATTCATCGACGTTGTCGTCGTCATCACCATCATCTGAAACCCCCAAGGCATCAGCACCAGAACCACCGCCACTACCACCCCGCCGAACCGTTCACCTTATTCAACCATCAGAGAAAAAGAAAAAACCCAAAGTTATTCGCGTTTTTCGTTCAGTTTTCCGATCTTTCCCCATCATAACTCCTGTATGCAAAATTCCAGTTCATCTTGGCGGGTTACCGGATAATCACCATCGGAATATTGCTGGCAATCGGGTCACCGGAACTTTATTTGGATATCGGAAAGGTAGAGTAAGTTTATCCATACAAGAAAACCCAAAGTGTTTTCCATCGGTAATCATTGAATTAGCTATACAAACCCATATTTTACAAAAGGAATTGAGTTCAGGAATGGTGAGGATTGCCTTAGAATGTGAAAAAAGATCTGATAAAGAGAAAACTAGGCTATTAGATGAGCCATTATGGACTATGTTTTGTAATGGAAAAAAGAATGGTTATGGTGTGAAAAGAGATCCTACAGAAGAGGATTTGGAAGTTATGGAGCTTCTAAGGGCAGTTTCTATGGGGGCTGGTGTTTTGCCAGGGAATTCTGAAACAGATGGCCCTGATGGCGAACTTGCTTATATTAGAGCCTATTTTGATCGAGTCGTTGGCTCAAAGGATTCTGAGACTTTGTACATGATTAGCCCAGAAGGAAATAATGGTCCTGAGCTTAGTATATTCTTCGTCAGGGTTTGAGTCGACAAAACTTCTTATTTATATACACTGTATGTATGAAGCTTTACCAATCAAAATTTTATAATATATCAGGCAAAACCCAGATGGAATTCATATGATTGGTTAAGTTTATACATTCAAGTGACTTTTTGTCAATTGACACTTGAACAAATAGAAAGGTTTTGATAAAGATATGTTGGCTATCTTCACGAACATTATAAGGGTGATAGGGAGAGTTTCTAGATGATATAGTTGAAAGGGGAGAGGTTATTAGGTAGGGTTGGACTCTTAACCTGTATAAATATTATTTTTATGATTTGGTTGATTGTTCTAACTAATAATTGAACTAAATATTTTCAATTGTGTTGGCTTAGAACAATAGTTATAGACCAAATTAAAGAGAAAGTAATGAGGTGCTGTTGGACATCCATTCTTGTAATTAATTAATGAGTCTCTCTCTTTGTTTTTTGACATTATCATTTATCAATGGTCTATTCTCTTATTTTCTGTACAATTTGTTTTACTTTCTGTTCCTTCTACAATTTTTACATCAACCATTCAATCTATTTGCCTAGTTTCTTCTTTTTTAAAAAAATCATTTTCAATTGTCTTATTTTTTTTCTTTAGTAGTTCTTAAATTTTCCTATAAATTTATTTCATATTGAAAAAAATCTCAAAAAAAAAGTATATAAATCAAAGCAAATGAAATAGACAAAGCAAGGAGAAAACTAAGGGATATGCATTATTATAATAGCACAAAAAATAACGCAGTTTAATCAGGGCCGTCTTAAATATTTAAGGGGCCCTGTTCTTAGAGAAAAACAGAATAAATTAGACCCTATTCCTAAAAAAAAAATTATAAAACCTACTATTAAAACCTACTAATGTAGGCATAAAATCTACTATTAAAAAAAAGAAAAAAAATTGGGGCCCTGTGCAAGCTGGAGGCCCTGTGCAGTAGCCCACTTTGCACAGAGCCTTCACCGGCCCTGAGTTTAATAACTTGCAAAAAAAAGTTGGCTAAATACGCTTCCATCTCTGTAAACACTTGTTAATAAAAATAAAGTTGAGACGCTGAAATTGAAAATTTTATAAAATACAGACACTAATTCAGACACTAATTAACTTTATCTATATTCTTTGCTTACACATACATGTTTATAAGGATTCTGACCCTAATTAGTACAATCACAAAGCTAATTAAGCATTTCTTTTATCCTAATTTACTAAAGAGTAATGTTAAATGAATTAAATTATTTCGAATTAAAAATATTTTATGCATTAATTACGTTAGAGAAATGACTATTTTAATTTTATATTTATTATTATTTTTAATAATAAATATTAAATTAAAATAATTATTTTTCTAATATAATTACTGTATCCTTATTAAGGTGATCCATGCAGTATTTTTGTTTACTAAAACCATATGACAACATATGTCATTGCCTCTCTTTATAATTACAAATTACGAAAAAGCTATTTGGCTATAATCTAGCGAGATAGAAAGTAAGTGAGGCACTTTAATGCTGTCCTTAAAATTGAAATTACTGAAATAGCCTTTTAAATTTGAGAGAAAAAAATAGCAGATTTTAGCTCCATTTTTTCCTCTTTTATTCTCTCTCTCATCTCTTAATTATGGTCAACACTCTCAAATTAATTCTCTTATTCTAAATTAATTTACGCATTTCCCAATTGAAAGCTAGTTGTTATATCTTTGTTGTACTTGTAACAATGTTGGGAAAGACCAAGTCACTTGCGCCCTTGTTATAGACTAGCCATTGTTGATGAAAGCTTCTGTTCATATTATTGTTCAACCATTGAATTATTCCTATTTTAAACCTTGTAATTATAAGTTTTGTTGGTAATATAATACTTTACTTTTTAGACGTTATAATACTCTAATGGTAACATGATACTATTATTTTCGTACACTTTAGTACTCTCCTACTTTGAACTTTATAATACTAACCAATTGAAGTATTTTTATTTTAAACTTTTTTAATTTTAAGTGTTTATGTTAATAATATAATTATTAAGACTTTATAATATCATTAAGGTAATGTAAATAAAGACTATTCATGAATAAAAATTTTCACCCCACTCCTGGTAGAATAATTTTTGCGATTTCAACACTATTAGGCTCTGGGCCTTAGAGAATACGGGTCTAAATTTGAAGAATTAGAGTCGTCACCCGAACAAACCGGGAAAGAAATAGAAAGTGGTAGATGACTCAATTCCTAAAGAATTTCCAACTCCTACTGGGTTCAAAAGTTGGATACGTATGAAAAAAATAATAATGATCCAGTACTCCCATAACACCCAGTTCATTGAAATCAGTCTCCTTTTCAGATATAAATATTATTGAATTATTATTTTATTATAATATCATCCATATTATATGCAATTATTGAAATAAACATTAAGCATATGATAAATCAAACAATTAAATAAAATAGGCACCATACAATATAGAAATATGTTCTTACAACTGTTCAAATATTCATAAAAAGTAAATAAAATATGACATACACTAAAAGAGTGAAAACATGTCCCTTACATTAATCTGCATATATAAATTAAATAAAAGAAATAAATTAAATAAATAAGGTACCCACAAAGTGAAAATATACCTTTTACGATCTCAAAATCTCAAATAAGAAGAAATTATAATTTATAATCACATAAATAATAATCATACACATAGTCATTAAACAATAATAAATTAGAGCTTAAATAAAATTAAGATCAATTATAAAAATTGCAATCCATAAAGCAAATCTTAATATTAACTCATTAATAAAATATAGAGCGCGACGCACACGGCGGTTCAGCTAGCCGATTAGCAGGCAGGGGTCAAGGGAACAGCGCTTCCGAAAGATAAATGATTTATACAATAGGGTTTGATTATGAAATTAGAGTTGAGTTATGAGATTAGGGTTAAAACAAATAAATTAGGATTTCAGCATACAAATTAGGGTTTTAATCATGCAATTTTGGAATTTGATACTAAAACTAGTGTTTAACAAATATTAGGATTTTAGATCACAGTACAAATAAAATAAAAAAATAATAAACCAAAGATATGGTATACTTTTGTGAAGATAACACTTTATTAAGTTAAATAGATTTAATTGGTGAAGATCATACCTTTGTTATAGATTTTGCCAAATAAAAGCTATTGTACCAAGCTTACTAGATAAACCACAAAATTCTACAATCTTAGATGGTTTTGATGAAGTATGGACTAGTGATATTTGGCTTCTATGTCTCATGTTTTCTTTATTTTTTGCTCTCTGTCTCTCTGATTCTCCCATTGTCTCTTTATTTTTTGTGGCTTTTGTATTTTTTGTTGGTTGCTAATTGCCTAATTCTCTCCTAATTGTGGCCGCTTTTTTTTTCTTTTTTTTTGCTAATTATGGCCCTTTTTTTTAATTGCTTGTTGCTTTGTTAATTGTTTGTGGCTCCCCCAGATTCGTTAGTTAATTGGCTTTTTATAAACCATATTAGGGTAACATCTTCACCTCATCTCGATCACCCCCAGTCCTAATTGTATTAGAAAAGCCTTTCTTTATTCGAATCAATTCATAGTTTTAGTAAAATTAGGACACTAAAATAGTAATAATGATTTGGCCATGCTTAATTCGTTATGAGCATGGCTCATAAGGAATTGGCAATGGCTAATTCGTTATTCCTTATGAGCCATGCTCATAATGAATTTGCCATGAAAATGGCCAATTGTCATGATTTCTAAGTCAATTTGGCTTGTAAAATCGATGAGACTCAGTTTAGGCTCTTAAAATTGGACATTCGTTGGTTTGGTCTTTTAAGATTGGACCAAAATTAATTTAAGCTTTTTCAAATTATATTGGATTTGATTTGACCCCTTTTAATTTAGGATTAAACTTATTGAGAGCCAGAATTAAGAGTTTACACTATTATTCTCGTTATTTTTATTATCAATGCAATATAATTATAGTTTATAATGAGAAAATTTTAAGGAAGCATTAAATTGATATAGCTAATTAGAGTAGTCTAGCAAAAAATTAGGAACATATTTGTTAAGTAAAATAAGATAGCATTTCCATTTTCCATAATTTTGTACTATACTTATGTAAAGGCTGTAATCAAACCGAGCTGAACCAAGCTTTAAAAAATTCAAACTCAACTTGTTATAAAATAGTCGAGTTCGAGCTCGAACTTGAACCGAGTCTGAGCAAAGCCTGAATTTTATTGATCCAGCTCATATATCATGTATTTCAAGTATGAATCCAAGCTTGAATTAATTGAGTTTAACTAGCTCAATAAATTTATTTCAGTTTTCATTTTCCAATCATCTTTTCTATTATTTCATATCAAAACATACTAAAATTAACATATTTATAAAAGATATTATATATTAACTAAAACAAAATACTATATTACTATAATTTTATATTCTATTATAAATTATTAAGCTATTTAGTTATTTATATTATTTATATATTGTATTAAATATTTAGTATATATATGTTAAGTCATCGCAGTTTTTATAATATTATTAATTAAATAATCAATTATTTTTGTAATTTGCATTATATATTAAATTTGTATTCAAATACATAATTTAATATATAAATTAAATTATATATTTTTAATCTAGCATAATAAATTAGTTAGTTTATGAGCTTAACTTATGAACTTTTTAAATGATCCAACTCGCGAACTAACGAGTCGAGTATTTTTTAGCTTGAGCTTGACTCATTTAACAAACGAGCAGATCGAGTTCGAGTCTAAATAAATATTTGACAAGTCGAAACTCAAGCTGAGTTTGAATAGTTCGGCTCATTTATAATACTCATTATAATTAAAGCTAATTTGTAAAAACTGAACCGGACTAACCTATTAAACTGGTTAAATTAGAAACTAGACTAGTGTACAGTCTATTTGGCATAGAAACCCATTGAAAATAATAAATAAATTAAAAGGAAAGCTTGACTCATTTAACAAATGAGCATATCGAGTTCGAGTCTAAATAAACATTTGCCAAGTCAAAACTCAAGCTGAGTTCGAATAGATCGGTTCATTTATAATCCTCATTATAATTAAAGCTAATTTGTAAAAATTGAACCGGACTAATCTATTCAACTGATTAAATTAGAAATCAGAGCAGTGTACAGTCTATTTGGCATAAAAACCTATTGAAAATAATAAATAAATTAAAAGTAAAGATTTAGGTGTTGAACTCATATCAATGCATTCCATATTGATAGTCCATCATGCCACATTTTTTTTTAAGTTAAACCATCATAATTATATATATTATTTACCTTAAATATTTGGTAAAATATACATTTTCACTCTTAAAGTTATAATGAGATATATATTTATTCTTAAAAAAATTTTGGGATAAATTTATCAGAATTTTCATTAAACATTTTATTTTTTTATCTTCCTCTAATGTCCCTCAAACAACAAAAATTTTGTCGGTAGCCTTAAGTACGGCCCACATTATTAAAATAATTAAAGTAATGAGGACACTATATGATAATTATATTATTTTTAATAAATACAATAATAGTATATTATTTTATAATAAATATAATAATATATAATAGTTATTTTTAATAAAAAAAATATAAATTCATAAAAATATAACAAATTAATTATCAAACTAATTAATTTAATATACTAAACTAATTAATTATAATGATAAAAACTAAAATAATATTTTTTTCATTTATATTTAAATTAATTATTTGTTTTAAATAATTAAATAAGTTTAAAAAAATAAATAAATAATAAATTAATTCATTAAAAATTAAAAAAATATATATTTATTTAAATTTAAAAAATAGAAAACTATTCTGTATATTTTAAATAATAAAACTATTTTTTACTATAAATAATAAAAAAAACTATATGCCAAAGTTAATTTTTAATTTAATTAGATAAATAAAAATTCATGGATTACTATTAAATATTTTAATATTTTACTATTTAATATTTTGCAATGCATTGTGAAGAAAAATGGTGATAAACAAATTTTACAAGGAAGAAAAAAAATAAATTCATGCTAAAATTTTAAAATTTAATATATTATAAGTTAAATATTTAATTATTTCATTTTAATTATTTCATGCTATTACTAAATAACTATTCATTTTAATTATTTAATTTAAAAAATTATATTCGTGCTAAAATTTAAAATTTCAATATGTTATAAGTTAAGTATTTAATTATTTCATACTATTACTAAATAACTATATAATTTTTTTGATTAAAAATAACAATATAAATTGAATTCATGCTATTACTGATGAAAAAATAAATTCATACAAAATTTTGAAATTTTAATATATTATAAATTAAATATTTAATTATTTCATGCTATTACTAAATAACTATATTTTTTTTATTAAAAATAACAATATAAATTGAATTCATGCTATTTGATAATTCCTAATTTTTTAATTAGATTCTTTATTTTTTTATTTCTAATTTAATTGAAATCTGACAATAATCTCTCCATGGTTTTTCAATGGAAAAATAATTCAACTGTTTGGAAATATGTATTATTAAAACTGAAAATATTGAAAAAAGTTATTAATTAATTGAGGAGGGAGGGATTTTTTTTATTCTAATTTGAAATTCAAATTCAAAACCATAATTGTGATTGAAGGACAATCATGTCCATAAATTTTATTATGTTCATAAAATGATATTATTAACCCTATTAATTAAAATAAATTTACAAAAATAATCATCTTTATCTGACCAAATTCTTGGCCAAATAGCATAACCCAATTATTATCTTATCACAAGTTAGCTTAACTCAATTGATCAATCGTTATTAAGGTTATACTTATCACAAGTTAGTTTCAATGTACGATACAAATTATCGCATCAAAATTATAAAATTATAAAAAAATAAAAAAACTTGAGACTAAAATTTGATAAATGTATCCAAAAAAAGGGAATGAAACTTCGTAAATGTTGTAATCAATAATTTATACACCGAAGCACACAGTGTGCCATTATAATATTACTTTCATCCCATTTAAATTGTAACTTTCAATTTATACATATTTATTAAAAAAATAATTAAATTCTCTTAATATTATAAAAAATTATTTTAAATGAATTAAAATATCCTCCATTAACTTATTATTACTAAAAATACTATATTCTCAATTCATTAATTAATTTATTAATAATAAGGGTATAATTGAAAAAAACTAATTAATTTTTATTAATTCTATAAAGTGACGATATGAATAAGATAATTTTTTTTTATAAAAGTGACAATTTAAACGGAATAGAGATAGTGAAATTGATAATTTACACAAATTTTTACTATAAAAATCTTGAATTTTATTGAATTTTATAAAAAAAAAAAGAGAAATTCAAGTAAACTTTTTTAAATAGGAAAAAAATGTGATTAGATGATTCATAATCATTTTTTTATAATGAAATTATTATTGATATTAATATCATTATTACATAATTTATTAATATATAATTAATTTGCCAAGAATGCTAAAAGTTATATCTTTATTATTGTTGAAAATTTTAAATTTCTAAAAATGATATAAATTAATTATTATTATTAAATAAATTATTAATTAAATAAATTATTGATATATAATTAATTTATTAAAAACATTAAAAGTCATATATTTTATCATTTAATTTGTTAAATTTCTAAAAATATATAAATAAATTATTATTATAAATAAATTATTTAATTAATAAATAATTTATTTTAAATGCAAGAGTCAATTATTTTTTTAACTTTTTAAATTTCTAAAAAATATATAAATAAATCAATATTATTAAATTATATTAATATATAATTAACTTATAGAAAATTAAAAATCACTAATATAATTTATTTAATTAATATTATAAAATTATATTAATATGTAATTATTTAGAAGATTAAAAGTCACAAATAAAAATTATAAATTATTATATAATTTATTAATTATTTATTCAATAAGATTTTTTACTAAAATTTTCAGAATTTACATCAATTTTCTAAAATTTTGGGTTAATATTTTGATAGCTTGAGTGATGATTTCGACGTTTATTAACCAAAATAGCAGAAATTGACATACTAGAAAATGTTGGTCAAATTATTATAATTGTCACTCAAATTTTTAAAAAGTTTACTGAAATTTATATTATTTGTATCACTTTTCTAAAATTTTTTTGTTAAAATTATGATATTTTGAGTGAGATTTTTAAAATTTAATAATCAAAATATCACAAGTTGACCTATCAAAAAATATTAGTCAAAGTATTATCACTCTAACTTTTAAAAAGTCTACTCACGATAATAGAATTTACATCAATTTTTAGAAGCTTTGAATTAAGATTATAATAGTTTGAGTAATGATTTCAACGTTTTTTATCTAAAATATCATAAATCGACCTATCATAAATTTTGATCAAATTTTCAAAAATATTACTAAAGTTTGATATTTAATTCTAAAATTTAAGTGAAGTTTGATATTTGAATTTTAAACTCAATCATTTTTATTCTAAATAAACTATTTTAATATAAGGTAAACTTATCAAAAGTGAAAATATCTTTTTCTTTCAAAAAAAAATATACACTATCATCTCACAAATTTAATCATTTTTTTAAAGTGCATAAATATATGTACCTCAAATATAGTTACAATGCTTGGATTTCTTTAATTTCTCCAATCACAAATCCCTTTATATATACACATTATCATTATATTTGATCACTATAATCTCATAGTTAACTCATAGTAATTTTGTAATGGTATGGAAGAAAATACAAACTAAATGATAAAGAAGTGTCATTATAATTTTTCATATTGATCACATTGTATTTACTCTTACATTTCATGAAAAACTACATGTTAGACCACTTATTTTATTTATAAATATTATTATATATTAGGGACAAATTGTCAAATGGCATTCTCCATTTAATTCCACGCAATTACTATGTCTCAGTTGTAGTCTCATAATTTAACGTCGAATTAACTGCAATTTCAAATTTGACCAGAAGTTGTTTTGGTCATTTTTCCATTTTATGATTCAGCGTATCTGATATCACAACAAACACTTTTCTTATTAAGTACTAAGTTTTTTCAATCCATCTAACAGTCTATATTTTTCTCTGCAAAAATAAAGTTAAGTTGAAAGGGGAAGAAAACTTAATTCCCCTAAAACCTAAAATATGCATAGATCACTAGATTATTCAAATTAAATTGCAAAGGGCAGAATTGCGTACCTGATATCATCGTATATTGATGCTGAAGATGATTCTGGGGTTTGTCTCCATCCAGGGGATACACACTTTAAGTTTAGCGAAAGCACTACTGAAGGAACGTAATGTTCTCTCAAAAATTGTTATGTTCCCCCGGAAACCACGACCCCTTATTTATAACTGATGATGATGTTTAATTTCTATTTTGGTCCTTCAACAAAACGGAAATTCTTATCGGTCTCTACACTTATAATCCTATTACGAGTAGGACACCTCAATAGTCAACAATCCTAATTTGATTAAAACTTTAATTGACTATTTTAATTTGACTGCAATACATATTTAATATTTAAATATATTTAGCTCATACTTATGATTAATTAGAGGATTAATTTTATCAATATAAAATTAATTCTAACAATCTCTCACTTGAGCTAACATATATTAAATATAAATATATATACCTTAATGAGCTCATAAAAGCAGTCATACTAAAGGTGCCTCAAACAATCTCGTTCATTGATTATATCGATAAATGACTGAAGGGTCAGTCGCGCACATTCATCGTGACTCAAACCACCATCAATCACATTACCAATACTCTCAAATGACATAGATCAATAATATGAGTGTAGCATGGAAACTACATGTAATGTGATCTAATCATACCTGTTTCCAACTGGTCATACTTTAGTGAGATCAATCAATAATAATACAGAGTGTAACAAAATAAATACTTTATTTTCTACAGAAACTGAGTATTAATAACATAATATATCCATTATAAAATAGAGTATACACAAATATAATGTAACCATAATGAACAAACTCCCACTGAAACTAAATAGTCTCAAATAATGTGACACCCATATGAGCAGTGTGCTCATGAAAAACTTTCGGTATCATAGCCTTAGTGAGCGGATCCGCAATCATGGAGTTCGTTCCAATATGCTCTATGGATATCTGTCCACTCTGTACTCTCTCTCCCTCACAGCCAGAAACTTTATCACAATGTGTCTCGATCGAGAAGAGCTTCTATTGTTGTTGGAGAATAAAACCGTTGAGTTATTATCACTGTATAACTTTAATGACCTTTCAATGACATTCACAATGCGCAGTCCTGTGATAAAGTTTCTCAGCCAAATAGCCTGATTGGATGCCTCATAGCTTGCTATAAATTCTGCTTCCATGGTGGAGGTAGCTACTAGAGTTTGTTTCACACTCTTCCAAGAAATAGCACCGCTAGCCAAGAGATATATGTAGCCTGATGTGGATTTCCAACTGTCTTGGCATCCCGCGAAATCAGAATCAGTATACCCAATGATCTCAAGCTGATCTGATCGCCTGTATGTGAGCATATGTCCTTTAGTTCTCTGAAGATACCTCAAGACTCTTTTGGCTGCTTTCCAATGATCCATTCCTGGATTGCTGAGATATCGCCCTAACATGCCAACTTGAATGAAATATCTGGACGAGTGCAAACTTGAGCATACATCAGACTCCCAACTGCTGACGCATAAGGAATCTTCTGTATCTCCTGAATCTCAAGTTCACCCTTTAGACACTGATCAAGACTGAATTTATCTCCTTTAGCAACTGGGGTATCAATTGGTCTACTGTTGTGCATACTAAATCTCTTGAGCACTTTCTCAATATAGCCCTTTTGTGATAATCCAAGAATACCTCGAGTACGGTCTCGATGTATTTGAATCCCTAATACAAAAGAAGCTTCACCTAAATCTTTCATCTCAAAGTGTTTTGAGAGAAAGACTTTGGTCTCGTGCAGCAAGTTCTTACAGTTATTAGCAAGCAATATGTCATCCACATATAAGACCAAAAAGATAAACCTACTCCCACTGAACTTGTGATACACACAATCTTCCACAGCATTTGTCTCAAAACCGAAAGAGACAACTACTTCATGAAACTTAAAGTACCACTGACGAGAAGCTTGCTTGAGTCCATAAATGGATGTCTTTAATCTGCATACCAGTCGCTTTGGGTCTCCAGACACAAAGTTTTCTGGCTGCACCATATAGATGGTTTCATCAATGTCTCCATTGAGAAACGCAGTCTTCACATCCATTTGATGTAACTCAAGATCAAAATGTGCAACTAGAGCCATGATTGTCCTAAAAGAGTCCTTCGATGAAACCAGAGAGAATGTCTCTTTATAGTCAATCCCCTCTTTCTGAGTGAAGTCTTTAGCTACAATACGTGTCTTATATCTTTCTACATTACCTTTAGAATCCCTCTTGGTCTTAAATATCCATTTGCAACCAATAGGTTTCTTTCCTTCAGGTAATGGGATAAGATCCCAAACTTGATTGTCTTGTATAGATTTATATTCTTCACTCATTGCCTCAATCCACTTATGAGAGTTGGAATCCTGCATGACATGATGAAAGCTGATTGGATCATCTTCCACCATGTCTACAGTGTCCTCATGTTCCTGAAGATATACTACATAATCATCTGGAATAGCATTTCTTCTCTCTCTAGTGGACCTCCTTAAAGGCACAGGTTCTGGCTCAAATTCTTGAGGTTGTTGAGCTTGTTCTTGAGGAAGTTGTTCCACTACAAAAATATTCGGCATTTGCGACGGAAATCTGCGACGGACATGTTTTCGTCGCAAATTTGCTACGGATCTGCGACAGATTTACGACGGAAGGACAAGTCAGAGGAATTTTGAGAAATTGATCGCAAATCCGTTGCAAATCCGTCGCAGATCTGCGACGAAAATCATTCCGTCGCAAATAATCGTCGCAAAAGTTGGCGCAAAAACTTGGCACGAGAGAGAAAACACTAAAAAAACCAATTTGCAACGGAGATCTGCTACCATCTATTGCCGTCGCAAATTTCACTATAAAAATATTCGGAATTTTGCGACGGAAATCTGCGACAGACATGTTTTCCATCGCAAATTTGCTACGGATCTGCGACGGACATGTTTTCCATCTCAAAGTTGCTACGGATCTGCGACGGACATGTTTTCCGTTGCAAATTTGCTACGGATCTGCAATGGATTTGAGACAGAAGGACGAGTCAGAGGAATTTTGAGAAATTGGTCGCAAATCCGTCGCAGATCTGCGACGAAAATCAGTGCGTCGCAAATAATCGTCGCAAAAGTTGGCGGGATTACTCCCGCCGAGAATTTTTGCGAAAAATGTTACGTCGCAAATCCGTCGCAGATCCGTAGCAAATTTGCGACGGAAACATGTCCGTCGCAGATTTCCGTCGCAAATGCCGAATATTTTTGTAGTGAAAAATTGAATTTGGCTGAGTTTAATGCCGTATAATTTTTTCTTTCTTTTTCGTGTCACTTGATCTTGGCTGAGTTTATAGCATTCTGGAAATTAGAAGGCTAGTGCAGGAAGTAGAGGTGTAGTTTACATATTCCTATTTTATGTTTTATTATATATTACTGTGTCGTTGCATTTGTTCTGTTAAATGATTTGTTTATTTTTAAATCGTTTGATGGATAATGGCCATGAGGAAGCTGTTTCTAATCCCGAGTTGTTTCGCGAGCTGCTCGATGCTCATTTCAATCGCTTGCCTCCTAGGTTTTTGTTTCATTTTTAACTTTTTTTTTAATTCATAAGTTCATATTTATATGTTTATTGGCTTAGAAACGATGAGAGTGTTCAGAGTTTTTGAATATTTGAGCTGTGAATTGTGATTACTGTTTGAATCAGTTATGGCTAGATATGAGACAACTAGAATGTACATGTGTACGTGTCGTTATTATTATTATTTTTTATGTTCTTTCCTTTTTTAATTTTAGTAACACTAGTTTTTGAATTTCTGGTTAAGATTTATATTTTGAAAGTAAGTCCTGGATTGGAGTTGCAAAGGCTAATGTTGGATTGGATTAAAAAATGTTTTGCTGAAAAGCTCTACTTCAGCTATTATAGCTTCGATCGGGAATTTTCTAAACCAGAAATTATAAGAATATGCTTGTTTTAGTGTTTACACAAGGATTGGTAGTTTTTCAGTAGAGGAAAATGAAATTGGGAGGAAAAGTTACTTAGGCTTCCCCAAGGTAGGCTGTTTTTTGGCATTTGAAAAAAAAAGAAAAAATTGAACTGAATCTTTTTAGCTTATTCATTTGCATAGAAACAGATACAAGTTTTAATGCGAAATTTACATGCCTTTAGGTGTTGCCAAGTATGTGCTTAACTGCTCATTTGCATTAACTTTGTCTTAATGCATAACTTCTTGTTCTGTGCACGTCTCTTCTCTTGTAGACTGGACAAACTCTATTCTCTTCTGGGCTGCTGATGAACTTATTGCTTTGCACTTATTTCATATCAGTTATGGACTTGATGTCAACATGGATAGAGTGGAGGATGTTCTGATACATCAAAAACTTCTTGCATTGGCAAAGGATCCAGAGAAACGACCTGCTTGTCATATTCACTTCTTGGAGGTACTACTTCTCTATTAGGTTCAATAGCAACTCCTTTTGAACTTTTGTTTCTGACTGAAGCTAGTTTTAAGGTCAGAACTTGTTTTTTTTTTTTTTGTGTGCAAGCAAAGTGGTAGGATATCTTGATTTGACATTTGTTTGAGTCATGTTTACACAGTGATTTGATAGAAATACGAGGTAAAAATTACTTTAATATGAGGTGAGCATCTTAATTAAAGTCTTTTTTCTTTTTGGAATTTAAGAGAGGATGTTATTTTCATATCTTGACACTGGAGATGAGGGATCTTTAGATATCAAAGGTATTCGATAGTAAATTGGGCATTCCAGACCAACTATGGGGTGGGAATACAACATTATATCACACTCTTTCAATCTAAGGTTTGGTAGTAATAACATTTACACTCCTTCCATTCTAACATTGGATCACATAGAAGGTTGTTAGCTTGATGATAATTGTTTAAGATAATGGGAATGGGTGCAGTTAATGGCAAATTGAAATGCTTTCTTTGAAGGGAAATAATCATGCTAGTGGATGTTCAACTCTGAAAGTAATGCAGTTGAATTTGTTCAAACATATTCTTTAAGATTTGGAGCTTATTATCACGGGAATTTCCTTTATTGTGATCTTTAAAAATTTCTACAGATTAACTTTTCAGCTAGAGTACATTGCAACATGCTATTCTGTTTCAACAATGCGGCTAACATTCATTGTTTTCCTTCTTTTTACCTTTATTTTTCATTCTTTTACTGCTGGCAGGATCTTTGTATCAGAACAGATGACAGTGCTGATCAACATTTCATGAACATTATTTCTACTGAAAGGTCAGATTTTGAAGCAGACAATGGAGGAGCTGTGCCATCAAATAAAAGGTATTGTGGCTTATCTTAGACCTATAGCCATTTTTCTCTAAGGGCAAATTGTATCTTAAGATGAAAATGTTGGCATTTTGTGCATTGTCATTGCTGATTGTTGGAAAATTTAAAAGAAACAAGCAGCAAAGTTGAAAATGGTTAAAAGTGTTTTATTGTCTCTCAAAAAATTTATTAATCACAAAGTTTTAAATAGACATCGAAAAACAAAATTCTGCACAATATATGTAGAAGATATAACATGAATCAAAATTTTAAAAATCAGATTATTAAAAATGCTAAAAATCTAATCTAAAAGGATTGAATAATTTACTTAAATTTAAAATAACTCTAAATTAAAAAAATCTACTGCATCAATTGATGCAATCTTCCAACATGATGAGGTTTCAGCACAATAGAAATCATTGATTTGCCTATGCATCTTATCTATTTGTCATGTTTGTATGTAGAATCAAGGATTGTGCAATTGACTTTGAACCCTGCTCTAAGCTCGAGGATCTAAATTTGGATGTTAGAAAGACTTCAAAGGGTATGAAGGAAGCATATGATAGAGAGAATGCTTCAAGAAGGTATCTTAATAATGCTTTTTCAGGTTTCTCATGCTACATTTTTATTCTAGAAGTTCCAGAAGACTATTACTAATTGTTAGCTTTACAAGAAGAAGATATTTGTACATTGGGAATAGGACTGAATTTGATGCAGTGAGTTCATGATGTACATCTTATATATTTGTGAATGTCGTGGTTGTTGTTCATGATGTACATCTCTAATTTGGGCTGATTGCTAAATCATACAGCTACTATATATTCTATTATCTTGTGAGAACGTGTCTCTCATCAGATCTTCATTTTATTTTGTAGGGAAAGCGTGGTATTGAGAAGCAACCTTTTCAGCTTCCTAATTTCATTGCAGCCACTGGCATTGAGAAAATTAGACAGGTGGTTATTATGCGATTAATCTTTTACATGTTTGTGCTTCTCCATAAAAAAAAGATCTTACCATTGCTTGGACACTTTTTCTTTCTCAAACACACACATGCATATAATTTTCTTGTTGAAATGAGCAGATCCTTTAGCAAATATAATTATTCTTTGATTTCCCTTGGTAACTTTTTGTCATGCCTTTCTAGTTTAGGATTTTGGAACAATCATCCATTAAAAAAGTTTTTTTGATAGCCAGTGTACTTGCCATACTCTTTATGTGGCATTTGTTCAGTTGGATCTACTGGAGATCAAACTAAAAGATCTTGTTATTACTTATGGCTTGATAATTTACTGCATTATCTTCTTATGTAGGCTTACATTGAAAAAGAGGACAGTAAAAAGTTAAAACAGAAGCAACGTGAACGTATGCAGCCAAAGATGGGAAAAATGGATATCGACTATCAGGTTTGTCAGTTTCCTTGAATTGTTTTAAGATGATGTGGCAATTTTTTCTTCCATTTCTGTTATCCTATTAGCACAATGGGTCTATTTTTCTTTTTAGGTTCTCCATGATTCATTTTTTAAGTACAATATCTCAGGTTATTGTTACATTTTAAATGAAGTTTTATTTCTCTAGTTGCATATCATTGACAAAGAAGGTAGGTTCAGTGGGTGTTATATTACAATTGTTAGTTGTTTAGAAAGGGATAATAGCACAACAAAGAATCTTCTAGTGGCATTAAACTCTTGTTTTTTGTGAATGTGCAATGAGATTCATTCATTACTATAATCTGAATGCATCAGAATCTCCATCTATCGGGAGAAATTACGGGCATTGACAGCTTGAAGGAACATCCAAATGTACACAAAGATCAATCACAGAAACTATAATTTGTCTCTCTAATACATCCAAGCTCTAAACACACTTCAATGGTTGAGAAAACGTGTATCATATTATTCTTTTCATTTACTCTTTTTAATATTATTTGCAGGTTAATAATGATGATGCAAGTCATGATTCAATGGAAAATGATAATTGAAGATCTATATTGTTATTTTCAAGATAGATTATTTATAGTAGTGTTCTTAACACTTGTATAGTTAAATTGTAAAATATTTTATTCTATTGAAGATTAATAAAAGAATTATTTTTATCAATGTAATTAGTATTTTTTTAGATTGTGTTTAAATGTTCCAAATGTATTTATAAAGTTCTCATAAAATTAATTGATAATACAAATAGTTTCAATAAAAATCAATATTAAATTACTACGGATTTGCTACGAATCTGCGACGGATATTTGAAATCTATGACGGAATCTGCGACGGAATCTGTGACGGCAATCTGCGACGGAATCTGCGACGGAATCTGTGACGAATTTGCGACGGAAATCTGTGACGGAATCTGCGACGGAAATCTGCGACGGAAATCTGCGACGAAATCTGCGACGGCCTGTCGCAAATTGAAAATTGCGACGCCTTTTTTATTAACGGATCGTATCCGTCGCAGATCGGTAGCAGATCAGTCGCAAGACTTGATTTGCGACGGATCTGCGACGGATTCTGTCCGTCGCAGATAGCGTGTTTTTTTGTAGTGTTCAACATTGTCTTGTATTGGAACTTGATGTGCTTCTGGAACAGTGACAGGCGTAGGAACCAGAATACTGCTAGGAGCAATGATAGGAATCGACACTGAGTTTTCCTGACTCGATCCCTCCTCAAAGACAATGTTTCTAACCTTACTTCTCCCCCCAAACTCAACATCCTCAAAAAATTTTACAATTTCCGTCTCAAAAATAGATCTGGAAGTAGGATTATAAAACTTAAAACCCCGAGATCGCTCAGAATAACCAACAAAGTAGCTACTAATAGTTTTGGAGTCCAATTTTGTCTCATTAGGCCTATAAGGCCTAGCCTCAGCAGAACATCTCCAAACATGAAGGTGCTTTAGACTGGGCTTGCGTCCAGTCCAAAGCTCATAAGGTGTTTTTGTAGCTGCTTTAGTTGGTACTCTGTTAAGAAGATAGACTGCTGTCTTTAATGCTTCTCCCCACAGAGACTCAGGTAAAGAAGAATGACTAATCATACTTCTAACCATATCCATAATAGTCCTGTTACGTCTCTCAGATACACCATTCATGCTGGGTGTACCAGGCATGGTGTATTGAGGGACTATACCACAGTCCTGTAGGAAAATAGCAAATGGTCCTGGACGTTGTTCATCTGAACCGTCATATCTATCGTAGTACTCACCACCACGGTCAGATCTAACGCATTTAACCTTCTTTCCGAGTTGGTTTTCAACTTCGGCCTTATAAGATTTGAAAACGTCCAGAGACTCTGATTTCTCATGAATGAGATATAGGTACCCGTAACGTGAGTAAT
The DNA here is from genome assembly GCA_947685225.1 of Garcia nutans. Lineage (NCBI taxonomy): Eukaryota > Viridiplantae > Streptophyta > Magnoliopsida > Malpighiales > Euphorbiaceae > Garcia > Garcia nutans. The sequence continues at coordinate 14,186,093 of CANTUV010000035.1, forward strand.
CGTCTATGAATGATATGAAGTATCTTTGGCCATTCCTTGTTGCTGTAGGGAATGGACCACAGATGTCTGTATGTATCAATTCTAAGACGTTTGATGATCTGTTGGCACCTAGTCTCTTTTGTTTAGTCTGTTTGCCTTTAATACACTCAACACAGGAGTCCAAATCTGTGTAACCAAGTGTGTTTAGGATACCATCTGACACAAGACGTTCTATTTTAGATTTGGATATGTGACCCAAACGTCTGTGCCAAAGTTCAGCTGAATTATCTATATTTCGCTTCCTTTTGGTACCTATAGTACTAACTTGCAGGGTCTCATTATAAAGTTAAGTTGAAAGGGGAAGAAAACTTAATTCCCCTAAAACCTAAAATATGCATAGATCACTAGATTATTCAAATTAAATTACAAATGGCAGAATTGCATACCTGACATCATCGTATGTTGATGCTGAAGACGATTCTGGGGTTAGTCGCCTTCCAGGGGATATACACTTTAAATTTAGCGGAAGCACTACTAAAGGAACGTAATGTTCTCTCAAAAATTGTTATGTTCCCTCAGAGACCACGACCCCTTATTTATAACTGATGATGATATTTAATTTCTATTTTGGTTCTTCAACAAAACAGAAATTCTTATCGGTCTCTACACTTATAATCCTATTACGAGTAGGACACCTCAATAGTTAACAATCATAATTTAATCAAAACTTTAATTGACTATTTTAATTTGACTGCAATACATATTTAATATTTAAATATATTTAGTCCATACTTATAATTAATTAGAGGATTAATTTTATTAATATATAATTTATTTTATATGAAGTCACTCTAACACTGCAATAAGAGAGGGCAATCACATTTTAGCTGTTTACTTGCATAATACTTAGTTATACCTCCATGTTGAGCCTTGATCTCCAAAGGAGGAAAGAAGCTAAGCCAGACGGTACCATTTTATTTGTTAAACTAGAGATTTTTTTTCTTTCGGGAGTACAATATAAATTAGGGGCAAAAATTTCAAGGAAAAATTGAAATTGCACAAACGCTTTGTTTTTTTTTTATTTATAATTTCCTTGGAATGGGGGGCTTTGCAACTAGGACGCGCATCTATTTAGTTTAATTGAATTTTTAAAAAAATCTAAATAATAGCATTTTATGAGTAGGAAAATCAAATCAAAGTAATTTTTTTTAAAAAAAAAAGATCAAATTGAAAATAGTAATAGAAAAATTAAATATTGAATCAAAATAATTAGACCATGCGACATCTTAAAAAAAATAAATACATATGTTTATAAAGAGAAAAGTTGGGATTCCGGTGCATGTATTGCTACTGGAACTGGGATGATGTTTTGGCCAAGTCACCAAATTACAATAGTTACCCATTTTCCATCCGCTTTTATTATAAAGCGACATGTCGTTGGATGCAGACATCCATCCAGTTATTAACACGTAATTATTCCCATCTTTTAGAAAACGACGTCACTGAACCAAATAGGTTCCACGCAAGCACACATCACAACCCCGACCTCATGGAAAAGACGCAGACGTGGATTCATAAGCCACCACCATGGTCCTCCTCCTTAATGATCCCAAAGATTGTCGAATCACGAAACTTCTGAATTCTCTCTCTGTCCATGGCCACCATGGTGGCGCGTGCTATTCACTGCCAGCTTGGTTCACAGAAGTCGGCTGTTTTTAGGAAAGAACCTCCTGTTTCGGTTCAAGTTACATCTCCAAAAATAAAACCTGGTGAACCGGAAAATGCCAAGATTATGTTGCAGCCAAGGTTGTGTACACTGAGATCGTACGGTGATGATCGTCTGGTGTCGCCAAACCTAGAAAGGACGGCGTAGATGAGGTTTCGCCGTCTCCGTCGCCGTTTTTTGAGACGTCGGAGTATATTGAAAGTTCTAAGAAGAGTCGCAATTTTGAGATCATATCCGGCCGTCTCGCTATACTGAGTCACTGACTGTGTCTCTTTGCTAATATATTTAAGTGACGTGATGAAAGTGATCGCTGCAATTTGATTATTTGACTTTTGGACTGTCGATCAAGTCATATCTAACAGCAGATGCATATGATCAATTTAATGGGTAATCTGCACGACTTTGATCAAATTTTGTTAAACTGTTAAAGAGGTTTATAAATTTTTTGTTGATCAAAATTTATTAATTTGTAAGTAAATTTAGTTTGTATAATCTTTATAATCTCAATGGAATCGTTCAATTCAATCAATTAAAAAAATGAAGTAACCAGAAAATTTAGAAACAATGAGTGTTGATGAATTTATATTTGAACAACCATTTATCCTTTCCGACAAGTCAATTAGATATGGGTATTCTAAATTAAGCTTCATTGATTTCCTACAGATTGCTGTAACTGTGGGAACAGAGTTGGTGACTGGAAACTCTGTATTCAGAAAGATGGATTTACAAGGGATTGCTGATGCAGCTGGTGTATGCTTGGGAGCTGTAACTTGTGCTGCGATTTTCGCTTGGTTCACCAGTGCTCGCAGCAGAGTAGGTCGTATCTTAACAACAAAGTGCAGTACATTTATTGAGTCGCTAATCAATGAGATTGTTGACGGCTTGTTTTATGAAGGTGATCTTAATGACTGGTCTGATGATTCTTGAATCCATTAAAACTAAATTATAACTAGAATAAGCCAAAGAAAATAAAAGATTATCAGATACACTGTGCTACTAATTCATATTTAAAATTTACTTCAAAATTGTCGAGGGTACCTTATGTGAATGTGAGAGAATCCATTACTTCTAATATATCATGTGAGAAGTCGGATTCGCATTTTGAGGATCGCTCTATGTATATAACATAACTTAAAAGTAGAATTGTAGATTAATTGTGCTCAGCTATTGCTGAGGTTATTATTACTATGTAGGGAACATTTCAGATTGTCAGATTGTCCCAGTCATGTAAACATCAATTGTCCTATACTTTTAATTATGAAATTTTTACATTCTATTTGGTTGTTTATTGGGATTGCACAAGGTTTTTTCTTTTCAATACATTTTCTGTTTTAAGCATTCGAAAGGATATTTGAACTCAATCTATATTCTCTGGTCAAATAATGTGCTGCTAGACTCGAGGAAAGTTTCTCTTTCAATTATTGGTTGTTTGTTGTTGCATGATTATCAATATTGTCGCTCTTTGGGATGGACTAGAGATTTTATGTGGTGACACCACTACTCCAATTGTGAATCCTAATCGGAGTGGCAAGTCAAAATCATACCATTTAGACTTTTCTATTTGAAAAATAAAAAATTAATAAAAGGAAAAACAAAAAGTTTTAAAAAAAATCATCAAATTTTTTTCATTTGGAAAAAATTAAATAAAAAGCTTCTTATTATGCAAGACCATCACCATCATCATACCCAACTAACATCAACATCATCGAGAACAAGCTATCAGAGCATATTGAAATAAAGCAATTGCCAAGAGTCTATCATCACCGCTGAATAAACCAAGCTCATAAATCCAACAAAACCTATCGCCTTTCATAATAGGTTTAATATATCGGTGGCTTCATGAATTTGGCAACTTTAGTCTCTTTGCTTTCTGTATTTTTTTGTTTGCACCTAAAATAAAATTTATAAAACCATATCTGCAATAACAATTAAAATCACTGGAGAAGAGTTAGTGGAGCGGTTTCTAGGACATGGGTTGGAGATATGGAGATAGTGGAATAATTGGTGCAATAATATGGCCTATAAAAGCAGAACATAATCAACAAAGAATGGGGCATAAAACAACTCAAAAACTCACAAGGACAAAATCAATCAACTCCAAAATACTCGAGTATTCAAGAAATCAAGCTGCAAAATCTTGTCGCTACTAATTTCAATTCTCTGTTCAGTTTCAGATTTTTCTTTTTTCAGTATCAATTCATTGTTTATATGTTATTTTCATTTTATTCAACAATGATAAGTAAATAGCAGTTATTGCTCATTTCATTTCCATAGTTTGCAAATTCACTGTAGTTTCAAAATTTTTCTTGTGAAATTCAAGCAAATTGCGTTCAAGAAGCTTGACAATCAATTTCTTTTTCTTGGTCCTTTAGAGAAATTTCACATCGCTTGTTTACAGTCAATATTATTATGCATCCGGTTGAGGAATTTAATCTTCCAGCACGCCTGCAAGTTTTAAAGGCCTAGTTTATTAATTTTACAGTAAATAAATTTGGTGCGCCCAGTGAAACATATTCTGCAAGAATGTATAAAAAAAATATGAATATTAGGAAAAGAAATAATTGGGTCTCAGGACATAGAGGTTGTTGTTGTAACAGCAAGGCATACCCTAGATGGTAGAGCAAATTGAGAAGATTAGTTCTCAATATTTAGAAGTTCAAAATGCACATGCAGCGTAATAAATTAAGGAGAACTCATGTAATATCCCTGTAGTTGGTAGCAAATTTGATGATAAAACTATTGCTGAAATGTTGAAAAACATTTTGGAAGCACATAAACATATGCAGAAGTATCATGATTTGTTTGTTCAAACATTGAGTGAGAGTATACACTACAATAAAACAGGCCTATCCCAACACATAAATTGGTGTTTAGCGACACCTTTTTGTGTCGCTAAAAGCATTATCCACACAAAAATTTATGTTTCAAAAAACATCTTTAAATGCAGCGTTATCCCATAAATGGCGATGAAAAATTTTGCGAGCAAATGACTATCGACGTTTTGCTTTGCGTTGAGATTTTTATTTTTTTACAACGCAATACTAAAGTGTCAGTGATTATTGCGACATACATAAAATATTTGTAATAGTATACTGTCGATGCTTTCTATTGCGTTGAAAATTCTTACTTTACAAAGCAAAGATCAAGCATTGGAGATTGTTGGGGACAAAAATAAGCATTGGTATATTAAATTTTCGATGCTTTTATTTGCGTTGAAAAATATTATATAGTAACATAAATTCATTGCGTTGGTAAGTATTTCAGACACAACGAAAGTATTGGTAAATATAATTATTAACAACAATATTAAAAGCGCTGGTAAATATAATTTAACAACGCAAACAAATGCATTACTAATTTAATGATGTATTGAAAACATTGATAAATTATTAATTATTCATTTAAAACGTCGGAATGTTCAAATGCTATCCAAACTTACCAATGCAATAAATTGTTTTAATTGCATTTTTTTTTACTATTATTTGTGTAATTATATTTTAAATTTCATCAATATTTATTTTAGGTGACCATATTTTATAGTGTTTCAAATCATAATATTATTATAATTTTTTTCTTCCGCATAATTATAATCAATAAAAAAAATTACGAATAAAATATAATGAAATCACATTAATTGTAATATCAATTATGCAAGTTAATGCATATACTCTATCAATTCATCAGAAGGAATAAATTTAATTATTATCTCAAACTGTCAGATAAATTTATTTAAATAGTGCAAACAAATAATATATATATATATATATGAAGAAGTCACAAACATCAACTAAAAAAATATCTTATGTTCCTTTACTTAATCCAAGTAATTTCATATTTTATTGTTCAATGCAATGTCTATAAAGTTTCATCAACCTACAAAAAAAAAAAAATACAAAATGCTAACTTAAAAGAAAACAAACCTAGAAAATCATAATATAAATAAAAGAAGCAACTTATACTAAATCAATTAAAAAACAGTAGTCAAACAAGAACATTAGTATAATATCTTGTTTTTTCATTGCTTGTATGGTTTTGTTCATCTTCGTTCACAAGGTAGAATTATTGATATGAAACTGGACTCTCTCATTCAATGATGCATTTCTTTTAAAAGTACAAGGCTGAAATTCACCAACATATGTAAGATTAAAGAATTATACAAGAAAAGTATAATTTTATTCAAATTAGAAATAGTAAAATAAATAACATAGCATAGTAGCGAGTATAATTTAATTCATTGTATATCAATTTGACATATCAACAATACTAATTATCAAAAATAAAAAATTTTACCAAATAACTCAATTGTAAGACTAACAACCCCAGCTCATGCCAACACTAACTAACAATCTAGCAATGACAATCCTGCACGTCCAAGAATACTGACCAACAAGTACATTCCAACACATCCATAACACCAAATGCCATAATGACCAAAGCAGTTCTTGTAAACTTAGGCAGCCAAATATAATCAATAATACTGATATATTACAAGGGTAAGTTCATAACATACTTCACATGTTTCATTAAGAGTATGTTCCATCACTAACAAGGCATTATTATGGATAAAGAAATTCATAAAAATTTACTATACACCATTATTCATTCTCATAAATAATGATGCATAAGCTAGGAATTAGTTTAAACACATACCTGTGATGTGGATAAGCTAGAGTTTTGTTGATCTTATAAACAGACAGAATTCCCATTGTTTGCCACTTCTATTGTTTGAGCTAAAACCAACTTCTCCAATATTGAAGTTATATTACTTACTTTTTCTTCCAAGTTAGAAATATATTGCACCATCCTATCATTATCTTTCTTTGTATCCTCATTTTCTTTCTTCATATCCTCATGATGTTTCTTCAAGTGCTCATATCTCTCCTCATGCTTTTTCTTGAAGTGTTCATGCTCCTTTTGCATATTATCAAGTCTCCCCTTCAATACTAAAACTTCCTCTCCATCACTTGAACCCGTATTAGATTGAGATTTAAAAAGTTGCTTTAATGTCATTCCAAGTCCATAACCCCTCAATCGACCAACTCTTATCCATGATGTCTACGAAATGATACAAATATTGAAAAACTTAGGATTTAAATAAATAAATTAATGATATGACCTAATATACAATTAAAAATATAAATAATAAAACTGTAGCAAAACCAAAAATGTAGGCAAAATGTCAAATATTTTGTCCTTAAATAGAAAAATAGCAAGTAATTATATAATATTTAGCAAGTAGCAGTGCTAATTATTTTATTAATTAAATAAAATTCACATAGAAATTTTAACCAAAGGTACTTGTGAAAGCAACCATAAATTTCATATGTATCTAATGACAAAGGCTTTATTAAGGTTATGCAGTGTGATTGAACATTTGATAGTAATCCAGGGATTTTTTGTTTCTCACTTTGTAACTTGTGGATTTTACCATCAACTGTTCTTTAGGTATTTTAAAGTTACAACATTACTTCTAAGATGGTTTTTAGATGTTTGCTACTAAGCTTGGATTATCAGAGTACATTAATTTTTTAATTGGGATAGTTTTCTGAAAATGGTAATATAATATTTTTTTTTGTGCTGTTCATAATATTTAGATTTGCTTGCACCCCTTTATACTTTGTATGGGAGAAATTTATTAGAGTACATGAAACAAAGAGTCTGTTAAAGAGGGCTTTGCCTAGACTTACTATGGTTACACCAATTTGGTTTTTAGCTATCATCTTCCCATTTTTTGGAACTATAAATTCAACTGTTGGATCTTTTCTAGTAAGCTTCACAGTTTACATAAAAACTGGCTATTTATCAAGTTTTAGGTTTATAAGAAAGTTCAAATAAGAATAAATGCAAAACATAATAACTAAAACAACAAAGTAGAAAACAAAAAATAACAGCAAAAAACCAGCAAACAACAACAAAATATCAGCAGTAGGTGAAGGAAATAACAAAGTACAAAAAAAAAAGCCAGCAACTTACTTCAAATCCAACAATTGCAGTTAACAGTTGGACAATGAGAAAGCAATGACCAAAATATCACAGCTGAAAAAAAAATAATGTGATTACCAACCCATCATTAACCAAATAACAATATCTCAATAGTTTAGCAATTTTTTTTATAAAAATCACAAAATGCACTAAATAAATTAATATTCAAGAAGTTTTAAAAAACTAAGAAATCCAACTAAATAATTAATGGCTTGAACTTCTACTTTTCTACTTACCATATATCCTTAACTGAAATTCATATACTACCACCACGAACATGGTATATATTATTTAAAAATATTTAGAAATATTTCTTCTTTAAATTTAAGTGAAAATACATTCTAAAATTTATACACTACCATAGATTTTGGTCATTTAAATGGGGCCATACACAATTTTCCGAATTTAAATTCACAATTCAATTGTAAAATCATAAAAAATTAATTATGCCATCAAGTTTCAAATATTTAATTATTTCATGTGATCATTATTCAAATGCACCTTAGAATAGATGAAAATTTTTTTCCTAATTCAAGATCATGTCCTTATCTCTCATAAACAATAACATTAACTCTGATACATTTAAACAATTCTCACTAAATTAATTGATATCTTCTTCCTAATTTATAAAATGTTTTCTCTTTCAAATATATTATTCTTGTATAATTTCAAAGACTTGAGGAATATAAAAGTTAAAATTAATTTGGACACTGGAGTAGCAATGAATGATAACCATTAAGTCCAAATATCCAAGGCCTGTAGAGATAGAAGTATAAGTTAGAAAGAAAATAGTTTTAGTAAGTGGATTCAGCCCAATAAGTTGAGTATTTATAGCTAGCTAGGGTCAAAATTATTGAAATAATATGAAAAGATATTCTTCTTCCTATTTTTATAATAAAAAAAATAAATATCTTTTAGTTTCCAACAATATTTTATGATTTCTATTCTTGGTTATAGGAAGATTATGAGAGTTGCTCAATTAATTACCTAAGCATATATTCTTCAAATTCAAAGCAAAAGAATTAGCAAAATTATGTTGGTCATGCCTCTCTTAAAGATATCTTCAATCATGGAATTCTCAATTTGATATGTACTCTTGATGCAGAAGAGCAGCACTATCACAATCATCCAGTAAAAGTTTAAGTTGATTCACTCAAACTAGTGTTTTATGAGCTGGCCATTCTATAGTGTTTTGTAGATTTGCAAACATATCATGCATAAATAATATAACTAAGATCTAACAAATGCAATACATTACAACTATTCTTGATTGTATTCTTTTTACACTTAATTTACAAGTGTTAATTGCACACCAAAACATAGTCATGCTCTGTCTATATATTACCCTACAGTAAAAGACCAAAGAAACACAAAAACTTAGAAGGGACAAATGCAAAAGCCAACCAATATAACAGGGTATAAGAAATAGCAAGGTCAACGAAAGCAAGAATAAAACCATCCAGAGTTTTATAGCTGTGCAAAGCCACCATGATTCAATATCAAAAGTGCCAGTTACTTGTATTAATAATAATAATAATGACATGTCAGAGTGACTGGTTTCCTTACTCGTTATCGAAAGCCACCATGATTCTATATCAGAAATACTATTGGGTGATCATCTCAAATTATATACTAAACGTAGATTGGCTAATGGCGAATGTTGAATTGCAAATTTCAAAGTCAGAAACTTACTTAAAAAGAAGCTGAGATTCACTAACCGATCAAATTTAATATCCTACATGGCAGATAAACTTGCTCCAGTAGCAACTGTAGAAATAATAATAATATGCAAAACACTTTTAGTAGTGAACTGCGCTAAAACCCATCCCCACTTTGAAGAGCTCAAACCCCAGATTCAGTATATAATTCTAAAAATAAAAGTTTGTTAAGAAAAACTGATTAAATGCAAAATTTGAACTTGCTCTAATTTTGAACTATAACCCACCACGACAAATCAAATTCCAGTACAAAAATATGAATAAAAACAAAACCACGCACACATGACTCAAAAATCAGGAATGGGCAGAAATTTTAAGTATTCTTGAAACAAATCCCAGATTCTGTAAAGAATTCTGAGGAGCAAAAGTTGAACGTCCACCAAAAAAGATGTAAAATTTAAACCAACTCCAAATTTTAGCAATAACCCACCATGAGAAGATGCAATTCCAATATAGATTAAACCAGAAATACTCAAATATGACACCAAAAGAAGAAGAAGAAGTAGAAGAAGAAGAAGAAGAGACAAAAAAGAATAATAATAATAAATAAAAAAAAAGATCAAATTAACAGATTTTAAAAAGGAATTAAAAAAATTCAGTAGGAGAATAGAAAATACCTAAAAGATGTCCTTCCTCCTCAATAGATGAATGTCTCCGCCCTCCTCAATAGATGAATGTCTCCGCCGCCGCTTTATAAAGGTCGATGATGAGAAGAAAAATCTAAAAAAATCGCAAGTTTTGCAAGAGAGTTTTTAGGGTTCAATGGGATTTTTCAACTCTTGAGCGTGTACTTTGCAATTTCATAATTGGAAGAGTACATATTCAATGGTTCAATTGGAAAATTGGATTCCTTATTAAGAGTTCAATTTTTTTTTTTTCAGAATTGTCACAATTGGAGCAATTATAATGTATGTTTTAAGGGTTTTGCAAGGGTTCAATAGGAACAATTATGCTATATGTTTTTATTAATGATTAAGATAATAAATATATTTTTTTCTTGAATAAATAAAAAAAATTCATTCCCGCCCTCTTATATTAATATAAAAAAAATTCTATATAATATATAATATACTAGGAAATTACAGTAATTTTTTTAACTTTTTAATATTTGATTTTGTTTTATATAAAAGTTGCTTCCAAATGACTATAAATGTTAACAAATTTTAAAAGAAAAACAAAGCATATCATATCATTTAATTTTAAATATGGGCAAAAAAATACACAACATATTTTAAAAAGAATGTAGTTAATATTTCAAATTCTTTAAATTAATATAAATAATTATTGACACAAAAACCAACTATCGAATGTTTTTATGAAGCATTGATAATATTGTGTTAATATTGGCTAAGTCATTAAAAATATCAACACAAGGGAAAACACATTTGTAATTTATTTAAAATATCAACACTTACTTAATAATGTTGACAAATATATCTACTATTTTATTTTTGCAGACGCTATTGGAAAATCATAGGTAATTTTGCCAACACTTTAAGTTAGCATAAGAAATTATTGATATTTACATAATCTCCTCCCGATACTATTATAGAGCGTTGGCAAAATTACGTTAAAATTCGTATAAAATATAACTATGCATTTAAAAAATGTAAGTAACTAATTTAAAATGTCAACGTTAGGGAAAAATGTTAATAATCTGTTTAAAAATACCAACGCTTTTAATAAAACGTAGGTAATTTTTCCAATGCTTTATAGTAGCGTAAGAAATTATCGGCACTTACATGACTCTCTCAACACTTTCACAAAATGTTAGAAAAATTGTGTTGGGATTAATTTGAAATATAACTACGCATTAAAAAAGCGTTGGCAAGTGATTAAAAATACCAATGCAAGAAAAAAAAAGTGTTGATAATTTATTTAAAAATACCAACACTTTAAAAATAACGTCGAAATATTATTTTCATTTTTTGGCCTACGCAAGGTCAATGCTTTATGTTAGCATCGAAAAATATTGACACTTTTATAATTTTGTCAACGCTTTCATAAAGCATTGCAAAAAAAGTGTTGGGATAGGCCCTTTTTCTTGTAGTGATATAACATCTCTTTCAGTACAGATGAGCCCTATGAGCCAGAATGTTATTTCTAAGCCTCCTAAACAAAGCTTTGAGCAGCTCGGGGGCATTCCACTACTCAAGCGTTTGAAAAAGTACACCATCCATGGATGCAAGCTGGAGAAACATGCATTCCACCTTGTAAAAGAGAGGAAATTGATGACCTCCACAGGAACATATGCAATAGTAGTCGCCAAAATTATGAGCCAACATTGCCTAGTTTAACTAACTTTGAAAATCTATCTAATTGTTATAATGTTGAAGGAGGTTTTGTGCAAATAGGCATCTCAAGTAGCATTGCACTAGAAAACAACAGAGTTTTACAGCCCCCTTCATAGAAGCAAAGGCCTCTAATGCTTGTGGATGCTAAAGTTGCAAGGAAGAAAGTTATGCAAGAATTATATAGACTTGGCCTATGGCAAATTGACTGCTCTGAACTCCGCATGTTATCCCCAAAAAGGAGAGAAAGGCATAACACATTAAAAGATAGGTCTGCAAATTTTTCTTATCAAATTTGGGTGGCTAAACATTTATTACAAAACAAAGTGGTGCGAGGAAAAGAAAAAATATTGAGAAAAATCGAATTCAATTATCAAACTGGCCATCTACAGGGCCACCAACCCAAATTTGTGGTGCCTCCAGTGGTGATGCCAACCAACCAATGGCATAAGTTGCAAAATAAAGAATTTTCACAACTTTGACAAGAACTGAAAAGAGGAGACTCCTAAGGTAGAGAGATGTATAAAGAAAGCAAAAAGAGTTTGAGGGCCAGCTTAAGGAGAAAAAAATTAGAGAAAAGCTGCTGAAGACAAAGAGGATCTTAAGTCTATGGAAAGCCCAAAGGATACATAAGAAAAAGATGTTATTGAAATCCATACGACTCAGGGGATTCTCTTCACCAAATTAATGGTGAGTAGTATAATGGTGCTATTATTCAAACCATTAAGCCTTACAAAGTGCACTCGGCCACATATATGTCACCTATAAGTAAGTTTATTTATTTTGTAACAGTTATTATAAAGTTAGTTCAATTGTTTTTTAGTTTCTTTATGATTTTTTGGAAAAAGTTGGTCTTTAGGACAATTTTATAAATGATAATAATATAAATTGAAAGTAGGCTTGCGAGCCACTTTCTATCCTAAAAATAAAAAAGCCAACAAAAAGAAAATAAAGGAGACATATTGGAAGCAGTAGCAAGAGGGCCTACCATCAAATAACCTTCATTTTCAAAATCATGTACTGAGAGTTCCTATATAAAAAGGAAGAAGACTTAAGGTTGAAGGATGGGTAACTCAAGAAAGAATTGGTCGGTACTTCCAGCAAGAGTAGAAGAGGAAGAAGCCATTTGTACCTTTGTTATCCAAAAATTCAGGTTAGATTCCAATTCGTTTAATTTGTATTGAATACAAATGCATAATATTCATGGAACTGAAAATAGTCCACAACATAAATGAGGTATTTATTTGATATAAATCATTTGGCCAGTAGAATCTCATATTGAAATAAAATCACAAAAATCAATGGCCAAACCATTGAATTTTTTTTCATAAAGTATTAGCCAAATTGACTAGCTTATCTTTTGAACAAGCAAGAAATTTACACAAAATTTAAAAGCCTTGACTAAAGTTAAATTGAATCTCTAAGAGGATAGGCCAAAAATAAAAAATCCATAGAAAAATCAAGAAAATTGGCTTACTAAAGATCAACCTGTAGGGTCTCATACCAAAATATATGCCAAAAAGAGCCAATTTACCTTAAAATATTCAAATCAAAAGTAATCGCAATTTTGCTCTAAGCTAAGAAAATACCAAAATGTCCAGTAGGGTAATTCATTATCATTTTTCACAAAAAGCAAGCACATGAATTTCCATTCTCAAAGTTGGCTATTCCACAAATTATTCCACATAACGTTGGCCAAAAAGCCAAAGTTACCTCAAACATGCTCAAAGTTGTCTAAAGAAGGGGGTAAAATGGCCGAAACAGCTAAAATTATTACAAGTTACCATCATACACTCAGCCAACCATTCAAAAGCAATTCAATCATGGTCATCAATCCAAAATTCCCTTTCCACAAGCAATAATTTCAGCATTCTCAAAATTCAAAATTCACATAATGGAACATAAAGATTTTAAACATTCACCAATACAATTCCACAAACCAACAACTTAAAATTCACAAATTCTTGAATATTCATTGTCCAATTGGTTCATCAATAATCCAAATCAGTATTCAAGTTTCAATTTATTTGAATTCTCACCTGAATTCCTTGGATGATGAAGATAAACAAAATGAAATTTGCAGCTACCAAATCTAGTGAGACATCTTTTCTTTGAAGACTTGGGTTTCTTGGACAAAATCAAAATAAAAAAATGATGGAGTGGCTATCAATTGTGGTTGAGCTGCTGGATTTTTCTCCAATGAGGCTGATTTTGGTGGTAATGATGATTTTAGTGGTAATAGAGAAAGAGCTTAGATTTTTTTTTCTTTTTCTTTTCTTTCTTTTTCGATGGAAAGTTGAACAACTTTCTAGGATTTTTTGGTATAAAGAAACATTGATGTTAAAAGCTTGGATCCCTTGGGGTTTTAGGTGGAAGGAAATAGTGGCTTGATTTTTGCGAAAACTTGATTTTTTTTGCTTGATTTTTCTATAGAAATTAGGTTTCTTGATTTGGTTCTTGGTGGAAGAGGTTAATGGGTGTAGGATTTGGGCTTGAAGGAGAAAAGGAAGATGTGATTAGGTTTGAGAGTGATTTTGATGGTGAAAGAGAAGGTGGAGATGGATAAGATTCTTAATACCCATTTGAAAATTGGGCTTTTGAATAGGTTTGAAGAGTCTTGAAATAAATAGAAATTAATGCTTGAATCTAAAGATGATAATGGGTTTTGGAACATTGGATATTAATTCCAACTTTGAAATTGAAGAGAGTGTGAGTTTTGGAATTAAATCAAGCTTTGAATTTGAAAGAGGTAGTGAAAAGAAAGATGAGAGGAATAAATTTTCTGATATATCATTTGGGGATGAGTTGGAAAGATATGGGTTTGGGATTAGGTAGATACTAATATAAAGCCTGAAATTTGAAGGATGAGGTGAATTTTGGAATTAAATGGGCATTAAAAATCATTTTGTGAATTGGAAAGAGGAAAAGGAGATGAAGAGACAAGAACCAAAATGAATTTGCTATGGGAATAGTTAAGTGTGAAGCTTTGAAATTGATAGAAGGAGAATAAAAATGCACAATAGAGAGTTGTCAATAATTCTTCAAGATCTATAATAAACATGGTGTCTTTCCTCTACCTACTTTTCACTTGCACATTTTTTTCTTCATTGTTTAAAAAAAATAATTCCTCTTTTAATAAACACTACAAATAACTACTTATGGTTGGTATTTTGTTGGTTTTTGGCTATTCATTTTTAATGAAGCTATGCACCTTTATGGGTTTCATATAACTTTCAAATTTTATTGAATACCCATTTTCCAATGATTGAATTGAATTTTGTCCTATCTAGTATTAAAATTGAAAAGGTTAAATTTCTCAGTTTGTTGTTTTATCTTGGTTTGCTTACTTTTCTATTAATATTTCTTCTTACCATTATATTTCGTTTGGTTGTTTCTTAGATGTAAGCTCTTTATATAAGGGAAAATTATTCATTTGAATTGGACTAATTGCTTTTGTTTGGATTGAAAGCCGAAGATGATAATGGACTCCAAATTGTATAGTTTGTTTAGAGTCAGTATTATGGCACACTTAGTTGAGGAACTTAATCCTCTAGCATGCTAGCAAGTTTTGAAGGCCTAATTTTTTAATTTCATGGCAAACATTTTCAATTAACCACATTACCCCCTAAGAATTACATATTTCATAATTGTTTAACCCTTAATTGTCTACATGGCATAATATATGGTTTGCACTTTCAAAACGCGAGTAAATACATTTTAGTATTTTGACATGAATGCAAAATGACTATACTACCTCTTATTTAGTTAAGAAAGAGGTTCTCTCTGTGCCCTTTTTTTAAATATCACTACTTTTTTTATTTTTTACTAAAGTTCAATTCATCAAAAATTAAAATTATTTTTTATCATCATTATTAGTATAATGAATAATTTTTGAATATATAAGTAGTAAAATAATAATAATTTAAATTTAAGCTATACTTTTATTTATAAATTTATACATCAAATAATAAATATAAATAAATATACTTTAAATAAAAAATAATTTGCTCCAACCTCATATCATCACCTCTATTGTCGCTGCCCAACATCACCATCACATCCACCATCAGCAGTCAACCAAGAAAACAGTGGTGAAGAACCTAGCATCATTGCCTCCACAAACCCACCATCATGGCCTCCACAAACTACAAACCCCAAATTAAAAGAGCAAGGAGCCATAGCAAAGAAAAACAACAAAATAATTTTAAACAGAGACAAAGAAAGAGAAAGAAAACAAATTCTCCAATAAATTAAACAAAATTCCTAAATTTTTTCAAGCAACAAAGGAAAACAATGAAATAATTTTAAACAGAGACAGAGAAAAAAGTAAGAAATACAACATTGATAGAGAAAGAGCAATAGGACAAATCAATTCTTTGTTTGAGCGGAAGGTCTTGAGAAAATGAAGTTTCAAGCAGAAGGTCTTGAGAAGCTGCAAAGACTGTGAGGCGACGACGACGGTGACAACAACGACAACGGTAATGATGGTCAATGAATCATCGTTTAGCTAATGGTAAAGAAAAAGAAAGATCTTTTATGTAAAATTTAACCCATTTATTGAATCAACAAGAGGAGAAGAGGAGTTAGAGTTTCTTGACTTGGTTACTTTCATAAAAATATGCTCTCACAATTTATCCATAGTGGTGTTTTTATGGGTCGTTGAAGAAGATTAAAGACTTCTCTGGAATTTGTGTCTGAGGCATATTTTTTCATTTAATTATTTTATCATTTTATATGAATTTTATAAGAATAACTAAATATATAATACTATATTATTTTTTGTCCACTAAGTCACCGATACAACCAATAAAATTGCTGCAATAATTACCTATTGTACAAAGATATTTAATGGTTTGATGAGGTGTATGCCATGTCAAACACGTGCATCTCACGTGTTATGCTTTTGTCTTATATTGTTAAAGTGAGAATTAAATTATTAAGAAAACAATCTGAGCGGAAGAATAGTTATTTCAATTGTAGAGGGGACAAACTGATTAAAGCTGTTAAGTTGAAGGGACAAACTAGGGCTAGGGCTCGATTCTCATTAATCCTGTAGGCTTCATGCATATATGTATATACATCATTTTAGCAAATGAAAGCCACAGTTTCTTGGTTTTATACACAATTTTAATTGACATGTTATTTTTGAATATATCCTCCATTAGCATCTTGGGTTCATAATAATTGGGCTTTCAAGAGAACTCGGAGCACTTGGTATCAACAATCTCATATGAAGAGGCAATCCAAGTATATGATGTGACCAACTCAGCAAAAGAATTGGCAACTCGGGTAAAAGAGGATGTAGCAGCTAGGAATTTTGTTAATTGAAGTTTGTTGTTTGTTAGTTGATAGTTTGTTAGCCATATGTTATTCATTTTTTGCTTTATTCACATATGTATACTTGTAGTATTGTTATTTTCTCATGAGTATGCTTGAGATCTATTATAAGATTGGAAAATGTTATTAGGGGAATTATCATTAAGTAATACAAAAGATCTAATTTCCCTCTCTTTATGACTACTTTCTTTCTTCATCTTTTTCTTCTTCTACTTTGTTTTTGTTTCCATAAACACTTGGACTTTTCTTGTGGCTTCTTTTCATTTAGTAAAGAGAGTATTCTCTCTTCCATACCTTATTACAAGAAACACACTAATTACCGATAGACATTACCAATACAAAAAAGGGACAAAATACCAATACAATTTCACAAAAAGAAATGAAAATATTTTTTTTAAATAGAAATAGAATGCGGACTGAATGAAAAAATTGTCGTTAAATTTACCAATTAATAGGTGGGAATTGGTGGCACCAATAATTATAGCTTGTATATTTATTAGGAGAATGTATAAGCTGTTGGTAATTTTAGAATAAAAAATTTAGGAAGCAATTTTAGCATCATAATTTATCATGAGAACATATATTCTCTTGATAACTAATTTAATGCTGGCATATCAGAAGTCTTGACTATCGACAGATTTGTGACACTATAGGTGATTTTAGAATAAAAAATTCAAATGGCAATTTTCACACCATAATTTACCAAAAGATATATTTTCTCGGTAACTTATCTAATGTTAGCATATCAAAAATCTCAATTACCTACAAATCTGTGAAACTGTGGATAATTTTAGAATAAAAAATTCATGCGGTAATTTTAACGCCACAATTTATCGAGAGAACATATATTCTTTCAATAACTTATCTAATGCTGGTATATTAGAAGTCTCAGTTACTGACAAACATGTTTGGTTAATTTATAGAAACTATTGAGAGAATATTCATTCTCTCGGTAAATAGTAAATTCTAATGTGAAATAAGATTATAATTTACAAATAGACATTTTAATTTGTCGGTAAATGACCCTAGATATAAAATGCGACTTTCTTCTTCCTTCTCCACTTTCCTCTTCTTCTTCCATCCTACACTGTAGAAACCTCTCTCTCTCTCATAATCTTGATGGCCGATGTTTTCACCGACTATTGCAGGTATGTTTTTTATTTTTATTTTTGTTTTTTTACTTTTCTTTTATTTAAATGTTACTTTGCACTTTTAATTTTTTTCCTCTTCTATTTCTTTTCAGATTTTTCCTCTTCAATTTTCCAATTACCAGTTCGGTTATTTTTTGCTACTTTAGGTATGTTATTTTTTTTGTTTTATTTTTTAAATTTTGATTGTGTTGTTTGATTTGTATGAAACAATTGATTTGGGATTTTTTGGGGTTTTTTAAAAAATTGGTTGTTTTGTTAAATAGAAATTTTAGTATATTGTGTATTTTTATAATTAAATTTCTAATTATTCTATATTTATATTAATTTTCTGTATATTTTGCAGTTTTATTAATTTGGAATATTTACTATTTATTTTTTATTTTGTATTTTTTAGATTTGCTTAATTAGTAATTAGTGTATTAATTTCTGTAGAATAAATTTTATGTTTTTTAGATTCTGTTGGCTATATATTTGGTGTATATATATCATATTTTTTATTTATATATTGCATCTCTGTACATTTAAGGATATTTTCGTAAAAATTTGGTGTACGTATATAGTATATATGTTGTATATATACTATATATCTATACATTTAAGTATATTTGGTAAAAAGTTAGTGTATATATACAATATATTTGTTGTATATATACTATATATTTATATATTTAAGTATATTTGTTGTATAGTTAGTGTATATTTATAGTATATTTGAATATTTAAGTATATTTGTTATATATTTGGTGTATATATACAAAATATATTTGTTGTATATTTTCTGTATAATAATAAAAATCTGAATTTTTTTTCTTTTACTATGAATATTTTGATTTTTTTTTCTTTAATTTTGTGCTCCTTTTTTTTTGGTAAAAACTAGAATTTTATATAATTAACGATAAAAATTATTTTTTTAGGTAAAAATTATAATTTTTGGATAATTAGGACAAAATTTAATTTTTTTAAACTAATATAGCCATTTTTGTAAAAATTGGAGTTATAGATAATTAGGGATAAAATTTAATTTTTTAGGTAAAAAATTTAAACATTTTATTATTAGGTAATATAATTTAATATTTAGAAATTTTTCTAAAAATTAATTTTCAAGTATATATGCTATATATTTTGGATATACCTATTGTTTATATTGAATATATATGTTGTATATTTGTATATATGTATGTGTGTGCGCACGCGCTCTTTATATTAGATATATATGATGTTCACTGAATTATTCTAAAAATAGATATATATATTTTAAGTTAGGATTTTGCATAAGTTTAAAAAAATTTAATGTAAAAATAAATAATTAAAAATAAATAGTTAATCATATAATACAAATGATTAAAAAATAAATCTTTTATTAAATCCAAATATATATATTAAGTTAGGTTTTTTTTATATAAATTTAATTTCATACACTTTAAAATACTTATTATAAAAATTTAACTCCCAATATAGGATAATTTTACAGAATTATCCTAAAAAAAGATATATGTTTAAAGTTTAGGATTTTGTATAAATTTAAAAAATTTATTGTAAAAATTAACGATTAATCGTACAATACAAATAATTAAATTTAATTTCATAAAAATTAAAATAATTGTATTAACACTTTCATTACATTGAACTAGTAACTTAATTACTATATTTTTAGACATGGCTAAGCATCCAGACAATTCCTAAAATAATTGAAGAATTTCATATGTTTATTAAAACTTTCGTTACATTGAACTAATAACTTAATTGCTATATTTTTAAATATGGCTAAGCATCCAGACAATCCTTGTGTGGGCAAGTCTGACTCTTTAGTTAGACATGAGGCATCTAGCGATTAGACCTTTTGATAGGAGTGTTCAAGTAGCCCGACTAGAGTTGGGCAGGTTTAAAAAATTAGGGTTGCATTTCGGGCTTGATGGGAAAGCCCAAAGCCACATCAGGTAGGACTTTGGGCCCAATGGTAAATACCTTGGGTCGGGCAGAGAGGTATTAAAAAAATATAATTAATTAATTTTTAATTAATTATATTAATACTTATAAATAATTATATTAATTTTTATGTATAACTTTATATATAATAAAATTATAGCATTAATGACACAAAAATAACATATAAAATATAAGAAAATTAAATAAAAATTATAGTATTAATAATTATATATATATATATATATTGGGCCACTTGGGCTAGGGTCAGGCTTCGGGCAACATTTTTTTAGCTTGACAGGTTATGAGCAAGGGCCAAACCCTACCCGTGAACAGGCCTACCTTATGAGGACATGTTTAATGAAAAGCATTCCTTTTAATATACTTTGCATTAAATTTAGTCTAATTGCAAATGCATAATATCTCAAATAAGTAATATAATGATGAATAGAGTTCGTTCCCATAAGGAATATGAATTTTAAGTATCAAATAACTAAATTATTTATTATTTAAAAAATAATCTTGACTTTTAATTTCAACTAAACTAAATTGAATTAAACTAAAATTTAATTAAATTTAACTCTTTATAATTTAAAGCTTAGGATTAGACTTTTTCAATTGGTTTTCTCAAAGTATTAATCTAATTTTTATTTTATTTTATTATTGATTGAATTCTTCTAATTTAAGTTATAATATCTCTCAAGATCTAAAATTACTATTGAGATTAATTCCTTTGTTTATTCTCATGTTCACAAAAATCAATTCAACTCATTAGAATTCTTCTAATTTAAGTTATAATATCTCTCAATATCTAAAATTACTATTGAGATTAATTCCTTTGTTTATTCTCATGTTCACAAAAATTATTTCAACTCAAGATTTTTAAACAATCTCTTAAGTATTTTTCTTATCTCTAAGAAAAAAATCACTCAAAATTATTATCTTCTTAAACTAATACTATGTTTCCACTCTCGCTCAATCACATAATATTTTAGATCTAATGATTATTGGAAAGATAATTATAGCTTTAAGCATAAAGATAATAAAATAATAAAAAAGAACAATTATTGAATTAAATGAATGTAAAGTTCTCCATAAAATAACCAATTGAATTATCTAACCCTAAATAAAGGTTTAGCTACATATAACTGAAAAAAGGCAATAATTAAAATTAAAGAATAATTGAGTTTAAACATTAAAACTAAATTGAATTGTAAAGAAAACAAAAGTAGAATTAAAAAAATAGAACTTGAATTGAATGGAGCTCTTAAACTTTGCTTGAATCTCTTCAATAACTAAGCCTCCTCCTCCTCCTCTCAAAAAAAAATCTTGAAAGAATTGAAAAGCTTATGTTGAACTAATGATGCTTTGAGAATAAGGATGGAGGCTTGCTTATATAATGGTCTTGAGAACATTGAAACTCATTCGTAATAGAATTTGGAGATTTCTATACTGATTAAGAATAATCTAGGATAAATCTAGAGACTACTAATATGTTTAGGAATACAATTAAGACAAGATTTGGCATAAATTTGCAACTTACAGCTATCATTTGATTCGCACGGGCATGCATAATGTATCCCATGCCCATGAATAATTGCACCATATCAAGGCTCACAAAAACTCTTCTCAGGTAGCAGACTTTTAAGATGCATGACCGTGCAAGTTGAATTTGCATGGTTGCGGAGATCATTTTCATTTTGGACCTCTTCTGCTTCTCTTTTCTTCTTTTCGACAGTGCTAAGTTGATTTTCAAGGTGTCGTGGAAATCGAGTTGCATAGATGTGAAGATATTTTTTCTTCTATTTTCGAGTTGTCTGGGCTCTTTTTGTTTTACATCTCCCCTTTCTTCATATTTCCATTATATTTTGATCAATTTTGTTCTTTAAACTCATGTTTATAAAGCCAACTTCAAAATAAGAATTATTCTAGTTTTCACAATAAGAACTCATAAAATTCAATTAATAATAATAAAAATATCACTAGAATAATTAATAAATTATATGCAAAATAAATATAATATTATCAAATTCCCTCAAATTAGATAGTTGCTTGTCCTTAAGCAATAAGAACAACCTTTTTCACAGCAGGCCTCATTACATGTTAAATATTCTTAGGATTTTGATATACAAAAACTTAAACAATTAAAATTTCAAAATTCAATACTAAATTAAGTTTCATAACAGTACCTACTTCATCCTTCCATCCTTTATTTTAGAATTTTAGTTAATTGTAACCAAGTATTGTACTTCAGATAGACACATACCCTTGTATTCATTTAAGATTTTAATAGAGTTTAAGTAAACTCGCCTATCTTATATACATGTTTAATCAAACTTTCTGCACTAATAGACCTTACTAACTCAAGAATAATAAAAAATCATGCTTGTATTCTGGGTTGAGGCTAAAGAGATGTTAAATACTTACGAAAATGGGTTACATTCATTGTAAATATTTCTAATTGCTGATTATTTTTGTCTTCCAATACTTTTTTTTTTGTCTTTTCTTCATATTTCTTCCCTCCTTGTCTTGAAGCTTCTTTTCTTTTCTTCTTTTAAGTATGGGAATTTTATTCCATATATTTCTTTCTTTTTTGTTCTTTTACTTTTTTTTTTCTTAAACTTATTTTCTTTTGAAGTACTCAATTTAATTTTTAAAGGGTAATTCAGAACATAGGGTATATATATATATATATATATCTTAAGATTTTAAGGAAAATATATCCAAAAGAATAACTCCAATTTAGGTAGTAAATAGGCTCACTAAGAATAATAACACGCTTAATATATATTTCATTTGGCTCAAAGGGGATAACAAGTAGTAATGTTCAATTAAGGTTGATATAAGAATTTTACTCAACAAACAATACTTAAATCATATTTCTCCCAATGTAGCAAGGTTCAATTTTATCTTGAAAGTTCTTTTAAACATGTTCTAGGCTTAGGCATAATAAATCTTAAAATGAATGAAAAAGAATAGGAGCTATTTCTAAGTAACATACACAATTGACCACTTTCAACTAAAATCAAGAACTTATACATATTAAAATCCATAAAGTACAACACTTTATAAAATTTTTTCTCAAATTTCAAAATTTTAAAAAGATAAATTTAAGTATACAAATACGGTTAGCATCATAAAATCATAAATAAAGGTTGATATAAGAATTTTACTCAACAAACAATGCTTAAATCATCTTTTTCTCAACTTAGCAAGGTTCAATTTTATCTCAAAAGTTCTTTTAAACAAGTTCTAGGCTTAGGCATAATAAATCTTAAAATGAATGAAAAAGAATAAGAGCTCTTTCTAAGTAAACATACACAAATGACCACTTTCAAATAAAATCAAAAACTCATACATGTTAAAATCCATAAAATACAACACTTTACAAAATCTTCTACTCAAATTTTAAAATGTTTAAAAGATAAATTTACGTATATAAATATGGTTAGCATCATATAATCATAAATAAATATTGGCTTGTTATAAACTCAACTATTCAAGTGTAAGATTTTGAGAAAAAAATTAAATTTATTCACTATGCCATATAGATATTTAGTAAATATCCCATAAAAAGAACCTAAAAGTTCATAAAAAAAAAACTAAATAAGTTCAAAAGAGAATACAATACATTACCAAATTTTTAGGACTAAACTTCCTTAAACCTGAAGCTTATCACTGTTCTCAGTAATATAGACATAGGGTGGTGGTGAGCAGTGAGGTTGTACATGACCCATGATGTTGTTTTGATTTTGCCTCTAGTTCATCTTGTAGGAAAAATCTCTTTAAAAGTTCACATTAATCCAAGTTTGATCAAAAACAAAAATAAAAACGAAGACAAAGACAAAAGACAAAGACAAAGGCAAAGACAAAGACAAAGACAAAAATAAAAAAAATCTAAAACCAAAAATTAAAATTAAAATGAAATACTGGGTTGCCTCCCAATAAGCGCTAATTTATAGTTTTTAGCTTAATTATAGCTTTTAGTCCTCGAAGTAGAAGATCACAAATTACTTCCTTCCCCACAATGTTGCTTGCTATGTTTGGCTTGAAATTATGTTTCCCGAGCTCCTTGTACCTTTTAATTTGTAATTGTGAGTTTGTATCCAAGGCTACGTCATCAATGACTACTTTCTTGCTTCATTCCTTTTGATGTGGAGCTTTGATTAAATCAAGCTTTGAGTGGAACTTTATTTTGAAAATCTTCTTGAATTACTTCATCAAGAACACTACTTCATTGTAGAAGTAAGGTTCTTCATTGATTTTGTTATGTTGACCTCAACTTTATCATCCCTACTTTCTTCAATTTTTGGTTTAGAAGAAGAAGTTTGCAAGATTGGGGTCTTCCATGAGGAGTCTTC
The DNA here is from genome assembly GCA_947685225.1 of Garcia nutans. Classification (NCBI taxonomy): domain Eukaryota; kingdom Viridiplantae; phylum Streptophyta; class Magnoliopsida; order Malpighiales; family Euphorbiaceae; genus Garcia; species Garcia nutans. The sequence continues at coordinate 14,210,561 of CANTUV010000035.1, forward strand.
AAGCTGCATCTTGCTTCTCACAAAGATAAATTTGCAATATTCTCTTGGATTGATTTTTGGTTGGCTCAGAAGTGTCTATTGAGGGCGAGTGTTAAGGGAACTTGCGATTTGGCCTCTTGAATTTTCATATTCCTATTTTGGATTGCAATTTGCTCTACTTTTGACTCAATCTTGTCATATTGCCTCTCAATCTTGTTGAAACTTTCTAAAGTTACCCTAATAAATGTTTTAAGGCCAATTCGTAAGATGTTTTGCTTTTAGGTTGATGTACTTAGCATTGGTTTTGATTCCTTCGGAAGGGATGTTGATAGGGTACCCTTTAATTATTTTGATTTTTCTATAATAAATTTGGATAATGTATTCAACTTGGGTTGCATGTATTATCATAGAGAAGATTTTGAGGTCCATTTTAGTTACCCACAAATTGCATTTGCTCTGACCCTTGACATCTTGTAGTTTGATGATTGCCTCCACAACTTTCACAAATGCCCACAAACTACATCTATTGTTCCTCTAGTATTTGGCTTTAATCCACTATAAAAAGTTTGAATTGAAAGCCAATTTGGAATTCCATAATGAAGAAACATTTTTTTTTTTAAAGATCTTTGAATATCTCTCAAGCTTTTTATAAAGATTCGCTATTATATTTTCTCATTAATCAATAGAATTATATTAATAGATTATAATTTTAAAAAATTATTTTTTAATATCATGAATTATAATATTTTAATATAAATTATTTATTAATATTTTTAATATTAATTCCTAATATTATAATTAATATTATACTTAAAAATATTGTAAAATCCTATATAATATAAATTATTATAAATTATTTAATATTTCTAATTATTTTTTAAATTATAGATTATTAATTTATTATAAATTATAAAAAATATTTAGTAATATTTATAAATTATTGATATTAAAGATATTAATTAATAAATAATTTTAAAAAATATTATATTAATATTTTTTAAAAATTTAATTTGGCCCATTGATATTTAATTGAAGTCCAAATTGGCTTAACTAACTTAACGGTTCCATTAAAAATGTGGTCATTTTGACTAAATTTGAAAAAAAAATCAATTTAATAAAAAAAAATTATAAGGGTCAATCCAAACTTTTTTCTATAGAACATGGGCCAAATTAGACTTTTGTCCATTAGAAAAATATGCCTAAACTAATACTCAAAGATGTTTTCTAATATTTATTTATTAGGAATATGATTTTTCATATTTGTTATTTATTTTTATATTAATAAATTTATTAATTTTAAATTAACAGATAATAATTTCATTTATATTTTGTAAAATTTTAATATTTATTTTTATCCCTACAAATGAATTTGATTTTTGAATCTATATAAAAATTAAATTTAATATGATTTTGCATCAATTCAAGTTGAATTTAGTATAAATTTTAATTTAAGAGCATTTTAGTCATTTTATTATTTCTTCAATCATACCATACCATCAAACTAAATAAAAACAATTTAGGGTGCATTCGTTTTTGTTGTAGATTTTTTGTTTTTATTTTTTAAAATAAGAATCTATTTTTAATTTTTGTTTTATAATTTAATAAATTATATATCATAATTATTAAAATTTTAATTATTAAAAATAAAGAAATAAACAATTTTAAAAAAGATAGCGCTACAAACTAATTTTTGCAGTAAAAAAATTATTGATATAAAATATCTTATATAAGTAGAAAAGTTTTATTGATATATAATATATTCTTAAAATTAAAACCCTTAAAATCATATTTTATGGAATATATATTTATCCTGAAATAATTTTTATTTAATTAGAAAATTTTAAAATTTAATGATATTACGGAACTCGTTTAATTTTTTTTTACCAAAAAAAACTAAAATAAAATGCCAAATACATATGTAGCCCCTGAACTTGTCATGTTTAGTCACTTTGTCTCATGAACTTTTATTTTAACCATTTTGCCTCATGTACTTGTCTAATTTTTACTAACAGATACTTATATTAATTAATGTTGATTACTTTGCATCTTGTATTTATATATTTTATACTAAATAGATACCTCAGTGATTCGACTTAGCGAGTTTGTATTTATAAGTTAAGAAAGTACGAATTCAGGAGGTTATATGGTTAAATTGAAATTTTGAGGAGCAAAGTAATTAAACGTAACAAGTTCAGGGGCTACATATGTATTTAGCCAAAATAAAAAATAAAATAAAAAACTATCCCAAATATACCATTTAATCATATTGCCTATATCATACAATACAATAGCATGTAGTACTATAAATTAATAAACCTGTTTAAATTTTTTAATAAAATTCATGATTTTTATAGTCTATTTGATTATTATATTAATTTTTTATAAATTATAATATGAGAAGTTTTGAATTGTTTTATCAATAAATGGTTAGGTATTTAAAAAAAAGGAATAAATTAGGTTACGAGACAAAAAAAAGAAGGAAAAACTCATATAGAAGCCCATGTACTTTACGCATTTTTGATACTTAACCCTTGAACTAAAAACGTTTACTCCTTACCCCTTGAACTTTAAGTATCCTTTAGTTTAGGTCCACTTTTAACAAAAGTAACGCACATGGTAAAATCACATTAACTCTTGATGACATGGCAAATTAAGATGACTAGGAGAGAGAGGGGAGTATTAGATCCAAAACTCACAGTTTGAAATGGAGATGCAAGTTTTGAAATCACATCTTTGTACAATCCAGATGAAAGGCATGCTGTTAATTTAAGTCAATGGAGTTGTACATGTCGAGAATGAGTTTTGACATAAATTCCTTATCCCCATGCAATTTGTTGCATTTGCCACTGTGACAAGCAAGTTGAAAACTATGTTTTATATTGGTATCATACTTCCACTTATTTAAAAGGCTTATGAGCTTTCAATTCAACATGTTAAAGGAAAAAATTATGGGAACAAATCGGATTTGAAGTTGTTTTACCTCCAACAATAATGCATATGCCTGAAAGACCTGAGAAATCTAAAAGGAAAGACAAAGATAAACTAAAAAAGATTAGGAAACTTTCTAGGAAGGGTAGAATAATGACTTGTGGACTATGCAAGTCCCAAAGACATTATAGTAGAGCTTGTCCCAAAAAAGATAAGTTTCAGTTTAAAATGCAATCTCAGGTATTTAAACTACAACTTAATTTTTTTAGTTATGTTATTTTCAGTTTGGTATTTTTTAACATAGTGTTATTAAAATATTAGATATCAAATGTACAAAAAGAACATATGCTCCAAGAAGCCAGAAACCAAATGTTCCAAAAGGGATGGAAGTATGTGATTCCAAGACGCCTTGTACTGTTATAATGGCTTTGATACCTTTTACGTATTTTGGGTGAAACTAACTGGTAATATTACTATCAAAATATTTTTTAAGTCTGCAATGGAAGTTGTTTTAATTTTAAATATAATGTAAATATTTTATTATTAAGATATTTTTGAAGTCTGTAATGCAAGCTGTTTTAATTTTAAAGATAATGTAAACATTTTATTATAAAGATATTTTTTAAGTCTGCAAATTTATGGACTTATCATATTGCAAATTTATTAGACTAATATTAGATATCCATGCTTTAAGTTTAGTTGTTATGGCTCTCCTTGTTTTATTTATGGTTTTGGTTTAAAGAAATTCATCTCTTTAAGTTTGGGTTTCTGTTGGTTTTTAAAGCTATTGTGCATATTTATTTCTTTGCTGTAAATATTTATGAATGCCATAATTTTTTTTTCATTTTTCTTTAATTCACACATAATGTCATTTTAACTTAAAAAAATATTATTTTCACACGAATATTTTCAAACAACATATCAAGTGCTGTTATAATTTCTGTTAAAATATATTTAAATTGATGAATTCGTACAATATATAAGGCCAGGAGTAAATATAAAAATAAAAAATGCATAAAGCTCCTAAAAAATATTATTTTCACATGTGAATATTATAAAATAATAAAATTAAGCGTAGTTATAGTCCCCGTTAAAAATGAGCTTAAATTGATGGATTCATACAATACAGACGGTTTAATAGCAAACGTTTTGAGTTAAACATTTTGAGTTTAAGGGTTAAACGTCAAACACGCGTAAAGTTCATGGGTAAAGTTCAGGGGCTTGCACGTGGGCTTTTCCAAAAAAATTATGTTATTAGACGAAAATGGAGTGAACTTGAAAACTCTTTAAATAGCATCTGCCATGAACATGTGATTCCGTATCCATCTCTCATGGATACTGTTCCTGTTCGTTCTTTTTTTAGCGGAAGAACAGTTCTCTTCTGTTATCATTTTCCTTGCCGATAATCACTATTGTAACTTGCATTTCTTTCTCTTTTATCTTTATGCTTATTCATGGCGCTCCTTAGCTCTCTCTCTCTTCTTCCTTCTTCTCTTTTCCATCGCACGCTTTATCCCTTTTCTTCACCACCTTCTTCAATTTCCTCCCCCCTGGCCAAGCCCCAAACTTGCTATTCTACTCTCAATTTGAAAGCTGACGCCGTGTCTTCGCCTTCTCTCGTCAGCGTCCGCGTCGGCGAGGATTTGCCCTCTGATTACGGCCAATGGTTACCTAAACTCGATCTGACTCATTGGAGAAGAGCTGGCATTTTGCTTCATCCGACGTCGTTTCGAGGTCCTTGCGGTATTGGGGATCTTGGAGATGAAGCTTTTCGGTTCATTGATTGGCTTCATGATGCTGGTTGCTCTGTTTGGCAGGTTTGATCATAGCAAAATTTGAAAATTACAAAAAAAAAATAACATTTTATAGGTAAATGAATTTATAGTTCTTGTTATTATGCAGGTTCTTCCTTTTGTGCCTCCTGATGAAGAAGGATCACCGTACTCAGGACAGGTGACATTTCATTCTAATATTGTATTTTCTTCTTATCTGAAGTATGAATACAATGCAATTTTTTCTTTTTTTAGAAAAGGCTGCTCAATGATGCAAAAATTTAACACGATTTAATGAAAACTATTCAATAGATTTGATAAATTAGTTGGTTGTATGGTTCATAAAATATTTATACATGGGGTGGTGTTTATCTTTAATATAAATTTGTTTTTAGGATGCAAATTGTGGTAATACGATATTAATCTCTCTTGAAAAGCTTGTGAAGGATGGTTTATTGTCAAAGGATGAGCTTCTGATCCAGTGTAAGGAATTTTTATTTATATGAGAATCGTTTCGTGAGCTTAATGACATGGTGTTTACTGTTTCCTGTATTTACCTTAACTACTGTTGTCTTCTTGTGTCATTTGTGCAGAGCCTCTGATCGTGTGAATTTTGCTGCTGTTGTTGAGCTAAAGGATCCCTTGGTAGCTATGGTAATTTACATTCTTGCAGGTTTTTCTGGTGCATTGTCTTGTAAGTTATCTGCATCTAAATCACAGGGCAGTCGTTTTATGTGTGCTCTACGGTTAGGCTTGCCTGTCTTGAAATTTTTATTTTTAATTAACTCGAAAAGGATCAAATATCAAAGGAGTGCAAGGATACTATATAAATAGGGATTTTTAATTTTAATTGCATATGTTTCTTTGTTTATTTCCTTGCCTTTGTTGGATAGTGATGTTTCGGTTAACAGGTTTATTTGTCTAGTCTTCTGAAGCTAGATTGTACACTCTGTCACCCAGTCCTGGAGCATTTTGTTTCTTACTTTTAGAGGTTTGGATGTTGTGTAATTGTCAATCTTTTTGGATATATGTCTAAATTACATATGATCGAGAGTTTCAACTAGAGGGAAAGTTTTTGATGCTGAAACATTTCACCAAATTGATTCCTTTTAAATACTTCAGTATCTAGTTTTCATTCTTTGGCCAAAGTATCTTATGTCAGTCCTCTCTTAGGCTGCAGAGAGACTTATCCTGAGTGAGGGTGAGCTTAAAAGTCAGCTTGAAGGTTTCCGCAAAGACCCTAATATATTAGGTAAGATTTATATTGTCTTAAACTGTTATAATGTCATTTACTCGTGGTAATAAAATTCTAGTTACTTGTTAATCATATACATTTCTATTATTGGTATTACCACTAATACCTGCTGCTTTAGTTTTGGATATGATGGACAGATTAAGACCTTCTGTAAGAAGGTCTATAACACAAATAGGCTCAACTAAGGTGTCCTTCTTGAATTATCTTCATGTACATTTATGCGTGACTTACAATAAGTTTCTTTGTAATGTTAATTGAACATTCTTCAGAATTGATCTGCCAAGGGGTTACTAGGTTTAGAGTTTCTGCTTTGATTTATTTTGCTATAAATGTGATCTGTTCAAATCACTGGCTGCACTATTTTGAAATGGTTCATGCAGTATCAAGTTTTCTTCAGTTTGGAATTTACTGCAGAAAGAACCTTAAGAGGAAAAGTGTTGAGAGAATCCTGGCGAGAATTAACATGAAAGAGGGAGCAATTAAAGCAGGGAGCAATTAAAGCTTTGTCAATGATTCTTCCTCCTACCTCTCTAGTGTCTCTTCTAAACTAGAGTTGGAATAGTGAAATAGGTTTTGGTTGTTCAGTGGACATAGCTTATGGATTTAAGCATAAACTGGTGGTCAAAGTTACTTGATTTATATTTTTGTGGAGGGCCTTCTAGTTAATAATGTTTGTCGTACTCAAGTGTAACAATTAGGAAGGTATGAATTTAGGGAAGAATTATGGACTCGAAGAGATCTTTTTGTATCTAAATGGAAGAGCAGCACTATTTTTAGGCATTGTGGAAGCAAGAAACATGAGAGCTTTTGTAGGGAGGAGGGATCTCTTGCAATTTTTGCATGCATCAAAATTTTTATTTCTGATCTTCTGGGTATCCCTCTCTTCTCTCTATATCTCTCATCTTTGTTTGGGCTTTGGGAGTAGCAATGTATATGGACTTTATAGATTCAATGTTAAGTGTATGGTTTGCTTGTAGATGAGTTTTCACTTTTGTGGTGCTAATTGGAATTATTTTACAGCAATAAGGAAATTGATATAACATGCATAATTTCTTAATCATACCTTTATCTGTCATTTGTTTTATGTAGCAGAGCAAAGTATGGGCTACATTCTTTTGTTTCCTTCATAGTAATTCTATTCATGATCTTGTAGGTTGGCTTGAAGATGCAGCTTATTTTGCTGCTATTGACGATGCTTTAAATACCTTGAATTGGTATGATTGGCCTGAACCTTTGAAAACCGCCATCTTGCAGCCTTGGAGGACATTTACCAAAGCAAAAAAAATTTTGTAAGATCTGGATAAACCTCCCCTCCTTTTTCATATATCAACTCCTTGTTCATGCCCTTCATATCAGAACCCTTATGATTTGGGCCAACCTACACAGATAGAAATGTTCATCGCCCAACAGTTCTTGTTCCAAGGGCAGTGGCAGAAAGTGCGCAACTATGCACGGGAGAAGGGAATTAGTATAATGGATGCCAATTTACGTAGGTTATCACAGTGCTGATGTTTGGGCAAATAAGAAACATTTTTTGTTGGTAAGCAGCTCCTTTGCAGATTTGAGAATTGTTGCTTATCTTACATATATTTCCTTTGCTTTCTTTCCTTATTAATTTACCATCAGGTGATTATGGCGTTGCCTTTACTAATTTTTATATTTTTCTTCCAGAACAGGAATGGCTTTCCTCTTTTAGTTAGTGGTGTTCCTCCTGATGCATTCAGTGAAACTGGTCAATCGTGGGGCAGGTTTGTGCGTGAATCTCATTACTCATCAACTGCAAATATGCACCTTCTTTAGACTTGTAAGGAGGCCAGATATGACTCCGCTAGTACTATTTTGGACTTTTTTCTGAAGTTGATGGAAGGTCTGCCTAGAACACTATATTCCTCTTCTTTTTATTTATTTGTTTATTTATACTATCGAGGCTCTATGGTGTTTCTTGAAATGTGCTTGTTATTTGATATTTACATTTATAGTCCTTTTAGAGTCAGGAGATTTACAGCAATTGCACAGGGCAATAGCTGTAGGTCTTGTAGGCCTTCTTGCGTGTGTGAACGATTATCCATGTAGAAAAAGCACTCTCTGGAATTGATTGTAGCTTTCTGTATTCACTTGGATAGATTTTGTTATTCTAAGCGCTGGGCAAATAGGTATCTAATATTTAAGATGCTCTATGCTTCTTTATATCATAATTCTCTTGCTTGATGGTATTGCTTGTGCATCAATTGACAAGCAATATTTTATCTTAATATATTGGTCAACTCTCAAATATAATTTGTGATGTAAAACCAGGGATCAAAAACAAGGCACCAAGCCTTTCAAATCAATTTCTTACTATTCCATTCTCAGAACTAATGAAAAAAAAATGGTTTATATAGGTTTTTATGATACCAAAACACTAGAGGCCTGTTTAGTTGTGAAAAATATTTTCCATTTTCATTTTCTAGTTTTGTTTTCTTTTTCTTGATTTTTAAAATTTTTTATTTTCTAACTACTTTTGAAGTGAAAATTGGAAAATTGAGAAACATGTTAATTTAATCTTATTTTCTATTTTCTATTTTCCATTTTTATATAATATTTAAATAATATTTAAATACTTTTATACCAAAATAAAATAAATAAAAAATTTCATAACCCAACAAAACCTTAATCCTAAGTTAATTGGAGTCAGTTATATGAATTTTTTTTTTTTCACTCGGAGCAATTATGGGCCACATCTTCGGGGAGATGTAAAGCCATAAGATCATGTTGAATCACTTTTATCCAGGTTAATTTAGGTCTACCATTGCCTCTTTTGGCTATATCTACCTTAACTTTTGTTCAATTTTTTCGACAGCTGCATCGCTAGATCTTTGTTTCACATGCTCAAACTGCCTCAATTTATGTTCTCTTATTTTACCTTTAATGGATGTTACCTTCATATTTTCTTTAATTCACTCATTACAGATTCTATCTATCATAACATGTCCATACATCCATCTTAATATTCTCATTTTAGCAACATACAACTTGCTCTATGTATTGTCTTTTCAATGCCTAACACTCGCTACCGTATATCAAAGTAGGCCGTATTGCAGTGCGGTAAAATTTATTTTTCAATCTAATTGGCATCTTCTGGTAATATAAAACTTCTGTGACACTCATCCACTTCATCCAACTTGTTTGAATCCTATGACTAACGTCTTTTTGAAGAATTGAGCCAAGATACTTAAAATAAGTGTTATCACTCTGTTCAAAGTAACTTTGCTCTTTTTTCTAGTCATATTACTAAACCTACAATGCATATACTTAGTTTTAGTTCTACTAACTTAAAACCCTTGTATTTCAAAGTGTTTCTCCACAGCTCCAGCTTGCTACTTACTCCTGCTTGAGTCTCATCTATTAACATAATATTATCTGTGAACATTATACAACATGAGATATCATCCTGTATATGTCTTGTAAGCTCATCTATAATCAAGGTAAAGAGATAAGTGACTCAAAGCTGAACTTTGGTATAACCCAACAAAAATAGAAAAATTCGTAGTACATCCTCCAACTGTACGGACGCTCATAATAGCTCCATCATACATATTCTTCAAGACTTGGATGTGTTTAATTGATACATTTTTGCGCTCTAGGATCCACATAAACTTATCTAGGAACTCTATCATAAGCTTTCTCTAAGTCAATGAAAATCATATGTAAATTTTAAATTTTTCTTCATTTCTTTGTACTTCTCTATCAAATCAATAATAAGAAAGATTGCTTTAATAGTTGATTGACTTGGCATAAATCCAAATTGATTTGGAGTGTCCAAAAGTAGACGGCGTTCCACAATTCCTTCCCTTAATTTCATTGTGTGACTATTAAACTTTGTACCTCTATAATTCAAACAACTTTGAATATCTCCCTTGTTCTTAAATATCGGTACAAAACTGCTCTGTATCCGTTCAGTTGGCATTTTCTTTTTTACTTAGAATCTTAATAAATAAAATAGTCAACCACACAACTCCCATATATTCAAGACATGTCCAAACTCAATGGGGATTACTTTTAAATCACAGGCTTTGTTAATTTTCATTCTCTTCAAGGCTTCCTTAACTTCAGAAAATTGTTTCCGTCCAGTATACTTCACATTTTTCTCGGTTGTATCATCAAATCCTCATTATTTTTACTACGATTATCATTAAGAAGATCCTCAAAATAATTTCTCCACCTTTATTTGATATATTTTTTTTGAACCAAAACTCAATTCTTTTCATCTTTGATGCACTTAACCTAGTTCAAATCTCGGCATTTTCTTTCTCTCATTTTAGCCAATTTATATATAGTCTTTTCCTATTTCTTTGTCCCAAGTTTCTTATACATTTTTTTATAAATATTATGCTCTTGCTTGGCTAATTATCTTTTTAGCCTCTTTTTGTTGTTTGCTTGCATTGCTCAAAAGCTTCGCTGTCACTACACCCAAACAATTTTTTATACTATTCCCTTTTACTTTTAAAAGCCTTTTGCACTTCCTCACTCCACTACAAAGACTCCTCGGAAAGATGACTATATCTTTTAAATTCACCAAGTATCTTTTTAGCTACTCTTTTAATTGTTATGGACATGTCCACCAACAAGTCACTTGGGAACATATTCCTATTAACATCCCAAACTTCAGTTTTGACCAACTAATCCTTAAACATCGTATATTTTGCCCTTTTTAAAGTCCACTTAATATTGGTAACTCAGTTCCTTTTAGCTCTGCTTTCCAACCTCTTAATCTTGACATCCAAAACTAGTAACATATGTTGAGCGGTCAAAGCCTCGCCTGAGATAACATTGCAATCCTTAAAAAGATTTTGATTAGCTTTTTTTGTGAGTATGAAGTCAATCTAGCTTATATTTTGCCTATTTTTAAAGGTTACTAGATGAAATTCTCTTTTTATAAAGTGAGTATTTGTCAGTGTTAAATTATAGGTCATGGCAAACTCAAGGATATTCTCTCTTTTTTAGTATTGAAATCATATCCTCCATGCACATTCTTGAATCCTATTTTGTCCCTTCCAACGCGTCCATTGGAGTCCCCCTTATAAAAATATTCTCATCGTTTGGAATTCCTTGCATAATTTTATCCATTATTTTACCAAAATTTTTGTTTGCTCTCTCCATCCAATTCAACTTAAGGAGCATATGCATTGACTATATTGATGGTCTCTTTCTGTATAACCAGTTTGTTGAAATGATCATATTTCCCACTCTTTTCACGACTATCACAACCTTCTTTAGATACTGATCCAAAATTATTTCTCCTCAATTCTTATTTTTGTATGTTCCTGCATACCTCAATTTATATCTTGTATTATCAATTTCTTTCCTCTTTTAGTCTTTTAAATGCATGCGACATTGACCTTCTTTCTCTTCATTATATCTACAAGTTCCCTCAACTTACTTATAAGAGATCCAACATTCTAAATACCTATTCTGATTTTACTTTCTATTTGTTTTCTCTTATGTCTCCGCTTCTAAAAGTCTCTACTATCATCTAAACCTGTACCGCCCGTACTTTGGATTAATTTTTTTACCCACATTTGTCCTTGATTTGAAAACTCTTGCTTATTTAGTACCTCATCCAGGAGCTGATATAGCGTATCGCATTCGAAAAACGCTTTACACTCTGCCTATTTCTCACTATACTCGAGTTTCGATGTAGCGTGTCGCAAATAGATAACACCTCAACATTTATATCATATGAATCCATATCATGAAATGTAATAAAGTTTTTATATTGGTTGTTACCTATCGTAAACCTCATTTACCCAGGCTTAGGACTGGCTATGCACAAAAATATAAATAAATAAAAAATTCATAATCTAAATATTTATATATTATTTTTTTTTCAAATTAAAATTGAAATCATAATTAAGCAATATTTTTAAATAAAATAAAAACTTTTGAATTATTATAAGATCAACCTGAAAATATTCTCAAAATTTAAAATCTAATATAATCAAATAAAATAAATGAATTCAAATAAAAAAATATTTTAAAGTGGGAAGAATCAAAATATAAAAGGAGTAAAAATAAAAAAGTAGTTTGGATCAAAGTGGGAAACATATATTGATAATTTTTTAGGACTTCGTATTTTCCATTTTGAAAACAATTAAAAGCAGCTTTCTAAAACTCTACTAATAGCTAATAAATACAGAAAATTATTTTCTAATATTTCATATGGAAAATATTTCTCATTAAACGATAAACTCTATTTTCCCTTTATGTTTGGAAAAGTTTCTAGAAAATATGAGTTTTTTCCACAACTAAACAATCCCCTAGATATCCCAATTTGAAAGTTAGATGAGAAAACTGAAACCCATAACTCAACAACAGTAATTCCTAAATCTTATTTTCGTTTTCCTTAATTGCATCACTTTGTTTGACATGAAGCCCTCTCTATGAGGATATTCATGGTGGATACGTCGCTTATGCCGAGCTCAAGATTAGAGGCTTTACTGGCTTTTGGGCTGTTCCTTCCAGTATGAGAATCTTCAATTTCAATTGATTGATTTGATGTTTTATTGAACATTGAAGTCATGCTAATAGATTGCATTATCATGCAGATGCAAAAATTGTAATGATTGGAAAGTGGAAGGTCTGCTTTTTACAACTCAAATTGAAGTGTAATTTTTGGTAAATTTTCCTTGCATCCATTCTATATATTATTTTGATGGCAGTAGGCTGGACCTGGGAAATCCCTATTTGATGCCATCTCCAGAGCTTTTGGCAAGATCAACATAATAGGAGAAGATTTGGTATGTTTCACGGGAAAGGGTGCACAGAACTTTTTGTTCCCTTTTTTCTTATAGGATTGCTGTGGAGCAATGTTGTCTCTCATTAGTTCTAGAATTACTAAAACGCTATAATGTGGACACAAGGCTGATCTAATTTGAACTTGATATCTTCTTTTTTACTTGAATCATTTCCACTTGCCAAAGTTTTTCTCGAAGATGCATCTTTGAAGTTTAAGAAATAGCTACTGGCATTTAAGAACAATGAAAAACCATTGATCATGAATGCACTACTTCAACATATTTTATTTTTGCTAAAGATCTGATAATTTGATTTAAATAAAATTTGCCTGGTTTTCATTATTCATTCATAAAATTTGGATATTTATGCACAAACTTTTGCAACCTTTTTTTCTGATAGAACTTGGTTAAATACCTTATTTGAGTTCTACAAGTTAAATTCTTTGAGAAATAATTACTTAATGTTATATGAATGGTTAAAAACAACTTAATTGGTTCAATGATTGAAGTACAAGAAGATGCTGTTTGGCCTGGTTGGCATTTCTATCCTCTATTGGATTGTTGTTATTGTTTTATTGATTCACTGTTTGAAGGCTTTTTTTTTTCATTGGCGTATAATTTTGTACTGTAAGGAGATTGCCATTGAGCTAGACTATGGCCTTACATGGATAGTGTTAGATTAGGAATTGGATTAGTAATTGGAATTGGTTAAATATAATGGTAGGGAAGAATTTTAAGAAAGATACAGAAAGTATGGAATTAGACGGCAAAGGGGAGAAATCAGAGGTGGAGAGTAGAGGACACAAAGAAGAGAAAAGAATAAAGAGAGAAAAAAGAATTTGACTACTTCATTCACTTGAATAGCCTCAATACAAAGACTCGTGCGCATAAATTTTTTTTTTTCTTTTTTCCTAAGTAATTGTATCAGAATTTGTTTTCTACTACTAGCTCACCCAAATTAGTTACAAATTCTCTTCTTTTGTCTTTTACTTTCTGTATTCTTTTTTCTTTCGTACGTAACAATTCCCTTCCCTTTAAACCATTATTATCCCCAAGAATGGACCAAATCTGGAAATTGGCCTTGAATGTAAGAGATATCTTCCCAAGTTGAATCTACTGTTGGCAGGTTCATCCACTTGATAAGGACTTGATGAGCATGCTGGTTGTCTCTTCAAACAACTCTGGAATTCAGGACTTTCTTAGGAGCTGTAATGAATTGGTTTTGAAACATAGTTGGTAAATCATTGGCACCACATTAGTTCCTAGCTTCTTCAAAAGGGCAACATGGAAAATTGGGTGGATTTTAGAATATGGCGGTAATTTTAGCTTTTAGGCAACTGGCCCAATTTTCTCTAGGATCTCATATGAACCATAGAATTTTGCTGCAAGCTGTAAATGCCTCCTAATAGCAATAGAGGATGGCCGATATGGTTGCAGCTTCAAGTAAACCAAATCCCCCGCCTTGAATTCCCCTTTTGTCCTATGTAAATCAGCATATTGTTTCATTTTATTTTTGGAGTGTTGGAGCTGTTCCTCTCTATTCTCTTCTTTCTTTCATACATAACAGATAGCTGTATTGCTAATTACAATTTCATCACAACTATGAAAGGAACTTTGTGGAAGAAATTTACATATCTTTGGTCACTTCTTGCATTCTTGTTAATATACTTTTGTATTCTTGTGACATTTCAGGGAGTTATCAGTGAGGATGTTGTGCAGCTCAGGAAATATATTGGTGCTCCTGGAATGGCTGTCCTTCAGTTTGGTAATCGTTTATCTTTGATGTTTAATGCAATTGATCATAAATGCTTTCTGTACGCGGTCACCTTGATGTTTGTATGGTGTAGTCCTGTAGTTACATGTATTTTCTTAGTCCAGGTTTTGGAAGTGATGCAGCTAACCCTCATTTACCTCACAACCATAAAGCCAATCAAGTTGTATACACTGGAACCCATGACAATGACACGGTAAAAAAATTGCCTGTGACTTGGAATTCCATCTCTGGCTGTGACTTTGGTATCTTTAGATGATCAATTAGACTGTAAATGATATATAGCAATCTGATATTTTATAGTTTACAAACGGGAGTTCTAGTATATTTATTTCGTTTAGTTTCAAGTACTCGTTTTCAGATGTTAACATCTGTTGCCTGCTGACAATTGATTGTAACTGACAGATTCGAGGCTGGTGGGACAATTTGAAGCAGTGGGAGAAGTCAAATGTGAGTTTTTTTTTGATAGTTTGACTTGCTCATCATGTAAATTTGAATGCAAGACGATTTTTTGCTCCACTATTATGGTTTATTTGTAGGAGATTTTGTTAATGCAGGTGCTGAGTTATCTTGCAATTACCGAAGATGATATTCCATGGTCACTCATCCAAGCTGCGCTTTCTTCAGTGGCCCTAACTACAGTGATACCCCTGCAAGATATTCTTGGACTGGGGAATTCTGCCAGGATGAACATTCCTGCAACTGAGGTAAGGATATCTTCATAGATAGATGCACAATAAATGGGTAATAGACTATCATAGGGCTCAAACCCACTGGAAAATTTCTGGACTCTATACTTGGTTCAATGCTTCCAGCTCCACTCACGGCTAGATTAGGCATTGTAAATTTTACTGAGGCTTAGTCACAAAACAGCTAAATTGAAATTTCTGAGTTATTTTAGTAGGCTGCAAAATGACTTTTCTGCTCACCATACAATGGGCCCAATTGTTCTCGCTTTGCTAAACATTTAGATTTTTCATGTATTAGCCTTCTTTCTTGCCCACTAGCATATATAGCTTGCATTTTTTCTTCTTATCCTAGACATATAATTGACAATGTCAATCTGATTCCAGTGCTTTGCTAATCTACCTCCACAAATATACTGAGCCCAATTGTTCTCGCTTTGCTAAAAATCTAGATTTTTCATGTGTTAGCCTTCTTTCTTGCTCACTAGCATATATAGCTGGCATTTTTTTTTTCTATCCTACACATATAATTGACAATGTCAATCTGATTCCAGTGCTTTGCTAATCTACCTCCACAAATATACTGTAGGTGAAGCTATAAGTCTGGATATTGAGGAGTGCACCTCCCACCTTTATCATGTCAATTTTTTGGCTTTAACTAGTTGAAGAATTAGCTACTTAATTGCATTTTAAGCTTATGTCAGTCTACTTTCACGCTAATAAGAAAAATATTTTGTTAATTTTTGATTGCAGTCTGGAAATTGGGGTTGGCGGATACCTTCTTCTATGACTTTTGATCATATGGAGAAAGAAGCAAAAAGGCTTAGAAATTTGCTTTCAATGTACGGGCGGCTGTAGATGAGAAAAATCAAAGCTAAGCTGAGACTTTCTTAGACCCTAGATTTTGCTTTCACGGGTTTAACGTTATGCTGAGATTCAGTTGTTATAACACTTAACTGGACACGTTTGCCTTCCCTTTTTAGGCCTAATAAATAAATTTGTTAATGTCTATTGCTTTCTTGTTTTTTGTTTTTTAATTTTTTGTACTTAAAATAAGGGATGTACTTTGAATTTTGTCCAATCAGTTGATGAATAACAGAATAAATACGTAATCCTATATCTCTTCATGCCAAATGTGTAATTGGCATTTAGAAATTTACCAAATGGACGTTAAACATGAAAAATCCTAGGAAGTTCAAAATTAAATCCAATTTGGAAAAACATGAAAGAGCTTGAGTTAGGATTTTTTACCTTTCTTGATGACTTTGGTGGTGACGGCCTAAGCGTATGATCGGAATTGAAATTCCACATTAAGCTAGGACTTATTGCTAAAGAAGCAATAAGCTTGGATTGGTTTAAGGAAAACATAAACCAAGGGGACTAATGTATAGTTAAGTTGAATGGATGTAAAAAAATGAGTTAAGAAAAATCAACCTTACACCTAGGTTTATCAAGTTAAACTTAATTTTCAATCTTAGATTTATGTTTTATCAAGTTAAAATCTCAAATCAATCTTAGACTCAGATTTATCAAGTTAAACTTAATTTTTAACCTTAGACTTAAGTTTTATTAAGTTAAAACCTAATATCAACTTTAAAAATTAAGTTTATTAGTTAAATCTAAAAATTGAACTTAGACTTAAGTTTTATCAAGTTAAAACTTAAAATCAACTTAAACTTAGGCTCACATAGCTTAGGTTAAAACTCCTCATTTTGAGTTCAAATCCAACTATTGCATGATAGCTAGAATTGCATGGGTTTTAATTCCTATTCCAATAAGATATGCAGACCTACTTGGAATTTCACTTCAAATATCAAGTCCACCTTTGCAAAAAGAAAAACTTATTTCCTTTTTCTTTATGAACTTTATTTGCTTTCTTTAATTGTTTTTTGGAAAATGCGTACTCAACTTAGAATCTATAAGGTTAGAATTAAGATCCAAAAAATTAAATTTAGTTCCTGCACTTTACTTTCCTGTTATGGTTGAATGTATGGATATGTTTTAATTAAGTTTTAATTATCATATTATAATTGTCATTATATGAAATTAATATTAAGTTCTAATTTAATCAAAGACCGAATTTCATTTACTTAATATAAGTCTAAACCTAACACTCAAATCTATTCTTTGGTTCGAGGCCAGTGATTTTTATTCATAGGATAAAATTGGACTAAGTTTTATGGTTTTTTTTAATAATTTTTTTCCAAAATAAATTTAAGTGGCGACTCAAAATTATTTTAAAAAAAACCATTTTAAATTGAATTGAGCATAGCCTACATCGACAGAGTGATTTCAACATTTTTCATAAGACTTTGTCCAATTTTTCAATACTTCGGCTGCCATCATTTGGTGGGTCAGGCACGGTGCTCAGTTAGAGCCTCACACAAACGAAAGTGATTTTTAACTTTTTCTTGTTTTATTTTTTGTTTTTATATATTTTATTTATATATTTTATTTCATAAAAAATTTTATTTTTCTCATATTCTCATTATATACACAAAATACATAAATGTATGCATAACATATATATATATATATATAAAAGATAAATATATACACAACATATATAAAATATACACACAATAAACATAAATATATATACAACATACAACAAACATACATGCAATATCTACATAATATTTCCAAAATTTATTTAATATTTTTTAACCTTATTTTTCTATTTTTATATACACAATATATACACACTATACATATAACATACACATAATATACACAATAAATAAATAAATATACACATCTGCTGACATATTCAAATATACACATAACATACATACAACATCTATACAACATCTATGCAATAAACTTCATTTTTATATATATAATATGTAAAATTTATTTAAAAATAAATTAAATAATTTTTATTAATATATTTTTATATATTTTACTTTATATATTTTTTTGTAAGTTTTATTTCTTATTTGCAATTAAAATTAAAATTTTTCCTTCATAAAAAATTAATACATTTTATACGTTGAAAATGTAATTAAATATTAATTTTTATTATTTTATTAGAATATATTTATTTAATAATAAAAATTTAAAAAAAAATAAAAATTGAATTAAAATATTATTCGTAGTGAGAGAGTTGATATTTTTGGAAAAAAAAACTTTATTTTAGTGAAGAGTAAGATACTTTTGAGAATTTGATCCGACATTTTATAAAAGTATAAATATTTTTTTATAGTATTTATGAAAATATTGATATATTTTGTAAAAATCCTTTTATCTTGACTTATCATATTATTTTATTTTGGCCTGCATGTTATATTCATGTTGCCTTTAAATTTGTATGAATTTCAAACTCTTGGGTTTTCAAATATTCTTTTTTAAAATTATTATGAATTTATTTAAAATTTAAAAAGTGGGATATTGTGATGAATTACAAATGGATAATAAATTTCCAAATATGTTAATTTAGATTAAAATAAATTGAATATTGTAAGTGATATCGCATCATATTACAATAAGAAACCCACTCCCTATAAATTGACCATCAATTGTCAATTTGGACTTAATAACTCACAGAATGATTAATAATAGAGGAAATTATACCCTATACTTTTTTTAATTTATGTTTTTTATGTTTTTTTATTTTTTTAGTTTTTAGTTTTATACTGCATGTTTTTTTTCTAAGATATGACACTTTTTTTTCCTTTCATATATTTTATTCACAGTTCCTTCGATATATTTTCCTCTTCCTCTTCCTTTCCCTTTTATTTCTTTTCTTTATCTTTCATTTAGTCATCCATTTATTTTCTTTTATCCACGTTAAATCTTCATGGTCTAGAGCTTCTTATTGCTATGAGAGAAACCTAACTAAAAATAGTAAGAGAACATCAAACATCACTAATGTAGCAAATCTTCCATATATAGAAACTTGATTTGATTTGTTACATAAGTGATCTGTAAATCTTAAATGTAACTCTATAGAAAATGTGAAATTTGATTTGATTTGCGTTTGCAAACATTTTTGTATTTTTTTTGTTTTAATTTTTTTGTTTTTCAATTGTATTGTTAAAGGTTTTGTTATTTTTCATTGAAAATGCATTTTACATATTTGAGTTCTATGAGGTACCCAATGACATTAAGCTGACATGGATCATAGGACCGTCGCACCTCCAAAACCGAGTGTGCACCTTGGAGCCTATCTCTATATATCCTAATGCCAGTGACATATGATGCCTCATATATATCCTCCATATCAAAATTCTTGGATAAGAATTGTTTCACCTCATGTTGCAACCCTAAGTCTCTTGAAGTAAGCAATATGTCATCCACATACAAGACTAAGAATATGATCTTTCTCCCATTGACCTTACGGTGTATACATTAATCCATGATGTTCTCAATGAAACCAATAGATTAGATCATGTCATGGAAATTGAGATACCATTATCGCGATGCATGCTTAAGCCCATAAATAGACTTCTTCAGTTTACAAACTAGGTTATTTTTTATATCTAATATGAACCCTTTAGGTTGTTTCATATATATCTCTTCCTTTAAATCATCATTGAAAAATGCTATTTTTATATATTTGACGTAATTCTAAATCAAAATGGGCTATTAATGTAATGATAAATAAAAGAGTTCCTTCTTTGACATTGGAGAGATGATTTCTTTGTAATCAATTCATTCCTTTTGGGTAGAAACCTTAGCAACCAATCTTGCCTTGTACTACTCAATGTTACCTAGTTAGATCTTTGAGACCCATTTACATCCAATAGCCTTGACTCCACCATCATCATGCCATAAATTTGAATTAGTGCTCGATATAGCTTGAGAAAACTTTATAGGACCATCCCCAATATTTATATCAGTGTCAAACTCAATAAGGTACACCATGCATTCATTAGGAATCATTGATCTTTTGACTCTAGTTGATTTCTTTAATTCAACCTGTTGTGCAAGTTGAGGTTATTCTAAAAGAGTATCCTTTACCATTATTTGAGTTGTCTCTTCAACCATATGAGGTGCCTCATCATTAGTGGTATGTGCTTTAAGATGATGATTCTCTTGGTTTTCATCATGATCAACATTAATTTCAGGAACTTATGATCTTCATTCACCCCAGCTGGATGGGTGTAATATAAAATTAACAGTTCACGTTGACTAGTAGAGGATGTGCCCTTAATGTGTTCATCTTTGGTGACTGAGTCATGAAGGTGACCACTCCCACTAATTTTGTCATTTTAAAAAAAAAATAATGTTATTAGATTCTACAAACCTCATTGAACGAGATAAATAGTAAAATTTATATCATTCAGACTTTTCTATATAGCTAACAAAAAATGCAGTAATTATCTTAGGATCCACCTTCCTTTTGTCTGGATAAACACTCTTACCTTAGCAAGACAACCCAAACATGTGTGTATGGTTCAAACTAGGTTTTCAGTCCTTTCAGATTTCAAAAGGTATTTTAATATAGTATTTGTTGGAACCCTATTAAAATATATACAATCATCTTAAATGCATCTCTCCACAAAGTAACATGAAATTTGGAGTCGCTAAGCATACACCATACCATATCCAATAATGTTTTATTTTTTCTTTCAGCTACATCATCAATATCAGGTGAATCAGACATGACGTATTGAGCAATTATACTATATTTTTTAAGAAATTTAGCAAATGGACCTGGTGCCTGTCCATCATAAGTGTACCTTCCAAATATTTTTTTCCCGTGTTAAATTTCACATTCTCAATCTATTTTCTAATATGTTTTTCTAGTTCTGCTTTATACATCTGAAGCATATTTAATATTTCACTTTTATTATAGAGTAGATAGATATGCATAAAACATGAGAAATAATCAATAAAGGAGATACAATATTTCTGACTATTAGAACATAAATATGGGAGTATATGTCAGTATGTATTCAGAACTTCCCCTAGCTCCTTTACATGACATGTTGGTTTGCTTACCTTTAATGCAGCCAATGTATTAATCAAGATAAATAAAATGTAAAGAATACAATATTTCATCCTTTATCAATTTCTTGATTCTCTCCATAAAGATATGTCTCAATCTCCAATACCATAACCTAGTAGAATTCTCATTCATGATATACTTTTTAATTTCAATGTTATCATGCATAGTTACAAGGGAACTAGTGACTTCATTCATAATATGATGCTTAAACAAACCATCAATCAAAGAAATTTTCCAACAAGAATTGAATCCTTTATTAAATTAAATGTAGAACCAAAAGCATTCAAAGTAAATTCTAATGGAATCAATTTCAAAATAGAAACTAAATTCTTAGAAAAACTAGAAACATAAAATTAGTTTATGTGTTCCTATAGCCTCTATAGTCAAGTCAATCATGTTTTCTAGGAAGACTTTATGCTCACTAGGATGTTGATTCCTTTTACTTAGAAAACCTTGCATGGTATTAGCAATGTGGATTGTATGTTATCTTTCTTTTCGAACCAAGCCTTCCTCTTGGGGCAGTCTTTTCTGAAACAACCCTTCTTCTTACAAAAGAAGTACCAAGTCGTTTCCATGTTCGAGAAATGAACATGAGCCATACTCTTCTTGCCCTTTCCTTTCTGTTCTTTTTTCTTGGAATTAGTCACTATATGGGTTTCATGAGATGCACTACCTTCTTAATAATGAGCCTACTCTCCTCTCGTACACATATGGCAAAAATTTTATATAATAGTCTATGTATCCATATGTGTGTTATAGGATATCATAAATGGCCTATGATGAAGCAGTAAATTTAGGTTCAATTGGACTAAGAAGGAATTGGAAATTGTTATCTTTAGGGACTTCAACTAAGTCACAATGTCCCTCATATGCATGATGTGCTCATGCACCCCATCTAAACCAGTCAATTTCATGAAGCACAAACTCATCAATGTGCTTGACAGAGACTTATTGGACAAAGCAAACTACTCAATGGCCTTTATATAATCTTTGAAATGAGGACAATTAGGAATGGACCCGTGAATGTTACTCTTTATACATTGTTTAATAAGCATCATACTAAGGTAATTAGATTGGTCCTACCTCTCAAACAACAGCACTTGTGCAACAGTACTAGATTATGTAGGTTTTAGTGGTTGCTTCTTTCGGATGGCATAATCTATGTCTAGGCACTTGAATTGAAGAAGAATGTCTTCCTTCCAGGCTTTATAGTTACTTCCATCCATAATGATCATATTATAACATCAGCCAATATAAGAGATAAAGAAGATCTTACAAATTCAAAATGATCAACAGTAGAACAAATTTGAGGTAACCATCACATATTCATTAATGTAGGTTTACCAAATTAGACATACTATACCATAAATATCATATCACTAAATCTCTTTGTTAGTAAGGAGATTGGCATAATATATATTTATGTATCTTTAATGATGAAACTAAAAGGCATTTATGTTCCCTAATACTTGTGGGTTACTTAAAAACACATAACAATTTTCTATTTTATCATAATTAAATATGTAGTTATAACTATTTGCATGAGGATAAAGATACACCACACCTACATTATTAATTAGAATTGATGTTTTTAGATCTCTATATGATTTCTATGTTCATTTGAACAAATTAAGTATGCATATTCACAATTATTTAAGGATGTTGTGGCTACTTTAGTTAAATATACTAATTACAAAATATCTAGATTAATTATGTGCATTTAATTAATTATATGCACTAATAAAATTATTACTTTATGAAAATTAATTAATTAATTAAATTCTAAGTAATTAATTATTTTTAAAAATTCTCACATTATATTTTTATCCATAATCGAAATGTCAAAAATAATTTTATAAAAATTAAATCAAACTTAAATTGGCAAAAATAATTTGGATTCTCATTAATTATTTTAGATCTTCAAAATAAATTAAATCAATTCTTTAATAGGTCCAAAATATTCCAAAACAAATAGATAAATAAATAAAATAAAAACCAAAATAAATTTATTTTAATTTATTTATTTATAAACACAAATTAAATTAGAAAAAATAAAATAAAATCAAAATTTCAAAATAAAAATCCAAAAGGATTTTAATTTATTTTTTATTTTAAAAATATTTTTGCCTATATATCTAAGATAAATTAATTAATTAATAATCAAAAGTAAATTTATTTAGGGGAAATTACATAATACACCACATTTTATTTTGTAGTTTTCAAATTTACGATGCTTTTGTTTTTTTATAATATTTTTATCATTTTCTCTTATATAAATATGAAAGTTTTTTCGTCATTTATATGGTAACGCCATTTTTTTAACTTTATTTTTTTCTGTTTATTTTTTTACTGGTTTATCTTATCTTTTATTTTATCTTTTCCTTTTTTCCATACATATTTATATTTATATTTTTTTATGCAACCATATATATATTATCTTTTGAAATATTTTTTTATTTAATATAAATACTGAATAATAAATTATTATTATTATGTTTTATTTTTTATGTAAATACACAACATATCCACAATATATACGATAAATTTAATTTTTTAATTTAATTATATATATATAATATAAATTTTATTTAAAAATAAATTTAATAATTTTTATTAAAATATTTTTATATATTTCAATCTTTATATAATTTTTTAGTGTTATTTCTTGTTTTTAAATAATAATTGTTAATTATATTTTTATTAGAAATATATTTTTTATTAAACAATTTTTTATTAATCTTTATGTGAATTTTGAAATTATTTGTAAAAATTAATTTTAGAGTGGCCAAATAAAAATTTAGAAAGATTAATGTATGAACATATAACAACATATATCAGTTATATGTTAATATTTTATTTATAAATTAACTCATATATGTTATTATTTGTAACACATATCAATATATAACAACACATATTAATTTGTATATTGATATTTTATTGCAAATTAACTGATATGTATTGTTATATGTAATATATATGAATATATAATGACATATATCAATTATATACTAATATTTTTTTTGTAAATCAACTAATATATTGTTATATGTAATATATATGAACATAAAACAACAAATATTAGTTTGTATATTAATATTTTATTATAAATCAACTGATATATGTTGTTATATGTAACATATATGAACATATAACAACATATATTAGTTATATGTTGATATTTCTTTTGTAAATCAACTAAATTTATTGTTATATGTAACATATAACAATATATATTGATATTTTTTTTTACATATAAACTGATATATATTGGTATATATCGGTATATGTTGATATATATCAGTATATGTTATATATGTTTTTAGTCTAAAACAACACACTACTTGCACCTAGTACAAACATCCCCAGAGACCATATTCCCATCCATCAAAAACACTAGACCCCATATCCTCACAAAACCCTGCACCAGACAAGGGCGACGTTACATTGAAGAGAAGGGGGGCGTGCCCCCCTTCTCTTTTTGAAAAAAAAAATATATATATATAATATTTTTAAAAAAATTTTAAATTATTTATTATTTTTTAAAAAAAAATTTAAATTGCTCCCTCTTTTTTTTAATTTTTACAAGAAGTAAAAAAAATACAATAAATTATTTATTCTATATGTAATAGTTCTCTTTTAAAATATTGACAAAATATTAATAATATACAAATGCAAAAAAAAAATAAAGAAAGAGATAAAATTTTCAACTAAATTAATTTGAACACATTTAATGAATTAAATAACTCATTTATTTTAATTATTTTTAAAGAAATTATATTCATTATTTAATTTTTTTTCTCTTTATTTTATTTTTATTATGAAAAATCTTATAAATTTAAAATTTTATACACATATATATTAATATTTTTTATTAATTATTTTTTAATAATAAAAATATTTTATTAATAAATTAATAAATTTATAAAATACTATTAAAACAAAATGAGAAAAATAATTACAGGAAAGCTAAAATTTGCAAAAAAAAATTTTACCCCCCTTTATTCCAAAGTCTGGCTTCACCCCTTGCACCAGATATCATCAACAAATGATTTATCAACGTCACCAAGTAGCAAGAGTAATCAAGCAATCACAAACACATCATCTCAACCCATTGTAGGTCCCTTTATAATCTCAATAATAATACTAAAAAAATAAAATAATAGCAAATTTATATAGTGTTATAAAGAGGCTAACCATACAATGCTAACAGTTACAACAACAATCAGCAAGCCAAATCTCACTCCTCTCCCCCACATAAACTCAGCATCTTCATCCCACTCAACAGGTCATGAAAAACTGGACCAAGCACCAACTACACATCTATTAACATGCAGTTTCACAATAATACAGTTATTAGCACTAGGGGTATCAAAACGGAAAGACATGTTGTATTTGTGTCATATTGGTCTACTATAGTAATACGATTAAAGTCAGCACAAATATGATTCATTTATTAATTGTGTCAACAATAATACAACAAGAAATTTAAATAGATTACACGAATAAGACATGTATAATATAATTTGAAATAAATTATATATGGATCACGCAATCTGACACGATCTATTTAAGCCATATAATATTTGTAATCTAAAATATTTTATATTTTTACATAATCAATTTTGATTATTTATAAAATAAAATTATGATTAAAATGTTTTAAAATATAAATTTATCAAAAAATTTCTTAAAAATACACAAAAAAAAAATAAAACAATGTGAAAGAGATAATGAGTGTAGTTTATAATTTAGCAATAGAACTTAGTGATAAAGAGAAAGATTTGAGGAGATAATGTATGGTTGTCAACATAAATCTTGTTAGAAATTTTTTTGAGAATTTTATTTTATTATTTATTTATTTTTATATTCTAATTTATTTTTATAATTTCTATTTTAAATTTTAAATTAAAAAAAGTTATTTGATATAAAACATAAAAGATTAGATTTTTTTAAATCATAAAATTATTTGATTTTTAATATTTGATTTAGAAAATGATTTCTAAAATTTTATAAATAATTAAATTTAAATTATTTAATAATTAAATTAATAAAATAATTACAAATAATTTAGTAATTATATTAAATTAATATTTTTTATTAAGAGTAATTAAAAATTTAAATAAATTATTTCTAAATAAAACAATAATATCTTATACAATAATAGAATGGAGAATGTACAAAAAAGCTTTCAATATTTTTGCGTTGGTATAAATCGAAGCTTAATATTTATTTTGACTCATTTATACCCTTAAAAGTTTTAAAAAGCTGATAAGTTAGCTATTCTGTTAACATAAAGTTAACTGTTATTAATTTTTTATTAGTTTTTCATTAAAATGTATAAATATATTCTTTAAATTTGTATAAAAGTACATATTAGCACTGCAATTTTTTTGCTCAATTATGCACTAAAATAATATTTTTTTCTAATGAATAAAAATTAATTAATAGCATTTTATACTAAATAATATTTTGATTAAAATTATTATTTAATACTTCTTCTAACAAGCTTTTAAAATCATTAATTCACATTATAAATATGCATATTGCATGTGTTATGTCATTATGATGATATATTTAAGAAATTTCCTTAAAAATTTTAAAAAATAAAAATATTTTGAAAAATCTATTTTTTAAAAAATTACTTTTAA
This sequence comes from Garcia nutans, assembly GCA_947685225.1. Lineage (NCBI taxonomy): Eukaryota > Viridiplantae > Streptophyta > Magnoliopsida > Malpighiales > Euphorbiaceae > Garcia > Garcia nutans. The sequence continues at coordinate 14,237,329 of CANTUV010000035.1, forward strand.
TTTTCAATTTGAAAATTAAAAATTAATATTTTTAAAATAAAAATAATTTCAATAGATTAATTATAGGGTATATTTGTAAAGCTAATTAAAATTTGATATTTTTAAAATAAAAAATAATTTCAATTGAAAATTAGGAGAATTTAAAAAAAAAGGATATTTTTAAAATATTTTTATTTTTTAAATTTTTTAAGAAAATCTCTTAAATATATCCTCATAATGACATAATATATCATATGCAATATGTATATATCCCCATAATAACATAACATATCTAATGCAATATGTATATATATAATGTGAATTAATGATTTAAAAGTTTATTAAAAGAAGGATTAAATAATAATTTTTATTCAAATATTATTTAATATAAAATTCTCTTAAATATGTGTGATTTATTTATAAATAAGTAAAAATATTATTTGAGGGTATAATTAAAAAAAATTTAATGTTAATTCGTACTTTCTTATAAATCTTAATATATAAATATATCTATATACTTATAAGAAAAAATCTATTTGCACTCTCAACGTGTGAGTATCCTATCACACACTTGTACATTCACAGAATGATACTAATAAGCACTTAAATTAGATGTTGAATGCGCGTGCAAGAAGCATGTATTATAGACGCGTGAGTTGGTTTTATTTTATTTTTCTGTCACTTCCCTGACCTTCTTCTTCTTCTTCTCTCCCTTGTCAATGCAACGACTGCAAAAATCCCCTTATTAATATAGAGAGTTTAGGTTAAAAATTTATAAAATTTCTCTAGTTCTTCACCTATTCTGTCTAATCCAAGTAGTATCAAAGATTGAAGGTGAATTAGAGAAATTGATAGAAGAAGGCATATCATTCCTCTCTTTTAAGCCATTTTTTGGCACCAAAAGAAGAGTTTTTTTTTTTTGTTGTTGGTGATGATTATTATGCAAAGAAGGTAATCGATGAACACAAGTTGGTTGGTAAACTCTAAAGGCAAAAACTTGCTCTGTTTGCTGGGAATTGTTAATAGAACGTACAGAAGGCATTAGATCTTGAATGTACAGAGGAGACAATGTGAAGTTTGGTTTTCCTATGGCTTTCACTACCACCATGCTCTCATGGAGTGTCATCGAGTTTGGTGGGCTTATGAAAGGCGAATTGCAGAAAACTGAAAAAGCAATTTGTTGGGGTATTGATTACCTTCTCAAAGCTACTGTGCATCCAGACACCATTTTATGTTCAAGTTTGTATTCTGTACTTGGATTTTTGTCTATTTTCTTTCTTCTTTTTTTTTTTTTTTCCTAAAGTGGCATTTTCGACAACTTGAGTAACTAGGGGAAAAAAAAAGGATATTCAAAGTACTAAAATGTTGAATTTTTTTTTCCAGGTTGGTGATGCTAACGAGGACCATGCTTGTTGGGAGAGACCAAAAGATATGGATACTCCAAGAAGTGCCTTCAAAATAGATAGAAATTCCCCTGATTCTGACGTTGCTGCTCAAACTATTGCAGCTCTTGTTGCTGCTTCTTAATTTGGTGTTCAAAAAAAAAAAAAACTTACCCCACTTACTCCAAGCTTTTGGTTAGGAGGGCAAAAGGAGCTATAGCAATGGATTGAAGAAATATGTTCAAAAAAAAACTTACCCCACTTGCAGTAGTAATTGCATTAAAAATGTGGGTTTAATTATTTCAATTTTTTCATCTTTTGTCTAAGGGTTCAAATTTGCAGACAAGTACAAAAGGAGCTATAGCAATGGATTGAAGAAATATGTTTATCCCTTTTACTGTTCCTATCGAGGTAAAGTTTATTATTAAATACCCATTTAATGAGAAATGGTGTTTAATTAACATCTGATGGGTATTTTGAAAATGGTAGGATGGGTTGTTATGTCCTTGTGGAGAGCTGCTTCGTTGCATAAGGCCACCAAGTTCTCAACTTACCTAAACTACATTCAAGTTAAAAGGGGAATGAGAAGTGTGTGATACACGCTGACCAGTGAGTTGATAATAAATTGATCCAAGTGCTTATTAGTATCATTTTTTGATTGTACAAATGCGTGATAGGATATTCGTAAAGTTGAAGATGTTAATAGATTCTTTATTACAAGTACATGGGTATATTCATGTGTTAAGCTTTCTTACAAACTCAGAGCATATTTGCACCTTGCAACGAAAATTTAATTATAATTAACCACAGTTAGCTTTTCGTTAAAAAATAGGCTAATTTATCGGCTTTTTAAAACTTTAAGGATATAAATAAGTCAAAACAAATATATATTAAGCTTGAATTTTTACTCTCGCCCAAACTTTAGAGGTATTTTTGCACTCTCCCAAATAGAATTATAATAATATAATAAAATATATAAAATTATTTTTATTCTCTTAGGATAAATAGTAATAAAATGATAAAATTTTGGATTTTTTAAAATCAAAACTACATTCTTTTAATTAAAGGGGTTGTAATGCATTCTTGTGTTAAACCGCTACACAATATGTTTTAAATTGTGCCATAAATAGACTTGACTCATTTTTATACTAGTATATTAAGAGTGAATTCTAATCCGCTAATTTTACATATTAAGCGAGTTGTATTCGCGTGTGATCCATTTGGACACCCCAGTTAGCACCACTTTCTCAATGGATCAGATATGCAAACATCCAACAAAAGCACCGCTATTGAAATGCAAACTCACCTCCAACAAGCATCATATGAAAAAGAAGCTAAATTCCAAAAGCCTAGTCGATTGGCATGGTCCTGTGTTTAGAATGCGCACGTGCATTCCTTTGAAGAAGGTTCTGTAAATCACAAAAAAGAGGTTGGACTTCCAAAAGACTATTATACAAAGACATGACATTTAATTGAGCACGCCCATGCATAGTTTTCTAATGCTACCTGGTGTGTTTTTATCCAAATTTTGCCTTAATTTCAATCTTAATATTCTTGGGACTCTTCGAAGCTACTGTATAAGCAGCCTTCAGCTCTAGTTTTGAAGCATCCCCTGGCATTCAATATTTATTTGAGTTTTCTGAGTTTTCTTTTCGGCTACTTGTGCGAGAAGGAGCATGAGGCTAACTAAGAAGAGATTTAAGTGAGTTCAAAAGCTCCATTAATCAATATCCTATTGTGTTTTGTTTTAAACTTTTAATCTCTTTAATTTCATTTAAGTCAATTTATTTTTTGTTGGATTTGGATTGGGTTCGCTTATAACAGGTGGATAGACCTATAGACTAATATATTTATAAATAATATTTAATTATAATTAATATTATTAAAATAATATTAAGATATTTGGGAGAAGATAATATTCTTAGATAATTAGGATATTACAAAACAGTTTGATTTTATCTCTAAAATTAAAATACGAATCCCTCTAGGAGAAGAATTTTGCCACTATAAATACATGAACATTTGCAAGCTCAAAAATGTTGCTGCTGCTGGGGTTTCTTTTTCTTTCTCATAACTCCTTACTTCAAAAGTGTGAGATTGAGAGGTTTAGATTTAATTTTTAGACAATTTGTTTTTCCTCTTTGGTGATTGTTCTTTAAAACTGATAGTACAAATACATGATTAACCTTCCGCGGGCATTGTCAGAGGTAAGATCCGAACTTCTACTGATATGGATTTAATTTCCAACATTTGCTATGTTCATAATTACTCTTTATTTTTGGTTTTTGTTTCAATTTACATTATGATAAAACTAAAAACCCTTGATCAAGGTTAGATTTATTCTTTTGGTTATCCTATGGTGCACTTCATATTAATCTAATTTAAATTTTATTCTCTTTGATTATTTTATTATCTTTGTGTTTTTTGCTTGTGATTATCTGACTAATAATTATACGATCTAGTGATAATATTCCAAGAAAATTAAATTTTCGGTAAATTTGTGATCAAAGCATAAGAGTTATTTTCTATTTATTTATTTGAATTTTTTAATATCCTCTCCTATTAAAATTTAACTTCAAAACTTGAAAGAAGATTCTAATATTATTAAATTAGAATTCATTAATTTGTTTATTTATTTTTTAATAATACTGATTTTAATTAATATTTTAATTAATTTGATCTCAAAATAATACTAAATTTATTTTTGCAATTTCTTTATCCGATAAAAAAATTTATTTTAAGAAACATGTAGTTACTATAATTAAATTAATAAAATTTACTAATATTTTTCTAATATAACATTTCTCTAATATAACATTTCATTAATATTACATATATCATATGATGTTATTAAAATTAAATAACTTATAATAATAATGTTGTACGACAAATAAGAACGTGTTATAAAATTAATAAATTAACTATTGTTTCAAAATGAGTCTTTTTTTCATGGAATTGGGTTATTATTATTATTATTATAATTATTATTATTATTATTCCATGAACTTAATAATAAACCTAAAAATGATGAATTAGATATATTATTAATTTATCTCTTACAATACTAATATATTATATTTTTTATATTTTTACTTTTACAATGATATTTTTTTAATATTTTATTTCATATACTATTTATTTTTTTAATTTGATAATTATATTTGCAATATAATAATTATGATTTTAAAGTAATATATAAAGTTTTTCGAATAAAAATAATATTTTTACCATTTTAAGATTAATATGTCTTTTGCATCTATAAACATATAATTTGGATTTTTGAAATTAAATTTATCAAAAGTATAAAATTATTAAATATTGCCACATAATATGCAGGTTTTAAATTAATTTTGTTGCAATTAGCTTTCTAATCTTATCACATGCCATATTTACTTAAAATATATTTCATCAAATTTTAAATAAAAATATTTCATTTAAATATTAAAATATTAACATATTAAATATAAAAAATTCATATTAATCATCTATTGCAATTATTTGAATTTTCATCTATTTTTTTATTAAAAGAAAATTACTGGAATTTGTCTTAAAATTTTGAAATTTTGGTTTTGAAAAAATAGTAGTTATTAATCTATTTAATACAAAATTTATCTACAATATTATAAAATAAATCACTAGATTGTAAATTTAATACATCATATATAAATATAAAAATAAATAATTATTATGTAAAAAATTAATTTATATAAATAAATATAATATTAAAAAATTAAGCTATTAACATGTATTTTGCTTTTTCATATTTGTGCTTGTTCCTGAGTGCTTAACTGCTTATCCTTGAATTATGGATTCAGCTCCTCAGTTATGTTTTGTTAAGTTGACATGTCAAAGCCAAATGCATCTCTCCTTTTTAAGCTCTGTAGATTTTCTGGAATATTTGATTTGTATCCATTGCTCGTCTCTGATTGTTCCCTCTCTGATTATTCCAACTAAAGGATTGATATACTCTTGCTTGATTATTTCTTTGTGATAGTCAGGTCCTAAGCATGCTGTTGTCAGTGGGAGATTAATAAAAGAAATTAAAAAAATATTATGTTGAATATGAGATATTGATATTTTAAAATGGTTTAAGATATGAGAAAAATAGTGATATTACAAATATATATCCACGATACAATTATTTATTAAAATAGTTATTGAAATATTAATTAGAAAATCAACAAAATGACAACTTCTATTCATATTAGATTTTTTTTTAAAATTTTTAATAAATTTTATCTTTGACTAGAATTAAAAATAATAAAATAATTTTAATGAAAAATGATAATAAATCTATTAATTTAAAAATAAAATATCTCTCATATTAAAAAAATATATTACGGAGAATTCTAAAATTTTAGTGAGAGTTTTATCTATGTCATATCTATAAATATTGACATAATTATATTGACTTAATTAAAAATTATGAAATCTAATACTGAAAATTTAGGAATCTTATATCATATTTTTTCAATTACTAATAATTTCTACAGCATCGCACGAGTGATTTCGCAGTAATAATATAATTGTGTTATAAATAATTATGATATAAAATAATAATAATTATCCTATTTTCCTAGCATTGATCGTAACACAATGTTAATTTTCCCTGAGGCTTAAGTTTAACAAGTGAATGGGATTACTTCGATATATATTTTCAAACAATTTTTTCAGCTTCACAATGAGAAAAGGTAGTTATTAATCTTATATATATTATATATATAAGATTTAAAGTCCTATTGGAATCTGTCTTCGTGGATGATCATGTAATATTCCCTGACAATTCTCATATAAAATTATCAGAGAATGTTATTCAATATACTATCAGTACTCCAATCAATTCATTTACAAAGTTCTCTTCCAAATAACAAAAATTTTCAAGAATAATATTACAATTTATATAATAAAATACTTATAAATTCAACATTTAAACTAATCTCCAATATCTCTAATAATCCAATTACTAATTATAAATCAAATAACTATCATAAATTTATCAAATCAAATAAATATATAATACATTGCTTTATTTGATAATCATTCACTAGAATTTCAAACTTCATCCTCTAAATACATATATTCCTTTCATGTTTACAAATTTGTACAATATCTTAAATATCCAAACTAAATTGCATATATACATTTCATAACTTATAAGTACAATATACAAAATATTTTTATATGTACTGTAGTTAATTTTCTGAGATCCTTAATTCCACTTCTTAATTTGCTCTACTCACTAGATACCTACGTGTCAGAAAATAATTCTAACACGCTAAGTAAAGCTTAGTGGTGCTTGTATAAACATATTTTGTCATTTAATATTAAAGAAAAATACTTATGAAAATATAGTAATAACACTTAGTTTTAAGAAATATTTCAATACATTAACTATTTTCAATAACAAACCAACATAATATTTTGATTACACAAAATAATAACTTTAACTTTATAAAAGTCATCATGCTATATTATACTTTCGGTATTGTAACTTTTCTCTTCATGAATTATTTTTATTTAAGACTTGCTTTCTCATTTGATAACATTGCTCACAATACGCTTATTTTATTTTTCAGTAAGTCTTACTTTTCAATTTCACATATAGGATAATTTAATTCAATCTATAATTTTCAGCACTTAAAGTTAGTACTATACTTTGGAACACTTTGTATTTTATATCATTATATATACTTTCAATCACTATAATACATAGAAAGTTATTGATCAATTCTATAACTTGAACATAACATTTTTATTCTGTGCATTAGAACTTTCACTTGTAAACATTAATATATACATTACCAATCACTTTCACATTATAACACAGTAAGTCAATTTTAAGTAATTGACTTATATTATTATTTTGCATTTCTTCCATTATTCATAATATCATATCCAAATATATTTTCAATTTAGATAACTTTATTAAATATGCCCATACATACTGAACTCAGATCATAGGTTTGGATAACAGGTTAGTGTAACAATTTTAATGCCAAGTCTTAAGAATATATATATCATGGCAATTATGCCCACTGTCACAGATGACACAATATGTCCACTACATACACGAGATGCCCGCTATCACTATGACTATCCTTCTTCTGGTTAGTCATTCAATCCAAAGCTAGATCTAAAATCAGTATGATTTGAGCAATTCATTAGTTTTGATTAACACTGAATTGTTTATATCATTTCAATGGTACAATACTTTTATCAACATTTAGTATTATATATATATTTGTCACAAATCCAAAGTTTATCACTCTTTTCCATACTTTTAACACATACACATGAATTCTCAACACAAAAGTAAAAAACATAAATATATTAGCCTCATACTAGGCCCTTATATCATAAAATACAAGTCAAAAATATCATCCAAGTACCTCATGGCCGTGGCATCTTAACCCTACGCCCGTGGGATACAAAATGAAGCTGTCAAATGCCTTTGTAGATTCTCACAGTTGTGGCATTCAGAACAGCTCTGTTTTATCAAAATTTTTAAAGAAACAACCTCACTCTCAACTCCAAGGTTGTAGCTCCCAATTGTCACACCCGTGGCATTGGTTTTGGGTCTGTTTTTAAAGTAATTCTTCCTCTAACAGCCCCAACTTTGATACCACACCCATGACACCTTTAAGCCACGCTTGTGGCATCCCAAAATTATGTATTTTGTACTATTAACTTCATTAAACACAAATATATTGAAGATCTAAGTTAAAAATGTATAAAAAATAAATTTTTGATATAAAAAGGGTTCATATCAAATAATTTACTAAAACTTCACTTAATCAAACTTTCAACTATCTCACATGCCTAAAAACATCATCAAACCACCCAATTCTCTTAAGAGTTGAATTAAGAATCAAACTCATCACATAAAAGTTATTTTTCACTCATCAATCTATTTAATCAATACTTTGAAGAAATATTTTACTATAAATAACTTAATTAATCAATTCAAACATTAAAACTCATAAAAATTCATATATTTATAAATTATAATACAAAAGCACATACCTCTTTCAATTTCTCTCTTCTTTTCTCTTTTCCTCCTTTTTCTTTGATCACTTGTTGATAATCTCACATTTTCTAGCTTATTCTTTTAAAAACTCATAGCTAGATGTGATTTTCTCTTAAATTTGTGCCAATTTCTTAAAAAGAAGGAAGAAGGAAGGAGCTTTGGTGGTGTTGGTGATGATGATTATGGATGATGAAGTAAGAAGAAAGGAGAGAGTTATACACACACACATGTCCACATATATATATATATAAGATTTTCAATCTAGTGTAGTCAATCTCATCTTAGTTATGGTGCACCCTCACGCTTAGCCTTTGATTCAAGTTCGATTTTTAATCTCGTAAAATGTAAAAACACATAATTTCTTCAGTAAATTTTTAAGATCAACTATTTATATCGCTTATCCATATCACTTATATCACAATTCACTATCAATTATTTATATTAAATTAAAAGTTTAGTATTTAAAATTTTAAACATTATAATTCTTCTCACTAAAGAAATTTCGTCCTCGAAATTTACCTGTTATGGCAATAGGCCATTAAATTCATAACTAATCTTAAATCTTACATAAAATTAATTATTTTATTAATTTTTATAACTTTTATTTATGTTTGATATCAATCAATGTAACACTTTCAGAATAATCTTATTATAAAACTGCAGAAAATTCAGTTCTACACACTTACACTATTCAAGTTCAATTCAGTAATTGCCTTTAATTCTCTTTAGATTTTTAAAAAATATAATTTGTGTCATTACATTCCACTGTTATATATATATATATATTTCTTTCTCTTATATACTGAACTTTAAATCTTAGTTCCGGATAGCGGGTTACGGATGACAAGTAAATGTCCACTGTATAAATATGGTTAAAGGCCCACTATGACATGAATGTCCACTGTATATGATGACACAGAGTGTCCACTGAGAGAAAGGGACCAAAGGTCCTCTATGACGCAAAGCGTCCATTGATGGCATAGATGTCAATATCATTGGGACATATATAAAAAAAATGTCCTCTATGACACAAAGTGTCCACTTTCAATATGTGACATAAGTGTCATCTATAGCACAAAGTGTCCACTTTCAATATGGGATATAAGTGTCCTCTATGGCATAGAGTGCCCACTTTCAATATGACATAAAATGCACACTATCACTTTGAACATTTACCATTTAGCTAATCCAAAAACTAGATTTAACATCAGTATAATCAATCAATACATTTATTTCATTGTTACAAATTATTGTCAATTATAATATCTTTTGGAATATAACACTTTCTTTTTGAAGTGTTTGTTTATTATTGTGAATTTATAAGATATGAGCAATTATTTCAAACACATTTATCATATGAACATATATACACATTATATTTATTTTCGATTAGTTCAACTAATTTTATTTATTTATTTATTAATCTTTATCTTTCAAATCACTTCTATGTTTCCACTGTAATAATAAAATCTAAATAGATTTACACTCTTATTTGTTTAATTCTTTTCTTAACATATTAAGAATTCACAACTATTCTTTCACTTTAAGACTATATGTACATATATAATGTATTCACTATGTTTAATACACACACACACACACACACACATATATATATATATAACTTGATTCACAATACATCATTTCACTAGAAGGGTTACACTACCTTCAAATCTCACTACATTCTTTTCTTTTCACATTTTCAATTCCTTTCTTTTTATTATATCAATTAGCATCAGACTCTTTAACACTTCTATATATAATCTATAACTTGTCTTTAATCACTAAATAATATTACTATCACGTATTTCATAAATACACAATATATAATTTTCACATTCTTACTTTCATTACTCAATCAATTCGTATATACACCTCTTTGTTTTCTTTATCTTGCTCTTCAAACTATTTAAAATCATCAATAATTCATCAATATATCATTCTTCTCATCTTACTTCGTAAATTATCTTATTTCTTCATGAATAATGTTAAATTCACTAATCACTTGTAATCATCTTTTATCTTTTCTCTAACCTTACACTTATTTCAAATATCCAATTACATTTATCTTTACTTTCCTCAAGTTTTCTTCACATCTAAGTTTCATCATTTAATGGATCGATTTCATTTTAATCTTATAAGCAATCTTTTGTCAATTATAACTGTTTCCAAGATGTATTCAATAATTCACTACTAATTCCACTCATATATTCTACTTTATGAAGGTATAAGAAGGTAAAAATATGCATGAGCAAATGCATGATTGTACAAGTGATCATGCACATCACTGTTGGGATTTATTTTATAAGTTTGAAGAATAAAAATTTGCACAAACATATGCATGACTATACAAATGATCATGCAAATCTCTACTAGAATTTCGTTTTATGAGTTAATCAATAAGTTATCAATAATTAAACTCAAACAAATTGAGAAAACATGATCCAACTCTTCAAAGCACAATCAAATTCAAATCTAAACTTCCATAACCCTAAAATCTTTCAAATTCTTATTTTCTTTCACAACCTTATATCAACTTATAAATGATTCAATGATAAATTTAATCATTGTTTTAGTTAATAATCTATAAATACACATTTACATATTCCAAGAATAACTTTACTATCATAGAAGTAAAGTTTTATACTCATATTTTTCACAATTATTCAATATACAATATCTTTCACTAATAATGGTGCTTTATCAATTCACAAATCTCTTTTCATAATAAAAATCAAGATCAATTCAATAAATAGCAAAATAAATATTATATAAGCACTAATCTCTTTAAAAAATACTCTTTCATCACTTTTTCTTTCAATATTTTGTTTTAATGATGTTTTAGAGGACAATAGAAGACACTAAAAATCTTTAAATATGTTTTAGAACTTTTATCCAATATACTCACTTATACAATACTTTCGATGCATTCACTTTCTTTAATTAACTATCACTTCAATTCTTAACGTCGAAATATTATAAAAATAATTACTTTTGACACTTTAAAACCCCATTATCCATATTTCACATCTAAATTATAGCTTAAATTTATTTTGAGCTATAAGGGTATTTTCATAATTTTTTACCTTTTCAAATTTTTTTCCAAATATACGGATATTATCCATACTTGAATTTAATGTTACTCTTATTAAGGCTTATTTAACCTTATCACTATCAGTTCCAAATGCCCAAGCTACAAATAATATCATAATCAATCCAATTTACACTCATATATTCACTTAATGCAGAAAATCAATACTTAAAATTTTAAAGCATGACAATTATCATTCTCGTAAAAAATTTCATTCTCGAAATTTATCTATTTGTCATAATTCATTCCTCAGATTCCAATAAATTATTACACTTTCACTGTATTATTTTGATATATCTCTTTAACTCCTCATATCTTGTTTTCTTTTCACATCCTTCTTTTTCACAAATAGGTCTACTGTACTCCAAACAATACACTATAAATTCTCAATCAATTCTTAAAAAATATTCTACTACCATAAACATATGAAATATCAATTATATCAAACATATACTCACTTATTCGATTCACATAACTTAAACAATTGTATTTCACTTCTCCCATAACTCAACATGTCAGAAACGCCTAAACCTGGCTCTGATACCACTAAATGTAATATCCCCTGATAATTCTCATATAAAATTATCAGAGAATGTTACTCGACATACTATCAGTACTCCAATCAATTCATTTACAAAGTTCTCTTCCAAATAACAAAAATTTTCAAGAATAATATTGCAATCTGTATAATAAAATACTTATAAATCTAACATTTAAACCAATCTCCAATATCTTCAATAATCCAATTACTAATTATAAATCAGATAACCATAATAACAATTACTAATTATAAATCAGATAACCATCATAAGTTTATCAAATCAAATAAATATATAATACATTGCTTTATTTGATAATCATTCACTAGAATTTTAAACTTCATCCTCTAAATACATATGTTCCTTTCATGTTTACAAATTTGTACAATCTCTCAAATAGTCAAACTAAATTGCATATATATATTTCATAACTTATAAGTACAATATGCAAAAGATTTCTATATGTACTGTAATCTGAGATCCTTAATTTCACTTCTTAATTTGCTCCAATCACCAAATACCTACGTGTCAGAAAATAATTCTAACACACTAAACAAAGCTTAGTGGTGCTTGTATAAACATATTTTGTCAATTAATATTAAAGAAAAAACTTATGGAAATATAGTAATAACACTTAGTTTTAAGAAATATTTTAATATATTAACTATTTTCAATAACAAACCAACATAATATTTTGATTACACAAAATAATAACTTTAACTTTATAAAAGTCATCATACTATATTATACTTTCGGCATTGCAACTTTTCTCTTCATGAATTATTTTTATTTAAGACTTGCTTTCTCATTTGATAACATTGCTCACAATACGCTTATTTTATTTTTCAGTAAGTCTTACTTTTTAATTTTACATATAGGATAATTTTATTCAATTTATAATTTTCAGCACTTAAATTAGTACTATACTTTGTAGGACTTTGTATCTTATATCATTATATACGCTTTCAATCACTATAAAACATAGAAAGTTATTAATCAATTCAATAACTTGAGCATAACATTTCTATTCCGTGCATTAGAACTTTCACTTGTAAACATTAATATATACATTACTAATCACTTTCACATTGTAACACAGTAAGTCAATTTTAAGTAATTGACTTATATTATTATTTTATATTTTTTCTATTATTCATGACATCATATCTACATATATTTTCAATTTAGATAACTTCATTAAATATGTCCATACATACTGAACTCAGATCATAGGTTTGGATAACATGTTAGTGTAACAACTTTAATGCTAAGTCTCAAGAATATATATATAGTTTAGCAGGGGTGGCCTCTGGGACAACATCATCATCACTGACAACTTTTTTGCCAATTGGAGCAAAACCACCAAAGAGGACCCAGAACTCACCTGAGTCCGACTCAGTATCTAATTTTCCATCATCAACAATTGCAACATCACACGTCCCATCATGATACTTTTCCTTCAAAAATTGAATTACTTCCAGAGCCTTCGCCCTTTCCTGGATATTAGAATTTGCACCATTGAACTGATATATCTTCTTCACTGTGTCCAAGATAAACACATCATCATGATTCAGTGAAGATCGGGCAAAGGGAACCTGCTTCATTCTGACAACACGTTTTCCCTTGCACACGTACAACCGTGTTTCAAATACTTCTTCCTCAGGTGTTTTGAAACCAGATGCAACACCCCCCTCTAATGGTATGATACATGGTTTGAAATAGGACAAAAATTTGTCAGACTCATGGCCTTGTAGTTCTCTGTGCTGAACAGCACGCCCTCCAAGAACTGCATCAAGTTCAACAGTTTTGATAGCAGCTGTTCCAGCCTCATCCTGACTTGTATCTTTTCCAATCCAGAAGTGTATGTCATACAGATAAGCACCCCCTTTGCCAGGCACCGTCTGCAAGACAATGTATGAATCCCCCATGTAGAATTTTCCATAATCAGACTTTGGAAGTGGGACTGGCTGAAAATTCTCGATTCGCCAAATTTCAGTCCCTGGTCGCTGGCCCACTCCCTGAAATGCAGGATCCAAAGCTTTTGCAGAGCTAGACATTGTGTGAAATCGTTCTTATAACTGATTTTACAGAAATCCCAGATTATTTATTGACTCCAGCTATCTGAAAAGTGTGCAAAGCCTGCTGCAAGAATGAAAATTATGATCCGGAATTCAAATCTCTGTTTGGGTGATTGTGTGTGTGAGAGCGTGTCAACGTCAAGAAGAAGATGATGATGAGAAAGGAAGAGGTAGCACTAGCAAAGCTGGCGATAAAGAGAGAAGATGATAAAAATAATTAAATAAATATAAATAATAAAATAGGATAATGATCACAGTTAGCTAAAGATAGGATTTGTTATTTCAAAATATATTTGTATTTTGTATATTCCTTAGAATCAGCAGTTCATTTGTATATTTAAACCTTGTACAACTCTAAGTAAAATAATATAGAAAACACATTTTCTATCTCTGTTAATTTGGTATCAGAGCAAATATGACAGCCTCACCCAAAACCACTGATTCTTCTTCTCGCATTTTATCTCCTTCCATTTTATCTCTTCAAACCTCCAGCTTGTTCTCTGCTCCACCTCACGCTCAACTTTCGTTCTCCTTAAAACTAAAGGAGACGAATTACTTGGCTTGGAAGACCCAATTTCTTCCTATCATTAAATGTTACAACCTCCAACGACATATTGATGGAACTGCAGAGCCATCTCCCCTCATCACAAAATCCAGCAACTTCACAACCAGAACCCAATCCAGAATATCTAAAATGGATTCAAGAAGATCAATTGCTTCTTAGTTGGATTTGTTCTTCTCTCACTGAAGAAGTTATGCCGTATGTTACAGGGATCGAAAACGCCTATGATGCCTGGAAGTCTCTTTCCGATGCTTTTGGTACGAGTAATAGTGCAAAAAGAGTTCAATTGCATATTGCTCTACAAAACATGGCTCTTGGTGATAAGACAGTCACTCAATTTCTGCGAGAAGCTAAGGTAATTGCCGATGAATTGGCAGCAGCTGGAACTCCCATTTCCACAGATGAGTTCAATGCAACAATCTTTCGTCTTCTACCCTCTGAATATCATCCGGTGATTGCCACTCTTTCTGCAAGCAAGACGAAGGTAAACTTTTCTGAGCTCTCTGGACAATTATTGGCTCACGAGATTCTTATGCAGAACTCCAATCGTCCAGCTCCTGTTTTGGCACACATGGCTCGACAATCACAATCTGGGTCACGATCTCAGCCACGTGGTCAAAATAACAACAACAAAAACTCTGGTTCTAATTCCAGAGGATCAAAACGGTGGTATCCAAACCCATGCCAGATTTGTGGGTTGAATAATCATCAGGCGAAGTGGTGTCGTAAACGCTATGATCAAGATGCAACTTCCATTACTGCTAACGCTGCACATACATCAACATCTACTGATTCTTCGAATTGGTTTGCTGACACCGCTGCCTCTCATCATATGACACCAGATTTGTCTGCTCTAGAAATCTCTGATGAGTACAAAGGACCTGACAAGGTCACTTTAGGTAATGGATCTGGTTTAGACATTCAACATGTTGGTAATCGTGTTGTTAATACTCCTGCTGCAAAATTTCAATTAAACAATATCTGACATGTGCCATCTATGCATTCTCAATTGTTGTCTGTTCATAAATTCGCTCGAGATAATAATTGTTCTTTTGAATTTGACTCTTGCGGATTTATTGTGAAGCACAAGCCAAGTAAGCGGGTATTATTTACAAATCCAGCTGAGGATGGAGTATACAAGTTTAGTCTTCCTCCTTCTGTTTCGAATCACAAAGCTTTGTTTTCTGCTCGGACTTCAAACCTAGATTGGCATTCTCGGCTTGGACATCCTCAGCAATCAACGGTTTCTTTTATTATTTCCAAGTTTCAATTACCACATTCATCAATAAAACAGTCTTCTAGTCATTTATGTGAGGCTTGTTGTTTAGGAAAAAGTAGACAGCGTACTTTACCTTTGACTGGAACTGTTGCTAATAAACCACTGGAATTGGTCCATGGTCATGTATGGGGTCATGCCGAATAAAGTATGAGTATCCTTATATGTGACGGGAGCTTTGGCTTCCTTACCGATGTGGGATCATTATCTCCAACAAACCAAACCAACTTCCATAATCAAAGAAAGAAAAAAGTTGAAGAAACTAAAGAAATCTTTCTTGAGGGAAGATAAAGAAAAATAAAAAAGGAAAGTAAAGAAACCTTTTAGACAAGATCCAAAGAAAGAAAAGGGAAGTGAAATTTGGGAGAAAGAGGACTTGTACTGGGGTTATACAGAGGAAGTTCTTGGAGTACTAGTTAGGTGAGAGAGAACGATTTGATGGGACACAAGTTTTTTTTTTATGAAAAAAAAATTGAAAATAGAAAAAACATAAAAGAAAGAGATGAGAGGAGAGACGAAGCTAGACTTTTTAATGGAGATGAACAAAATAAAAATGTCATATATATATTAAAAATAATATAAATTTAAAGAGGGGACAAAATAAAAATACCATATAATAAATAAAAATACCATACATACATATAAAAAAATTAAAAAATAGGAGGGGCAGTTGCCTCTCTTTTAATGTAGCCTCGCCCCAGGAGAGGAGGGGGAGGGATTCACGTGGAGAGAGAGAGAGAAAGGAAGTGAAGAATTACATGCAATGTAAAGTGTATGTGGTGGTTTATCATATATTTTTTAGTATTCCATTTATTTATATAAAATATTGATAATTTATAAATAAAAATGAATTGATATAAATAGTATTTTTATTATTTATAATAGATTCGATTCATATTCAGATATAGATCATTAGATATTCGTTATCTAAATTCGATTATATATTAATTATATTTTATTAAAATTTTAATTATATATTTATTATATTTTATTTTAATTATAAAATTATGTGACATAAAATTATTTTTAAAAAAATTGTGTTAATATTAAATATTTATTTATAATTATTTAATTAAAAAAATTATAATGTATATTTTAAATTTTATAATATTTTTATATTTTTATATTTAAACGGATTTAAATAGTAGATGGTCAATATTAAATATGTTTAGAATAAATACGAATATAATTATAATTGAGTTTAAATGAATTTAAATTTAAATAATATAATTTTTGTGGATATTTTACTCATTACTGTTAGGAGCAGGAGGTGTGATATGGGTTTATTAAAACACTGAAGGTCGTATATGCTTTATATTTATGACTAGTTTTAATTGGAATAAGTTCTTCCTGCACCTCATATTTGAATTTTATATTAAATATTTTTTAATATCTTTTTTTATTTGTATGATAAAGATGTTTTTGAATAATATAATGGAGAGAGTGAACAATATATGAGAATCGATGTATTTTTATATCTGAAAAAAAGAAAAATAAAAAAGGGGTGGGCTCACATAGAGAGGGCATTGAATGAGAGACCATAGAATTGGAGGGAGGCTAAAAACGGCGAGGTATTTAAGCAGCGCATTGAGAGCTGTGACATGTTTGAATTTATTATTGTAGCAAACACAGAAATTTTTATTTTTTTGTTCTTTTATAAGATTTCTTTTTTGAAGAAAAAGAAAAGAAAAAAATTGAAATAATAAAAAGAAATAAACATGCGTACTTAGTGATGGTGACCACAGAGAAGCCCGTAATAAATAAAATAAATATAAACAAGTCAGTTCAAAAAATCTAATAAACAAAGAAAGCAATACGAGTCAAGAAAAAAAAAAGAAGATCAAATCTGAGTGTGATTTGATGGGGGGTGGTGTTCCTTGCTAAGACAAAGAAGAAAGGGTCGTCATATGGTATTACCAGGACCTGATTATTGAAGAATAAGCACGAAGCTCCCTTGTGCTTGTCAAGTCCCTCTCTTTGTATAATTGAAGGATTTATATCATAATGGCGAAATAAACTTTACTTCTCTCTTTTTTTACATTTATTATAAACTTTTTTTTTTGGTAAATTAGTATATAAACTTAATTTTTTTATTTAAATTTTATCTTTTCGTCGGTTGAAAATCATATAACCAAATGCCATGCTGATATATAAGTTCATTTTCATTTTTTTTATTATGAAAAATAAATTAATGGGTGTTAAAAAAAGATAACCGGCACTAGGAGAGTTATTCTAAATTGATTTAAAAAAAAAAAAGATACACTTGCATATAAGTTAGAGATCATGTTTCAGGTTAAATACATTACTGTTGTTATCAAATCTAAGGACATAGTGAATTCTAGAAACCTACGGAGTAAATTGGTTGTAAGACAATATAGCTTGCTTCCATAAAAACTCTTTGATCAACCCCGATAGTTCATTGCATGCAAGTTTGAAGGATGAGAATGGCTAGCTTCTGATGGCTCAATAATCTCGGCTGGAGCTCTTTTTAGGAAAGAGTCTAAGCTGCCAGCCCATTTTTTCTTCAATTTATCAAAAAAGATTTGAACTCCTTATGGACCCTTCTCCTATAATGTTAGGCATAGTAAGCAACTGAGCAGCTTTGGCTTCTTGGTCTATTGTCTACTAATGTGCGGCTTTAGAGCATCCTTAATTCGGGAATGCTATCAGTCCTAGCCCCTTTGTGTGACTAGGACCGTCTTATTGTGAAACAAGTCCCACGTCCCTTCAAGAAGCTCAGAGAGACTTCGAAAGGCACCTTCTTATTTAAAAAAAAAATATAATTTTAATTTTTTAAATAAAAAAATAATATTTAATAAAATAATAATTTTTATAATTTTATAATAATTTTTTTAAATGATATGTTTTTAATAAAAATAATTATTTTTAGTAAAAATAATAATTTATTAATAATAATTTATTAATAAGAATAATAATTTTTAATAAAATAATAATTTTTAAAATGATATATTTTTAATAAAATTAATTATTTTTAGTAAAAATAATAATTTATTAATAAGAACAATAATTTTTAATAGAAATAATAATTTTATAATAAAAATAAAATTTTTTAATAAGAATAATTTTTTAATAAAATAATAAAATAATAAAATAATTTATTTAATTAAATCAAATAAAATTTTTATATAGCTAAATAATTTTATTATTTTATCATAAAATAAATTAATATTTAAAATTTAATTATTAAAATAAAATAATAAAATAATAAAAATAATAAATGGGACTCACTAAAATAAAACTTGACCCTCACCATTGGATACCGATTTTCACTATTATTTAAGTTCTATAAAATGCCTATGTGGCATTTTAGTAGGACCCGATGAAGAGAGACTGGGTCCTCCCTATTATGAATGCTCTTAGCTTCTTAGTCTATTGTCTGATGGTGTCCTGCCTCACCTCTCTTTAGTGCTTGAGTAAGTTACTTTGATTTTGCAAGCAATTTATAGCAACTCTCTTGGCATTAATTACTTTTTTCAAATCCATTTTTAACCGGCGTTAATAAGCATTTCTTTTTTTTTTTTAACGCTCATTACTTTGTTTTTCATAATAAAAAAATAAAAATGAACTAACAAGTAAGCATGACATTGGGTTACATAAGTTTCAACTAGTGAATAAATAAAATTGAAATAAAAAATTAAGTTTATATACTAATTTGTTAAAAAAAGTTTATGATAGATGTGAAAAAAAATTGTAAAGTTTAAATATTTTTGCCTATTATAACATGCCTTTTATTTTTTGTCCATAAAATATTATAATTTTACAAATTGAATAATTATATTTATAATCCACATTACATTAGGTTATTCACAAAATTCAAAACTCGGACCAAACCAAACTATCCTAAATAATTCAAATCGGATCAAGCTGAGCTAATTTAAAGTTATACTAGATTTTGATTTTAATATTTTAGAAAAAATTGATTTTCAGATTAAATTATGGGTTTATAATTAAAATACTCAAATTTATCTAGTTTGATTCGAATATATAAATATAAAAAATTATATACTTGAAATTTTAAGAATTCTCATATCCTTCACTTTTTTTTTTCTTTGTGTCATTCTTTTACTCTGCCTCTCCTCCTTGTCAATTTTCACTTCACAGTTCACACAATCTCTCATTATCACTGTTGCCCCACCTTCATTTTTGGAGAATAAAAATAAATTCCACATCGAAAAACTATAAGAAAACATAGTAACATATAAGTGGTATAGATTGGATTTTGACACAAGCTAATTGATTTTATGTTAGATGATATTCCAACTATATTCATAGGCCACTGTGCATTTGGCCCAAGACTCTCAAGGCCCATGTAGTTTCTACATAATATCAAAGTCAACTAGATAATAGACTAATTGCTAGATGGTTCTAGGCTAGAGTTTAGTCTATCAGAGAATCTAGACCCGTTGTTAACCTAGGTCCTCAAAGAGATTAGGTCTAAGTAATGTATGATAGACCTAAAAAGTATGTTGCTATTTATATTTGACAAGTGATAGATAGGCCAGGTACAGTCACACTTAATGAAAAGTGTTAGAGAATATAAATAAATCTTATATTGGAAAACTATAAGAAAACACAATGACATATAGATAATATAGATTGAACCTTAACTCAAGCCAATTGGCTTTGTGTTAGGTGATATTCTAACCCCATTCATATGACCATTATACATTTGGCCCAATACTCTCATGGACCATATAGTTTCTATATAATATCAGAGTCAATCAGGTAATGAATTAATCGCCAAGTAATCTTGGGTAGAGTATAGTCTAACAGAGAATCTAGACTCATTGTTAATCTAGGGCCTCAAAGACATTAAGCCTAGAAAATTTGTGATGGACCTGAAGAGTAGGTTGCCATCCATGTTTAACAAGTGACAATTGGGCTAGGCCTAGTTGCATTTGAAGAGGAGTGTTAGAGAATATAAATAAATCTCACATTAAAAAACTATAATAAAATATAGCGACATATAAGTGATGTAGATTGGACCTTAATACAAGCCAATTAATTTTGTGTTAGAGGCCACTGTATATTTAGTCCAACACTCTCAAGAATCATGTAGTTTCTACCCTCATGATCCTCTCTAATTTTCTAGAGTCTCCCTTAACTCCTGGCTGTTAAAGCTCACCGATGCCGCTTTGCTTATTATCAATCTAACTATGGCTACAAGTTGATTAATCAAGCCCTTTAATTTCAATTCGTAGCTTGGTTCAATCCTATTGTGGCTTAGCCCCATACAATACAAGCTGATTTTGGTTTGGTGCACACTAATTTGCCGGTTAAAATTAATTTTTATTTTTCTCCTTTTTTTATTTATCTATAATTATTTTTTCATGAAATTGAGCACTCAACTCATGATTTTTTTAATAACATTAATCGTTAAATAATACTCGTTAAAACAAATAATATTAATTATTAAATAATAACAACAATAATATAGTAAATTATATTATTAATAACAATAACAATAAATAATAACGATTAAATAATTTTATTAAGAATAAATAATATATATATATATATATATATATTAATTTTGGCAGTTCAAGCCAATAACTGCCGATTTCAGCTTGTTCAAAAAATAAGAAACCGAGGCTAGACTCTTATGCCCGATCTTAATTACAGGCTAGCCTTTATTTTGTAGAGACCTGATTTGGGTGGTTGTTCACAGAGTACTGCTACCATAGTTATCTCGATCTTTATCTGTTTGTACTTTGTATTATTTTCGCCTCTCTCTCTAGATCTCTCTCTCTCTTTCTTGATCTTTTTGGATCTCTTTCTTAATCTCTTGCTAGTCTACCTCTCTGTTTACAAAATCTTTACCGTCGATGCTGTTTTGCCTGTCTCTCAATCTCTTTCTACCTATCCTTTTTTGTGGTTGTGATAATTTTTCTTTTATTTCGAATTTTCTATTTGTGGTTTTTTTTGTGATTATTTGATTATTTTTCATTTGCATTATTTCAATAATAAGAAATGGTGGTGGTTTAAGGGGTTGAAAATTAGGAGTATAGAGGTGGTAAAGAGAGAAATAAGGTTGTCCTAAAAGCTTTTATGTTTCTTGCTTTCTTGCTATAATTTGCTCTATGTGGTTTGTGCTCTTTCACCCGAGTAGCCCAACCCGAGAACTCAAATGATCCGAATACACCCAAGCCACTTGTGTGATTGGCCTGGCTGCAAGCAATAAGGTCAATCCCTAGTTTAATTAAAGCCAGGGCGACATTACATGTTGAAATGAATAACCAATAGGTCAAAGTTGAGTACTTCAATAATAGATATACGAATTCAAATCTTTTAAACATTAATTAGTTATAAAGTAATTAGTAATTAGGAGTACTAAGATTTATATAATATCCTTAAAGATAAGAGAGTATATAAAAAAATACCTTGCAAATTTTTGTATTATCTCAAGAGAAAAAAATATTAGTTTTTAGAAGAAAAAACTAACACAAAAAGGTTTCAATGACTTCTCTTCGTAAAAAAAAAATGTGTGCAAACAATGTGGTATATGTAATTCTTAGATTGTGAAGAGAGGTATTTTTCCTTTTTGCTGATTATATCTTGACTCGGTTGCACAAGTCAATTCTACCTTCCAAAATACAAAAGAATGAAAAAGAAAAAATAAAAATAATAATTCACCAACCAATGGCGAACTGTCGATTGCTCTTATTTTTTTACCCCTTTTTGCTAGGATCGTGGGATTGCGCAAATTGTTAAATATTTTTCACCCACTATCTGTAAAAAATATTTGGCAGCTTTGAAAATATGGATGGTTGAGAAATAATAGGTCAAATTAATTTGAATATTTGATGAACATCAAAAAGATTTGAACGGCGGAAAAGAGATAGCACGAGAGAACCATTGAAAAAGGAATAAGAATGATTTGAAAAGAAATAGGAAGACTCTGAGAGTTAGAGTGCAAGCAAAAAGTGTACAGAGAAAAAAACTAACACTAAAAGTATAAAAGTTCTACTGGAGAACCTCAAACTCAATGACCATTTTAAAGTAGACTTCCGGACCAAATTAGCAAAGGGAGTGTGTTTGTGCTGTAAATTGTGCTTCACCTTCACTAAACCAAAGTAGAAAATTGAAAAAACCAACAATACAGGTATACTTCTTAAACCTTGAGTTTTTTTTTTTTTTAACTTTCTGAATATGATTTGATATATGTATTTTGATTATTATATTTTGTTGAATGTTTGTATGTTTAGTCACTGTGTTTTGTGGTTGAATAAATTCTGTGATTATGAAAGTGTAGTCCTCTGTTAAATATTCATGAGCATATGTTAATATGGTTTAGTGGATAACATCAATTATTTTGTGCTTTTAATCTCGGGACTTTAATGGTTTAGTACTTATAATTGCCCCATGATTTTCATTATTTTGTATTTTTAATTGATTTATGTTATTAAACATTCTATGACATAAATTCATTGATTTTAATATGCCTCATAAAATTATCAACTTAGAATCAAGGCTTAATTAAAATCCTAAAAAAATGGACTTTTTATTAAAATATAAACAAAGGTGCAAATGGAGAATGTCATTGGCTTTGGTGAATTTGCCATAAGTAATGAAAAACTCGCCGTGAGCAATGGCAAGTTCACAACGGCTTAGAAGAATTCCCACATTCAACGGCTATTTTCCTTTTGTGCTACACTTTTCCATGTTTCTACAATAGGGAAAAATTAAATAGTTTTTTAATATTGTGTTTTAATAAATGAAAATAAATGTTTTAATACAATGTCTCAGACAAACAACAAAAATGGTTCTATTTTGCTTATGTGTTTCGAATGTGATTATATTTTGGAGTCTTCTTATTGTTTGTCAATATTTTATTTATTGTATTTTTATGCATTGTTTTTTTTATTATTAGTTTTTGTCAATATTTGCTTTATATAATCTGTGTTGTTTTATCTTGTTATTTCTATATTTGGGTTTATTTAAATTATAATTATTGCCAGTTTAATTTCAATTTTTATGCTTTATTTTACTTAATGTTTTTGCTATCATTTTTATTATAGTTTATTTCTTTCGGTTTTTTTAAAGAAATTGTAATGGGCACTTTTCCACTACTTGTTAGTGTCCTCTTTGTTATATGAGCTTTGAAATAGTAAGAGTATATTTCCACCAAGTTTGTACCTATTTATTATTTTGTATCCTTAAATTATTTATGTTGATGATGAATGGATATTTATTTTTTTATATTTGATTGGTAAATTCAATAATATTATAATAACTAAAAATAAAATAATACTTAGACCTACAAATGAAGTCGATTATAATGAACCGAGCGTATTGAAATTTTAGACAATTTTTCACTTTCGTCATGCATACATAACTTTTCAAATCCAGTAGAACATTAAAAATTTCTTAGAAATAGAGTCATCTACCCATTCTATTTTTCTTCCTGACCGTTTGGGAGGCCATTCTTTGAGCTTAGGCTTGTGTTCCCTAAGGTTTAGAGCTTAGCAGTACAGAAGTCTATTTTACCAAAATTATGGGGCAAAAATCCTTACACATAGAGAAGTTGATTCTATTGGTCTTAATATTATCTTATTTTTAATTTTTATAAAATTATTATTGTATCATTTAGAAATACATGTGCATGAGTTAGAATGCCTTATATTACCCGTATCATGTGTGTGTGAGTGATACTATACTTTTACTTCAGGTATAAAAATCGAGCATTATATAATCACTCACAATCTTGTATCTTCAAGTATATTCTTGCAGTGAGAACCTAAACCTTTCACCGTATGGACTAAAGCCCCATTATAGTTAGCCTAGCAACTTTTTTTAGGATTACTCCTAAATTACTTATTGTTTAACTATGATTAACTTATCTTGGCTCAAGTTAAGTCTCATTTAGTTTGTCTTTTCTTATTATGACCTTGCCATGTTGTAAATCCAAAATTATTTTCTACTTTATTCCAAAATTATTTTCTACTTTATGGCCTAACATTTTGAAACCATAGCCCAAAAATCATTCTCTTAATTCCAACTCTTTCAAAGTGGGCTTTGTAACTCTTTTTGCAATTGGGCCAAAACTTTCCGAGATTGGCTTATAAACTATTGGGTCAATTATGAAATTAATAAAATTAATTATGGGTCTACTTTGGTTCTCAAAAATAAATTATCTCATATTGATACCATGTTACCTAAGAAAGAGACTCACCAATCATATATGAGAGAAATAAGGTTGGAAAGATTGCTTCCAAACTCTATGTTTTTTGTTTGTTGTCTTGACCTCATGTAACATGTATTGAATTGCATTCTAGTGATCCTTTTTTGACTTACAGAACTGGAGTACAATAGTTTAAGGACCTACGACAATCCTGTTTATGCCAGCAATTATGAGTCTAGTGAAGATTCAAACAATTTTATACCAAAGATAATGGATTTTGATCAAGTCAATAACATTTTGAATGAGGCTTTGGAGGCTAGAATGGAAGACTTGAAAGGGGCTCTAGCTAAGATAGTGAGATCTCAATTGGTTGCACTTATGGATAAGGTAATGCAAAAGTTTATGCTAATTTAGAAAAGAAGGATAACATGAAGGCAAAGGTGATTAAGGTGGCTTTTAATAAAGAGAAAGTGGTAATAAATGACTATGACTTGGAAGAAGAGAAGAAAATAGGAAGTAAAAATAGATCATGCTGATGTTGAGAATCTCATTGTTGACTTGAAGGAAAAATTTAAGAAGAGGTTGAAGTTGGAAAAAGTCTTTATTGTCAACAAGTTGTTTAAAGAGGATAAAAATCTCCCCCACAAGCTTAAAATGTTTGTTTTCATGAAGTTTGATGATACAAGAAATTCCCATCTCCATTTTAAGTAGTATATTACTGCTATTAGTCTACCAGGGTCACCAAGGCTCAAACTTTACTCTATTTCTATGCTTTCCTTGGATTCATTTGTGTAGAACTGATATAATACTTTAGATGAGGATACAAAGAAAGATTGAGATCTATTTTATAAGGTTTTCATCAAGTAGTACAAGTATAATTCTAAACTAGAGGTGACCTTAATGGAGATGGAGTCCCTCAGACAAAAACAAAATGAGGGTTTTGTTTAATATATAAAAAGATAGAGAAATAAGTTAGCCCTCCTTAAGAAGAGGCTTGATGAATCCAATCATATAAGGATGATTGTGAATGGCGCTCTACCTCATTTTCAAGAGCAGATGGCAAAAATTTTGATAAGAGACTTTAAAGATCTCCTCCATGCCAGTCTCCAGTTAGAAGAATGGGAGAAAAAGAAGAATAGATACTATGGTAAGATGAACAATAAGGGCAATTACTAGTTCAATAGTTAGAATTAGGGCACATAGAAAGCTGTAGATGTAAATGCTAATATCAGACCAACAAAGAAGTGTCACTTCTCAGACCTGGGAAGGCCACTGTCTTGGGTCTTCAATAAATTACAAAAGGAGTTACTTTTATTTAAAGGCTTTCTATCACTTTTACCATATGCAGGGCATGAGACTAATAAATGCATCCAGTTAAGGCATAAGATCCTAGATTTGATAGATAATGATGAGCTACCAAAACCTAACAAGCCTAGTACCAAGAAGAACCCTATGCCAAAGTTTGGCAATGTACCTCTACCAACCACTTTCATGATAGGTGGAGGATTAAATGAGGACTTTGTTATGAGATCCTTTGAGGATGTGGATGATGACCAAGATAGAGTCATTTTAACTAGTCAACTTTAGCTAGAGTCAACACTAATCAATTTTGTGTCGACCATTTGTGTACTTTATAAGTTTTGGGACTCAATGGATATTAAAGATGAGTCTTAGGGAGAAGAGAACATTTGATCAAAGGCCAAAATAGAAGAGGTAGATAACATGTAACCCGCTCCGATAGGACGATGGTAGGGATGCTCCTAAAAATGATGAAGCTAACAAGGGAAAGGAAGATTGATAGTGTCATAGTGTCATCTCAATAAATGATAACTTAACCTCCCTTAACAATGATTTAAATAACCAATTTTTTTTTATAAAAAATAATATATTATTGGTTAAAAAATTAAGTTCTGAGTTGAAATAATGATAATACTTATTTGACATACAATATCAAGAAAAACTCCATAGCAACAGTCTCTAACTATTTATACAATGACTAAACTAAAAATCAATAACTTCAATACATGCATACGATTTATCTTCAATTGATTATAAAATAACACATCGATACATCAATAATCGATCTTTTACAAAGAATAAACATCACCTGTTTCATCATTCTCTTTAAAAGGAAAAAAAATAATGAAAAACCTAAAAAATTTACTGCTTCAAAATCAAAGAAATTCGAAAACTAATTTCATAAAGGATTGAGTTGCTTCAAAATCGCTATATTCACGAGGGAGTTGCCTCAAGAGAGGAAGAGAAAGAGTTGCTTCAAGAGAGAGATTTGAGGATATGAGAGACTTAGGGCTCCAGAAAGATGGATTTCAAAGAGTTTTGAAATTGAAAAGCTGCTTCCCTGTTTTTAGGAAGATGAGCGGGCAATTTTTAGTTTTAAAGGGCATTTTTGCCTAAAAAGATCTAATTAAGATTAATGGAGTCTAAAATTCCTTAATACTCTGCTCAAGAGCATTTTATTAGTTAAATACCTTCAATTATTAGTATTAATTCTAGTAAAATTTTTGGAGTGGGGTTATGAAACTCGAGGATTTAGATGTTTTATACCATAAACAATTAATCCAACTTTGGCTTTGTTCGTTTCATGGTCTTTCATGATATGATATGATATAATATGATTTAATTCTTGTTTGTTTTGACTTTCACCTTTTATTGTATGATTTTTTATGATAATCTCATAGTTTGAAAATTCTATCAATTTGGTAGTTTTTCATGGTTTTACAATTTTATGTTTTAAGAATATCCAAAATAAAATTTTTAAAAACACTAAATATATACTAATAAATAATTTTTCATTTTCATAACATATTAAATTATTAAAAATATTATTAAATTAAATAAAAATATTTTTACTTAACGATATTATACCATACCATTTTTCTAAATACAATAAATATTATTTTTAATATCATATAATACCATATTTTACCATACCATGTTGTCAATCATCTAAACAAAAATTAAAACAAGTGCATTTACTCAAATAATCAACTTAAGTATTTTAGTCCTGTGATACACCCGTAATTTTTATATACTAAAATATGGGCGAAACCAGGACACCGGCGAAGGGGGGGCAAAATTTTCAAGCAAAAAAAAAAATACATACGAATTTATATTCAATTTTATTTTCATATTAAAAAATTAATACAAATAATTGGTATTAATATTTGTATTCAATTTTATTTTTATATTAAATAATAAACTATTGAAATTTTTATTATTTTTATTTCAATATCTAAATTTTATTTTCAAAAATTACATAATATATATTATTTTTTAAATAATATTTATATATATTTTGAGATATTTTTAAAAAAATATTTAAAATATTAATAATATAATTTGTATATAGTTTTATTAATAATATAATGTATTTAAAATAATTTGTATTTAAAATATAATTTATATAATTTGTATTTAAAATATTAATAATATAATTTGTATATTATTAATATTATTAATATTTCTCAAAATATTTTAATACATATTATAAATTTATATATATATATATACATATACATATATATATATGTATATGTATATAGGAACCAAGGGGGGCCATAGACCCCATGCCCCCCTGGTTCCGCCCTTATACTAAAAGAAGTTAAAAGATTAAGTAAGTGAAAACATACTTTAATAAAATTGGAAGATGATTACCACCACACATGCAAGTAAATGGAGGGCAAAATGATAAGAATAAACAAATTAAAAAAAAAATGAATCGGACTTTAAAAGAGGCAGAAAACTAATAGATAAGATACGTTACTTTTAAATCGATAAAACTAGCGCCTAGTGATAAGTTTTGAGATGGCCGAGTTGGTCTAAGGCGTTATATTTTGAGTCTGATCCGAAGGTCGTGTGTTCAATTCCCACTCTCAACGGAGTAATAAATCTTTCGAAATTTTGTTAGTTTGTTTCCGAAAAGCAAACGTGTATGAAACAGATCCGCGCGCCAAACCCAAATCTTATCCACTGCTTCAGATTAAAAACCAAACCAATGAATGCTCTAAGAAACCACTGAAAATGTGTTGAGCTTAATGTTTTTTTTATCTTTCGACTCCTTTAATTTACTATCGAATCAGAGCATCTTCTGCTGCTCCTCCTGTGCTGTGGATTTTAACACCCTCCAAATCTGCTATTGCTAAGGTTCTCCATCTTTATTTCAATTCAGCAATGCCACTGTTTATTGTAGGTTTTTTCTTTTTTTATTTGAGGATTGTGTTTTAGGGCCAATTTTTTTTTACCCTTTTTGGTATTTCATGACCATTATAATGTAAGTTATAATTTTTCGATGTATTGGCTGCTCAGCCATTTAAACTAGTAATCAATACATTTATGAAATATTTTTTTTTCTTCAAAATGGGTTCTTGTTAAAGAAAAAAGAGCAATGGGTGATAAGGGATTTGGATTGATTTCAAGTTCTATTGAACTAGTTTAAGATGTGGGTAAATGGTGAACATTGAAGCTAAATCAAATTGTATATATGGTGCGTGCTTGTATGTCATTATTGTTTATATGCTTAAGATGTAAGTACATGACATGTCCACAAAAAATTCTGTTGAAGTTATACATTATACAAGATTTCAAGCTTTTTGGTGAATTAGAGTATTAATTTTTTTTTTGTGTGTGGGGCAGAAAGACAGTAATGCTGTTAAAGAGGCACTTGATTAACTAAAGAAAGAAGGTTGGGCTCAGAAATGGAGTTCTCAGCCCTATGTCTCGCGTCGTACGGTCAGTACGCCTACATTACAACCATCAAGTTCTGGGATAGTGCAAGAGTTACAAACCTATGCATACATGTATATGAATTATGGATGATTTCTTTTTCTTTTATAAACGGAATGGCTTCAGTTTTATGTGAATTATTAAATAAATTTGTTTTGATCTTCTAAACCTTTTTTTCTGCTAGACATCTCTCCGTGAACTAACAACTCTTGGAATAAAAAATGCAGAGAACCTGGCAATTCCAAGTGTTAGAAATGATGCAAGTATTTCTGTGCTACTACACTATACTAGATGGGATTAAACATTGGTTCTCAAATAACTATCATTTTCATACGGTTAATATCTTTGATTATTGCAGGCAGCTTTTCTTTTTACAGTGGTGGGAACAACAGGATTTTTGGCTGTCCTTGCTGGCCAGCTTCCTGGCGTAAGCCTTGAGCACTTTTATTTTATGCCTCTATGTCCTTATGCATTACAGAGGAAAAAAAAAGAAAGAAACTTAAGTAATTTGATATTCTATCATCATTATAGGATTGGGGCTTCTTTGTACCGTATTTGATTGGAAGCATTTCTCTAATAGTCTTGGCTGTGGGGAGCATCTCTCCGGGGTAAGAGCTAGTGATAGATCTCGTGAGTATTTAATGCATTATGCTGTTATGGAGTTTACAACCTTTTTATTAAATTAGAGTTCATAGTTGATACATAACTCTTATGGATGCTTCTTTTTATCTGTCATATATCATAGGCTCCTTCAAGCAGCTATTAGTGGTTTTTCATCTTTTTTTTCCTGATTATCAAGACAGGATAGCTAGGCATGAAGCAGCTCATTTTTGAGTATTCCCTCTTCATTTGTGTCTTTTAAATATAATGATGGATAGATTCCTGATTTAGTTACTGCTTGATGCAAAAGCTCCTTCATGTTTCAGCTGCCTATTTGCTTGGCCTTCCAATATTGGATTACTCACTAGATATTGGGAAAGAGTATGTCAATCTCATTGATCAAGGGCTCGAAAAGCTTATATATAGTGGGCAGCTTGATGCCAAGGAACTAGACAGGTGCCTGTTTGAAAGCCTTGACTTCTATAATCATTGATCATGGTTTAGTGTGTCAGGAAACTATGCCTTGCTTCCGAGTAATTCAGTTAGTTAATTTTTGTGCAAAATGATGTAAAAAGTGCGATGATAACTCTGCGTGATACTTGACCTTGTTACACAGTTTCAACAGTTTGAATCATTGAATCTATATGTTAATTAAGCCTACTTCATTAGTCAAAAATATCATTTTTATAGATGCATAAGCTTAAAGTATTTCAAATTGGTGACTGAGCAACTAGATTAATCATCATAATTTCTGAGATTAAGCTACACGGTACCCTTTTTCTTAGGTTGGCTGTTGTAGCTGTGGCTGGACTTGCCGCAGAGAGTCTGCTGTATGACAAAGTCGTTGGCCAATCTGCTGATCTTTTCACTCTTCAGGTATGCGAAATTACACCTCAGTAGAAAAGGAAGTTTTTTTATGGAGCATTGATTAAATGCAGATTCTACCATTTTTGCAGAGATTTATAAAAAGGAGCAAACCACAGCTTAGCAAAGACCAGCAACTAAATCTCACTAGATGGGCTGTAAGTAAATTGTTTTTATATCTGGCAATGCACCATGGCTGATTGATGTGTTTGTTTTTTGGGTATAAAATGCTGATGTTGGAAGATAGTAATGCAGGTTCTATTTTCTGGATCTATCATTAAAAATAACAAGGTTCTTCATGAAGCCATAATGAAAGCAATGTCAAACAAGGCGACTGTATTAGAATGCATAGAAGCTATTGAAAAGCTGGATAACTCTACAACTGGAGGAGTATTCCCTTTTTCTTTACACTTGATTATCATTTCTTATTTAATTCATAAATTTAGAAAAATACAATCTTCGTTCAACTGTGCTGCTAACTTTTCATTCTTTGAAGCAAAAAAATTCAGAGGATAGAAAAGTAA
Source organism: Garcia nutans (assembly GCA_947685225.1). Taxonomy (NCBI): domain Eukaryota; kingdom Viridiplantae; phylum Streptophyta; class Magnoliopsida; order Malpighiales; family Euphorbiaceae; genus Garcia; species Garcia nutans. Next base: position 14,269,136 of record CANTUV010000035.1, read on the forward strand.
CTTTTTCTCTACTGCACCAAGCAAATAATGTTTCTTGTTTAATTTTCTGCACTGTTATTAGTTGCACTGAATATTTATAAATCACTATATCTACCATACAACGACTATTCAATTAATTGACGATTATAAAAAAATTAATAATATCTACGATAAAGCTTAGCAACTAATAATATCCACTTATTCTAATACAATATAAAAGCAAACTAGTAAATAAATTAGATCGAGGTGATAATGATTAAGGTTGATCATTAGTTGCATATATTATGGTTCCTTCTTTTGTAATGCGATAAACCTCCCAAGTAACAAGATCAGCAAGTTCATTTGTCATGTTAGGCAGCTGCAGAATAATTGACGTTCTGCCAGTTCCATAAAGTTTAGAAAGTTTGTTCTTCAGTTGTGCAATTGTCATCTTCTTATAAACTCTCAGACGACAAATCTTCCGGCTATAATATCCCTGAATTTTGAACTTGATGTGACTCAACAGCTTCAACATCACCATCTTCAGGAATATTGTATGTGAGGATGTTTTCACAAATATCCATCTCTTCTCCATCGAATAGCAACCCCATCTTCATCACATCAATAGGAATCAAATCCTTAAGTTTGAATTTCAGGGTCATAACAGTTTCATCATTCATAATTGTCAAGTTGTAACTCCTAGAATTAGCAGTAACCTTTAGAGGCTTTGTCTGCATTTATATATATATATGCATACATAAACATAAAACCGATTATAAACCCATATCAGTAAACTTAATTAATTAAGCAAAATTTCTATTTTAAATGTAATTTAAAGCGTAAAATAAAAATTACTGATACGCACAACTCGGAGAATGATTTCAGAATTAGTTTGAATTCCATAAAATTGGGCATCAAATTCATTAAACAAATGCACATAATTAAAGTATAGATATTGATTCTCCACTTCAGCATTAACCACCATTTCCTTAATTTTCAGTTTGATATCATAAATAGTTGCAAGCTCAGGAACTTCCAAAGGGTACATATTAAATTGGTATTGAATATGGATCAACATTTTATTAAAATCAAATAAATTTCAGAATTCTCAACCATTGTTATGCATATTTTACTAGCTTTTGGTATTTAAATTATGTGATCATAAATTTTGGAAGATATGGTTTCAATGTAATTTGAATGTTTAAGTTATTTTGATATGGTAGAACTTAGTTCAATTGGCTTCTAACTAATACAACATCATAAAATCAACATGAAAATTAACAACTATTGTTGGGATTGTAAAATTTGGAATTCCCTAAACCAATTTGTATAAAAATATAAAATGTACAAAATTAGAAAATTGGTATCATGAAAAGACTAAGATAACCTTAATTAAAATTCTAACATAAAAATTTAAAACATCAATTTTACTCTCTCTCTCTCTATCTCTCTCTCCTTAATTATTTTCTTTCACTCCTAATATAGTTTATTCCCTTTCCAAACGCAAAAAGTTTAACAATACCCTATAATATTGTTTAAAATTATAAACATAACAACATTTAAATATTAAAAATTTTAATTACAAAACACTAATTAGATATAAATTAATGTTCATAAGAAAAGTAGCATCAAATTTAGAATTTATATCCAATTTTCTAACACATAAGGCCTCTTGTTTATTCAATTATAAACATGTTTAAATAAATCTATAAAGAAAATAATAAAGAAAAAATAATGTTAACCGCCGTTAGTTTTTGGCCAAACAATTATATTATAAATCACTACATGTGTGAAATGAGAATACTGTTTACAAATGAAGTTTGTTATAATAAAATTCAAAGAAATAATAGAAGAAAAACATAAAAATAAACTATGTGCGCCAATTATTTAAATTTCAATGCTGAAATAAGAAATAGTTTTGCTCCAGGCGAGATGAGGAGGCAGTATCATTTGAATAGTCCCTGCAATGTACTTGCTTTTAATATAAATTTTCATCCATAATAATAACAGCAGCAGCAGCAGCACTAATAGTAGTAGTTGTAATAGTAATACTTCAAATGAAAAATCCATTTATTTATTATCTCTAAAGTTTGCATTATGTGGAAAGTAAACATCTTGATTTGAGCCCAACTGTAAAAATATGAAACAATTTTGTGGCTTGTTGCATTTTAAGGAAGGAGAAAAAAAAAGAAATAAATTAGTCAAATAATCTATTAGCTTAAAAAGTTTAAATTAATAAAGCTCATATGCTATAAGGAGGAAGAAAAAAAATACACTTATAAATACATAGAGAAGTGAAATGATTTACATAAATCGATTTAGTGTCATTGAACTAATTTAAATCAATCATCTAGTCGATTTTGAGTCACAACATAACATATTATGAAAATAAAAATAAATATTTGTATATTTGTAATTTGAAAACTGAAACTACAATTGTAATTATGCTGATGATTATAAAAACTTAAGGACCATTTTAATTTCATAACTTCTCCATATTAAATGAGATTCAGGTAATTGTAATTTATGTATTTAATTGGAATATCAATTTATAATTTATATATTTTGAACAATAACATTAAGATAAGGTCATAACATTTAATTATTAATTATGTGGATTTTGAATATATTACCATTCTACAAATTTAGATCTTTATCTCTAGAAAAGGTATAATATAATTAAAAAATCACTTTATTCCTCTGTTTCTTTGCTGAATACTGAAATTGTAATTTTTTAAAAAAATTATAATTTTCATGAAATTATATTTTAATTTAAGCGACTGTACAATATTACATATATATATATAATAATTTGTTTAAAATTATAAAAAATAACATTAAATTTGCTATTGGGAATGGAAAAATCATATAATATTTTTCTTCTAAAAAATAACTATAAAAATCAATTTTTCGTGTCTTAAAATAACTATTAAATTTAATTTTATTCTGGTTTCATTTTATTTTTTTTCTATTTCATTTATTCCAAGTTAATCATTCTCTATGACTGTATCGATAATTTTTTAAATTATTATGATCTTTAAATTAAAATTAAAATTTACTGGTTTTATTTTACCTTTTTTAGAGTTAATAAATACTTTTTAATTATATAGTGTTTTTTCTTTCAGAGTTAGTAAATGTTTTTATAACTATATATAAATATAAAGCATTTTAAATAAATTTAATAAAGTCAAATTTTATGTCTTTTTTGTAATTATAATTTTCTTTTAAAAATATATAATTTTATTACAATTTAAAAAATGATTACATTTATATTATAAAATAAAAATAATAATAAATTTTACTGGTCTGCTAAATAAATTTAATAGCTCATCTTGTAATTATTTTTTAGTCTCTTGCTTTTGATATTAATATGTGTAAAATATAGAATTTATCTAAAAATTATTTTTTTCAATATGCTAAATAAATTTCACATCATTTATATTTAAAATAAAAAATTTCAATTTCAATTAGATATATAATTTCTTAAAATATTAAAAGAGAAATCCTAAATGGAGGGGATCTGGGCAGTGATGGATATGTTACCTCCAAAAACAAGTTCAATGTATGATGAAAATTTGGCCATTAACTGGCTACAGATGAAAATTTGGCCATTAACTGGCTACCGCTCTTAAGCCAAAAGAAAACAATAAATTTGTTATTAGAAATGAAAGAATGTAATGAAAGAGAGAGGGTGCACTCGAGGGATTTTTATAAAAATATGAGAGAGAGTATTATATTTTACTAAAATATAGAATTTGCTCTCAATGTATGGTAGTTAAAAGTATAAATAAAAAATTTGAGTTTCAGTTTCAGTTTTTAATTTTTACTTTTCTTACTTTATTGCATAAGTTTCGATTTTAACACAGACCGAAAATAAAAATTTTGGTTTGTGATTTTTTTTTTATGCATGAACCGAAACTTTCAGTTCATACATACATACATACATACATATATATATATATATGCATATGCTAGCCGAGGAGACTTAATTTATTTTTTTTAATAATAATAACAATAATAATAATAATAATAATAATAATAATAATAAAAACAACAACAACAATAATAATAATAACAACAACAAAAACAACAATAATACCAATAATAATAATAATAATAACAACAACAATAATAATAACACATAAATTGAAAGTGATTTACAACACTTAAATTTATATTAATTTTATAATATCAATTTTATATTGATTTTAAAAAAATAAAAGTGAAATTGATTTTAAAACTTATTATTATTATTATTATTATTATTATTATTTGTTTATGTTGTTGTTGTTTTTATTATTATTATATTAATTTTATAATATCAATTTTATATTGATTTAAAAGATAAAAATAAAATTGATTTTAAAACTTATTATTATTATTATTATTATTATTATTATTATTATTATTATTATTATTAATAAAAAGTTGGCTGAGGAGACAATACATGCATATGTATATACGTATAAACTAAAAGTTAAACTTACTTTTCATACATTAAAAATAATATATATTTATATATATTAAATACCAAAATTTATAGTTCCGGTCTGTGCAATAAAATAAAATAAATAAATTAAAACTCATATTGTAACTTAAAGTTTTGGTTTGAACTTTTAACTTTCATATATTAGTGAAGGTGAAAGCAAGTCTCATATTTTGGTAAAATATGGGACTTACTCTCACATTTTTGTACAAATTATGTGTATTTAATATTTCAAGATAATCAAGTTATTTCAGTAATTTTAAATATTTAACATTTAAATTTTGTACATTTTGTACTAATTTATTTTTGTACAAATAGTTTTTTATTTTTTTATTATAATATTATTGTATGAGATTATTTAATAAATAATATTTAATAGAGATTTAATATGGTAACTAACTTATTTTTTTTAATAATGAGTGAGCTATAACCATCAAGGTATAGTTTAGTGGCCAAGAGCATATGTTGTTCCCGTCTAGATCTCAGGTTCGAGTTTTCTAGGTGTTTTTCCTCCCCCAAATATAATTAATAAAAAAAAATGAGTGAGCTATAATTTAGAACAGATAAAAAAAAAAAAGAAAATAAGCCTCTTTATTTGAGATTGATAAAGTATTTGTTGATTAGAAAAAACTACATACTGAAGTAAGCTTCCTAATTGAACAAAAGAGATTAGATTAATATACGAACAAACAAAGAGTATTAAAATACTCCAAACAAGTAGAAAAATAACACCGGATTGCATCCAATAAGTAAAATACTTCAACATGTGTAGAGTAAGATTGAAATGAGCTCTATCATGGTAGAGCAAAAACCACAAACCCCTAAGTGTATCAACTAAGATGAGGACTCCAGCCTCTAACTATTTATAACAACACCTCCTTAAATATAGGATGTCATTTGCTACGTTTATTGGCGTTAATCATCACAATAAGTCAATTCTTTTAGGTTGTGCTTTAGTTTGACATGGGGATGCAGAAATATTTAAGTTATTGTTTATTAATTGGCTATTTGTGATGGGAGATGTGTAGCCAAACGGTATACTGACTGATTAGTGTGAAAGCATCAAGGCTATCATTCGTGAAGTGATGCCTAACACAACTCATAGATATTGCTTATGGCATATATTTGCAAAGCTGCTTGTGAAGTTGAAGGGTGCTGAGGAGTATAATGATGCTAAGAAAGAATTTAAAGCACTAGTTTTTGATAGCTTAACTATAAAAGAGTTTGAAAGAAGATAGGCTGTTTTTCTTACAAATCATCATCTAGAAAGAAATGAGTGGTTGATGAAATTGTACAGTGAGAGGCAAATTTGGATTCCTATGTACCTTAGACATTTTTTTGGGCTAGCATACTATCAACACAGAGGAGTGAGGGAATGCATGCATTTTTTGATGGATTTGTAAATAATAAAAGCTCATTGAAACATTTTGTGGAGCAATATGAGGTGGCAATAAGAGATAAGTATGAGAAAGAAATCAAAGTTGAATTTAAGTCAAACTATGTGGATACAAAATATGAGTATGGATTCACATGGGAAGAACAAATGCAACATTCTCTAACTCGACCAATATTCAAGTTGTTTTTAAAGAGATAATATGCTTATATCATTATGAATTGAGCATCCCTCGAGACAATGAAGGAAATGTTATGGAAACAGAGCTAGGTGTTGAGGTTTTTCACATTACAGATAGGTTAATTAAAAATTATTTTTTTGAAATGAGTTTGTTTTCATTATTGACTATAGGGTAATTGGCCAATACTTGCAATGCAATTGCAAGTTATTTGAATATAGAGACATTTTATGCTGCCACATTTTGAAAGTAATAGCATATAAAAGAATTAATGAAGTACATCAAAGATTTATCATGAGAAGGTGGAGAAAGGATGTATATTGTACTCATTTGAAGAAATTTTTCTCAGGAGGTTATCTTAACATGACGGAGGATTATAAAAGATACAAGCAATTGTTAAATTATTTTGAGAAAGTTATTGATATTGGCATGGATAGTATGCAAAAAATGGATTATATTAAATCAAAGCTCATTGAATTAAAGAGAAATGTGTTGAATTGGGATGATAGTATGGTCGTTCCAAACATTGTAAATGATGATGAAGTTAATGAAGAGGGTGAAAATACAATATTAGATCCAATAACTGTTTGCTCCTAAGGTAGGCCACACACTAATTGATATACATTCGGAATTGAAGCAGGATTTAGAGAAAGAGGAGGAGGCATATGCATATTTAGGGGGAGGGGCAGAGGTGGAGGATGTCAAGTTTGTGGTCGAAGTGGCCATAGTGAAGCAAATACAAGTAATTTCTATAGCAGTAATGAACTTATAAGTCATTTATTTAATTATTAAAACTTTACATTCTACATGGTACATTTTTTGTATCATTAATGATATATTGACAATTGAAAACATTTATTATTTTCCTTCCAAAATCATATAGATTTGAATGAGCCAATTATAGGGACACAAGGAAGTCAAGCTATGTAACAAACCTTGCTAAAGCAAATGGTAGTTTGTGCTAATATAAGTGGACTTATGCACAACTAGTTGGTTTAAAGGATGCAATGATATGTAATAATTTTTATTGTATACTTACAGATAAGGAATTGATATAATGATCAAAAAATGTTACATTGTATAATATTATATATTGTAATTACATATAATTATTTTTAATTTACTTTATGCCAATGATAATTTTTGTGATAAAATATATTTTGTTATTTTTCATACATAAAAAGTGAAGTAAACATTTGCTTTGCAAAGTAATAGCCAATTCAATTTCATATTAGAGTATTTTAGTATGAAATGTTGGATGTGATAAATAAGTTTAGGGTAATGACAATTGAATTTTAATGTTTAACTAATAGCCTAAGCGTAAAAAAAATAAAGCTAGCAATAACAACATTTATTACATTATTTTATACACCATATTAGTCAATCAACTTTTAAGTGATAATGCATGCTTCGATAAATTAGTTTGGATGAATGACCATGTTTAACCTACAACCCAAGTGAAAAAAATAGCTAGCAATAACAACATTTAATATATTTTTTTTGTTGGAAATGGCCATTCTATGTTTATTGATGCATGATGTTAATATGGCAAATTTAAGCTTTAGAAACATATGTTAAATAAGAGAATTTTGTTTAGAGGAATATTGAAAGTCACTTGCATACAATAAATACTGAATATATTATTCACATAATTCACATTCATAGAAGAAGAAAAAAAAACTAAAGAATACAGATGGCTCCATCTACTCCTGATAATGCTGCTAAAAATAAGCTAGAATGGGTCGTCCCCCCTTCACCAGGGAGCTTGCAGTTGCTGTACTTTGACACAAGGAAGAAACTGGATGAAATGAGAGATGAGATCAAGGAGCTCTTCAAAGGATTGCTGGAAGAGGTTCAAGTTGAATACATTCAGGAGAGAATACCTGAAGAAGATCCTTTGACTGCCACATATGAGATCTTCATGCAAGTTGTTAAGGATGCTAAGGAAAAAGAAGCTACACGTGTCATTATTATTGATGACTCTTCAACATCTGTCGAGATTTGAATATTGTGCTTTAGTATTAAACTTGTAAATGGGGCCTTAACAAGTTAGAAAAATGCAAATGAATTGGAAATTATATATGGTAATGAAGTTTTATTATTTTGATTAAGTTCTTGTTCCATTATAGTGATTCTTCTTTGATTGATGGAATGATTTATTTTACATTTTTTTAACAATTATTTCATTCGAACACAAGCATAAACTAATCATGGTTTTATAATTGCATTAAATAAATTATTAAATCTATATATTGTTAATGTATAATAACATGTTTAATATATGATGTGCCTATTAATAGTACATTTTTTTAACGTTTGCTCAATGAACAATTTGAAAAATTCATTATATTCATAAGTATAAATTATAAAATTTTTTATTTATATACATGCAACATGGTCAATTTTAATTATTTTATGAGTTATACAACCAATTAGATAAATAGATTACATGTTACAAGATGAATTGGAATTTTTTTACGTGTTAATATGTAATTGGAATTATTATAACAATTGTTGGAAATATTTCACTAACTTGTTATATATAACATTAATTATTATATACATACTTCACTAACAATTGTCAATTTCACATAATTATAAATATTATATGTTCATTTTCACATAATTATACATGTTATATGGTCAACATCACATAATTATGCATATTATATGTCAACATCACATCATTATACATATTACATGGTCAACATCACATAATTATACATAACATCACATAATTATGCATATTATATGTCAACATCACATCATTATACATATTACATGGTCAACATCACATAATTATACATATTACATGGTCAATATCACATAATTATACATTTTATATGGTCAATTTCACTAATTAATACATGTTACATGTTCAATTTCAATATTATATGTTCAATTTCACTAATTAATGCATGTTACATGGTCAATATCACATAATTATACATATTATATGTTCAATTTCAATGTTACATGTTCAATTTCACATAAGTATACATGTATATGGTCAATTTCACTAATCAATGCATATTATATGGCCAATTTCAATATTATATTTTCAATTTCCCTACTTTACACATGTTACACGGTCAATTTCAATATTATATGTTCAATTTCACTAATTAATACATATTACATGGTCAATATCACATAATAATACATATTATATGTTCAATTTTAATTTTACATGTTCAATATCAAATAATTATACATTTTATATGGTCAATTTCAATAATTAGTACATATTATATGGTTAATTTCAATGTTACATGTTCAATTTTCCTACTTTACACATGTCACATGGTCAATTTCACTAATTAATACATGTTATATGTTCAGTTTCAATATTATATGTTCAATTTCACTAATTAATACATGTTACATGGTCAATATTACATAATTATACATATTATATGTTCAATTTCATTATTACATGTTCAATTTCACATAATTATAACATTTTATATGGCCAATTTCACAAATTAATACATATTATATGGTCAATTTCAATGTTACATGTTCAATTTTACATAATTGTACATTTTATATGGTCAATTTCACTAATTAATACATATTATATGGTCAACTTCAATGTTACATGTTCAATTTCACATAATTATACATATTATATGGTCAATTTCACTAATTAATACATATTATATGGTCAATTTCAATGTTAAATGTTCAATTTCCCTACTTTACACATGTTACATGGTCAATTTCACTAATTAATACATGTTACATGTTCAATTTCAATATTACATGTTCAATTTCACATAATTATCCATTTTATATGGTCAATTTTACTAATTAATTCATATTATATGGTCAATTTCAATGTTACATGTTCAATTTCCCTTCTCTACACATGTTACAGTATAAGGCTCTTATTCTGCATAGAGTATAAAATAAACTCAAATGAATTGAAATAATAAAGTGTATTAAATGAGATGATAAAGTTAAATTCATTGGGCATCGAGGAATTAATTATTAGCCCTTGGTATCAATTTTTGATAAGTCCATTCACCTTCTTCTTCTCCACAATGCCTCCAGATTTGGCAAACAAATCATCAGAGATAGAAACAACCAAACTTTCACTTTGTGACAATGGCTGGGCCACTAGGATTTCGAGCTCGAGTAAAGTACATTCAGAAACAACTCCCAAACTTGGCAAGAGGAATGAAATTGCTTTTCCTTTTTCCTGTAATTTTCATATTAAAATTTTTGACTTTTCTAATTATTTGTTCATTCAAATATTGTAAACTATTATATGTGAAATGCTTGTTGAGATTGCTTTTGTTATTTATATAACTTGTTTGTTGATAATTTTTATTTTTATTCTCCTAAAATCCATTGTTTTCCTTTGCTTTTCCATGTTATTAATTGTATATACATTTGCACCGCTTATTTGTGTGATTTATTTGAACATAACTATTTTTCAGGTCATTCCAGAGGGGGTTCTTAAATTCATAAAGCTCGATCATTTAGGTTGGTTAGTCACACTTAGGTGTTGGGGTGAGAGAGAATGACCAGTCAGGTGTAAAATGAATGGGGATGGGTTATATTATTTCGAAAAGGGTTGGAAAGAATTCGTTGATATGTTCATGGATTATGCATTTGGATACATTCAATTTAGGATTGGAGGGATTGACATCTTTGATGTCATAGTTCATTACAAAAATGGATCGCTTCTTCAAAAATAATTTCACTATGGTGCCTATCCATGTGCATCAATTTACTCCTTCTCTTGCATCATCTTCTATAGAGATTTTAGATGATCATCCTCCCTCTAATACTAGCCTTACAGTTATATTATCTTCTTGTGATTGGAAATATAGATTGGTAAGATTCACACCTGGTAAACTGACTGTAACACCCCCACATCCAATGCACACACACTACAACCACAACAATGTAGCATAAGTGCACCAAACCTAGGGATGCTACGGTTTTCTTCAACATTCAAAACATTTTAAACTTGATACAATACCCTAATCATTATACATTATAGAAATTAAGTCATTGACTTAAAATATAAACATATTAGATATACATATATATATACATTTAAATATTACACAGCGGAAGTTATAAATTAGGTACATATTTACATTATAAACATTACTTTACAAAATATAAAAGAAAAATACATGATTGGCAAGTCTGCTCTGATCTTTAAGTCCTCAAAAATCAACTCTTCACTGTCTACTCTCACTCGGTCTTGATGAACTCTCGGGTTCAACTCTACCAACTCTATTACCTGCGCGATCAAACACTATCGCGCTAAGCCAACGGCTTAGTAAGATAAAACATGCTAATGTTTTGCTTTGATGCAATGCAATGCCAAATCTCAATCCATATTATACATGTAACATCATATATGCAAAACTAACAACATGCCTTTACATTTCATAACTCAACATAAATAGACATATCATATTTCAACATCTTATCATATACCTCATTAGTATTCATTTAATCATTCATAATCAACATTAAGCAAAGACAAGCATCATCCATGACTCACATTAACCATAGACAAGCATGGGCCCAAGACACACTAATATGTCATTCAATTTTCAGAGTTAATGTTTTGGTTCTATCATCACATTTATCAATATCATATACCCAACTAGGCTTCAAGGATTAGGTTCAACCAAGCTTCAAGGGGAGCAAAGCATGCTAAGCTTCAACCCAACTTGGCTTCAAGAACCAACCCAACCTAGCTTCAAGGGTGGTAACATCTCAATTAGGCTTCAAGGATTCAATCCAACCTAACTTCAAGAGATTGTTACACTTATTAGGCATGCCACCAACAACCAACTCTGAAAATGGAATAACACATTAGCCACACAATTCATTTATTATTCAATTATCATTTCCATTTCCAATTATCATCAACATTTAGGCATACATGCCTTCTTTCTCTCAATATCATCATCATAGCCAATAACAATGGCTTTGTATCACATTTCACATTTCAATTCATATTATGCATAAAGCATCATTGATATCACATCTTTGATATAACATTTCAAGGTACATTACTCATAAAACACATTACCTTTCACAATGCATAACATAACCTTGTTTAAATCTCAACAATGCAATTAGGGCAAAGAACAATTTATATGATTCATAGCTTTAGGATCTTTCATATGCATTTGATTAGCTCATTCATAGTTTAAAGTATGTTTAGAGTGTTTAAGTTTAGGTTTAGGAACCAACCTACCTTTGAAGAACCAAAACATTGCAACTAGGTCAAGGAAAACAAAACTTACCTAACCCATATGAGAGACACGGGCAGCACACATGAGGGACACGGCCAAGCTTGTGGCCGTGTCTCTCAACTCAATTAGACAGTAGGCAACACGGGTATGGGACACGGCCAAGCTTGTGGCCGTGTCACTCAAACCAAAACTCACAGTAGTGAACACAGGCACTAGACACGGCCGTGTCTCTCAAAACCAATTCAACACGCCCAAAACTTTCATGACTTGGCCGTGTCTCTCCTTTGCTTTTGGCCGTGTCACCCAAACCAAACCCTAACCATCTTCAACCTTCTTTCAATTGCACTCAATCACAATATACACCATACAACATGTTTCAAATGAACATAAACAATGTTCTAAACACATATTCATCATAAGAATCACCTCATAACACATTAATATTACACTTAAACACAAATCATCTCAAAACCCTACAATCACCATCTTTCAAAATCAACATCCACCACTTCCAACAACAACACCTATTTAAACTCTTAACTTAAAACCAATTCAACACTTGAGAACACAACACAAACACATCTAATCATCAAACCAACAAATCACAAATCACCCTAATCATAACTTCAACACAACTTCAAAATAAGTAAAGGAAACAAAAAAAAAACTTACTTTATATGAAGAAATTCCACAAATCTTTCACCAAATCTCTCAATTCCTTCATCAATTTGAGTATAGCATCAAGAACACTTCTCTTTCCCTTTGTCTTCTTCAATGGCCGGCACAAACATGAGAAGAAAAGAAAATTCAACAAAGTCAAATGACTTTTCTTCTTTAAATCTCCACCAAGAGATTTTATCCAAGCAATTACCAAAATGCCCTCAATCATATAACTAACTTTTTGTCTTATATAAGCCCATATAAGTAATTACACACTCAACAATAAAATATCTTCTTCCACTAACCAACACCTTGACTCTTCTTTGACCCATTTATATGTTATATATATTAACATATACACAACATATACCATTCTCTCTAAACCCTAAATCCTTCCCAAAACACATATACTTTTCTTTTCTCAATTCTTTATCTTGCAATTTAAAACAACCACAATAACAACAACATACAAAATTTCTAGGGCATAAATGAGGATATTACAATTCTCCCCCTCTAAAAAGAAATTTCGTCCTCGAAATTACCTGATATCAAGGCCGAAACAGCTGAGGATATTGCTCTCGCATGGTTTGCTCATTCTCCCAAGTTGCTTCTTCTTTTGCATGATTCTTCCAAAGAATTTTCACTAATGGCACTCTCTTGTTCCTCAATTCTTTCACTTCCCGTGCTAAGATAGCAACTGGTTCCTCTTCAAATGTCAAGTCTGGGCTCACTTCAATAGATTCAAATGGCAACACATGAGATGGATCCGACCTGTACCTTCTCAACATAGAAACATGAAACACATTATGAATACGATCCAACTCAGATGGCAAAGCAAGCCGATAAGCCACTGGCCCAACTCTTTCTAACACTTCATACGGTCCGATGAAACGAGGACTCAATTTCCCTTTCCGACCGAACCTCAAAATTTTCTTCCAAGGAGATACTTTCAAAAATACCTTATCCCCAACATCAAACTGAATATCTCTCCTTTTCAGATCCGTATAAGACTTCTGTCGGTCCGAAGCTGCTTTCAATCTGCCTCGAATCAACTTCACTTTCTCTTCAGTTTCTTGAATCAAATCAGGCCCAATCAACTTGCTATCACCAAGTTCACTCCAACAAAGAGGTGTTCTACACCGTCTGCCATACAATGCCTCGAATGGGGCCATTCCGATGCTGGATTGGTGACTGTTGTTGTAAGCAAACTCCACAAGAGGTAAGAATCTATCCCAACTTCCCGAGAAATCGATGACACAGCTTCTCAACATATCCTCAACAATCTGTATCACCCTCTCAGACTGTCCATCCGTCTGTGGATGAAAAGCAGTACTGAAGTGTAGTCGAGAACCCAAAGCTCTGTGCAAACTCTTCCAAAATCTTGAAGTAAACCTGGGATCTCGATCAGACACCAAAGAAGTTGGAACACCATGCAATTTCACAATCTCATGGATATACAACTCAGCTAACCTTTCCAAAGAGTAATCCATCCGAACCGGAAGGAAATGAGCTGTCTTAGTCAATCTATCCACAATCACCCATATGGCATCATGTTTCCTTTGTGTCAAAGGCAATCCAGACACAAAGTCCATTGTCACTCTTTCCCACTTCCATTCTGGCACTGACAACGGTTGAAGCAACCCAGTGGGAACTTGATGCTCTGCTTTAACCTTCTGACAAGTGAGACATTTCGATACAAACTCAGCAATGTCTCTTTTCAACCCAATCCACCAGTAATGCTGTCTCAAATCATGATACATCTTGGTGTTGCCCGGATGCATAGAAAACATCGACTGGTGTGCCTCTTCCAAAATGACCCTCTTCAAATCAGCATTATCGGGTACACACAATCTGTTCTTGAACCATAGGCTCCCATCATTCCTCACAATAAAATCTCTACTCTCTCTACTCTGACAATCTGCAATAATCTTCTGAATCTTCTTATCAGTCAACTGAGCCTCTTTGATCTGATCCAACAAAACCGGCTTCAATTGCAACTGTGTCAATAATGCACCATCATCACAAAGTACAAAACTGGCACGCAAAGCTCTCAACTCAACAAGCAACGAGAGCGAGTAAACTGTTAAACCAGCTAAAGACTTCCGACTTAAGGCATCAGCAACTACATTTGCTTTACCTGGATGATAATCAATCAAGCAGTCGTAGTCTTTAATCAATTCCAACCATCTCCTCTGCCGAAGGTTGAGCTCTTTCTGAACACCCAAATACTTCAAACTTTTGTGATCAGTGTAAATGAAACATTTCTCCCCAAACAGATAATGGCGCCAAATCTTTAATGCAAACACAATGGCTGCCAATTCCAAATCATGGGTGGGGTAGTTAAGCTCATGCGGTTTCAACTGACGAGATGCATAAGCTATAACTTTCCCTTCCTGCATCAGCACACATCCCAAACCACTATGTGACGCATCACTGTAGATCACATATGGTTTGCCTTCTACAGGTAAAGTAAGAACAGGCGCTTGAGTCAACATATCTCTCAACTGCTCAAAGCTAGCCTGACACTGATCCGTCCACACAAATCTCACTCCCTTACGAAGCAATCTGGTGAGTGGAGTAGCTATCAAAGAAAACCCTTTCACAAACCGCCGGTAATAGCCTGCCAAACCCAGAAAACTTCTAACCTCTGTCACTGACTTGGGTGGATTCCAATTCAAAATTGCTTCAACTTTACTTGGATCAACTCTGATGCCTTCTGCTGAAACAATATGTCCAAGAAAAGCTACTTGATCCAACCAGAACTCACACTTCGACAATTTGGCAAATAATTGCTTTTCTCTCAAAATCTGCAACACAATCCGCAGATGCATATCATGTTCCTCTTCATTCCTCGAATACACCAGGATATCATCGATGAAGACCACTACAAACTGATCCAAATAGGGCCTAAACACCCTATTCATCAAATCCATAAAAGCTGCAGGTGCATTCGTCAGACCAAAAGGCATAACTAAAAATTCATAGTGCCCATACCTGGTCCTGAAAGCTGTCTTCGGAACATCTTCAGCTCTGACTCTCAGCTGATGGTACCCAGATCTCAGATCAATTTTAGAAAACACAGCTGCATCCTTCAATTGATCAAAGAGATCATCGATTCTAGGCAAAGGATATTTATTCTTAATTGTCACCTTGTTCAATTGCCTATAGTCGATACATAACCTCATGGTACCATCTTTCTTCTTCACAAATAGCACAGGAGCTCCCCAAGGAGAAACACTGGGGCGAATGAATCCCTTATCCAACAGCTCCTGTAATTGCACTTTTAACTCTCTTAGTTCTGCTGGTGCCATTCTGTAAGGAGTAATCGAGATAGGAGTGGTACCAGGCAACAATTCAATACCAAACTCCACCTCTCTCTCAGGCGGCAATCCTGGCAACTCCTCAGGAAAAACATCAGGGAACTCTGCAACTGTGGCAATGCTATCAATAGGAGAACTTCTTACTCTAGTATCTATCACATGAGCAAGATAAGCTTCACATCCCTTTCTAATCAACCTCCTAGCTGCAACAGCTGAAACAAATAAGGAGGCTAACTGTTCCTGCTCATTAGATACTATCACCTCTCTACCATCACTAGTTCTCAAAGAAACAATCTTCTTTTTACAATCCACCACAGCTCCACGTCGAGATAGCCAATCCATGCCCAAAATAACATCATATTCCTTAAATGGCATCTCAATCAAATCTCCAAGGAACTCCTCACCCTGCACCCTCACTGCACTATCTCGATGCACTTTACTCACAATCACACTATGCCCTAACGGATTTGTCACCAAAACATCAAATCCTAGGGACTCAGCATGCACATCAAACACAGGCAATACAGATGCACTAATATAAGAATGGGTGGAACCCGGATCAATCAAAGCAAGTACTGCAGTATCAAATAAAGAAAAAGTACCAGCTATGACCGCCGATGCATCCGGCTGTCTCTGCATAACATACATCCTCTGGGAAGAACCAACCTCCTCCGGTCTAGTTTCCCTGGATGTAGCACCACCTCTAGAACTGAACCCTGCTCTACCACCTCGGCTGGCACCTCTGCCTCCTCTACCTCCCCTCACACTGGCTCGAGAAGCGGCAGAATCAACTGGCATAAACTCCTGTCTCTCCGGACAGTCTCTCACAAAGTGATCCGGTGACCCACACCTGAAACAAACCCCTGCAACACCAGCCTTCCAACAAGGACCACCATGTGGCCTCCCACAATGGATGCAGATAGGTAAGGTGGATCTCTGAACCATAGGGGTCGGAGCACTTGCCACTGAAGCTGCAGGTCTATATCTATGCCTCTGGAACTGCACTGATCTACCTGCTGGTCTCTGGCTCCTACTACTCCGAGGAACAAAGCTTCCTCTACCCCTCTTTGCTGAAGAAGACCCTGCCTCAAACTGAGGCCTTCTCACTCTGACCTCTTCCTCTGATGCAGCTGCAATCACTTGAGCCCTTTCTACATCTCGAGCTGCTGCCACTAGCTGGGAGAAATCGTGATATCTAGACCCGGCCACTAAGCACATGATAGAGGGTCTCAATCCCTCCTGAAACCTCCGGCATCTATCTATCTCATCAGCAATAATGCCACCAGCATAATGACTCAATCTAATAAACTCAACCTCATATTCAGTTACAGTCTTGCTATCTTGCTTCAAGCTCAAGAACTCCATCTTCTTCATATCCTTATACTCCCTTGGAGTATACTTCAACTCAAATTCTCTCAAGAAGTCAGTGTAAGACAGTGTTGGAGGATCATCCATAGAATGAGGCACCGTCTTCCACCAATCATAGGCATCCTTCTGTAGCAAAGATCTTGCATAGTCAAACTTTTCCTCTGAGGTGGCTTGCAACTGAACAAATACTCTCTGAACTCTGTCAAGCCACTGTTCTGCCACAGCTGGATCAACTGTGCCTAAGAAATCCTCCGCTCCATATTTCCTCAGTTTATCATAATGCCTTACTGGTACTGAAGGCTGAGGGGGTGGTGGCTGTGGTTGCACAGGTGCTTGTCTCATAGCTTCCATCATATTCCTAAACCAGGCTGGCGGAACCTCATCACCTACTGGTCTATCCGACCCAGAAACAGGTGCCTCACCAGCACTATCAACCCTAGCTCCATCCTCAGGAGCAACGCTCTCCTCACTACCCTCAACCGATTGTCTCAAATGAGGATCCATCAACACCTACACTGCAAACACAAAAAAAAAAGGACACACCTTATTAAAGATCAGAGGTTGCCAATCCCAAACATATGTGTTATTTAAAACCACTTTTTAAGTAAAAATATTCTTTTTATTACATTTTACCTAGGTTAAGAATCTCAAACCTAGGCTCTGATACCAAAACAATTGTAACACCCCCACATCCAATGCACACACACTACAACCACAACAATGTAGAATAAGTGCACCAAACCTAGGGATGCTACGGTTTTCTTCAACATTCAAAACATTTTAAACTTGATACAATACCCTAATCATTATACATTATAGAAATTAAGTCATTGACTTAAAATATAAACATATTAGATATACATATATATATACATTTAAATATTACACAGCGGAAGTTATAAATTAGGTACATATTTACATTATAAACATTACTTTACAAAATATAAAAGAAAAATACATGATTGGCAAGTCTGCTCTGATCTTTAAGTCCTCAAAAATCAACTCTTCACTGTCTACTCTCACTCGGTCTTGATGAACTCTCGGGTTCAACTCTACCAACTCTATTACCTGCGCGATCAAACACTATCGCGCTAAGCCAACGGCTTAGTAAGATAAAACATGCTAATGTTTTGCTTTGATGCAATGCAATGCCAAATCTCAATCCATATTATACATGTAACATCATATATGCAAAACTAACAACATGCCTTTACATTTCATAACTCAACATAAATAGACATATCATATTTCAACATCTTATCATATACCTCATTAGTATTCATTTAATCATTCATAATCAACATTAAGCAAAGACAAGCATCATCCATGACTCACATTAACCATAGACAAGCATGGGCCCAAGACACACTAATATGTCATTCAATTTTCAGAGTTAATGTTTTGGTTCTATCATCACATTTATCAATATCATATACCCAACTAGGCTTCAAGGATTAGGTTCAACCAAGCTTCAAGGGGAGCAAAGCATGCTAAGCTTCAACCCAACTTGGCTTCAAGAACCAACCCAACCTAGCTTCAAGGGTGGTAACATCTCAATTAGGCTTCAAGGATTCAATCCAACCTAACTTCAAGAGATTGTTACACTTATTAGGCATGCCACCAACAACCAACTCTGAAAATGGAATAACACATTAGCCACACAATTCATTTATTATTCAATTATCATTTCCATTTCCAATTATCATCAACATTTAGGCATACATGCCTTCTTTCTCTCAATATCATCATCATAGCCAATAACAATGGCTTTGTATCACATTTCACATTTCAATTCATATTATGCATAAAGCATCATTGATATCACATCTTTGATATAACATTTCAAGGTACATTACTCATAAAACACATTACCTTTCACAATGCATAACATAACCTTGTTTAAATCTCAACAATGCAATTAGGGCAAAGAACAATTTATATGATTCATAGCTTTAGGATCTTTCATATGCATTTGATTAGCTCATTCATAGTTTAAAGTATGTTTAGAGTGTTTAAGTTTAGGTTTAGGAACCAACCTACCTTTGAAGAACCAAAACATTGCAACTAGGTCAAGGAAAACAAAACTTACCTAACCCATATGAGAGACACGGGCAGCACACATGAGGGACACGGCCAAGCTTGTGGCCGTGTCTCTCAACTCAATTAGACAGTAGGCAACACGGGTATGGGACACGGCCAAGCTTGTGGCCGTGTCACTCAAACCAAAACTCACAGTAGTGAACACAGGCACTAGACACGGCCGTGTCTCTCAAAACCAATTCAACACGCCCAAAACTTTCATGACTTGGCCGTGTCTCTCCTTTGCTTTTGGCCGTGTCACCCAAACCAAACCCTAACCATCTTCAACCTTCTTTCAATTGCACTCAATCACAATATACACCATACAACATGTTTCAAATGAACATAAACAATGTTCTAAACACATATTCATCATAAGAATCACCTCATAACACATTAATATTACACTTAAACACAAATCATCTCAAAACCCTACAATCACCATCTTTCAAAATCAACATCCACCACTTCCAACAACAACACCTATTTAAACTCTTAACTTAAAACCAATTCAACACTTGAGAACACAACACAAACACATCTAATCATCAAACCAACAAATCACAAATCACCCTAATCATAACTTCAACACTACTTCAAAATAAGTAAAGGAAACAAAAAAAAATACTTACTTTATATGAAGAAATTCCACAAATCTTTCACCAAATCTCTCAATTCCTTCATCAATTTGAGTATAGCATCAAGAACACTTCTCTTTCCCTTTGTCTTCTTCAATGGCCGGCACAAACATGAGAAGAAAAGAAAATTCAACAAAGTCAAATGACTTTTCTTCTTTAAATCTCCACCAAGAGATTTTATCCAAGCAATTACCAAAATGCCCTCAATCATATAACTAACTTTTTGTCTTATATAAGCCCATATAAGTAATTACACACTCAACAATAAAATATCTTCTTCCACTAACCAACACCTTGACTCTTCTTTGACCCATTTATATGTTATATATATTAACATATACACAACATATACCATTCTCTCTAAACCCTAAATCCTTCCCAAAACACATATACTTTTCTTTTCTCAATTCTTTATCTTGCAATTTAAAACAACCACAATAACAACAACATACAAAATTTCTAGGGCATAAATGAGGATATTACACTGACAAACTTTTATTTGATTTTGATCTTGATTATTGATCTTTAAACCTTATAGAACTGGTCGTTATATTCTCTTTAGTGATATATGTTACGCTTAATTATTCAATGCATTTCTATAATTCTGCTTGTTTGGCTTATGTCCTAGCAATTCGATCTCATTTAAACATTCATGCTCTTAATGTAGAACATTCGCCTAGAATATTATAGGAAATATCTCACCTTCACTGTGCTTCATGAAACTAATCAGTGAGATTTCAAGATAAGGGTTGAAGATGGATAAGAGTTCTGAGTGTCGATGGTGAAAAGGGACAACAAAAATGGCACTTTCAAAGTAAGGATTGAGAGAGGATGGACAGAGCCATGCAAATCCATGGAATTGAAGGAAGGTGATGACATTATTTTGGATGTCATGGATAAGAGAAATGATATTCTAAGCCTCCAAGTTTGCAGGATCATCCAATAAGGATATAAAATTTCTTTTAAAATAATATCAAGGGTGGTATTATATTTTATTTACTTTAAATTGAGAACATTATTTTCATTAAAGGTATTTTACATTTAATGAATGTTTATTGAAGTTAGAACGATATTTTTATTATAGTATCTTTGTTAGATGATATTTAATGTTTTTATATTATAATTTTAGAACAATAATTTTAATTACAGTATTTCATTTGGATGATATAATAGTGGTTTTATGTTAAAATATTAGAATAATATTTTTATAGAAGTAATTTATTTGGATGATATAACTATGTTATTTTGTCAAGTACATTCAATTTTATGTTTATCCATATTAGTATGCACATATAAAATGATGTTATTGGATGACACTTCATCATTTATGTTGTTAACTCATATTTCTTTAGAGCTATTTAGTCAATTGCCAAACAAAACGGCATTGTATAAGTGATTGTTACAATATTGCCTAAGAAGGAACGCACCATTTCACTTGTTTTAAAACCGGTGCAAAGTATAAACCAATTACATAAACTAACTTTTCTAGTAATAGGAATGCACCATTTCAATTTGAGTAAACTATTATATATATTTGTTGCTTTTGTCTCATTTTGCATCTGGATTTTTATTTCCAGTTATGGATGATTAATGTGAATTAATAACAATATCCATATCACACATGCAAGTGAAAAAATGACAGTTTGCATACCAATAAAATAGCATTTCTTCACACAACTTGAATAAATCTGATAAAAATCTAAACTTTATTACAAAAATAGAAAGAAAATGTATGGATGATGAGCAAATGCTAACCAGTTACTTGAACAATGCTTGATTATATGCAAATCAATCATTTGGGTCAACTAGTTATGTTGAGGTGCTGTGGAAACAACAACTGGTTAATTAGAATAAAGAAGAACGATAGAGGCCAATATTATTTTGATAAAGGGTGGAGCGAATGTCTTGACGTTTTTTGGGATAGTGGAATACATTCAATAGTGTTTATAAATGCAGAAACTAATGTTTTTGACGTCAAATTTACAAAAAAGAATGGAGAAGAAGTGTAGAAAGACCTTTCAAATGTACCTCCTCCTTTTAATATGAACTTCAATGTAAAATTAAAATCACAGGACTGGAAATACAAAGTGGAAATTATCAGACTTAAATATTATTCTTATTAATATTACATCATATGGTTTTTAATGATAGTTTATTCATCTTTGTACTTGCTTAAATATTGTAGAACATCCCTCTAGAGTACTTCAAGAATAATATGGATTTCACGTGGGATGAGTACATTACCAGTAAAGAATATAAAATCAGGACGGAAAATGGAAATGAGTATGAATTGTCGGTGGTTAAAGGATGAACAAGAATGGTAGATCCAAAGTAAGAATCAAGAAGGGATGTAACGATCTAATCACAACAATGGAGCTTAAATTCAAAGATAAAATTGTTTTGGAAATATTGGATGCACCCACACGTATTTTGGGCATGGAAGTCCACAGGCGTAGGCCATGATAATGAAGATGAATTTTTACTTATTAGTATTATATACTCTAAATTTTTATTTTTTGTGTTATATTATTTATATTTTGAGAACAGTACTCCATATTTTAATGTATTTTTTTTAGTAAAATTGGTTAGTATAATGTAGTCTTAATTTTTATATTTTGTGTTGTATTATTTATATATTGAATATACTATTCTATATTTTAATGTAATTTTTGTAGTATAAATGATTATATTTAATTGATTTTGTATATTATAAGGCTAAAATTGATTTTATAAGTTTTTAAAATATACTTGTGAGCAGGGATTTTCGGCCCCACTCCTATGTGAAATAGTTCTTACGACTTTTGGCACTGTTAGGCTCAGGGCCTTAAAGAACACATGCCTAAACTCAGAGAAAATGGAGTCGCCACCTAGATGAGCTGAAAAAAAAAGAAAGGGGTGGATGACTCGATTCCTAAAAAATCTCCAACCCCTTAATGGGTTCAGAAAGTTGGGTATACGTAGGAAATGTGAGAATGTCCCAGCACCCTCACAACATCCGGTTCATTGGAACCGACCTCCTTTTCTGATCTAGATATTATAAAATTATAAAATATTATGATATTATCCATACAATATGTGATTCAAAATAAATAAAGAACTCATTGCATTAAAATCAAAAGAAGTCTAAACAAACCCACTCGTGGACGGAAACATGCCTTTACAAGTATCCAATGTCCAAAAGAAAAAATAAGAGAGATAAATAAAATGAGATACCCACCATAGGTGGAAACATGTCCATTACAATAGTCTCAAAGCTAAAACTAAATTATATAATAAAAATCGAGGTACCCACAAAATGAAAAAGTACCTTTTATAATTTTAGAATCCAAATAAACAAACAAATAATTCAAACCATCCAAGCATGATAATTAAAAATCAATCATCCATTATAGAAAAGTGAAATAAACCATTCATGATAAAAACGTATAAAAAATCAAATGAATAATTAAAACTAGAGTTTAAATCATTAAATAAACAAAATTAGGGTTCTGATTTTGAGATTAGGGTTTTAGGTTTTGAGGTTGAGGTTACTGGGTTAGGTTTAGGAAATTTGGGAAATAAGGTTTTTGGATTTTAGGATCTAGGAAATTAGGGTTTTGGGACTAAGGTTAGGGAAGTTAGGGTTTTGGAACTAGGGTTTGGTAATTAGGTCACTGGAATGTTTAGGTAAACTTCAACTCTCTTTGTGATCTTAATTATACATCTTTTTCTTTGATCTTCTTTATTTCTTAGTGATCATCAGGCTTACCATAAATATCACAACAACTCATGATAGGTTGTTGGGTTTTAAAGTCAATAAAGAGTAAGCTAAAATCTTATGAAGGCTCAAAGGGACAACTAGGGATTGATATTTAATTTGGTAGATTTTAGTTATTGGCTTACCAAACAATACCTAGATCATTTCTCCCTTAAATAAGCAAAGCTCAATTTTATCTTGAAAGTTTATCAAAGCATATTCTAAGATAGGTTAGGACATAGGCACTCATAATTATGTAGGAGCCCTCTCTAAGTAAGCATACACAGCTCAATGCTATAGAAAAACTCCCTCACATAGTAAAGTCATTCGGATCATGATGTATAGATACACTAATTTATGAACATCAAGGTAAACTCATCATCAGTTAGGCACCAAAATAAACAAAGACCAATATAAATAAAAATTTGATGAAAGTAATTTATTCAAAATTAGCAAACAACTAAATAAGCTAAGGGAAGTTTTATTGATTTGAAATTGAAAGATATTTCATCTATTTGGACATGTCAGGGGAAAAGGCTAAAACAAGCAACCCATTCAGTGGTTTCTCCATCTATATCTTGAAAAGTTGATAAGACAGAACTTTCTATCAATCCTCCTTCTATCATGAAGGTTGCCGGTGGTAGCACTCTTCCAAACTTAGCCAATGGATTGCTTTTAGTGTTGGATTTATCGAGCTAGGGTTGCTTGCCACTATTGATCAAATCTTGAATCTCGTGTCTTAATCAAGCATATTTATTTCTATCATGCCCTTGCATTTGATGAAATTAACAGAAGGCCTTGGCATCAATGTTGGTGGTAGAGGATCGTGTAGGGTAGAGGAGTCAATGGTTGTAATAGTCCTTTCTTTTATAACTTGTTAAAAACCTAAGACAAATGTTTGTCCAACTTTAAAAAACTGTCTTCTATTTGCTTGATCAGTTTTTGCATTGACATCCATTGACTTTTGTGTATCAGACTGATAACTTCCCCTATCATTTCTTCTTCCAAAAAAATGATTATTCCCTCTCTCCCATTCTTCTATTTGCAAACTAGCTTGGAGAAGATCTTTGAAATCCCTTATGACAGTGTTAGACATCCATTCACGAAAACTGGATAGGACACCCTTTACTATCATTCGAATCTTGTTGGACTCATCTAGTGTCTTTTTAAGCAAGGCAGCCTTACTTCTCTACCTCTTCACATAGTCAACAAAACTTTCATTTTATTTTTGTCTGATAGTCTCCATCTCCATCAAGGTCACTTCTAGCTCGACATCATACCCATACTGCTGAATGAAGGCTTTATACAGTAAATTCCAATTTTTTTGGGTGTTCTCCTCTAAGGTATTGAACCAGTTTTACATAACAGGACCTAATGAGAGCATGAAGTACCTTAAGATTTAAGCATTAGTAGCTCGAGTATACTACATGGTTGTGATGTATTGCTTAACATGTAGATGAGGATTGCCAGTTCCATCGAACTTAGCAAGGGAGGACATCTTGAACTTGTAAAGGACTTCTTCATCTTGTTTGAATAGCTTGACCACCTCTGACAACTCTTCAGTTTTCAGCTTCTTTTTAAATTTCTTCTCCAAATCAATAATCATCGTTTCCACGTCTGAAGTTTTAGTCTTTTCAACTGTTGATTTCTCCACAACCTTCAACTCTTTCTTCTTATCTTGAGGATCTTGGAAATACTAAGCCTAGTCATCATCATCAATAACTATTACTCTGTCATCATCAAAGGCTACTTTACAAATCTTAGCCTTTTCCTTTGTCTTTCTGCTTCTTAGTACTAGCAGGTGCTTCAACAATATTTCCAAATATTGTATCCATTTAGCTTTTTATAGTCTCAACCAAGACCCCCTTTAGTTCTTCCATCTTGGAGTTGAGTGCGCCGTCTATCATCCTCTGAATTTGTTCAAGTTTCATTACTTTTAGTGAGAAGCTGACTGAGTCATTAATGGATTCTACATCATTGGCATAGGTCAAGTTGTTGTAGGCTCTTGAACTGTTGTTATCCAAGGCTATAAACTAGAAATGATCAATGATATGAGATGTAATGCATGTATGCATGTATGCATGGATGCATAAATAACAAACAAACAAAGAGAGTAAAGATGTCCCTTCCAACCTTATAACTTCCACAGACAAATGGCAAGTCTCTTTTTCTAGATATATGGTGAACGAAATATCAATGTGGGGTATCTTATTTTCAAACAATTCCCTCAGATGTTTTAACCGATAGTTGTATTTTCAAACTTAAAAATCAGTCCATGATAATTCTCATTAATTAAGTTTTAATCCATCGGGTCAACAAAAGATAATTTTTATGCTATATTGGATTAAAACCAAATTAAAGGGTTTATCATAAATAGATTTCCCATTTTGAAAAAATAACTAGTGATTCATGGCACAAATAAGCACATGATTAATAAGTCTTAGTGTAAACTAGGCCCACAATTGATTTTAAGTATTCCTATATTGACGTAAATAGTTATAAGCCCATTAAAGAAAAAGGTTCTAATTTGAAAAATGGTTTTGTTTTAAAGCCCATTGTGAAAAAGTTTTGCTTAACAATATATTTTAGGTTGGGCCATGAGGTAAAAAGAATTTTTGAAAAGTTTTGTATCTAAAGACCATTAAAAAAAGTTTTGAAAATAATTTTGGTCTTTTGGGCTTAAAAATTATTTTGGGCTTATAATATAATTAGATCATATTAGGAATGGAACAAACCAAATAAGCCATAGTTCGAACCAAGATCAATCATAGTCAGAGAGCAAGCATTTTAGTATAAGCCTAAGAAAAGTAACTATGCCAATTACATGAGCTTTAGTCTTTGGGTTGAAAGGCTTAGGTTTCCATAGTAAGTATATGCCAAAAGGTAACAGGATATGAGTAATTATACCATGATTGATCTTCATACCTTGAGTGAAAGTATGGTATCTCTTACATAACACAACACATGTAACACATGCGTCCTAACTCATGCACACAATGCAATCTAATTTGATGCAATGAACAAAATCATAATAAGAAAGAATAAAATAATATAAAGATCAACGGAATCAACTTCTCTTATCCCCAGTGGAGTTGCCACTATAAGTGGGAATTTTAGCCCCTATTCCTATGTGGAATGGTTCTTGTGACTTCGGCACTGTTAGGCTCAGGACCTTAGAGAACATGGGCCTAAACCCGGAAAAAATGGAGTCGCCACCCGAATGGGCTAGGAAAAGGAAAAGGGTGGATAACTTAATTCCTAAGAAATCCCCAACCCCTTAATGGATTCGGAAAGTTGGGTATGCATGAAAAAGGTGAGAATGACTCAACACTCCCACAACACCCGGTTCATTAGAACCGACCTTCTTTTCAGGTCTAGATATTATAAAATTTTTAAATATTAAGATATTATCCATACTACATGCGATTCAAAATAAATAAAGAACTTATTATATTAAAATCAAAACAAGTCCAAATAAAGTAATAAATAGGCACCCATCCGTAGATAGAAACATGCCTTTATAAGTATCCAATGTCCAACAGAAAAAATAAGAGAGATAAATGAAATGGAACACCCACCATAGGTGGAAATATGTCCTTTGTAATAGTCCCAAAGCTAAAATTAAATTACATAATAAAAAATGAGGTACCTACAAAGTGAAATCATACCTTTTACAATTTTAGATTCCAAATAAACAAACAAATAATTCAAACCATCCAAGCATGATCATTAAAAATCAATCATCCATTATATACAAAGTGAAATAAATCATTCATGATAAAAATGTATAACAAATCAAATGAATAATTAAAACTAGAGTTTAAATCATTAAATAAACAAAATTAGGGTTTCAAATTTTGAGATTAGGGTTTTAGGTTTTGAGATTAAGGTTACTGGGTTAGGTTTAGAAAATTTGGGAAATAATGTTTTTGGATTTTAGGATCTAGGAAATTAGGGTTTTAGGACTAAAGTTAGGGAAGTTAGGGTTTTGGAATTAAGGTTTGGGAATTAGGTCACTGGAATTAGGGTTTTGAAAATTAAGAAACATATTTAAACTTTGAGCTACTGGATGAGATAATATGAATTGAACCTTGGTTTTATAAAATATATGATTAGGATTTAACAATTTAAACTACTAGATTAAAATTATAATCAAAATAAACAATCAAAACATTTAAAAGAAAAGAAGATATAGCTACTGTATGTTTAAGCAAATTAAGTTTAAGACACGAAACCTGCGTTGAAGGCTCCACCAAATTGATTGTTGATTCCAAGCTACTGCCTGAACCAATTTCTAATTTTGGCTTAGCAAAGATTAAAGGCAATGGTTACCGCCTTTGGTGTGTTGATTATTGATGAACGTTGCTTGTTGCTGATTGACTCTTGCTGATTATTGATGCCTGCTGATTGATCCCTTTTTTTTTGTTGATGCTTTAAAATCATGTATTTATATAAAATACATTAGGTTAAATCCTTGAAGACTCCCAAAGTTAATTGGATTATAATTAAAATTGGAAGCTAATTCAAATTGAATCTAGACTCATCCCAGCCAAAAGTTCAGAAGTAATGTTGAAACTCAAGACCCATTGGCGAGTTGTGGCGAGTTAGTTGCCAATTTGGGCCTGCGGCGAATTGGGCATGTCAATTCTCTGCAGTTGGGAAGGCCCCTACAGTGAATTGGGTGCACCAATTCGCTGCAGCCAGGCTTGTGGTAAATTGGGGACCCTAATTCGCTAGGCCTGCGACAGAGGCAAATTCGACATTGTAAAAATCATATTAGGCTTAGATAGACACATCTTGGATTTGTATCAGGCATATTTTAGCATTTAAAATTTGACTAACTTTTTTTACATCTTTTAAAATTGGACCGACTTAAATCAAAGTTATAAACTAGGTTTATGCTTTTAAAATCAGACCGAATTTAGCTTGACCTTTTTTAATTGGGATCTACTAGCTTAGGGCCAAAATTAGGGGTCTACAGTACTTATTGGTAACAAGTTATACAGTAAATACTAATTTATGTGTGTGTATATATATATAATAGTATTTATACTTTTTGTATTCAATATACATACTTATATGTAGAATAGTTAAGATTGCTATCTAAATTATATAAATATAATTACTGAGTCTATACATATTAACTATATTTATTTATACTGATACAGTGTAATTTATACATATAATAACATGTGAAATTGGATAGTTTAAGGGTATTTTCATCAATATACATATACTTATATATATATATAATTAACTTATTTCTCACTTCACTGTCTCTGTCTCCAAACACATCTAGGCTAGAGATAAAGAAGAATGAACAGATAAAGGGAATAATGATACAAGCATAGGCATGCAAGCTTATGAAAAGAAAATTTGGAAACCCAAAAACTAAATATGAGATTGAATTCAAGGGTTGGAATGTTGATTACGGAAGCATTAGAGGAGAAAAAACTTAAAAGAAGCATATTTTGTAATTTTCAAATTAGGGCAGATTTGACCTTTGAATCTTTACTTAAGAATTTGATGATCCTAGAGTTTCAAAATGAGAAAGCAATCTTTACATATTAGAGTTCGTTTGGGCCTCCAAACATCTGTGCAAAGTTAGAAGCATGGAATCAGATTGGATTATTATTTTCTATCCAGGCAATTTACTTTAAAAGGTCATAACTTGAGTTTCTGAAGCACAAATCGAGTGATTCAAAAATCCTAAAGTCATCTACACTTCTAGAGTTATAATTCTTATGAAGATCCCAAGTCCATATTCGAGCTTTATCAGATTCTGAATGAATTTTAATTTAATTTAGTTTCCTTATTTGGTTAAGATTTGTTTTCCTTTTATGATTAAGGTTAGGGTTAAGACTTGCAACCTATAAGTACTTCTTATTTCAGATTGTATGGGATGGTTGATTGAGTAATAAAAATAATTAATAACTTTTGTTCTTGTTAAGAGAGGTTCATCTTTTGTTCTTGGTTCTTTCCTGAATCAAGTTTTTTTTATTGCCAAAACTATTAACTTTGTGATAGGTAATTCCAAGGTTCTATTCCATAAGTTGGAATTGGGTGGCAGACTTGGCAAGGATCTAATTTGGCTTTCCAATGAGTCACTTTTAGATAAAGGCAAGTAGCTCTTCAGTTTAATATACTGGTGGTTCGCGTCAGTTTGGTATCGGAGCTTAAACTCTAAATAAGGTTCCCAATCTATCTAGTTACTCTATCTATCTATCCTTTATTTATTGTTCTTTGTGTCTTTTATTTGTTTAGTCAAAATTCCAGATTATAAAAAAAAATAATTTGTTACCTTTGTTCACTTTATTTGTTGATTGTGTTCTTTGATCCTAAATTTTCAATCTTCCATTGTGTTCTTGTGTTTATTCATAGTTTGTTCGTATCAATTCTATACTAAAGAAAAAGTGTTATTGATCTTAAACTCCTTCAAAGCGTGTTCGCTTTGTGTTGGTGGCTTCCAAGAAATTGTTTCAAACCCTAAAGGTTGCCAAAAGAGTTTTCAAATTCATAAAAACCTAAAATTTTTGCAACCCAGTTTGTAGAAAGTTTCCTAGTCGAACCACAGTGCTTCTCGGTCAAACCATATCAGTTTCCCCCCAAAAACTTGTCGTACCCTCCATCGTGATCTTTATTGCCTAAAATTTGAAAATTTTTTAGTCTCTTCCTTGTCGAACCAAGACTTTCCCGGTTGAACATTTCATGTCTCGTTCAATAGTCCAGTCATACTAACCATAATCTGGTCGGCCTTTCCTATCCCATCCACTAGTTCGGTCAGACCTCTGGCTGTGAAACCTATTGTACAACTTCATAATAATTCTAAGATGAGAGGAGAAGCTAGAATAACTCAATGGCTTATTGATCAGATGGATGCAATGGTTGAATCTATAGAAGTTTTAAGTAAGAAAGTTGGAAAAATGTCTAAAAGAATGGATCAAATTGAGAATTCACTAGCAAGGAAGAAACCAACCAATGCTCCTATTCAACATACTAAGCGGACTCCAAGAAAAATATGAGTGGATGAAGTCTATGATGATCAACTTGCCTTTTCACAAAAGAGCAAGCCCCATAAGATGTCTCAAGATCGTCCAAAGGAGAAAACTTTAGAGGATTGTTGATAAGTGCACAATTGATGATATTTTGTCCCTATTTCTTAATATGATTATTATCCAATTGAGTTTAATTTGTTTGTTCAAGTGTTTTTTAGGGTTAATTTTTTTATGTATTTTGAGGCTTATGGTCATTTCGGAGGAATTACAGATGAAAGTAGAGGAAAAGAGCAAAAATTCTTCAAGTGACATGCCCATGGACATGGGCGTGTCAATGGATGTGCCCTTGATATTGCCATACAGAAGCATTGACACGCCCAGTAACATGGGCGTGTCACCGAGCGTGCCTATTACAATGACTCACAGAAGCTGTGACACGCCCAGTGACATGGGTGTGTCGCTGGACGTGCCTTATATTCAAAATTCCAGTGGCAATGGCACGCCCAGTGACATAGGCGTGTCACTGGGCGTGTCAGGCTAATTTATTTACACTATAAAAGCTGAGTTAAAGCGCGAATGAGGGATCCAATTTTCATATTTTATAACCTAGAGCCGACATCTAAAGCAAAAAAGAGAGTTTTGGAGCTGAGATTAAAGGTGAAGACACATCCTAAACAAGATCTAAACCAAGACTCAAGGATTCAAGTGAAGAAATAAAAATTATTCATCATGGATTGTTTGGATTCTTTCTCTTATTTCTCTTATTATGGTTTTCTGGTTTTGAACATGAACTAACTCATTCTCTATCTAGATATTGATGAACCCTAGCTTTATTGTATGGATTGAATAATTTTATTTAATTAAATTATTTGATTGAGTTGTTTTATTCTTATGATGCTTAATGATTTATTTCCAATTGATAATAGCATGCTTATTGATTGGTTGCAATTTTCATATTATTGACTTGAGAAAGCTTGATATGAATAGAATACTCATAAGGATTGAGGATTGATTGGAATGCTAGAGATAGACTTATAAGATCCTTTGGTTTATGATTCCTTGTTCTTAATGCAAGATCTACTTAATTATGTTTGAGAATAAATTTCAGCATTCTACTTAGCGATTAGGGATTAATTCACTTGAGAAAGGTTTTAGTCTAATTTAGAGGAATATCAATTCAAATCTATTATTTGATTTAATTGAATTGATTTTCATAAATATATTTATGGCTAGGGAGATTCAATATTTGGGTAGTATTTTTGTCATCAATCCTTTTTGCACAACATTTAATCTCTCTTTACCTTAAGTTATTAAGTTAATTATCTTTAATTACAAAACTTTACAAAACTATTGATTTGCTAAACAACAGTTAAAATTTGCATTAGTACTTGACCTTGTCCCTAGTGGAATGATAACTCACTCACTACTTTATTACTTGAGCAACCCGTGCACTTGCGGCATTGCAATAGCATAGGTTCGTGCCATCAATTGTCTTGAAAGACTTTGTATTCTAAATGAAGAAGCAAAAGCATTATGGCTTTCATTAAAGGAGCCAATGGTTAAGGAAAGATTAATTATGATATTGGAGAAGAGTTAGTGTATGTTGAGAATCTAAACCAAGACAAAGAATTGATCCCATTAGAACTTTCTAGTGAAAACTCTTTGCTATCTTTAAGAGATGATGATCGTCAAGAAGAAGAAGGTGTGATTCAAGAAGTTGAGGAAGAAACTAAAGAAGAGGACTTGATTCAATACACTACACATTTGGGATTTAATTATTTTGAATAGAATAATCTCAAATCAGTAGTTCCATGAAGATAAAAAAATATATGTTTAATACCATTTCAGTGTCTTCGTGTTGGCGTAAAACTATATCTCACTAATAAATTAACTGAGAAAGCTATATATGGTCATGCATAGTTAGCTAGATACATTAATGCGCTAATTTCACTCAGATATGGTACTTCAGAACCAATAATCTCTTCATTACCTTCTTTAGGATGAAATAGATCTTTCGTTACATTAAGAGATTGAATAACCATTGGAGAACTCAATAGGTTAGCTTTATCTATATTAAATCGCTTTAACACTTTTTTTGTATACTTCGATTGATGTACAAAAATTTCATTTGATCAATATTCGACTTATAGACTAAGAAAAAATTTTGTCTTTCCAAGATCTTTCATTTCAAATTCTTTCTTTAACAGTGTTACAACTTCTTCAAGCTCATCAGGAGTTCCAATAATATTCAAATCATCAACATATACTGCAATAAAGACAAGTCCAGATTTTAATTTTTTAAAGGTTAATAGGATTATTCACATATCCTTGCTTTAATAAATATTAACTAAGACGGTTATACCACATTCTTCTAGATTG
Source organism: Garcia nutans (assembly GCA_947685225.1). Taxonomy (NCBI): domain Eukaryota; kingdom Viridiplantae; phylum Streptophyta; class Magnoliopsida; order Malpighiales; family Euphorbiaceae; genus Garcia; species Garcia nutans. Next base: position 14,302,559 of record CANTUV010000035.1, read on the forward strand.
TTTTAGCCCATATAAAGGTCTTCGCAACTTGATTAAACATTTTTCTTGAGGTAATGAATTAAATGCTTTAGACATTTCTAGTCCTTCAGGGACTCTCATGTAAATATCACTATCAAGTGATCCATATAAATAAGTTGTCACAACATCCATAAAACACATGTGAAGTCCTTCAGAAACTGCCAAGCTTACTAAAAATCTAAGAGGTATTGCATCCACCACAGGAGAATATGTTACTTCATAATCAATTCTTGGTCTCTCCGAGAACTTTGAGCCACAAGTCGTGTCTTATATCTTATAATCTCATTATTTTTATTGCACTTTTGCATAAATACCCACTCATAACTAACAGGTATTATATTTTCAGTTGTTAGGACTATTGGTCCAAAGACTTCTCGCTTTGCAAATGAATTTAATTTTGCCTAAATAGCATCTTTCCATTTTGGTCAATCATATTGATGTTGACATTCTCCAATGGATTTTGGTTCTAGATCATTGCTTCCATTTATTATATCAATAGCTACTGCATATGCAAACTTTTGATCAATGATAACATTATCTCGACTTTGTCTCTCTCTCTCGTATAAACATAACTAGTTGAGATCTCTTCATTTTCAGAATTTTCTATAATTTCATTATTTTCAGGTGATTTTCCTCTACTGGAAGCAATTAATTGGATGTGTCTATTATTTATTTATGTATCATCATATATTCCGGTATATTAATTTTAGCACAACTTATCTATTTTGTTCCCTTTTCTTTGTACGATTTTTATCTTTGGAACCGATCGGTCTAAAATTGCTTCTAGCGTATACTGGATATGTTCGCGAGCATATTAGTAGATTTTTAATTTTTATATCAATTCCAGCAAGAGCATTTAATATTGGTATATGCTATCTAGTTACCCTTTTGTTGTCCTAAGATAGCAACCAAGAGGGGGTGAATTGGTTGGTTTGAAGAATTGAAGGCAAATTAAGAAATTAAATCAAAATCAAACCAAAGCTAAAATAGTAGAAGAGTAGAGTGGAGAAGAATGAACACAAGAGATTTATAGTGGTTTGAATTACCTTAATCCTACATCCACTTCCTTAACAACTTGTTAAGGTTCCATGAGTCTTGAGTTTTTACAAGCTTAACTCTAACTTAGTATTTTTCACAAGCTCACACCAAACTTTACATTGATTTGAGATCAATCCTCACAGCCTTTACAAGAGTTTTTTCAGGCTTACTCTCACAACCTAAGTATTTCCAAGCTCAAACTCAAACTTATAATTTGATGTTTAACAGTCATACCCAACACTCTAACAATTTAATTGTTAATTATTGTAAATAAAAAGAAAGTATGTTGCTTAGGCTTTTACAATCAAAGATTACTCTTTAACAAGATGGTTCTTGGGGTATTTATAGCCAATATGGTCCAACTAGTCGTTATAAGTCTTGTGATGTGCTTTAGTAGGCTAGTCTTTATATTGATAGAAAATTTCAACAGGTAGCGGTCGTCTTGGCATAGAGGATGGTAGCCCAAAAATAATGGGTGGTCGTCCTTAAGCTTGGGACAGTGGCTCCTTTTGAAATTTTTCCAACGAGCAAATGTAAGTACTATGCTGGTGGAATCTTACCCATGCTGTGATTGCCGGGATAGTCGCCCAAGGTAAAGGGGTGGTCGCTCTTTTTGAATCTGAAAGTGGGTTTACAAAGGTCATTCCACGTGGTACTTCTTTATTGAAAAAATTAAAATTTTGCCAAAATGTGAAAGTAGCGATCGCGCTAGGATTGAAATCACGGTCTGATTGGGTGTCTCTCATCGAACTCTTGGGTGCACCTGAGGTCGCGAACTCTACTGCCAATCCTTGTGGTTTTCTCTTAGAATGGATGGACGGTCGCGACATTGGAGGGACGGTCATGACGAGGTACAGAGAGACCGCTCTTCAAACCACGCTTGTCACCGCGTTTCCTACTGTGAATGTTAGAGATTTGGTCACTTGAGGTGCGATCGTTCCAACAAATGGATGGTATCTTATATTATCTTGTGGTTGTGCCTTAGGTCGAGATTCTGACCACGTACCTTACTGTGACCCAACTTTTTCTTTAAATCAACAGGGGCGGTCGTCCTTGGGTCTGTAAAGACTGCACTTTTTCCTTTGTTTTAAAAATATGTTGAGCAACCTATTTCTGCAACAAGTGTCATACAAATATGTTAAATGCATCATTCAATTTGATTATCAAAGATCAAAATTGAGATTATTTGGCTAACAATCTCCCCCTTTTTGACTTTGGCAAATAAATGGAATGATGATAAAGGATAAGCAAAACAATAACAATCTTTGTTTTTAGGTTAACAACTTGTGGCTTTTAAGTTTTCTTAATCTCCCCTTAAATGTATTCATTATCTAAGATGATTTGTTTCAATTAATCATTTTAATTATTCTTCCTTTTAGCCAATTGATCATCTTTGAATTGCATCTTATTATTTGCATATTACATATCAACATCATCTTATATCTTCTCCCCCTTTAACAAAGAAAAAAAAAGAGAAAGAAAAGTAAATATACTAATAAAGGAAAAATTGAAATGTTCATTAATTCGAAATGAAGTACACAGACATTGAAGAAAACACAAAAAGGAAAACATAAGACATAACGAAAAGCAGACGAAAAGCAGAAAACAACAATAGACAAGCTAATCAGACTCTTCTTCTTCTTCATGCTCTTCTTCTTCCATAGAGGCCTTGCCCTTGTCAAGAGGAGCATGCACACTGCTGCTAGAGCTAGTGCTAATGTCATCTCCCAAGGATTCTTCTTCAAAGGGGCTCTCTTCATGATCACTTACATCCTATTCTTTTAAATCACATTGAGGCAATTCCATTTTTCCTTGCATGCCATAAAGATCATGGTGCATATGGGATATAAGGTTAATCTTCTTGTTCAAGAGCTTGAACCTCTTAAATATATCCCTTTTAAAGTGAGAAAGCTTCTTGGAGAGAGATTTGATAGCTTTAAAGATAAGTTTGGTTGGAGAGCTGGCTTTGCTGGGTTTGGAGGTTGAAGATTTATGAGGCAACTCCACAGCAACTTCCATAGATTCTCCTACTCTTCTATGGTATACATTGGCCTCTTCTTATGTCTATCCACCACACCCTTCTTGCCAAAAAAGTAGACATAAGAACCATTAACCTTTCTAACACATCCAGCATGCTTTAAGTATTCTATGGTGATGTCACAAGAGGAAAGGTCAAATGGATTCCTCAAGATTTCTAGGTTAAGATCATTTAGCAAGTTTAAATGCTAGCTATTTGGGTAATGTGGGCGGAAAGAAAGAAGGTTCCTGACCTTGTAATAGCATAATGATAGAGGGTGTCAATTAAAAATTTTAGTGTGTTCATGGGACTGTTATGGGTAAAGGCATATAGGAAGATCAAGTCCCTTTTGGTGACTTTCTCATTTCCATCAGCCCTTTGATGGATTGTGTAGGTAATGATCTTATGTAGCATCCAACGTGTGAGGAATTTAATGTCTCTAGCCTTGGATTCTTTTTCAAAGGATTTCTCCACTAAAATTTCTTGCCAATAAGTAGAAAGGGTATGGTTGGAGAAGACAATGTCATTGTAGGAAGTGACTCCACCTAAAGAAAAGTCCCTAATCTTACCAAAATCTTCTAGGGTTAAGGCATAATATTGATCAAAAAACTTAAACTAATCCCATACCATCCTAGGGCTGAATTTGCAATCTTCTCAATTTGAAGAGACATTAGAAACTCCTTACTAAGGCTAGGGTAACCTACCTCTTCAAGAAAAATAAATCTTCTCCACCCAAGAACATCAAGCAATCTATCAATTTATTCCTTGATGTTGAGGGCAATAAGTATACCTCCAAATGGGCTTTTGGTTCCCTCCATCTGCTTCTTTTAAGAATGGCATACCTTATGTCTTCTTCTGTGGTTTGGTGATGAGGCTTGTAGATCTTCTCACCTCTTTTAGATGGTGGAGGAGAGAGAGATGCCTCTTGTGGTTCCCTAATGACAATACCGAAGGTTTCTTTCCCTTCCCTTCCCCTTAGCTGAAATTTTCTTCTTAGGGGTCATTTGGTGTAAGAGAGATGAAAGAAACTGAAAAATAGAGTAACAGAGTATGCTATAGAAAGAGATGGATCTTAGATGATTTTGAGTTTAGAGGGAAGTTTATATGCTAAGAGTGATTAAAGAAGTATGTAACTGAAGTTAAGTGGTCTTAAATAGAGAAATTATGGGAAAATAGTTATTTATGGCTGTTAAAAATTGGAAAAATGCGACCTGACACACTGCCAATGTTAAAAAAATTTGTGCAGAGTGTACAAGGTGTGATCGCCTTTTTGCATAAGGACGCTCGCTAAAAGCCATGGCATGACCGTTATACAGTGAGGCGCGCTCGCTACCTGAGAGAAATCTTATAACGATTGAGACTTTTGAAATCTCGCTACCGTCCATCATCTCTTCCCGACTGCTCACTGAAAGGTCATCTCGGATGAACCTATCCAGTGGATTTGCGCTGAATAAAGAAAAAATAATAGAAAGAAACAAAGAAGATAGGTTTTGGTACGAACAATGTATGATCAAAATTGAATATTTTAAATGATGATAAAGCCTTACAAACATATCATAATTGACACACTACAATAATTATTCATTCAATGAGCTTCCATCAATCATACCTAAGTTATGCTTAATGAAGTTTAGTATATCTTTGTTCAAAAGTTTTGTAAAGATATTAGCAAGTTGATTATTTGTATTAATGAATTCTAAAATAATATTTTGGTTTTGTACATTATCACTTAAGAAATGATGTCTAATATCTATATGTTTAGACCTAGAATGTTGGATTAGATTCTTGGATAAGTTAATGGCACTAGCATTATCACACTTAATATGATTGTGATCAGACACTTTACCATGGTCAAGCAATTGTTGCTTCATCTATAAAAAACTTATGTGTAACAAAAACATGTTGTTACATATTCGGCTTTAGCCGTAGACAAGGTAACCAACACTTGTTTCTTGCTAAACTAAGAAACTAGGCAATCACCAAGAAAATGACATGCCCCAATCGTTCTTTTTCTATCCAAGAGACTACCAGCGTAATTTGCATCCAAAAATCCTAAAATGTTAAATGATGTGTTTTTAGGATACCAAAGTTCTAAATGCAATGTATCATTCAAGTACTTCAAAATTCTTTTAGTGGCATTCAAGTGTGATTCTTTAGGACAAGATTGAAACCTAGTGCATAAGCATACACTAAATATTATATCGGATTTAGAGGTGGTTAAGTAAAGTAGAGATCCGATAATACCTTGATATTTCTTCTCATCTACTACCTTATCACTTTCATCTTTGTCAAGTTTCAATGATGTGCTCATATGAGTCTTGCTAGTCTTACAATCATCCATTCCAAATTTCTTGAGGAGTTCCTTTGTGCACTTGGATTGGATGATGAAGATTACATCTTTGCATTGATTGATCAAAGAAGAATTTGAGTTCACCCATCATGTTCATTTCAAATTCCTTAGTCATACAAGAAGCAAATTTCTTGCACAAAGATTCATTAGGAGCACCAAATATAATGTCATCAACATATATTTGCACAATTAAGATGTTATGCTTATTCTTTTTAACAAAAAGAGTTGTATCAATATTACCCTTTAAAAAGTCATTTTCAAGAAAATATACACTAAGTCTATCATACCAAGCTCTTGGAGCTTGTTTCAATCCATATAATGCTTTGGTATGTTTAAAAACATAATTTGGAAGTTTATAATCTTCAAAACTGGGAGGTTATTTAACATAAACTTTCTTATTGATAAAACCATTTAAAAAGGCACTTTTGACATCCATTTGAAAAAGTTTAAAGTTTATATGATATGCAAACGCAAGTAAAATAATAGCTTCTAATCTAGCTACAGGAGCAAATGTCTCATCATAGTCAATGCCTTCCTCTTGATTATAACCTTTGGCTACCAATCTAGACTTGTTTCTAGTGATGAGACCATTTTCAACAAGCTTATTCCTATATACCCATTTACATCCTATAATTAGATGATTTTTAGGTCTAGGAACAAGTTCTCATACATTATTTCTCTCAAATTGGTTGAGTTCATCTTGCATAGCAATCACCCAATTTTCATCATATGGTCCTTGGCTTTATTTGAGAGATAAAAGCATCATTAACATCTAAATTTTTAAATTTAGATCTAGTAGTTACTCTATTTGAAGTTTTACTAATGATAAGTTCTTTTGATTGATCCTTCTTGTAATCCCAACCCTAGAGTAACTTTTGAGTTTTCTTTTCTTGTTCATCATGATTGTTCTTTCAAGCAACAATCATTTCTTGTTGATCATATGTACCTACAAAATCATCAAGAGCACTACCTTTCCTTTGATCAAGTTTAGAAGATTCATCAAAAACAATATGTATTGATTCTTCAACCACTAGAGTTTTCTTATTAAATACTCTTTATGCTTTACTAGATGATGAATATCCTAAAAATATGCTTTCATCCTATTTATATGAAAAATTTTCAAAATTATCCTTGGTGTTCAATAAAAAGTATTTGCATCCAAATACTCTAAGATATGAAATTTTGGATATTTTTCCATTCCATAGCTCATAAGAGTTTTGTTTATCAATGGCTTTTTGCAAACACGATTTGAAATGTAATATGTGGTGTTAACGGCTTTCGTCCAAAAGTAAGATGGTAAGTCATACTCATTGAGTATTGTACTAGCCATTTCAACCAAAGTTATATTTTTCCTTTCAACTACACCATTTTGTTCTAATGTTCTAGGAGCCGAAAAGTTATGTGAAATATCAAATTCATTATAAAAGTTTTCAAAATTTTCGTTTTCAAATTCTTTGCCATGATCACTTCTAATATATATGATTACATAGCCTTTTTCATTTTGAACTCTTTTTACAAATATTTTGAAATGATTAAAAGTTTCATTCTTTTGATCTAAGAAATTAACCCATGTAAATCTTGAATAATCATCAATAAGAACAAACACATATAACTTGCCACTTAGGCTAGCAATTCTATTAGGTCCAAACAAATCCAAGTGAATGAGTTCTATTGGCCTAGAAGTACTTACAATATTTTTAGATTTGAATGAACTTTTATGTTGCTTACCAAGTTGACAAGGTTCACATGTTCTATCTTTGTCAAACTTAACTTTAGGGAGACCATCAACTAGTTCTTCTTTACTAATGCATTTTAAATGATCCATATTAGCATGCCCTAGTCTTCTATATCATAACCAAGCATCATTATTAATAGAAATCAAACATTGGAATGCATTATTGGAATGTATGTCAATTTTATATGTATTGTTAATTTTAGCTCCTTTGAATGCAATTTCACCATTTGAATTTGTAACCTTGCATCCTTTGGAATCAAAATTTACATCATATCCTCTATCACATAATTGACTTACACTAAGCAAATTATACTTTAATCCATCAACAAGCCATACATTTTCAATCAAATTCTTACCAAGCAAGCCAATGGAACCACTACTAATTATTTTACCTTTAGCATTGTTTTCAAAAGTAACATTACCTCCAAGCTTGTAAGTGAGGGTTATAAAAAGCTTTGCATTTTCAGTCATATATCTTTAGTATCCACTATCCACAAGCCAAGTGCTTTTACTAACAGTAGATTTTAAGCATACCTACAAAATAATAAAGTTCATCTTTTCTTAGGTACCCAAATAAAGTTGGGTCCTTGGGGTTAGCAGTAAAATGATCTTCTAACTTGAGATGAGCCTTCCTAATATAGCAAAAAGTACTCTTATGTCCAAATTTCACATAATATATGCATTGTTACAAGGTTCCATATTTATGTACGTTGTAGTGGAGTAATTGAAACATATACCACACAACCAAAAATTATCAAATGAGAAATATTAGGTTCATGACTAGATACAAGTTGTAAAAGAAAAAATTCATGATAAGCAGTTGGTCTAATTTTAATTAGTTTTGTTGCATGTAATATAGCATATCCCCAAGCTAAACTAGGTAGATTTATCCTCATAAGTAATGGTCTAGCAACTAATTAAAATATGTTTATGAAAGATTTTGTTAAACTATTTTACGAGTGCGAGCCACAGAGTGCTCAACTGTAATCCTAATTGATACATAATAATCATTAAATGCTTGGAATAAATTCTCCTGCATTATCAAGATGAATTTTTTTAATTGTATAATATAAAAATTATGCTCGCAATTTGATGATTTGTGCTAATAGGCTTGTAAATGCAACATTGCAAGTAGACAATAAACAAACATGTGACATCTTGTAGAAACATCTATTAAAACCATAAAATATCTAAAAGGACTACAAGATGGAATGATAGGCCCACATATATCTCCATGAATTCGTTCTAAAAACTGAGGAGATTCAAATCTAATTTTATTTTAAGATGACCTAATAATAAATTTCCCTTGAGAACAAGCAACACATGAAAATTCACTTGATGAAAGAATCTTCTGGTTCTTTAAACGGTGTCTGTATAAATATTCTATAATTCTTATCATCATTACACCACTAAGATGACCTAAGCGATCATGCCATAGAATAAAATTTTTTTAGTCAATCAACTTCTGGTTAATTATAATATTAGACTCTATTAGATTTTTATATGCGAAATATAATCCAAAAGAAAATACTGGCAATATTTTCATTATATGTTTTTTTTCCGAGATTGTAGGTGTAATATAGAGATATTCTTTATTGTTTTTATCTTTAGTCTCAATATGATAACCATTGAGACGTATATCTCTAAAACTTATAAGATTTATTTTTTATTTTCTAGATAGAAATGCATCATTTTATTATTAATTTTGTGCCTCTGGATAACATAATATGAGCTCTTTCAGAACCTTCAATTAAATTTGTGGCACTATAAATTATATTAAAATTAGCCTTAGCTAATTGAAGATGAGATAAATATATTTTATCTTTTAAAATAATATACGTCGTTACATTGTCTGTCAAACATAAATCTCCACCAGCTTCAACTAAGTGACCAGATAATTACATTTTTCTTTAAAATAAAAATAACATAAATGAGTGTCATAATATTTAATTTAATATACTTATATAAAGTACATATAAATAAAATTAAAAATAAAAATCACTTAATTTTGAACTTAATACACTTAAAAAATAAACAAAAAAAGTGATATTGAATAAAATATATTAATCAATGTGGTCATTCAAATGAGAATTTTCATCGATTATTAAACTATCAGTTTTTTCATCAGTATTTTAAAAAAAGTCTAAAATATCCAGATGTGTGAAATCAATTGGGTCATTATATTCAAAAAATTAGTCTCCACAATTTTTTCTCTCTCTTTTACAGAAGCTTGGTAAAGATCCACAAGATGTTTAGATATATGATAGGTACGAGATTAGTGTCCTTTCATGCTACATCTATAGTATATATTTTCTTCATTTTTATTTTGCAAATTCTTTCCTTTCTCATTTTTCTCACTATGATCATTAGTTTTCTGAAAATTGATAATGTGATGGCTTTTATAAATTCGATAATTATTACTATTGTCACCTCTGCCACGACCACATTCGAGACCACGATCACTGTAACACTCTTATACTCTATATACATACAATATATACATTCAGTATATGTAAAATACATATATAGGGTATAAAAATATCACAGTCTGGTTTAATAAAAAAAATTTACTTTTCAAATTTTAAAATCTTAAATACTTTAAAATGTATATTTAAATAACAAATAAAATATTATTATAAATCATAGGTTTTAAAATAAGCATTTTACATTAAAAAAATCTCTGAAAAAAATTCGCCAGAGTTTTATCTGTAATTTGGACATTTCCAAATTCAATAAAACCACAACCTGCACACAAAAGCACTCCCAATATTCAATTCATACATTTACCCAATGCTCCTCAATTTCTCTAAGTTTCACAAAATATTTATACACATATATATTCATCCAAAAACACATATAAAATCCATAATATAACATTATCCAAAATATCTTTTATAATTTACAATATATATACCAATAATATAATATAATATAATATATGCAATATCAAAATGTAATAAAAACATATATATACTGGCAGTGTTTCTGATCTTAACGTCCAAAAATTAACTCTACACTGAAAATCTCAAATCTAGATCCGACCCGGTCTAAATGAACTCTCCGGCTCTATCGGATCTTCCATGTCACCTGCGTGATGAATTACAATCGCGCTAAGCCAAAAGCCTAGCGGTACAAACTTTAATAACAATAAAACTAGGGGTGTACACGGCCGGGTTTGACCCTGGCCCGAAGCCCGGCCCAACTTTTTTTCAGGCTGCATTTTGTAGCCCGTGGCCCGGCCCAAAGCCTGGTCGGGCCGGCCCGATTTTTTTGAAATTAAAAATAATAATTTTTTAATTTTAATAAAATTTATTTATAAATATTACTTTAAAAAATTATTATACTAAATTATATCTAATAATATATAAATTATTATATTAATATTTATATATAATATTTTAAATTTTTTTTAAAAAATAAATTATTAAAATATAAATTTAAAAAAATAAAAAAATTTAATATTTCGGGCAGGGTCGGGCCGGACCGAAAATTTTTATCCCAACCCGAGGCCCGACCCGAGCATAGCTCGGGTTAGACTTTAAAACCCGTGGCCCGACCCTAATATAGGTTCGGGCCTGGTCGGGTTGGTCGGGCCACGGGCTGGGTGTACACCCCTAAATAAAACTCAAATGCAATGCCAATGCACAATGTATATGGATATCATATCTCATATCATTTCATCTTAACATATTTCTCAGTTGTTTCACAATTCACATAAAAACAAACACAAGTATAAGCCCAAAGGATCTCATATGCTATTCAAATTTTAGAGTTACTGTTCTGGTCCATATTGACACACAGTGTCTAGCCCGAAGGTAAGTGATGCCCAACGTCTAGCCCGAAGGCAAATCATAGTGATGCCAGCATCTAGCCCGAAGGCAAGTGACATCCAACGTCTAGCCCGAAGGTAAATCAAATAGTTGCTCAAAAGTTAGACCCAAAGCCAAATAATGAGGATAACCTCATAGGCATGCCGCCAAACATAAAACTTTAAAAATTGAATAAACTTTGAAAATTGAATAACATACTAGGAACATAATTAATTCACATTTGTCATTATCAATCTCTTTCTCATTTTCTCATATTCAAACTAGGCATATTGCCTCATTTTCCATTATTCATTAGGCACATTGCCTTATTTTCTCATCTTTTCTCACTTTTCTCATTTTTCTCATTGATAGCAATATCAATTCATCACATTTCATCATATCATCATATTGCATCACATTTTTACCGTAAAACTCATCACAAAAATATTTTGGGTAATTTTACATAATCCACATATGATTCATATTTTATGCATTTTAGCCATTACCAAAGGTCTTTTTAACAATGTCCTTAATACATACACAACAAATGGCATTATTCAAACACTTTGAGTCATTTTCACATAGTACACATATTTTACACTTTACACAATTTAGCCATTAACAATGGCTTTCACAATACATTTAACACATATATGACATTACACATGTCATTGCACATTTTTCATAAATAATTAATGCATTAAGTAGCTTAACACATTTTTCAATTGAAAATATGTTAAAACCATTGTACTCGAAATATGTCCAATTAATTCAAAGTTTGTACTTATCTCTAAAAGCTACCAAAAATAAGCTCAAACACCACCTCCAACCTTCTCTTCCAACTTGCCCTTCAACACTTAGATGGAAAAAATCAACTCTCCTCAATGTCTATACCAAATGTGATCATAAATAATCATTTAGTACTACATTCTAAGATATTTCTAATATTAAATCATAATTAAATATTATTCAATCAAAAATCCAAAAGTTAAGGCTAACCTCGCTTTAACTTTAGAATACCATACTGAGCCATTCAATTAGGTATTTTAAGTTTATTTATATTATTAAAAATATATTTTAACATGTGTAAAATAATTACATTATAAAAATACACTCTTATGACCAAAATCCTAAAATGGCATAACTTTCCCTCATTGAAGGTTTTCCATTCCAACTCAATCCATTTATCATTTCAAGATTATATTCATCACTTTTATTACTATACAACATGCTTTAACCAATAAAATCAAATAATTCAATAATTTTAAAAAATTACTTTTTCAAAACCCTAAATCACCACTTCCATTCTCAAACTCCAATCAAACTCAATCAAATCAAATATTTGACTTTAAAATACTTTTTTATGCATCAAAACAACTCATTTAGAATCAATTTGCAGAATTAAAATTTATAAATTCAAAAGTCTAAAAGTTACATAACCCTAAAATCTCTCTCTTCACCAATCTTTATCCAAACTCAACTATTTCTTCAATCCAACCTTAAAATTATTGTTAATCACTTAAAATAACTTCATTCAGCCCAAAAATAGATAATTAAATCATACCACTTCATATATCCAAAACACATATATTCAAACTTTTATGAAATTTAAAGAAAAGAGGTTGGAAACTTACTAAACTTAGTGAAAATAACCAAAAATCCACATTGAATACTTGACAAACCCTTCACAAACTGACGATAATAGCTTGCCAAATCCAGAAAACTTTGAACCTCTGTCACAGTCATCGGTGGACTATAATTCAAGATAGCCTCGACTTTACTCTGATCAACTCTAATACCCTCTGCTAAAACCACATGATCGAGAAAAGTAACCTGATTGAGCTAGAACTCACACTTAGACAGCTTAGCATACAACTGTTTATCTCTCAGAGTCTGCAGTACAATCCGTAAATGCCTGTCATGATTTTCCTTATTATACAAATATACCAGGATATCATCAATGAAAACCACCACAAACTGATCTAGGTAGGGTCTAAACACCCTATTCATCAAATCCATAAAAGTTGTTGGTGCATTCATCAATCCAAAAGGCATCACCAAAAACTCATAATGCCCATACCTCATGCGAAAAGTTATCTTAGATACATCCACATCTCTGACTCTCAACTGATGGTACTCTAATCTCAGATCAATCTTAGAGAATATTGTTGCTCCCTTCAACTGATCAAAGAGATCATCTATCCAAGGCAAAAGACACTTGTTCTTGATGGTCACCTTATTCAACTGTCTGTAATCAATGCACAATCCCAAGGTGTCATCCTTCTTCTTCACAAATAATACAGGCACTCCTCACGGGGACACACTAGGGCAGATGAACCCTTTATCTAGTAACTCCTGCAACTACGCTTTCAACTCCCTAAATTCAACAGGTGACATCTGATAAGGGGTAATAGAGCTGGTAGTGGTACCAGGCATCAGATCAATACCAAACTCAACCTCTCTCTCAAGAGGTACCCCTGGCAACTCATTAGAAAAAATATCTGGGAACTCGGCAACTGTAGGTATATTGTCATGCTAGGATTTCATTACTCTGGTATCTGCAACATGAGCAAGATAAGCCTCACATCCTTTTCGATTCATCCTCCTAGCTAAAATAGTTAAAATAAACATGGATAAAAGATGTATCTGCTCACTAGATGCCGTCATATTCCTACTATCATGTGTTCTCAGGGTAACACATTTTCGCTGACAGTGTACCATAGCCTCATGCCTGGATAATCAATCCATGTTCATAATTATATCATACTCCCTAAAGGCATCTCAATCAGGTCACCAAGAAACTCCTCATCCTGAACCACAATCGGACAATCTCGGTACACCTTGCTAACCACAATATTGTGCCCTAAAGGATTTATCACCAAAATATCAAATCCTAGGAACTCAGAATGCAAATCACTCACAGGCAAGATGGATGCACTGATATATGAATGAGTCGATCCAGTGTCTATCAATGTAAGAACTGAAGTACCAAATAAAGTAAAAGTACTAGCAATAACAACTGAAGCATCTGGCTGCCTCTGCATCACGTAGACCCGCTGCGATGGCCCTACCTCATCTGCCTCAACTGCACCTTCAACTCCCTAAATTTAGCAGGTGCCATTTGATAAGGGGTAATAGATATGGGAGTGATACCAGGCATCAGATCAATACCAAACTCAACCTCTCTCTCAGGAGGTACCTCTGGTAACTCATTAGAAAAAATATCTGGAAACTTGGCAACTGTAGGTATACTGTCAAGCTGGGATCCCAATACTCTTGTATCTACAACATGAACAAGATAAGCCTCACATCCCTTCCGAATCATCCTCCTAGCTAAAACAATTGAAATAAACATGGATAAAAAATGTATCTGCTCACTAGATGCCATCACATCCCTACCATCATGTGTTCTCAGGGTAACACATTTTCGCTGACAGTGTACCATAGCCTCATGCCTGGATAATCATTCCATGCTTAGAATTAGATCATACTACCTGAAAGGCATTTCAATTAGTTCACTAAGAAACTCCTCATCCTGAACCACAGCCAGACTATCTCGGTGCACCTTGCTAACTACAATATTGTGCCCTAAAGGATTTGTTACCAAATCATCAAATCCTAGGGACTCAGAATGCAAATCACTCACATGCAAGATAGATGCACTGATGTATGAATGAGTCAACCCAGAGTCTATCAATGTAAGAACTGAAGTACTAAATAAAGTAAAGTACTAGCAATAACAGCTGAAGATCCGGCTACCTCTGCATCACATAGACCCACTACGATGGCCCTGCCTCATCTAATCTACCCTTAGCTGTAGAATCACCTCTCTGACCAGTCCCAGATCAACCACCCCTACTAAAACCTCTTCCATCACGACCCCTTCTGATACTGGGTTGAGAAGTTGCAGTATTTGTCTGTCTATCCTCTGGTGACTTTGGACAATCTCTGATAAAATGGTCTGGAGACCCACATCTGAAATAAAATGTTGATCCACCTCTCTTCCAGAAGAAATCTCTGTGTGCTCTATCACAATAAACACAGGTAGATGGAGCAGGCCTCTGAGCCACTGGGGTCGGAGCATTAACCACTAAAATTGTATGTCTCTATCTCTGTCTCTGCTACTGTACTGACCTGTCAGACTGCCCCTGGCTTCTACTGAATCTCTGAGAATATCCCCCTCTATCTCTCTTCACTAATGAAGACTCTCTATCACTCTAGGGTCTCCTAGCTCTGGTCTCCTCAGCTCTGGCAGTTACTGCAAGACCTTGTGTTCTCTTTACACACTTGGCAGCTACAATCAACTAAGAAAAATTCTGATACCGAGAGCCTTCCACAATATATATAATAGAGGGTCTCAGCCTCTCCTCAAACCTCTGGTACCAATCAATCTCATAAGAAATTATCTCATTAGCATACTAACTAAGCCTAATGAACTCTATCTCATATTTTGTCACTGTCCTAGTATCCTTCCTCAAACTCAGAAACTCCATCTTCTTTGCATTCTTATACTCCCTCAGAGTATACTTCTTCTCGAATTTTCACAGAAAATCATCATAGGTCAGGACTGGTGGATCAGCCATAGCATGTGGAATCGTCTTCCACTACTCATATGCATCCCTCTGTAGAAGAGATCTGGCATAATCAAACTTCTCCTCTGGAGTAGCCTGCAACTGGATAAACACTCTCTGGATCCTGTCTAGCCACTGCTATGCTATAATAGGGTTTCTAGTACCAACAAAGTCCTCAGTTTCAAACTTTCTCAGCTTATCATACTTTCTCGTAGGCAACTGCGGCTGTAGTGACAGAGCCGGCTGCTGAACTTGAGCCTGCCTCAACAACTCCACCATATATCGTACCCAGCCTGACAAAATCTCCTCAGCTACTAGTCTCACAAGTATAGAAGCAGACGCCTCACCATTAGTCTCAGCTCTAGCTCCATCTCTACTCTCACTAGGAGCTACATTCTCTGCACTACCTTTTGCAGACTGATGCGTCCGAGACTTCATAACTACCTATATTTGCAAACACAAAAAAAATTATCACATCAGAGATCAGAAACTGTCAGTGCCAATATATGTATCATAATTGAAAACTATATTTAAAATTTTCATTTTCTCTCTATAACAATCCACCTTGGTCGAGAACCTCAAACCTAAACTCTGATACCAAAATAAAGATAATACCCTTATATCCTATATACATACAATACATACACCTAATATATATAAAATATGCATATACGATACAAAAATATCACAGTTCGATTCAATAAAAAAATTTTACTTTTCAAAATTTTAAAATCTTAAATACTTTAAAATATATATTTAAATAAAAAAATAAAATATTATTATAAATCATATGTTCTAAAATAAATATTTTACATAAAAATCTCTGAAAAAAATTTGCCAGAGTTTTATCTTTAATTTGAATATTTCCAAATTCAACAAAACCACAGTCTACACACAAAAGCACTCCTAATAATCAATTCATACATTTTTCCAATGCTTCTCAATTTCTCTAAGTTTCACAAAATATTTATATGCATATATATGTTTATCCAAAAACACATATAAAATCCATAATATAACATTTATCTAAAATATCCTTTATAATTTACAATATATATACCAAAAACATAATATAATATATGTAATATCAAAATGTAATATCCTTTTTTACCTTGACGCCAAAAAATCAACTCTACACTAAAAATCTCAAATCTAGACCCGACCCGATCTAGATGAACTCTCCGACTCTACCGGATCTCCCATGTCATCTGCTCGATAAATTACAATCACGCTAAGCCAAAAGCCTAGCAGTATAAATTTTGGTAACAATAAAACTCAAATGCAATGCCAATACACAATGCATATGGATATCATATCTCATATCATTTCATTTTAACATATTTCTCAATTGTTTCACAATTCACATAAAAATAAATACGAGTATGGGCTCAAAGGATCTAATATGCTATTCAAATTTCAGAGTTAATATTTTGGTCTATATTGACACCCAGCGTCTAGCCCGAAGGTAAGTGACGCTCAGCGTCTAGCCCGAAAGCAAGTGACACCCAGCGTCTAGCCCGAAGGCAAATCAAACAATTGTTCAAAAGCTAACCCCGAAAGCAAATAATGATGATAATCTCATAGGCATACCGCCAAATACAGAACTCTGAAAAATTGAATAACATACTAGGGACATAATTAATTCATATTTCTCATTATCAATCTTTTTCTCATTTTTTCATAATCAAGCTAGGCACATAACCTCATTTTTAATTATTTATTAGACACATTGCCTTATTTTCTCATCTTTTCTCACTTTTCTTATTTTTCCTCATTTATAGCAATATCAATTCATCACATTTCATCATATCATCACATTGCATCACATTTTACCTTAAAACTCATTACCCAAATATTGTGGGTAATTTCACATAATCCACATATGATTCACATTTTATGCACTTTAGCTATTACCAATGACCTTTTTAATAATACTCTTAATTCATACACAACAAATGGCACTATCCAAACACTTCAGGTCATTTTCATATATCACACATATTTTACACTTTACTTAATTTAGCTATTAAAAATGACTTTTTACAATATATTTAACACATATATGATATTACGCATGCCATTGCACATTTTTCATAAATAATCAATGTATCAAGTAGCTTAACACATTTTTTAATTCAAAATGTGCTAAGACCAATGTAATGCAAACATGTCCAAAGTTGTTAATTACCTCTAAAAGCAACAAAAAGCAAGCTCAAACACCACCTCCAACATTCTCTTTCAACTTGCCCTTCAATACTTGGATGGGGCAAATCAACTCTCATCAATGCCTATACCAAATATGATCATCAATAATCATTTAGTACCACATTCTAAGGCATTTTCAATCTTAAATCATAATTAAATATCATTCAAATAAAAATTTCAAAGTTAAGACTAACCTCGTTTTAACTTTAAAATAACATACTAGGTCATTCAATCAGGTATTTTAATTTAATTTATATTATTAAAAATATATTTTAACATGTGTAAAATAATTACATTACAAAAATACATACTTATGACCAAAATCTTAAAATGGCATAACCTTCCCCATTGAAGGTTTTTCATTCCAACTCAATCTATTTATCATTTCAAGCTTATATTCATCACTTTTATTACTAAACAATATGCTTTAACTAATAAAATTAAACAATTCAATAACTTTAAAAAATCGCTTTTTCAAAATCCTAAATCACCACTTCTATTCTCAAATTCCAATCAAACTCAACCAAATCCAATATTTAGCTTTAAAATACTTGTTTATGCATCAAAATAACTCATTTAGAATCAATTTGCACAACTAAAATCTATGAATTCAAAAATCTAAAAGTTACAAAACTATAAACTCTCTCTCTTTACCAATATTTACCCAAACTCAACCATTTCTTCAATCTAATCTTAAAATTATTGTTAATCACTTAAAATAATTTCATTCAACCCAAAAATAGATAATTAAATCATACCACTTCACATATCCAAAACAGACATATTCAAATTTCCATGAAATTTCAAGAAAAGAGGTTAGAAACTTACTAAATTTGATAAAAATGATCAAAAATCCACTTTGAATACTTGAAATCCTTCAATTAATGGAGTATGAAAGAAGTAAAAATCCTTAGGTTTCTTCAATGGAGGTTTGTCTAGAATGGAAGAAGAAGAAGAAGATAAAAAAAAAAATTTAATTTTTCTCTTTTTTCACTTTTATTTATAGCCATATATATATATTATTTACTAATTTACTAATTAATTAATTATTTATTTATTTATTTAATTAAAATTTTAAAAATTCATCTTTCATTAAAAAATAAATTATTTTTGAATAATTTTAATAATTTAAATTTTTTAAAATTTATTTATATAAATATCATTGGATTTTGACTTTTGACTTTTAAAAATTTGACTTTTATTGACTTTGTATATGTTAGGTATATTTTATATATATGTCAGATATATATTCCACTTTTTTTATTTAAAATCTCTTCATTTTTTATTTAAAATTATTTATTTAATTTATTCAATTAAATTATAATTTATTTTATTTAATTTTTAAAAATTAAAACTTTTTAAAAATTTAGAATATTACAACCACATCATTATTTTGACATTGTTCAGACTTATTTATCATTACAACATTTATTTCAGAAAATGGTTCAGGCCCAGTTGATCATGATTGATAATTTTTCATCAAAAATTTATTATTTTGTTCAGCAACAAGAAGACATGATATCATTCATAATAGTTTTTTAAAATCTCGCTCTAGATATTGCTACTGCAGGAGCATATTCGAGGTATGAAAAGTTGAGAAAATTTTTTCTAATAAATCTTGATTAGTAATCTTCTTACTATATAATTTTAATTGAGAAATAATCTAAAAAAAATGCAAAACTATATTTACTAACAGTTTTAAAATCGCGTAATCGCAAGTATATCCAATCATAGTGAGCCTTTGGAAGAATAATTATTTTTGATGATCAAATCTTTCTTTTAAATTTTGCCTAAGTTTAAAGAAATGATTTACTGTTAAATATTCAACTTTTAATCTTTCATAGAGATGATGACGAATGAATATCATTGCTTTTGTGCAATCCTGCAGGGATGCATCATTTTCTTCCTGAATTGTATTTTCAAGATTCATAGCATTAAGATGAATCTCAGAATCAAAAGTCCAAAGCAACAAACTCAAGCTCATTATTTTTCGATAAGTCAAGCGCAACAAGCTCAAACTTTGTGAGAATTGACATCATGTAGATCACAAAAAAAATATATAAATTATAATAAGTTACTAATATGTTATTTTAATGATAAATTAATAATTATATTACATAAAAGTAATTTTCATATTATATATAATTAGATCAAGCTAGATCTAATTAAAATGAATTATATAATAATTTTTTTATATTAACATATATGTGCAAATAAGAGTAATATATGATTAAAAAAAATTAATATTTATATAGAGAATGAAAATAGACAGTGTATTGCTAAATGACAATAAAACTAAAAATTTATAAAATGCATAAAATTATATGAAATAAACAACAAATCAAATTTATAAAATGCATATATACTAAATATATATTTAGATATGAACCACTTCCCTAGACATATGAAATTATTATTATAGTAATTAATAAGTATTTAAATTATAGTGGTGCATATGTAAATAATAGTGAGAAGAATTACAATATAAGCATTACAAACGAAACCTTAAAAAATATGAAAAACATCTCATAAGAAAAGTAAATGTGCAACAATTAATACGACCATTTTTAATATCTTAAAAATGCAACAATTGTCAATAAATTCTTGATAACAAGAAATGTAATAAAATTATTGTTATTATTATTATTATTATTTTTAATTCATGCAATAACATGACACGAAAAAATTCATGCAAATACATACTACAAACATCATATATGAAAAGAAAATTAATATAATAACACATTTTAATTTTAGTATCAATAATATATTTGTATCAATTATCTTTAATGAAATAAAAATGAAATTAACTTGGATTAAATGATATACAATTGATTTGTATTGATAATATATTATAAAATTAATAATAAAATTGTTAATATATAAAAAAATAAAAAATAAAAAATAATTATTTTAAGAAGTAATTCAGAGAGAAAGAATATTTATATTTTTTATTATTTATTTATTTATTAAAAGTTTTATAACTCTTTTTATTTATAGAGTTAAAAATTAAATAAAACATTATATAGTTTTTATTAAAATAATTAAAATAATTAAAAAATAACACAAAATAATTAAAGAGATATTACAATTAAACAAATGAGGAGAAATCTCTAATTATTCATAGTAAATAATTAATATTCCTTACCTTTTGTAAAAAGTAAGCTTGTAAGTTTGGGTTTAATCACCACACCCCATTTAATAACCATATCAATATAATTATACAATGAAATTGTTGTATTACAACGAGCTAATTAAATATTAACGTGTGGTAATATTTTATATTCGATTATAATAAGTCACATATTAATATTTAATTATCTTGTTATAATAAAACGGTTTGATTGTATAATTATTCTATAAAAAAAGCCTTATAAACGCTTCATCAGCTTTACTTTTTCGTTTTTTGTCCTGGGTCTGAGCTTCATTAGCTCTCAGCTATTACTGAATCAATTCAACTTCCACGGCCAGATATTGCATCATGTTTTCCGCCGCCGCTGTCTCTGTTGCGCAAGAGCCGTCTATTGTTATCCCCTCCCTGCCAAACGACATCGCTGTAAATATTCTAGCTCGGGTACCTCGGTCTCACCACCCTCTACTTTCCTTGGTCTCCAAAACTTTCCGCTCCGTCGTCTCCTCCGCTCTCTTTTACACTACCCGCTCCCTCCTTTTCTCATCTCAACCATCTCTCTATCTCTGTATCCGCATCCCCACCACAAGCTCCCTACAGTGGTTCACACTCTATCACAACTCCCCAAACCCCAAAAAGCCTGTAAATTTCTTAGCCCCGGTCCCTCCTACTCCTTCTCCGTTAGTTGGCTCGGCCATCGTCGCCGTTGGCCCTAAGATCTACGTCATTGGCGGCTGTCTCAAGGACATTCCGTCTTCACACGTGTGGGCACTTGATTGCCGTTTCCACACGTGGGAGTCCATTCCCAACATGAGTGTTTCCCGCGAATTCTCCGCCGCCGGCGTTGTGGATGGGAAAATTTATGTGATCGGCGGTTGTGTGGTGGATACGTGGGCCCGGTCGAAGAATTGGGCGGAGGTTTTTGATCCAAAGACTCAAACTTGGGAATCAGTGGATAGCTCGTTGGATGGTCTATTGAGAGAGAAATGGATGCACGGGAGTGCTGTTATAGATAATAAAATCTATGCAATGGCGGACAGAAATGGGGTTGTTTACGAGCCTAGAACTAAGGAATGGGATTGTGTAGGGAGTGAATTGGATTTGGGTTGGAGAGGGAGGGCGTGTGTGGTGGATGGGGTTTTGTATTGTTATGATTTCTTGGGAAAGATTAGAGGTTTTGATGTGGAAAATGGGTTATGGAAAGAATTGAGAGGGGTGGAAAAGGAGTTGCCTAGGTTCTTGGCTGGGGCAACAATGGCAAATGTGGGTGGAATGTTGGTGGTGGTTTGGGAGAAGAAAGGGTGTGGAAGTGGGACTGGAAATGGGAAGGAAATGGAGATTTGGTGTGCAGAAATTGAGGTAGAAAAGAAGGGAGAGGAGGAATTATGGGGCAAGATCAAGTGGTGTGACCTTGTTCACAAGGTTCCAATTGGGTCTTCCATCGTTAATTGCTTGGCAGTTACACTATGAGGCTGTGCCAGGCCAGGCCAGGCCAGGTACGTTACTTCCTGTTTTTTGGGGTTTTCCCCCTTTTGCTATTAAATATTATGTTGATCATGATTTATATGCCTGTGGTAATTGGTTATGATTATCTTCTTTAGGAGTTGGATGACTTTCTTTTCAGTATATATGATGCCAATTGCTTTCACAAGAGTTGATAAGTGATATTATAGTTTTTCTGTTTAGATTGAACAATTCATTTTTTAGTAGAAACTGGTGCCTCGCCTTAGTGCAAAGGATAAGGTTATTTAGTATTCAAAACTCAATAATGGAAAAATGCCCAAATATAGAGGGCGGGAAAATGTTTGCTTTGGAGCAGTGGGCAAGAAAGTGGAGGACAACTAAATGACTGAAGATTAGTTAAACAATTGGTGCTAATAGACTTTAACCTTGCCTGCTGCTGTTGTAGCAACTGCCCCTACTGCAGGCATTTGTATTGGCAAGCATACCATATAACATGACTCAAAACTAAACTTTAATAAAATGACTTTAATACTTACATAGTGTTTTAGGTTCCTAATCATTTTTAAACTGTCTTCTGCCGTACTGACTTCCACCTGAATATAATGATTTTGAAATATCTCTTTCCTATTTGCAATCCGTTTATATGCCTGTTTCCTTACTTTTTTCTTAATCTAGCCTTTTGTGTACCAATCCTCTGTGCAGTTTGAACTTCATTTTAGGTTTAACTTTCTATTTCTGTGATAAAGAGTATGATCATGGTGATGAATTTAGTTTTAACCTCTTATATTGTATAATCAGGCATAGGCTGCCACTTAAAATAGTATATATGTTGACTAGCTGACCTTCACTGGTTGGCATTTGTCTGTACTTTTCTGATATTTGAGGTCGTTGGTTTCGCTTCTCTGTTTAATGTTATAGAGGCTAAAATTGTGTTTCCCTCCATCTTTCTGCAGGAGAATACTAGGGATTTCTCAACAAGGGAGCCATGAATGAATTTAAGCCTGGTTTCCATGATGATTTCTCAACAAGGGCGCCATGAATGAATTTAAGCCTGGTCTCCATGATTCAAGTCTTAAACTGGTAAGTAATCTGGAGACATATGAAGGTTCTAAAATTGCCTCTCAATATTCAGGGCTATAGACTTGGCATCTCTAGGTATGGTAATAAAAGGAGCTGCTCAAAACAATGTTCCTTTTGTAAATGTCACTTGTGTAATTAGTATTTCTGCTTTGATGTGATCTCTTCTGTGCTGTGGTTTGCAAATTGTACAAATTTTGAAGGCAAATAAGCGATTGGCAGTGGCTCAGTGTTTATAAAGAATTCTTTGGTGAAATATAAGGCTCATTGGATAAGCTTTAGGAGCTTGTTATGAAGAAAAAGAAAAAAGGTTGTACAGTGCCGATTGTTGCTAAACAACACGGAATGTATACGGTTTTTTCCTCCTATATTTTTGTCTGCTCCTATCCTCTTGTAGGAAAATTCTTCATTCAATGAGAATGTATTTGGTTGTTATAAAATGTTGTTTGGTTTTGGTAATTATTGATGTAACAAAAATAAATAATTGCTATTCATGTGATAGGTGAAACTTGAAAATTTTCATTTTTCAGTCAAAATGACCGATTTGTAAAGCAACTATATTATGATAAGTCTTAGAAAATGAAAGCTGCAGAGCAGGCTGGCTGCGGGCAATTAGAAATGATTTTGAAACATGGGATGTTCATTTCAAGAGGCCAGAACCAGAGACGAGTGGTTTAACAGAGTTTTTTCTGGGTTTAGATTGTGTTGTCTAGACGCATGCATTTGATCTTTTGCCACGGACTGAGAGCATTACTGGGAATCTGCCATTCCTAAATCAACATCCATTACCATTGACCAGGTGAGGCTCTGGATATTGGTTCCATTTCTATATATGCTTTTAACTAGTCCAGCTTGCTTAGGTGATCAAGTGGATCCCTAGTCTGCATATCTAAGCTATTGGCTTTTCCGTTGCTCCATGGTTATATCGTTTTATATTTTCTTAGGTCTAAAACATAAATTTATCGCAAATTTTGCTATTTTTGCAATTATATATTTATAGTCAATTATACCATTTTAAACTAATTGCAATTCTGCCTTAAGTCATAATTAGAAAATTTTATCAATTAAGGTGCCAAAATGATTAAATTGTTAATAATATATAATAAATTCCATAGCCAATTTTATTTTTCCGTCCTTAAAATGAAAATGTTATTATTATTAATGTTGTTGTCGTTATGAAAATGTTATTATTGTCCCTCTTGTATATGATGCACATAACTCCAAACTACACAGCAAAAATAGGACCATATTGCTATCTCCAGTTGTTTGGATGTGCAACACTGTATCAGAGGAAGAAAAGCATTTGAACAAGAATTAAATAAAAGAACATAAAATTAATTTAACTCGAATAAAAGCAATTGGTACCCACAAAAATCAACTCAAGCTTTACCATTTGAAATTCTAACATATGGTAAGGTCAACTTTTAGTTCACTCTATATACAATTTGCATTTTCAGCATTATACAATAAGGAACTTGCAATCTTCTTAGCCCAGAAAAGTAATAAATACATGCAACATGCCACGTTCCGCTGATAAAAATAGAATCCGGCATGAGTTACAGAACCAGTCTTCTCAATGTAAATTCTCATTACCGGCAAACGCCCTCCTCTTCCTCTAGGAAATTTTCAATTTGTTCTAGAGCCTGTTAAAATGTTTACTTATAAGTTAACCTACCATTGTGCTAGTGCAAAGGCGTAGAGTAATAGTAAAGATACATAGCTCAGTTCATTACAAAAATATGTCGAGTGTTGTCCAAGTTAAGCATACCTCAATTGCAATTGCAGTTGGTGAGACACTGGAAACATCTCTATATCCTAGTTTGGCTGCAATATCTGTGCAACAGAAACATTTGCCTTTCAGACTAACTTTTTTTTTTCTTTTTTCAATCTAAGTGATGATAAATTGTTTGCAAATTCTCAGCAGCACACAAACAATAATTAGAATCACATAATGGATGCAAATTTGAAACATAGGTCCAGGCACACATACTTTCCAGAGAAACTCTAGCGTTGGCATTTGCGTAAAATTCACTTCTTTCTTCAAGAAGAGTAGACAAGCGTCTGAAAGCCTATAGAAAATTTTGTGCAAAAAACAATATAATGGATGAAACCAATTTTCACTGAACACAGCATACATAAACAAGAAAACGGACAACAGAACCTACCTGAGTGTATGCATCACCAGATTCATGATGCAAAAGGGGGCGAGAATCAGTTCCAACAGCCGCAATCCTCCATGCTAAGGCTTCCAAAGGCACATCCAGCCAGACACTAATTCCCTTCCGCATGTATTTCCTGATAATCCAAATAAAAGGAATACTGGTTTTATACAACCAACATATGCAGAAAAATCACCACTCAGATAAATAGAAGATAAGGATTTAATTATTCATATAATTCATTATATCATACCAGTTAATAGGCTGTATGACTGCACCTCCACCAGTAGAAACAACAATTTGATGCATCATAGACAACTTCTTTAAGACGTCAGTCTGAAAGGCATGATTACAACCATTACACTTTGTTGCCAGGAGCAAAAGCAAAAGTCAAGTGCCTGATGCATAAATACAATTCAACATACCTGGTGATTGAATTGGTAGTGACTGCTCAAGTTATTATTATCATTAGTTTTCGAAGTACAAAAATAACAGTCTTACAAGGTGCATAATAACAATAATAACCAAAACTATATATATTGCTGTCTGTGTATTGTGTCTGTGTGAAGAAACGCTATGCTTCATAGAATACCTCTTTATTTCTGAAGAAGCCCTCTCCATAGAGCTTAAAGATTTCAGCTACTGAAGTTCCTTGTACCTCCTGCTCCACCAATGTGTCACTGGCGCAAATCACAAAACATAAAACAATGTATAAATATTTGGCAGAAATAGAAATAGCAGTCAAATGAATATAGCTGCACCACGACAAATAAATGCCAATACAACTTCCAGTGGTCAAAATTTCATCAAGCTGTATGAACAGATCAATTCCCTTGGATGGTGGAATAAAAATGTGCATGAACTGGAGATATATAGTTACTAAGCAACCCCTCTTTCCCCCAATCCCCAGGAAAAAGGCAAAAAAAAAAAAGAAAAAACTTTTCACCATTTAAGGTTCTGAGTGCGCTTCAGGAATAATGAAAGTAATTACAGGGAGATTTACCAACCAGTCACAGAATGAATAACAAAGCACTTGTGAGAGAATCTTGCCCACAGTGGTTTTTCCAGAACCCATCATTCCTGCATTTCACGCTCCTTTATTTACTTCCAGAATTATTAAATCATTTACAACCAAGCAATTAAGATTTAGACAAAGAAACTGACCAACAAGATATATACAGCGCCCATCTATATAGGGCCCGACCTCTTGTGACTTATGCTGAAAAATTCATCAACAAAATCTAGTAAGATACTTGAAGAAAGCTGCCTATTTGGGTTTTATCATTAAGGCAGAAGTTCAGAAAAATATAGCAAAATTGATTCTGATACATCACCAAGGAACAAAAAAAGCATCCATTATAAAATTTTATAAGCTCATATGATTAAACATCAAAAGTCATGATTTCAGACCTTCAAGCAAAATTGATTCTGAAACATCACCAAGGAACAAAAAAAGCATCCATTATAAAATTTTATAAGCTCATATGATTAAACATCAAAAGACATGATTTCAGACCTTCAAAAGCAGAGATTCATCAGAAGCATCCAAACTTCCAGATTCCAATAATGAAGCTACAAAAGCAAAAGTAAAAAATAAATTCTTAATATCAAAAAAGAACAAAAAGGACGGAAGATGAGAGAGCAATTCTATTACTAAGAAATAACAACCTCATAAACTATATTACATAACGAAACATCTGGTTTTTAGATACCTATTATTCCATGAACATGAATCATACCATTAAGGACTAACCAATATATTGGAAACTGCTAGTAGGATTTAGAAAACAACTGAGAAAACCATTCCACAACCAGCATGAAATTACCAACACTCCGCACAAAAACAAACTTGCAAACTTACATTGAACCCTCAATTTTTATAATCAGTGCAATCCAAAACCAAAATTTGGTTAATCAATTCCATGGCTTATCTATCAAATTTCACAAAACCAAATAAATTATTAAATTGTAATTTCTCAGAAATCCTGTGTAAAACTATAGCATTTGTTTCACTATTTCTAAAACTACTAATAAAAATATACTTAAATCATAGCAGTTGTCTCACTGTTTCTCAAACTACTCAAAAGATTATACTTTAAAAAAAAGGATTTTTGATATTCAATCTCAAATTAACAAGATTCGGGAACAATCAATAATTCTCTACAAGAAACAGCTTATTTACAATACCAATATCACCAACCAAGTTGAAACAACTAAAACCAAAACCTCTCTCAAAAAAAAATCAAAACAAAAAAATTTTAAACCAAACAGTTAAAAACTTTAAATTGTTAAAATAGGTACCTGGAAAATTCTCATAAGAACATGAAACCTTCAAAGAAACCGATCTATGCCGATTTTTATTTCTCGAAACAAGCACTTGCAACCTCTGCTTTTCATTCAACTTCCTTGAGAACCTCAACGAACGGGTGGGACTTCTCCTCACGAACTGGTCCGAATCGATCCATACATTAGAAAATTGCATTCTTTGCACAAGTGTGGCCTCCATGTCTTCTCGCAAAACAAAAGGCAAAATTTTCAACACAACTCAATCAAATCAAAGATTTTCAATTTGAAGCAATTTCTTAGCTCGCGAAGCCCAGAGTTTTTAATGTACAGATGACTAGTTTTCTGCAGAAACAAAGATACAACTACAATCAATTAAAGGATAAAGCAATAGAAATGATTAAATCAAGAATCAAGAAAATGTAATGCAAGTTCTTAGCTTACCAGACGAACCACAGACTCGGAAAAATTCAAAAAAAAAAAAAAATGAAGCAATTAAGAAGATAAGTTGGTTGCTTAGATTTATAAAGCGGCGGTTGGTATCCGGTAAATTATACGGCTATACTCTTTTTTTTCTTCACTCCAATTCCAAATATATACACATCCGCTGGCAATATTTTATAAGTTAAAGCATACTTCTTGTAAATTTAATTTTTGCTGGATGTTAACCACCAATTTTACCAAAAAAAAAACACCTTAAAAAAATTTACCCAATATATATATATATATATATTTATATCTATTCAGAGAGTGGCAGGCTTAATTTATATCATAAGTTGGTCAAGTCAAATTATAAAATATAAATTTAAATTGATACAAGTCCAACCAATTTTTAAGATAAGAAAAATAAATTGGAGACCTCCCTTATTATTTTGATATTTGTAGGTAAAAACTAATTTGAAATAATTTATTATATTTTTTAGATATTTTAATATTAAATGTACTTATAAATTTTTTATCAAACATGTTAATTTTTATTAGCCACTTATAAATATTTAAAATAAATAAATTTATATTTTTAAAAAATTTTAAATATTTATAAGCTCATTATTATTTTAATATTTATAAATACTTAATTTCAAGTTAATTTAAATAAATAATTTATTATATTATCTTTATTTATTTCAATAAATACTTTAAATAATATAACTTTATTTTTTATCAATTTAATAATAAATATATTCATAAATTATTCTTATCAAATATATTTAATACTTATTAGTAACTGTTTAAAATTTTAAATATTTATAAGTTTATATTAATTCATAGATAGTTAATGTTTATAAGCTAATTTTTATAAGATAAGCAAAACACCCTCTTCCCTCTTGACCCTATACTTTTTCGATTTTTTAAATATCAGTTTTTTTTTTCATTTTTAACCAGCATTTATCAGTGTTTGATATTTTAGTGCTCATGACATGCGAATTTGAAAATTTATAAACAGAGCATGTAGGATACTGCAGTGTTTTTATTATTTGTGGCAGATTAGGATAGAGGGCAATTTTATATTTTTGGGTATCTACTGGTTATATAATAAGATTTATAATTAAAATTAATCATACATAGTTTGATAATTAGAAATGTGTATTATTTTTTTCTAGATTTTGAGTTTGAGTCTTTTAAATATTCTCTCTCCATATGTAATTAATAAAAAAAGATTTATATTAATTATATTTTATTAAATTTAAATTATGTATTTATTATATTATATTTTAATTATAAAATTATGTAATATACAATTATTTTCATAAAATAAAATTAATATTAAATTTTAATTTATAATTATTTAAATGAAAATATTATAATCCTATAATTTTAATTGTATTACATTTTTATATTTCTTATGCATTATATTATTAAATAAATTTAAAATGGAATAACAAATGAGTAATTGTAAATAAATTTAGAATGAATATATTAAAATTTTTAAAATTAAATGGGTCAGGATGTGGATAAACAATTTTGAGGATACCCCATCAGTTGAATCTTCCACCTCTTTGTTTCTCTTTAATTTATTTCAATTGAATTTATTATGAAATTAGATTTTTTAATGTTAAATATATATAAATAGAAATTTTAAGAAATTAAACAGATTATTTTAAAAAAAATTCAAGAATTAAATATATTATATTTTAAAATTTTAAAATGCCAGAAAACCTTACATGTTTATTGACCTTTTAATTCTTAAAAAAACTAATCTTGAATTCCCTTTCAGAGTGTTGAGGTTGTTTGACTTAGCTTATAAAAATTAGTTTATAAGTACCATGTGTTTAAACATAAGCTAATATGAACTTATAAGCATTTAAAATTTTAAGCAGTTGTATATTTATTTTTAGTATTTATAAATCGCTGATAAACACCTAATATATTTGGTAAAAAATAACTTATAAGTATATCTATTATTAAAATAACTAAAAATATATAAAGTGATGCTAGTAGGAATATCTATTAAAATAAATATGGATAATATAGTAAATTATTTAATCAAATTAACTCATAAGTTAAGTACTTATCAACACCAAATTGGTAAGCTGGGGGTACCAACTTATTTTTTTTAACTTAAAAGTTGAGCTTATAAATTAATAAAATTATCTAAATAAATATATCAGCTTAAATTTAGAGCTTATAAACTAATTTGATCAGCTTATAAATTAAAATAAACACCATAAATCATAGATAGATAATAAATTTAAAGTAATTAAAGTAAATAAAAAAATAAATGAGGTATGAATATATATAATGAATATTTTCTCAAAAAAAAAAAGAGAATATATATAATGAATATAATAATTTGATAACTAAAAATATGTTATATTTTTAAAGTTATAAGAATCAAATTATACAATAAAAATCAAATTATAGTTTTACAATAAAATCAATAAATTTTATTTTATACAATGTAAATAATAATAAATTAATGATTAATAATTAGAATGGAATCATTGATTTATAGATGTCATATATAATTTCTATTTTTCATTTAGGCTGGGATATTCAATTGTAAATTTTTTTAATATAAATCAAGTTACAAAATTTTAAGATATAATTGAGGTATTTTATTATTTTTAACTTTCTTAGATATAATCTCAGAAAAAAAAACTTTCTTATATTTATTTTATATCAATATTTAGTAATATCAATAATTAATTTTTAAATTTAATAAAAATAACAAATAATAATAATTCATATATGTTAAAATATTTGAAAAATATAAGTCGAATAAAAAAATATAAACAAATTTTTAAAAAAAATTAAATTTATACGAATTCATCTCATCAATTTAAACTTAATATAAAAATATCTCATTGATTTTTTATACTTTTATATTTTTATAAGCTTTATTTTGAAATTAATATATAAATCAATATATAATATATTTTTGTTATTTTAAATAGTTCATTTTTAATGAATTTGATCCAAATTTTTTAAATTAAAAATTATGAAAATATAATATTTAAATTTAATAAAACACAATAATAAAATGTATATATATTACAATACTTCAAACAATTAAACTTATTCAATTAATATTTTAATATACTGCTACATTAGTGTTTTATTTCGATATGTACAATATATATATATATATAATAAAAAGTAAAATATCCCTACTCATTTTTATTTTAGATATTAATAGGAATAACAATAGAGAAGTTACATAAAAAACCACCCTCTTCAAACTTAAACCAGTCTAATTGTTAATTATGTATTCATCTCAAACTCATTTATAATTATTTATTCATTATTTATGCTCATATCAAATCCATTTAATATTAGTAGTATATAATTTATACCCACTTAAATATAAAAATATAAAAATATAATAAAATATAAAATATAAAATAATAATTTTTAATAAAATAATTATAATTAAAAATATAATATTAATATTTTTTATTAAAATAATTTTATGCAGCAAAATTCTAAATTAAAATTTAATAAATATATAATTAAAATTTAATAAAAATATAACTAAGAAAACTTTTATTATATAAATAGATTTAAATAACAGATGTTTAAGAATATATATTTATATTTTATTTAAATTCGTCATGAGTGATAAAAGTATTATATATATATATATGTCTAAATATATTCATATACTATTCACATCCTATATAAATTGATTGAGATTTATCAAAATAAAAAACCCGACTCATTACTAGCACTGGTTGTTATAATGTTGTTGAATTGGTGTATACAATAATTGCATGCAAGATTTGCTCGAATTCACCAACTCTATTTTTTACATGAAAGTTAATTAATCTCTAACTTTTTTTTAGAATGATCAATCTCAATTTTACTCAATACTACTTAACCAAAAGCTCATTTACCATCTCTTAACATTTTTCAACTACATTTGACCACATCTTAAATTAATTTACATAGATTTTTTTGTTTTAGATTCTTTTGATTTAATTAAAATTAGATTTGTAGCTAATTTTATTTCTAAGTTAATTAATTATTTTCAATTTTTATGTCAAATAATAACAATTATTGTTACATTTTAAATAATTAAAATTATAATTATTTAAATAAAATAGAACAGATCCTACCAATCTCAAGACTAAAAAATAATTATTATTTAAATAAAAATAAAATAATGAATTTAATTTTTTGTAATTTAAAAAATTATAAGATTAAAAAAATTATTTTTCCATGCAAAATTTGAAAAAAAAAATTGGTGATTGAGAAATTTGTCATAAAATAATAGTTCGGGAAAGTTTTATTTTAAAGTATTTAAAATAATTTCTATCATAAAAAATATAAAAATTAATTTTACATCGAATTACTGTAAATATTAATGATTAAATAATTTTTAGAATTAATTTCAGAAGTTTTAACAGGACGAATTTAAAAAATAATTTTAGACTTGATTTTTGGGTTTAAATATTAAAAAAATTAAAGATAAAAAAACCGAAAGAATGAGAAAGTAAAGGGTTGGTGAACACTGGGCAGGTGAAAGGAGTATCGCGAGGACTGGTGTTAGTGCTGGTTGGTGGACACCAATTGGAAATCACCACGTGTTTCTTGCCAATATTGACTTCCCAGTTTATCAAATTCAACTGTCATTCGACCTTTCAAAAAAGAACAAATTCAACTATCATTTCGTTATAAAATTGGACAAAAAAAATCAATTTAATAAAATATAAAAATTACTAATGACTTGATCTTATTAGATCAACGTGCATGTTACATAAAGTACTTATTAATTTTAATTTTGTGTTATGAGTTTTAATTTATACCTTTTATATTGCTATATTAATGTATTTTTTTTTTAATTCTGTGAAGGAAAGAATAGATCATAAATTTATAAAATTTAGTATTAGATTATTTTTTGTTATACACTAATATATTTTTTTGAACTGAAGATTTATATAATTAGAAGAAACCTCTATGATTAGCAGCCTTTGAAGCTGCAAAGGAGGATTACAAAGGCAATATGATCCGAGATTAGAGCTACAGACAATTAAAGCCAATCAATCAGCAATTCTATTACAAGTTCTTTTTACAAAAGCAAAATGGTATTGACTAAAAGAGCTTGTAATATGTTTAATTTGCAAAACAGAACTATAAATCTCATGAGGATAAATTATATTGCTTAATTATAGTGTATATATATCTATATATGTTGTGTATATATTGTATAATTATAATATATATGTTATATACATGTTGTATATATATTGACTTTCAAGAAATAAAATATGTACAAACTTAATTATAGTGTATATAAAGTGTACATATTGTATTCTAATATTTATATATTATTTAATTATAATATATATATATATATATCATATGTATATTATGTATACGTTGACTTTTAAGAGCTAAAACATATATAAATTTTATCGTTATTTAATTATAGTATATGTAAAGTGTACATGTTATATATATATTGTGTTTTAACTTTTACATGTTGTATATTAGCCTAATTGTATATGTTTTGTTGCAGCAATTATAAAGATAATGAAATATATTCTGAAAGTAAGATGGTTAAAACTTTGACTAGTAGTTTACCATGAAAGATTCAAGAAACTGGAAAGGGGTATTATTCCTTAACAACACGTCAATGTATATTGTCGTTTATTTTTTATTTTTTATTTACTTTGTCATCCCTAACATTATGAATTTTTCACATCAAAAGCCCTTATTTAATTTTTTGTTTATATGACTAACTGCTGCGTATTGGCTTTCTAATGTGTATTCTATTGTTTAAATTAAGCTCGTTATTTCTCAAAAAATATATTAATGTACGTTTTTATCCTTTAACTTTTTAGAATGAAATCTTATATCTCTCACATGCAAAACAAGCACTCTACCATTTGAGTTACACTTCATTGATGTTAAAAAAAAGTTGCTTTATGCATTTTAACAGTCTCATTCCTCCTTAATTTAACATTCTTTAGTTTTTTTTTTAAAAAAAATACTTTTAACTTAATTAACATTTTATTCTTTTACATGTATAAATTAATAATTTTTATTTATACAAAGTTTTAACATGAAAAAGTTACAAATTTTGGTAAACAGAAAATATTTTTAAGCTTATAATTTTTGGATAATTTTTTATTGTCAATGTGATAATGAACGTTGAAATCATGTATATATCAGTCAAAATTATAGGGTTTTTTTTAAAAAATTATTTCATAAATAAAGAAAAATTTTTATATTAAGTTCAACATTTAGCATATGTGTACAGTTATAGATTTTTTTGCATCTCAACTATATTATGAACTTTTAATCAATTAATCAAATAAAAAAGGAAAAAAGGAAAATAAAGGGCATTGCATGGTAAGTTTTTGGAATATTGTGAGTTGTGATGTTGACTATTGGCCTCATCTTTTAATTAATAATGATATGCGATACACTACCTAACCATATTTTTCCATTTTTATATATTCTCCACCTTTTTATTAAAAAAATATTAAAATTCAACTGATCAACTACCCACTTCATGCTTATGCCTCCAGAAAAAGAAACCTACCAAATTCTAATGCTCCCGTAAACTAACAATCAGGCTTGTAGTACTTGCCAAATTCTGAGGTTCTGTTTTGATGTCTAACCAATGAATTAGTTATATATAATAATATATAATACTGAAAATAAAATTTATTATATTTTAAAAAATAATATAGTATAATATGATTAACTAATTTATTGATATACATTTGTTAAAATCAATGAATTAGTTATATATGATTTTCTACAGTAATTTTATGATTTTTTTACATTTTAATAATAATAATAATTATTATTATAAATAATTTAAAAAAATATTACAATAACAATTATACTATTTTTAAAATTAGAAAATTTTGAATAATTTAATTTTTTACAGTTGAATTATAATAATAATTATTAAATATTATTTTACAATAAAATAAAAATAGAATAATAAGTATTATTATTCATATGTAAAAAAATTATTTAAAATTATCATTCAAATGTAAAAAAATAATTTTTAAAATTATTTAAAATTATTTAAACTAATTAATATGTGATTTAAAATTAATTTTTTAAAGATGATGGGTGAAATTAATAGATTATTTAAGGTTGACTGGTGAAATTAAGAGATTCTTTAAGGATGACCAGTGAAATTAAGAGAATTTTTAAGGGAAGATGAATGAAATTTATAATGAATTTATTTTAAGAGCTAACGTGAAGCCATTAATAGAGATGACAACGTTTGGATTGAGGACAACTTTGTTACAAAATTCTTAATTTCAGGGACGATCGATGTAAAATTTAAACTTCAAGGACAATAAAGTGAGTTAGTCAGTTCTTCAGAAACGACAGATGCAAATTACCCTAACATTAATCGCTAATCCACCTTCACTTTTCAAACATATTATTTATTTTAATTACATTTGTTATATAAAATATTACACTAGAAGAATGTATCGGATTATAGACAGAAATATATCAACAAAAATTTTTTTTGTTAGTAATACCGAGAGAATACCAAGAGAAACTATTAAAAAATAAATTAAAAAATATACTGATAGATTACCGACATAATAGTCTCTCAGCAATTTACCGACAGATATTTTATCGACAATAGTAGCGTCAGCAGATTGTGCTAATAATTACTGACAAACTATACCATTAAACTAATTAGAAGCCAATGGAGGGAAGAGAGAGAGGCGGCTGGATGTTGAATTCGCCGCCTTCATCCATGTCTAGTGCCATTGGCATCACCGTTGTTTTGTTTGCCTTTCTGCAAGTTAGAAGCCACCGACACATTGGAAGTTAATTGCCTTGTCGAGATTCATCATTGGAAGTTGCCACACACACCACTCAGGGCCGATCCTAGGATAAGTTCAGGAAGTCCATTATCTAAGCCAATCCACCTCACAAGCAATTAAAATAAAAAATTATTGATTTATGTATAAATATTTATATTTATATATAGGCAATAAAAAAATATATACATAGACAACTAGAGAATATATATATATTAAGACAACTAGAGAATATATATATATATATTATATAATTTAAGTTAAAAGTACAATATAATACATATTTTTTAACTTTTTATATTTTTTTTAAATATTTAGTAGTATGTAAGCAACCAAAATTTGAGTCAACTAGGGCAACTAAAATTTTAAGACTAGCCTTGATGCCACCTTAAGCGGCCAGAGCTTCCATCACCACAAACCTTCCAACTATGATTCTAGCCAAATTTGACCATCATTCCGGGAATACAATTTTGAAGCTCTCGACTCTAGGAGAATTTTCATACCAACCACAACCGATGGGAATGTTGATAGCCAATAAAATTAGAGAGAGGAGATTTTGGCTTTTGTTGCTTTCAAGGTGCTTTCCAATGAAACCAAGGAGAGTAAGATAACATCATTGATAATATTGGAATCAACAACTCATGATCTACCGATCATAAACTCTCACCTTCA
This sequence comes from Garcia nutans, assembly GCA_947685225.1. Lineage (NCBI taxonomy): Eukaryota > Viridiplantae > Streptophyta > Magnoliopsida > Malpighiales > Euphorbiaceae > Garcia > Garcia nutans. The sequence continues at coordinate 14,339,333 of CANTUV010000035.1, forward strand.
GCTGTTATCGAGGATTTAGGACTCTAACAAATTGCATTGTATGCATGTATCGTGATTCTAAAGTATGTATGTATGCATGCATGTATGCATGGATATGTATATATATGAATAATCATGAATGTTTTTGCATTTGTTTATGTATGTTCTTTTATGTGACGATTTCCATGTTACTTTTGGTTGCTTGATGAGATTTTGATGGCATAGAATCACATAGGATTGTGATATAAATTCTGATTATGATATGAATATTGCAATATAATGAGCTTATGACCGGTGTATGATAGTTAAAAGTTTGCTCATTGCTCATTCATAATTTTTCTATGAAGATGATTCTTCAACATAATCTATTTGCAAATTGGCAGAGGTTTTCCTTGCTTTCTTCCTCATTTTGGAAACGACATATGTTAGCAACTTATTGAAATGTGCAAGGAGAAAATAATTTTTCCCAATAGTGATCCCTTTTACCTTTTTATCTCATCTCTAATTTTATTACTATAAACATATACATAATTATAGGTTTGTTGAACACTAAAGCAATTAAACTTTGAAATTATCTTGATAAGTGCTTAATAGCTTATAATGAAAGATTAACTATTCTTAAAAGTAGAAATGACTTCTCAAAAAGCAAGATGCCATGTAGAGCTCATTGATGGCAAAACAAAAGTAGTCCATCTTAAAAACCATTGACAACCATTATCTCACTACCTCTGTTTTACCCTTTTTCTTTTTAAGTATGATTGGGAAAAGGGCAATCCAAATTGTGCCAAAAGATATTATTGATTTGAAGTTCCAGTATAAGTACAAAAGAGATGGATTTTAAGGGAAATTCAAGAAGTTATTGTGAAAAATTTTGTGGGGTAATTGAGAGATGCCTCCGTGATGAATTTCATTACAAATGATGAGATTTAATGATGAGAGGATTTTGTGATGTGAAGGTGGTGGAAATGATATAAAAAAAAAAGGTTATAAAATTTTATATGCTAATGAGAAGGGTATTTTTATATAAAAATTTTAGATAAAAAGGCTATAAAAAAAATAAAACCATACATTGACTAATGGAAAATGAAATATAAATGAACATAAAAACTAAAGGGTTGTCTAGTTTGTAGAAAACAAATCTTGCTTTCTAGAAAATTTTTTAAAGAAAAATGGAAAAAAAATTTTGTTGTTTAGTTAGAAATATTTTCCATTTGGAAAATTAGAAAATCTACAATATATACTAAATTAGCAGTCATTATCATAGGAAATATAATTTTGCTACATGTCACATATTTTTCATTTATTTATTAAATTAAACTTTTTTTTATGATAATCTTTAGGGTTGTGCAAATATTCCAATACAAACTGAACTGAATGATTTTAAGTGGTTTTGGTTGGTTTGAAATGATGCTTCAAGTGAAATAATTATGGGTTCTTGAAATGAACTCAGTTTAAACCTTTGAGCGGTTGGGGTTCATCTTTCCATATGAACCCAAACTTGACTAAGAAAGCTAATCACACATAATATATATTATACAATATGTAAAATGACATCATTTTAAGCATTCTTTTATATATAAAAGAAAACAACATTGCTTCAGATGCTTATATAAGTATCCTAAGTGAGCCCTACGGATCATTTTGGCTATTCCCATTCATTTTCATCTAGAGTCAATCCTCTGTCTCTATCGGTCTTTTGGTCTCTCTCAACTCTCAAACCTCAGTTGATTCTTGAAGAACCCAAACTGATTCTTCTAATCTTCTTTCTCCTTTCAAAAAATTATTCATTTTATATTTAGCCTTGCGTTGTGAGTTTTATAATATGATTTTTGATTTTTTACTTTTTTTTTTTTATTTTGGGTTCTTGAAAAATGAAGTTAGATTTTTTTCATTATTATTTTTATTTTGAATGTTAATTGAAAACAACATGCTTGCTTAGAAAATCAAAATATGGTTGTGGTTTTGAATATTTTGATTGGCGGATCTACATGTTTATGATCTAATTAATTTGTTTGTTCTTGCACTGGATTCGCATATGTATATTCTAGTTTGTTTGTTTCTATACTACATATGCATCGGCATGTTATAATTTGTTTGTTCCTGCACTAGATTTGCATGTTTATAATTTGCTTGTGCTATTTATCTTTATTTTTTATTTGTTCTTTTTATTGTATAAAAATAATATTTTTACATAGTTTAAAATATATAGAGTTTTTGTATAAAAATTAAAACACAATTTTCATTTTTACGTAGTACAAAATAAATTTCTTTTACTTTTTAATTTTAAAATCTTCATTTGATTGTTTTATTCTTGAAAAATAATTTTTTAATTTTTAATAAGTAAGATAATTTACTAATTTAAACTTTTTAAATTATAATTCTACTAAAATTTTATTTTAAGACAAAAAATTAAGCTCTACTTATTGAAAATGTTTTTAATTATATACAAAACAAATGAAAGTGTTTAACTTGACTATGTGATTCACAATTCTATTTGAAACTAAAGTTTCATGAGGTATTTATAGCTTTTAAGCCTTTAAAGAGCCAAATGAAAAGTGAATTGGTGGGTCTCAATATGTTTGGTCAACATTTCCCATTTGAATTATTGTTTAGAATAAAATTATGATTGTACCATCCTTGGTCCGATCGGACTGAACTTAGTATAGTCGAAATAAGCTTAGTATGGTCGAAAACTATGAATTTTGTAGAGCGCTCCTCTAACGATGAGCACACGTGGCATCCAGTAATTGATCTGACAAATAACGGCTATAATATTTGAACTCCATTTTACAGGTCTAGTTAGCATGCATGTGGTCCGATCAGACTTTGAGTGGTATGATGAAAAATTGGTTAGGACACTGTGCGTGATCTTTATTGGAAGTTTTGGACATTTTCTTCAGGGATTGGTCCGATCGTACCATTTTATGGTTCAGTTGGACTTTCGTGTCCGGCTGAGAAAATGAGAGTACTTTAGGGTATAAAACTCTCTGGATTAATTTTAGAAAATCTACAACAAAAGTCTAGTGAGACTGGTAAGTGGTCCGAACGATATGTTGTAGTCCTTTGAGATTTTGAGAGTACTTTTGGTCATAATATTCTCTATGTAAATTGTTTTGCAAGTTCAACCTTTAGTCCGATCGAACTGCTTTATGGTTTAATCAAAATTAGTGCAATTTCTCCCAAAAAAAAAATTGAGTTCCTGCAAAACGTAATTTGGTGCAATTATTAGTATTATTTAATTTGATTATCTAACATCAAAATAGAATAACTTACACCAAGGTTTTGGCTAAAAATTAGTTTTTTCAGTGATTAGTTTTCAATCTCTCCCATTTTTTAATTTTTGATTTTTTTAAAATTTTTGCATTTTCTGTTTGTAGTTTTCCTTGTGTTCTTAAGTTGGGATTCCTTGATGTCAATTTTGAAGTTTCTAAAGTTGGCTTTATTGTGTTTAATTTGTACCAATTTTTGGGTACAAATTTATGGATGTCAATGTCTTGAAGAATTTTTATATTATTTTTTTTTATTCTGTGGATATTTGTTGGGTGTTGTCTAATGTCCATTTGCTAGAGTTGTTGGGTTGCTCTTTTAGACTCTTAGTATTGCTCTTTTAGGTGACATTTGGTTCAAAATTGGAAATTAGAATCGAAATTGAAATCAGAATAATATATAATTATAATATGAGTAACTATTTATTTATTTTGTTTGATTCAATCTATAGTTCAAATCTGATTCTCTTTGATATTTTTTAGATTACAATAGGACATTAATAAGAATCAATAGAAATTTTAATATATATATATATATATATATATACACACACACAAACATATATTCATTTAAAGTCTTTTATTTTGACAAATCAAATATTATCAAAAAATATTATAATAAATAATTCAAATGCATCATCTTTTAATTTATTTAAGTTGTCCTAAAAATATAAAAGTGTAATTATATTAAAAAATTAAATTTATTATTAAAATTAAGAGATATTATGACTAGAAAAATGAAAAAAAATCAAATTTGTTACATTTTATTTTAAAAATCCAAAAATTAGTTTACTTTTGTTGAGAAAAATTAAATTTATTTTATTTAAAAAATTTAGAGATATTATAATTAAAAAAAAGATAAATTTGATTATATTTAATTTTAAAATTTAATTTAATTGTATTAAAAAAGAAAAATCAAATTTATTTTGTTTTAAACATTTTAGAGAAATCATAATTTGAAAAAATTAAATTAATTAAATATTTTATTCTAAAAATAAAAAATGAATTTTATTTTTTCTAGTCTAAAATAGTATTTTTAAAATTTTTTTATTTCAATCAGAACTCAAAACTGATTAACAGAAGAATTTTGCAAAATGACTTATTCTTTTTCTTTAGGTAAAAGATTCTCATTGTCCAACCAAATAGTAGTAATAATAATAATTATTTTCATACCGATTTTCATTCTAAATTAAATACTATCTTAATTTTTAAGTATTTTTAATTTTTTTATTGATGATATTGATGTATTTGATTTTACAAATATTTTTTATTATTTATATAAATTATTATGATTGTAATCACGCGAAACCTATTTGAGCTTGAGTAAAAAAGTCTTGGCTTGATATATATAATTTGACTTTAACTTGCTTGGGTGAGTAAAATACACATTCATTGTGTATATACATATTTTTTTTTTTGAAAATTTCTTCTATCTCTTTTTTAAATCTTTTTTTTATCTTTCTCTTTCTATGTGTTATCTCTCCGTATAATTTTCTTAATTTTACTTTTCAAATATGATAAATTTTTTTATTTCATTTAGATAACAAATATATAATTGTACTAATATATATCTATAATTACAATTCTATTGATTGTATTGATATACACATTTTCAAAATTTTAACTTTCATTTTATTTTTCTAATTAATTTGCATTATTAAGATGTAAAATAAAATATATTAATAAATGTTAAATTTATTATTTTAGAATGAAAAAATATTTTACAAGAGTTATAACAACTAAAAATTTTAGGAATGTACGTTCAATAAAGAATAAATTCCTAATGACTTCAAATTTTGCATCCAAACCTTCTTACAAATCTCCATTTGTGTTTTTGATTTGATAATTATATTATCTACTTTAATTTATTAATAAATGTATTAATTTTCTTTAAAATAAATTATTTGATTTGATTTTAAATAAATTTTATTAATAATTAAATTTAAAAGTTAATTAAATAAAAAATTAAAATATAATAATAATATAAAATAACTACTTGCACAAAATATAAAGGACCAAGCAACTATTCATATGTGGCCACTCATCATGCAAAAAGCATGAAAAAAATCGTGCAACATAAGATTTAAAAAAAAACTTTTCGTATAAATGTAAAATAAAAAATATAAAAAAATAAAAAAAATTTAGTGCAACCGTAAATTTGAAAATAACTTAGACTTTTAACAAAAATATAAAAAAAAATTAAAAATAATTTTAAATTTACAACATTTATAAATTATTTATCAAAATACTAGAATTTATAAGATATTTATCAAAATATCAGATTTTTATTAGTTTATAATAAATTTACAATAAGTTTATAATAAGTTTATTAAGAGTTTATAAATTTTACATAGTTTATAATAAATTTATAATAAAATTATTAAAATATTTCTAATAAAAAAAGTAAAAATTTTAAAAAATACGTTGAAAATTGTCATTCTACCAAACAATTTTAGTTTTTAGAGTAGCTTTGTAAATTGTAAATATCCCATTATATAATTCCCACGAGAAGTCTTGAATAACATATTACTAACTAATAATGTTTTTTTTATTCTATTTTTTAATATCTTTTTTATATAATTTATATTTTTAGTATATAGAAGCAGATTTGGGAAAATATTTATGTGTATATAATCAATGAAATCTTTACAACTCTTTCCTTAAAAAAAAAATCCTTACCGTTGAACCATTTATAATTGAACATTTAAATTTTTAATTTCATTCTAAAATATTAATATCTTTTAATTATAATTTTTAATTTAAATGCAAACTCGAGAACTCAAATGTTATTAGTCCCTCCATGAAAATGCAATGAGATATGAGTATTTATGCTATAGCCAACTTCTTGCTTAAGTAACCTTTTAAATTTCAGCGACTGAAAGCAAAGCTATGCCTTTTGGCAATTGGAACTTTAATTGATACCATATAATATATCATGAATTATTTATAGAATGAGAAAGCACTACCCCTTATTGCACCATCTAAAGCAATACCACAATTTTTCATGCAAAAAAACCTTAAATTTCTGCGCATTAATATCGCTAAACCCATATTTTACATTACCTACATCCTGCACCAGAAGGCCTCATTTAGCCAATCTCTTACAATCTCCTGCTGCTGCGCAAAACAATCCCATTTTTCATTACAATAAAATTCATGCTCAAATTATAGTCTCAGGTTTAGAATCTGATACGTTTTTAACCAATTTACTACTCAAAGCGTATGCTAAGTATGACTTTTTAAGTCATGCACGGAAGTTGTTCGATACATTGCCTGATAAGAACTTAATTTCGTGGTCTTCTATGGTTTCTATGTATTCGAAACGCGGCTTCAATGAGGACGCTTTGTTGATGTTTTTAGAGTTCATAAGGTGTCCCGATGAGGGTCCAAATGGGTATTGTTTGGCCAGTGCTATACGTGCTTGCGGGCAACTTGATTCTGGTGCTGGTGGTGGTTGTATGGGTAAACAAGTGCATGGTTTTGTTATTAAGGGTGGTTTTCATCAGGATGTTTATGTGGGTACTTCTTTGGTTGATTTGTATGCGAAGAGTGGTGACATTGAAGAAGCGAGAATGGTCTTCGATGGGTTGTTGGAGAAAAGTGCTGTTACTTGGACAGCTATTATCACTGGTTATGTTAAATGTGGGAGAGGTGAGATTTCACTGCAATTGTTTAACCAAATGAAGAAAACTGACTTTTTCCCTGATAGATATGTACTTTCTAGTGTTCTAAGTGCATGTTCAGCACTTGAGTTTCTTCAAGGGGGCAAGCAAATTCATGCTCATGCGTTGAGGAAGGGAATAGAAATGGATGTTTTGATAATTAATGTCCTTATTGATTTTTATGCTAAATGTGGTAAAATACAGATTGCTAGGAAATTTTTTGATCAAATGGTAAATAGAAATGAAATTTCATGGACTACAATGATTGCAGGGTATATGCAAAATTCTTTTGATAGGGAAGCCATAAAGCTGTTTATTGAGATGAGCAGATTGGATAGGAAGGTAGATGGATTTGTATGCACTATTATTCTCACATCATGTGGTTCACTTAGGGCTCTTGAACTGGGGAGACAAGTTCATGGTTATAGTATCAAGGCAAATCTTGAATTTGATGTTTATCTGACAAATGGTTTGATTGATATGTATGCCAAATGTGATTCATTGAATGATGCAAAAAGAGTTTTTCATGTTATGACTAATCATAATGTGGTCTCCTACAATGCACTAATTGAAGGATGCTCAAGAAGTGAACAACTCTCTGAAGCTATGAACCTTTTCCATGAGATGAGGTATAGAATGTTCCCACCAAGCCTTTTAACATTTGTTAGTCTTCTTGGTGTTTCAGCTGCTTTATCAGCCTTGGAATTGAGCAAGCAAATCCATGCACTTGTCATCAAATTTGGTTTCTGTTTGGGAGTATTCATAGGCAGTGCCTTAATAGATGGTTATTCGAAGTGTTCGTGTCTTATGGATGCGAGCATTGTATTTGATGAGATGACTGAGAAAGATATAGTAGTGTGGAATGCAATGTTTTCCGGCTATACCCAACAGTCAGAAAATGAAGAGGCTCTCAAACTCTACTCTAAACTACAGCTATCAGAACAAAAGCCCAATGATTTCACTTTTGCTGCGCTCACTACTGCAGCTGGTAACCTAGCAAGTCTCCAACATGGCCTACAATTCCATAACCATATCATAAAAATGGGTCTAGATTTTGATCCATTTGTCACAAATTCCCTTATAGACATGTATGCTAAATGTGGATGCTTCGAAGAGGCTTGCAAGGCATTTGGTTCCGCTGGTACAAGAGATGTTATCTGTTGGAATTCCTTGATATCAACATATGCACATCATGGAGAAGCCAAAGAAACTCTTCAAATGTTTGAAGGAATGATTAAGGAGGGAATAAAGCCTAACTATGTGACATTTGTGTGTCTGCTCTCAGCTTGTAGTCATGCAGGCCTCATTGAAGAAGGACTTCATTACTTCAAATCAATGCCTAAGTTTGGTGTCGAACCAGGGATAGAACATTATGCTTGTGTGGTTTCTCTTTTTGGCCGTGCTGGTAAACCATATGAAGCAAAGGAGTTCATTGAAAAAATGCCAATAAAACCACCAGCAGCAATATGGAGGAGCTTGCTCTGTGCATGCAGAAATTCTGGTGATGTTGAGTTAGGGAAATATGCAGCAGAGAAGGCAATCTCAATTGATCCATCGGATGATGGTTCATATGCATTACTCTCTAATATTTTTGCATCTAAGGGAATGTGGTCTGACGTCAACCGGGTAAGAGAGAGAATGGATATCGCTGGCGTATTGAAAGAACCTGGAAATAGTTGGATAGAAGTGAATAATAAAAGTTGTGTTTGTTGCAAGAGCCAGAACTAATTGTGAGGCAGGTCTAATTTTTGCGGTACTGAATTATTTGATTCAGCAAATCAAAGAAGCAGATTATGTTCCTGATATACCATGCTTCTACTGAATGACTGAAGAATGAAAAACTCCTACATTTTTTTCTTTCAAAATTAAATACTAGTAAGGGAATAATTAATTGTGTAAAAGAAGATGATGAGCATATGTTTTGGAGGTGAGTTTGATGATCGGCAAATCGAAGTAAATGAGACTGGGTGCTGCGGAAATGAAGCAACATGAAAACCATTCGGCTCCAGTACTTTCACAGGTGCTTCTCAACCCTCAAAACCATAGAATAGGCTTCATTGGCACTAGGCAAAGGGTCCATAAGCAATGTATGAAATCTTACATGGTCATAGTTCTCATTGAGAACCATTAAAAACTGCATCAATTCATTTAAGCAACTGGCATTTGCCATGTTTTTAGCTGCTTCGCAGGCACAAACTGGTACATGCATCAGGCAAATGAAGTAATCAACCATACAATCAACTCTTTGCCATTGTTAAAAAATTTCAGATTGCTGATCACGAATCTTATTTAGAATTTAATTATGGGAAGAGAATGAAATTCAAATATCAATTTTCTTGTTCTAATATGTAGGGATGAGCAAAAAAATCGAAAATCGACCGTCCCGACCGACTGAGTTGGTCGGTTTTAGTTTGTATATTTACTGAAAAAACCGACCGAACCTGACAAACGCAATAAAAATCCGACTAAACTGATCAAACCGACTATTATTGGTTGGTTTTTAAAAATTCTTTTTTCCGACCGCTATTAAGTGGTCAGGTTGGTCGAGTCCTAAAGTCCGACCAACCCGACCGATGCTGATGCCTACTAATATGATTAATTACTCATGCAAAGGATTATTACCTTAATACCTTGATTGATCCAGATACCATTTTTCTTATTTAATTAGATGATGGTCCTAAAACTTTAGCAAGTTGGCCTGTCTAATGCATCTTTGATGGTAACACTTTCCAAATTTTGCTTTCTTACTTTTTATTTCATTCTAGGAATTTCCAATTACAAGAGAAAGCTGCGGCAGAAGCCATCCTCTTCAACATTGCAGGAAGAATCATCACAAAGCCGGGTTCTCCAGCCATCCAAGAGGCTAGGCTGTGGTGGGGTGCCAAACATGAACCTGAGAAACTCAAGATTATAGTTCAATTATCCAAGCTGTACTTCTTAATGCAGAAGCGCAACACTGCAACACTCTCAAACAAGTGTTTTATGATTCAGATGACTTATTATTGGAAGAGTTCACCTGCTTTGTTGGAGCTGGTGATTAATCAGCAATAAAATGGTAATGGTAATGGCAATAAATTTCTAAATAAGAATAATTTTTTATACTATAGTGGCTATTGGCTCAAACTTCATTTTTATACTGTAGTGGTATTTGGTTCAAACTTCAGAATAAAAAATAGAATCGAAATCGGAATAAAATGAAATTATAATCGGAATAATTATTTATTCTTTTTATTTGGTTTACTTTGAAATCGGAATCGAAATCGGAATAATTAATTATTTATTTTATTATTTAAGAAATTTAGAAATATTATATTCATAAAAAATAAAAAATATATTTATTATATTTTATTTTAAAAATTCAAAAAAATTAATTTTTGATTTTATTTAGAAAAAAATTATTTATTTAAAAATTCATAGATATTGTAATTAAAAAATGATAAAAAATTATATGTTATTTTAAAATTTTAATTAAATTTTATTAATAAAAAAAAAAGAAAATACGTAAATTTATTTTATTAATTTTATTTTAAAAATAAAAATAAAATTTTTTTTAATTTTTGATTGCAGTCAAGAATCAAATTTGATTAAAATAAAAATAGTAGGAAAGTCACTCATTTCTTTTTCTAAGGTACGTAACTTTTATTGTCCCTTTTATTTTATCTAATCAAACAATATCAATGAAAATAACTAATTCAGTTAAATTATTTTTGTCAAATTACTTCATAAATTATAAAAAGGTAATTTTAAAAGTAAACTCAAACTTAATACCATATTAACTCTTAGTAACTAACATATAATCTTGAAATAACCACTAGTTGAAGTAGCATTTTTATTTCAACTTTCCAATAACCTCACATATTTTTTTTCTTTTCAACTCCTTCATATGTTCTGAATTATACTTATTAAATTAGAGCAGCAAAGATTAATCATCAGAAATAAGTTTATTATATACAATTGTAAGAAAGAAATTTTCTACTGCAAAAGCCAAAAAAAAAAAAAATTGCACTAGCATAAATACATCAGCATTTTCTGAAGCAACATCATGCAAGAAAGCATTTAGAAAACATATGGAAGCATTTTAATTGTGAATGGCGGAAGGACGATGGCGTTGTGAATATATTGTATGCTTCATCTCTTTTAACCACCAACGTCAACATGCCACGTCATCATCATCATGATCACCATCACCATCATCAATTTGCTATAGAAATGCAATTGCCATTAGAATTCGAAAATGGGACCTCCTAGTATGAAAACCAAAAGCTTTACCATCTCAACCGCAACCTAACTTTCTTGATATGTAATTAACCATAAACTATTAAAATTAATTTAAAGTTTATTATTTTAATTATTATTGTTTTTATATAATTATTATGAAAATAATAATTATTATTAAAATTAATTTATAATAAATCATTAAATTAAACTAATATTAATTTATGATGAATTAAAATTAATTTATAGTAAATTATTAATTAAAATAATAATAATTTTATAAAATAATTTTAATTATTATTATTTTAATATACTATTATTATAAATTAAATATTTAGTTGAAATCATCTTAATTGCTTATCAAGTAGTTGGTTTAACAAAAATTAGCTGGTGATTGAGAATTGAGATGGTAAAACTTTTCGTTTTTATGCTATAAGGTCACAAATTTGAATCCCAATGGCAACTATATTTTTAGACTCATTTTCATAGCAAATTCATGGTTGGTATGCTTACATGCGTCGTATTATTATGTGTGTTGACGTGGCATTCAACAAATTATTTTATTGTTTATGTGGCATGTTGACATTGACATTACGTCAACATATCATTTCAATCAGTGATGTTATATCACCTAAGATTAACGGTTCTGATGGCAACCGATATTATCGATCGATTTGATTTTTACAAATTTTTTAATATTAATCAGATCAAACTTAATTAGAAAAAAAAATAAATTTAATAGACTGAATTAAATTAAATTAAATTAAATTAAATTAAATTTTAATTTTTTTTTATTTTTTTTACTCATTCCTAATTAAATATGACCGTAGTTTAAAAATCAACAGTTCATATTCAAACATTGTTGAACTTGAATTAAATTGTTTCTTGAACTTCAATTAAATTGTCTCTTCAACCTGAATTGAATTGCATATATGGCATTTCAAGAATGATTTTAAAATCGGCAATTATGGTTTGAATTCCAATTCAAAAGCAGTTTGGCAATTTGGAGATGGTTTTAGAGGTGATTTTAATTAAAGAATTAGAAAAAAAATAATTATTTGAAATTAAGATTAGTAAAAAATAAAAATATTAGAATTAGTAAGTATTTTTTTTTAAAAAAATAAACAAAGGATTTGAACTTAATTTTATTTCTAGAAAAAAATAAAACTATCCAGTATTCTCAAATCATGTCAGAACTTGTGAATTTTGATATCGAGCCAGCAATTACAATTTAGAATTATTATGAACCGAAGTCAAATCATCTTTCTATAATTTTAGTTCTAATTCACCATGATTTTAATTTTAATTAGTTTTGAGTTAATTTTGATCAATTTAATCCTTATAATGTAGCTTATATTTAAGAGATTTTATACAATACCACCGTCACTCCAACTGGAAACTAGGATTCCTAGTTGGAGTGGCAATCCAATAGGAAATTTACAACTTGGACTTTATTATTTGGGAAACAAAAAGTAAAATAAGAAAAAAAAAAAAAAAGCTTTATGACGCTTCACGCAAGAAAGATTGCATATCGTCTTCTGTATTTGGGAAACAAAGGTTGAATTCAAAGGATGCTTCAAAGGACGCAAAAAAAAAAATAAAAAATAAAAAAATTACAGATTAATTGAAAGTTTTTCATTCTTCTGTAGGAAAATCAAGTGAAGAACAATTTAATTGGTAATACAAATAAAAAATAAGACTATTATATATATATATATATGTGGATTCTAGATTTTTAAATTAATACAATGCCATTGCCAATTTTGATTCTAACACCAAAAATAAAATAATAATAAAGATCAAAATTTCAATAAGCCATTTATTACTATATACGTATATCACCATTCTTTACCAATATTTACAGCTTGATTTGTTTAATGTACCATTGGCTTTGATGATTGCCATTTTTTATATGCTAGTTGATAATTGCACTTTTTTTAGCCAGTTTTTTTTTTTTTTTTTTTTTTTTTTGCCGCTGGTAGTAATGTTTTTTTTAGGTCTGAATTTTTTAATATTGATGAGTTGGGTCTGAGTATGGGCAGGGAGCTGTGTGTTGATGGCTTGCTAAATATCTGCTGCTTCTAGCTAATAATTGCAGTTTTTAGCCTGCTTTTTGCTGATTTATGTTATTGTTATAAAAGAGTTCCTAACTTCTATTTTGATACAAGTTCTTGGGTTTGTTTACTGCGGTATTGATGCCACAGAAGTTGTTGGATTGGATTTTTTTCTTTCTTTTATTTTTATTTTTATTTATTTATTTATTTTTTTGCCTGAGCTTTGGAGATAACCATCTCTTGGTTTCTTTTGGGATTTGGGGCCTTTTTGCGTGCGTAGATAGTTGGACAAGGTGTGTTTGAGTGCTATTTATTAATTGTACATATCCTTTTTTGGCAATAAAATGAATTTTATTGACCAAAAACAATTTTGCCTACTAATTTCATAAAGCAACCAAATGGAAATTTTATTTATATCCAACTTCCTACCGCAATGTAATACGGAATGATGAACAATAGATTTTGCAATTAAATTATAATAATAATTAAAAACTATATATAGTCCACTATGATTGTTTTGAGAAATTATATATATTCTGTGTAATTTGTATTTATGCTTTAAAAAAAATGGTTTTTGTTGCAATGTGAGCTGAAATAAAATTTTCTCCATTTAGATTGTTGGATTATCAGTACTCATATGCTTCTTGTAAATTTGCTAGTATAGCAAAAAAAAAAAAAATTGCAATTTGTGAAGAGGAAATAAAATGTCAAATTACAATAACTATAAACAATGTACAAAATTCTTTTAATTATTTATTTATTATGGTGTCTTTAATTGTTTGTTTAATAATAGTGTCAATGTGCGCTATGTTAAACATATAATTTAATTAGATGTAAAACTTTTAATGTAGCTATATATCTTGAAGATTAAGAAGAATTGCATAATGTTGACAATGATACTCCATATGTTGAACAAAAGAAAATGTGAATGAGTTGATGGTACAGTTATGGATAGCAAAGATGAGGCATAAAAGCTATATAATGAGTATGCCATTCAAATTGATTTTAGTGTTAGAAGAGAAACCACTAAATATCATGTTGGAACTATGGATGTTTCTCAAAAGGAATATTGTGGTTCAAGACAAGGTTTTAGCCAAAAAAAAAAAAAAATAGATTCCTATGAAACATGTTATCATAGTCTTTTTGAAATAAGTACTGGTTGTGGAGCTATGGTTCATTTTACAGTTAAAAATGACATGTCGAAGATCATCAAATTTATTTCAAATTATAACCATGGGTTAGCATCACCTAATGAGATGTATTTGTTGAGATCTAATAGGACATTAACTATTCCCAAAGCTAATGTGATTAATTCAATGGTAAATGTGTTGCATTTTGAGTTCTCTCATATGTCAAAAATTCATATTATTTGAGTCCACTTTTTTGGCCCATTAGGGCTATTAATGTTTTAGCTTATACTACTTTAATCCTAAGTTGTATATGAGATAAGTTTTTAACCACAAAAAAAAATACAACACTCTTATACCTTAAATACATATAATATATATAGCTTGTATACATAAAATACATATATAAGATATAAAGGTACTACAATATATACATATAAATAGACTCATTTTAGTATTAAAAAATAATTTATATATTATAAAAAAAATCTCTGAAAAAATTTCTCTAGAATTTTGTTTGCAAATTGACGTACCAAAAAATTTCCAAAAACACAATATACATAATACACACTTCCAAAAATCCATATTTACTCAAACACCAACAATCATCCATTTATGTCAAGCAATTCACCCAAAACTCAATATTTTTATAAATGTACATACTTAATAAACACGATTAATATTTACAAAACCTTTCGAAACATTACTTATACAAATTTTACATAATGTATACAATACATACAAAAATTCAAAATGCATTATATTAGAAATTATATATGTGTGCAATTCCCAGAAAGATTGGTCTTGTGGCACTCTAAATCTCCAGATATCAACTACGACCTGGATCCCTTTAATCGGCAACTCTCTCACCTACGCGATTTATATAACCGCGCTAAGCATATAGCTTAGTGATATATAATTTCAAAAATAAGATACATTTATATCTAAATGTTCTTCGCCATAAAATAATTAGCAATGTTTATACAAATTCTTAATTGCTTTATAACCATACACACAACACATCCACACACACATATATTAGGCCTAATAATCCTTATATAATTATCAAGTCCAGACTCAAGACCTAGCCTTACTCAGATTTATCATTAATATCATTCTCAGGACCTAGCTCTACTCAAGTTAAAACCTAGATCTGCTTAGGTCTATCAATGCATGCATACTCAATCACAACAGTACTGGACAAGTAATTGTATAGGTTACAAACACATAATTTCTCATCACACTTTCACATTTTCCAGGTGATCAACACTTTTCATGATCACCATTAATTAATCACATTTTTAGCTATTTTCCACATTTTCTTTCTCATTACTTGTCGCATTGTTCATTTCTCATCTTTTCCAATCATTTATAGCATATTTCACATTTTATACATAAGTACATAACTATTGCAATAGCCATGCTACAATGGCTCAACTTATGTACCTCATGCATTTCATGTTTAAACATTAATTTTACATTGAGCAAGTACCCAATAAGGCACTCATCATATAACTATGCCACATTGCATAGGTTATGTGAATATCCACATTTTAAAGAAACCATATATATTATGCCAAATCACATTTAATAAAATCTCAAGTCATTAAAATATGTACTAGCCTTATTCCTCTTTCCAAACTTTATTTGATGAAACTCTACACTTCTTCACTTGATCTATTTTGACCTAATCACACATAACCCAAAAAATAAACAACATTATTCATTTAGAATCATTCACATACTAATTCTAAATAATTTAATCACTAATTACTCAAATTTCCATCAATTTTCAACAAAACCCTAATTTCTTCCCATACTACTTTATCCAAATTTCAACTATCCATAATCATTTCCATCATCCAATCATAAATTCATTACATATTGATGGGAATCGAATCCACCAAAAATGAAAATTTATTATTGGACAAAATAAATTTGTAAAAGTAGTGAATAAGGACGAATCCTCAAGGAATTTATTACTTAAATTAATTTTCCTTTGAAAACCTAAAGTAGAAATTAATTAAAGTAAACGGGGGGTTTGTAATTAAAAATTAAAATATGATTAAATATGAAATTTTAGACTAACTAAACAAAAGGCAATTAAAAAATAAAAATGGAAAAGATTTCAATCAGAAAAGATTTTAGTCAAAGGAAATAATCTTGGTTTCAATACTTATTTTTGATCATTGATATAAAAATATATTTTTTTTAATTTTTTAGTAAATTATTTCTAGCTAACCGAGATGGTCGTATTAATCAAATCTTCCTTAGATGATAAATTAGTTAAGAGACGCTCTATAACTAACCATTGTTATTGAATAACTCTATAGGAACACCCTTTAGGATTTAACTCAATAACAACTTTAAGATTTAGAAAGACTTAATTCTAATCAACAAATTTTACCGTAAAATTTATTTAAATTAGATTGAATATATTCTTAGTATTACGCCTAATTACCACAAGTATCAAAAGTTAAAGAATAATTACGGATTCTTAGTTTTGAATGATGATATAGTATTTGGTTAATCAAGCAATGTGTCTTATTATTTAACTAGAAAAATAATAATTATAATAAGCTACCGAAGATATGCAAATATTAAAATTAAATAAAGCAAGTAAAGAGTTGATTAGATCTCACAAATCTTAATGAATTGAAAACCTTGATTACCCCATTCAACTGAATAGAATTTAGTTATATATGCTCTTTAAAAAAGAAAACTAAAAATATATTTCAATGGCTGTTGGAAAATGTGAACAGTGTTAGAGGGGTAGAAGAAGAGAGATAGAGGTAATCTTAGGGCTGCCAAACAGGTTGGCTTAAATAACCATTAAGTTTCCTACCCCATTTAGGAAAAGAAAAAATAAAATAAAATAAAATAAAAATAAATAATAAATGACAGCCCTTAAAAGTCCTAATTAATGTCTACTGAATAAGAAAATAATTAAGTCCTAATATTTCTGAAAATCTGTTCAAAAATCGTATCTTAATTGTCTCAAATGAATCAGCCTTCCCAGCTGACCCATGTAATCTTTAAGTATCAGTTGGGCATGAGTCTTGCCCAAGGGTTACACCCGAGGCTTTTTCTAATTTTTTTCTAGCAGTTTTCTTGCAACTTTCTTCAGTTTAGTTTTATTCCTCCTTTTAACTATAATCTGTGCAAAATTTCTCAAAATTAGTAAAATCATATAGCACCAGACTAAATTATCCATGCAAATGTTAGCTAATTTTGCACACTATCACATATGCATCAATATAATATTATAACAACTCATTTTCACAATTATCAAAACCTCTTTCAAAAACCTTAATTTCACATAACATACTCATAAACTCTAACTTTATTAAAACCTACTCATATCCAATTTTTAACCATAAAATCATAATATTTATACTAAAACAACATTAAACCATCCCATTACAATGATTATAGCTACCATATAAAAATCATAATTTTTACATTATCTTCCCATAACCCTAATTTTATCAACTATGTTCATTTCAACCAATCAACCAACAAATCATCATATACTTATCATTTTAACTTTGTTTCTATCTATTTTAGCAATTTAAAATAATTTTCTCTCTCTAGACCAATATTACATAATCTTAAAACTAAGAAAATAAAGCTTTAAAGAGAAAGAACTTAATTGAATTTTTGATTTTTCTTCAAAATCTCCTTGAAATTTTTGAATTTCTTATGTAATTTGAAGTATTTAGGCTAAAGAAAGTTTCTCACTCTCTAAGGAAAATTTCAACTAGCCCATGGAGAAGAAGAAGATGAAGTCCTCTTTTAACTTTCCTTACTCATTTCTATCCATGAATATTAATTTATTAAATATTTAATTATTTTTCATCCTTTTTTCCAATAAAGTATTTCCTTTATTCCTTTAACTTTTCTTTTCCTTTCTTTATTTATTTCTATCTTCCCATCCATAATTATGTATATATATGTCATTTATATTATATATATGTATATGTCATTAATACTTTAAATATATATTATATATATCTTTATGTATATATCATGTATACAATATGTGTATATCTTATATGTATATCTTATATTTCTCTCTTTCAATATATTAACTACCCTTTAAATTAATTATTTGGCAGCATTTAAAATTCACAAGTGTTACAGAAAAGGATTTTTTGCTGAGAAATCACACCAGGCCAGCTTCATTTTTTTGGCAATCAGACAACCATCCGTATTTCGATCAGGATGAAATTTGGTGGGCATTTAGAGAAATTATTGGTCTTCATTCTAAATGGTGAAGATCAGTTTTGGATGACTGAATTTCTAGTATTTGTTGTTCGAAATTTACTATTCATATTATTCTTGCAGCAGTGATCAGTTTGGCTTTCTCATATGATCAGGTAGTCATTTGTAGTCTGATTTGGCTGAAATTTAGTGAGCACATTTAAGATAGATTGTTCTTTGATTTGGACAGAGGACATCAAGTTTGAACAACCAGAGCTCATCCATTTTGGTTGAATAATAACTTTCTTGGTGATATTTCTCCATTCCCTTGTTCATCTCTTGTTGTTTGGTTGATTGTTGTTGAGACTTTACTTGAGGATTATTATAATAGCTTGTAGTTGCCGTAAACATTAATTTTTTTTTATAGTAAAGCTCTTTTACATGGACTAGGAGAGGTTCCATAGTTTTTATCCTTCACATTGAAGGAGTTTTTCAAGTTCCTCATAGATTTATTCAAGTAGGAAAGGATTTATCTCAATTCCTTCCTATCAAAATGCAGGCATAAGTACTAGAGATATTTATTCTTATTTATCTAATGAAGTTGGTGGGAGTGAATATGTTGGATTTACGAAAAGAGATTGTTATAATTATGTTAATAAGCAAAAGATGATTATAATTGAAGCAAGTGATTCTCAAAGTCTAATAAATCATTTTAAACTTAGAAAAATTGAAGGCGAGATGTTCTTTTACACAACTCAAGTTGATCAAGAGAATAGAATGACTATTTTTTTTTTGCAAGTTTGGAAATCAAGGACTGATTATAGTTTTTTTGGAGATGTGCTTTTTTTAATACCACTTATCACACAAATATATATAATTTGATCTGTGTGCCATTTGTTGGTATAAATCACTATTGGAAAAATATCATATTTGGTTGAGCATTCCTATTAGATGAAACTACACATTCCTTTATACGGTTGTGTAGGTCATTCTTGGAATCAATGGGAGGTGGGGAGCCTAAAATGATAATCACTGATCAAGCTTGATTAATAGTTAGTGCCATTAAAGAAGTGTTTCCAAATAGTCAGCATCGCTTATGTTTATGGCATATTGCGAAAAATGCTCCTCATTTGGGTTGTCATAATTCAAATCCTGAATTTTGTTGAATATTTATAAATGCTTACAAGGGTGTGAAATAAAAATTAAATTTCAACAAATATGAGATAAAATGATGAATAAATTTGATGAACTTAAAAACCACAAATGGTTGAATAATTTGTATGAAAATAGCAAAAAATGGTGTCTTGCTTTGAACAAAGATGTCTTTTTAGGTGAATTTAAATCTTCTCAACAAAGTAAAAGCACAAATAATGTTTTAAATGATATAGCCAATAAGACTACTTCAATAAGAAAATTTATGCTTTCCTAAAGGGTAGGCATTCAGAAGAAGCAGATGAAGATTACCATTGTACACAAGGTTTGTCTCCTTGTGCCATTAAAAATAGTGGCATATTAAATCATGCAACAAAATTTTATACATATAAAATTTTTAAGTTATTTCAAAATATGTTGCTTAATGAAGTTCCCATAACTTGGTCAGAAATTGAAAGTCATGAAAATATTTCCTCTTTTGAAGTGGCGGGAGAGGGAAAAAATTCGAGGACACATATAATCCATTTTGATTCATCTACTATGGATGATAAATATAATTGCCAAAAAAATTCAAGTCAACGGGATTATTATGTTCGCATGCATTAAAAATTCTTATTATAAAAAATGTGACTAAGATACCCCGAGCAATACATTCTAAGCAGATGGACAAAAAATGCAAAGAAGAGGTTGCATAAATATGTGCAAAAAAGCCAATGTTTAAAAGATCATAGTGAAATTGAAACTGTATTTTGCAAAACTATAATGAAATGTGCTTATGACATAATTATGAAAACCCAAGGAAATAAAACTACAAGACAATTGTATTGAAGTGCTATTAATAAATTAGACCAAGAGGTTGAACGAGAATCAACAAGATTGCATTTAAGTAACATGGATGCAATAACACAATGAGAATTTTAAAAATGTTGATGAAGAGTTATTAAAGGAGGATTAGATCCCCCAAGATTGAAGCCCAAAGGTGTTTCAAATACTAAATTGAAGGGTCATTTTGAAAATTGAAGGACAAAATCAAAGAAACAATCATCAAATTTAGGTATATATATTCTATTTATGGTTTTTTGTTTTATTTATATCATGACAATCTAATGGAAAAAAAAATCTATTTGCACTAGAAAAAATAATATTGGTGATTTACTATCTCAAGTGGTTATATCAATGTTATCTCAATTATCAATGCACTCATCAATGGTTATGACAATGCCAACCAAGTACCGATGCAATCACCAATAGTTATGGCAATGGCATCCCAAGTATCGATGCAATCACAAATGGCTATGATAATGCCATTACAAAAGAAAATTGCAATCATAAATGGTTATGAAGGCCAACTTAGGTAGTCTATTTCATTTTTATATATTATTTGAGAACTCATAAATGATGATATGATAATTGTAAAACCCTTGATTTTTGGGGAAATTGGAGTCTAGGGGTAAAATGGTAATTTTACCTTCAATTCACATTCGGGTGAATTTTATAACGTTTGGTGCTTATTTTATAATGTGGGTGTAGAGATGTTTGTTTTAAGCATAATATTGTGTTTTTGGCTTCGGGGGTATTTTGGTAATTTTGGCGGTCGGAAAATTTTCGGGTTTCATTTTGCCGTTTTTGATGTCATTTTGGTGACTGTGATGTCATTACGGTTATTTTAAGTATAATTTTGCTAGGGGTTAATTGTGAATTTTTATAAGTTAGTTGGGTGTTTTTTTTAATCTTTAAATAGTTTTAGGGTATTTTTAAATTAAATAAATTAATCTAGGGGTATATTAGTAATTTACCACCTAAAAACACTATAAATATGAGTGTTAGGGTACCCAATTAGAGACCTAAATGCTTGTGCCGTCGGAGAGAGAAAATAGGGAGAAAAATTAAATTTTTGGGTCAAAAACTGAGGGCTGTCGTTTAGCAGTGGGCGCGATTTTAGCTGGTGTCGTTTGGCGAGCCACGGGAGTCGTTCGGCGAGGCGCGCTCTGTCGTCTGGCGTGTGGAGGATTGTCGTTCGGCGTGCTGCAGGCTGCGTCGCCTGTGTCGTTTCGAGCTTCCAATTTTTAGCAGTTTCGAGATTTTGAGGTTTTCTTCAATTTCTTTTAATTTCTTTCAACTTCATGGCATGTTTTGTGTTGTTGGGTGTTTGTATAATGTTTAGGGTGTTAGAAAATAATATTTTTGATTTATTTCAATTTTTAATTAATTAAAAATAATTAAATTGTTTTAAGAGTGTTATTGGTGCTATTGAGTTTGGATTTAAGATTTATAAAAATAGGCTGATGATTTGTAACCAAATTTGATTTGGATCTGTTCTAGGGATGTTAAACTTGATCTAGGAATTTATTTTTGAATTTTCATGTTTGATTTATATTTTTAATTCATTAATAAAGTGAAAATTTATTACTGCTTGTGATTACTGATATTTCAGTAACTTTGTCGAATTTTTACAAATTTTTGGTAAATGATCTAGGTCTAAATTTTTGATATGTTTTAGTATATGATGTTAGGTTATCTTTAGGATTTTATTTGGGAATTTTAGGTTAAGATTTATATTTTTAATTGAATTATTGATTTAAAAAGGCTGTCTGTACATAGTCACTGTAAATCCAGTACCTTTGTTGAATTTTTAAAACTAATTGGTGTTCGATATTAATCTGATTTTTTGATATGTTGTTTATTAGGATGTTGTGAATCTGTGAAAAATAATTTGGAGTCTGGTTCTAATGTTTAGGTTCCAAAATAAATTAAGAATTGATACTGCTGTGGTTAAGGGTTTTCTGATGATGTCTGATTTGTAAATTAATTTGAAGGTCTTTGATGTCTTGAAAAATTATGAAATTTTTATATGTTATCCATACTGATGTCTATAATATGAGAAAATTATTTGGATAATTTTGTGGTAACGAAATGTGTAGGATTTATGATGATTTTGCTGTACTGATTTTTAGTGGTTCAAACAGAACTAGAATGTTGTAAAATATTTTTGGGGGAACAAATAAATTTGGATTAATCTGAAATTTTGCACACACATTATTTTGATGTTGGAGAAGCTACTGGAATTTTTCCAGAGTTTTTGAATGATGGAATTATTTTCTGAAAATTTTTGAATTATAGGGACTACTTAAGAAATTTTATCGGTTTTGGGTGTTGGCATTAATTATGATTTTTGCATAGGGACTGATGTGATATTATTTGATATATGAGTTATAAAAATTGAGTTGAGGTTCTGATTCTAATAAATTTTAATTAATTGATTAATTTTATATTTTTGAGGTGCGATCGGTTTAACCATTGGGTTGAACCATAATTTTGAGTTGAGTCGGGTTGGTTTCTAAATTTGGATTATCTTGGTTAATTGTTGGTTAAGTATTGGTCTTTTTGCATTCATAGCATGCATTGCATCCCTAATGATAGATGAGATAGTGGGATTGATTATTAGACTGTGTAATTATTTCCTTAGGCGATAATCAAGCCGGTGTTCAAAATCAGTAGGTTCGTGGGGTGTTGGATTCTTCCGCAAATCAGGTAAGTTAAATGGGTGTATGTGATTACTTGTGATGTGCTACTTGCTAACCAAATACTATATATATATATATATTACAGCCCTTCTCAATATATATAATTATTCTTTTCTATTTTGCTAGATTATTCTTTCTACCCAAGCTTTGCATGTGAATAAAAGACAGAGAAACGTATGTGCTTGATTTATTAATTGTATTAAATGAACTTGAAATTCCTTGTGTTGTGTGATGGTGTGTCATATAGGGATGGAGGTTATTGATTGAGATTGTTCATTGACTATGGCTATTGATTGTTCATTGAGGCTATAAGCCTGATTGCTCATTGGGGCTATAAGCCCGATTGTACATTGATATTGATTGAAGGAGGAGGTATTATGATATTGGTAGACCCCGACACACCATCTTGTATGAATTGATTGTGATTGAAGTTTTTGTTATATATATATATTGTTTATTGTAATAGAAAAGTTTCTCTGCCTCTCATGAGCTTACTGGGCGTCTATATAACGCTCACACCCCTATAGATTGATTTTGCAGGTTAAGAGCGATTGTTAGCATATGTCGGTATTTCTTCGCAGTCGTTCTTTTGAGTTTCTTGTCATCAATCTTGGTTGACATTTTTTTTTTCGTTCTAAATAGAGATTTCTGGAATAATTATGGGCGGACCGAGTCCGAACCCTTTGCTTGTAATAAGAGTGAAATATTTTTTTTTCTCGTTTGTGATTACATTTAAGAGTGGAACATTTAGATATCTTGCATTTTCACTAGAACTTTCGGAACATGAAATTGAGTGTATTGAACTTGTAACAGGATTATGTATTGTTTTAATTTTTGAGTATCCAGGCTTGTATTGTTGTACTTAGGTACAGCTATACGCCGGTCACGGCTTCCCAGTTGGGTCGTGACAAAAGTGGTATCAGAGCGCTAGGTTTCGATTTTATTTTAAACATTATCCAGAAATCATTAGGATACTTCATTTCAAATCCTTTACTTCCTTTCTGCGTTAACCAACATGTTTCTCTGCTAGCAGGTGCAATGTCTCAACAAAACACTCGTTTTCCTTTAATTGGTGGAACCAGCAACGCTGGGGTATCATTCGAAGCTGAGCATCAGCCAGCCACTCATGTTGAGGAGCCACCTCAGCCACGTAAACGTGGAAGACCTCGGAGAGTGGTAAATGAAAATGTGGAAGGGATGGAAGATCAGAATTTTGTACCGGAGAATGAAGGGCTATTTGAAGTACCACTTAGTGAAGATCAGGAGCCATTACCTCCAACTCCTGATAATGTGCATGTGCCAGGTGAGGCACCATCTCAAAGGGATCAAGATGCATATCTAAATACACTTCTAACACTACAAAGATCTATGGAAGCCCTTGCTGATGGTGTTATTCGGGTGGTTCAAGGTATGGGAAATAATGCCAATATAACTGTTCAACTTCCAGCTAGAGGTGCAGGGTCAATTGATGAGGTTGATTTGCATAAATTTATTAGAGTTGATCCACCTACGTTCTCTAACTATGCTACTGAGGACCCGCTAGCTTTTCTTAACAGGATTAAAAAGATCTGTGATGCTTTAAAGTGTACAGAGAAGAGAGCCATAGAGCTGGCTGGGCACCAACTCCAGAAGTCGGCGGAAGAATGGTACAAAGTCTCTATTCAGGGAAAAGTTGAAATTTGGGAGGATTTCAGCAGAATGTTCATGCAAAACTTCATGCCTCAGAATTTGATGAAGGCTAAGGCAAGGGAGTTTGAAACGTTGACACAGGGCAACAAGACTGTAGCCGAGTATTGGGAGAAATTTCAAGAGTTGAGGAAATTTGCTACACGAGTATCCCAAGATGAAGAATCTATGACAGATAGGTTTGTGGATGGCCTGAATGATAGATATTTTGAGTTGATATCCAGTCATAACTATAAAGAGATGCACTTGGCGGTTAATGCTGCTATGGGTATAGAGAATAGAAAAAGGAAAGAAGACACTAGGGAGTCAAGCAGAAAAAGGAATAGGCAAGAAAATCAGCACAATTACCAGGGACAGTATGGTGGACAGAGAAATAACAATGGCAGCGGACGTCATCCACAACAACAGGGTCCCACAAACCCTATTTGTGATTTTTGTGGTAATCGACATGCAGGAGATTGCCGAAAAATGACAGGTGCTTGTTATAATTGTGGCCAGATGGGTCACCAAGTTAAGGACTGTCAGGTTCCAAGGCGTAATCGAACTCGAACAGGACAACAAACTCAGTTCAGATCAGCCGGTAACCAAGGGCATCATAATAACTATCAAAACGGTAATGGTTATGGCAGAGGTAATGGAGGCCGTGCTCAGAATGGCAGTCATGGATACCGAGGTAGAGGCTACCAGGGTGGACGAGGTTACAATGGAGGAAGAGGTTACCAAGGTTATCAGGGCCAACAATATCAACAGGGTCGTGAGGCAAACCAGCATGGAAATCAAGGGCAGAATGATAGAGCTGCTCAGCCAATTGGACAACGTATAGGTCAAAATCAAAATCATAATCATAATCAAGGCCAGAATCAGAATTATGCCCGAGTGTTCAACCTGAATAACCAGCAGGCGCAGGCTGACAACAATGTGGTGCAAGGTACTCTTTCTGTTTGTTCACTAGATGCACATATTTTAATGGATCCTGGAGCCACTCATTCATTCATATCACCTAGTTTTGCATCTAGATTGAATAAAACATCTGAAATTATGGGTATGCCATTAATTGTACACACTCCTTTAGGAGAAATGGTAGAGTCTGTAAAGGTGTATAAAGAATGTATAGTCAAACTCGAGAATGTTGTATTGCCTGTAAATTTAGTTATGTTAGATGTGATAGAGTTTGATGTCATTTTGGGTATGGATTGGTTAGCTCGACATGGAGCTAATGTGGATTGTAAAAATAAGACAGTTATGTTCGCATATGAGAGTGACAAGACAGTGATATTTTATGGTTCCAAAATCAATGGCACTTGTCATTTAATCTCTGCCTTGGGAGCTAGAAGATTGCTAAGAAAGGGCTGTAATGCTTACCTTATTTCCATACAAGATGTGACCAAGGAAGAAGCAAAACTTGAAGATGTTCATGTGGTGCGAGATTATGTGGATGTGTTTCCAGATGATCTACCCGGATTGCCTCCTGAAAGGGAGATTGAATTTTCCATTGATCTTGTACCTGGAACCAATCCTATTTCTATGCCACCGTACAGAATGGCGCCAGCAGAGCTTAAGGAATTAAGAGAGCAGTTGAATGACCTATTACAAAAGGGGTATATCAGACCGAGTAGTTCACCATGGGGTGCTCCAGTTCTCTTTGTGAAGAAGAAGGATGGATCAATGAGATTGTGTATTGACTATCGACAGCTGAACAAGGTGACAGTGAAGAATAGATATCCACTACCCAGGATTGATGATTTGTTCGATCAATTGCAGGGGGCAAAGTACTTCTCTAAAATTGATCTACGGTCGGGTTATCATCAATTAAGGGTGAAGGAAAGTGACATACCTAAGACTGCTTTCCGCACGAGGTATGGTCATTATGAATTTCTTGTAATGTCCTTTGGACTTACTAATGTTCCTGCTGCTTTTATGGACATGATGAATAGGGTGTTTAGTCCTTATCTTGATCGGTTTGTTGTCGTGTTTATCGATGACATTCTAGTCTATTCAAAATCCAGAGAGGAGCATGAGCAACATTTGAAGATGGTTTTGCAGACCTTAAGGGAACATCAGTTGTATGCTAAGTTCTCCAAATGTGAATTTTGGCTGGATCGAGTTGTGTTTCTGGGTCATGTTATATCAGCAGAAGGTGTTCAGGTTGATCCAAGGAAGATTGAAGCAGTCATGGATTGGCCAAGACCGAAGACTGTAACTGAAATACGGAGTTTCCTGGGTTTAGCAGGATATTATAGAAGATTTGTTAAAGATTTTTCCAGATTGGCTGCTCCATTGACAAAGCTTACTCGTAAGGGTATTAAGTTTGTTTGGGATGATGCTTGTGAGGAGAGTTTTGCTACTCTCAAAGAGAGATTGACCACTGCACCAGTGCTTATTTTGCCAGAGGGCACTGAAGGGTATTCTGTTTATTGTGATGCATCCGGTGTTGGTTTGGGTTGTGTTCTAATGCAACATGGTAAGGTGGTTGCCTATGCCTCTAGACAACTGAAAAAGCATGAGGTTAACTACCCTACGCATGATTTAGAGATGGCTGCAATTGTGTTTGCACTCAAGATTTGGAGACACTATCTTTATGGTGTCACTTGCCAGATTTTTACCGACCATAAAAATCTCAAGTATGTGTATGCTTAGAAGGATCTAAACTTGAGACAGAGGAGATGGGTGAAGTTTCTTGAAGACTATGATTATAGCATTCAATATCATCCTGGTAAGGCAAATGTTGTGGCAGATGCTTTAAGTCGTAAGTCTGTGGGTAGTCTGTCCCACATTTCAGTTTCCAGAAGACCGTTGATACGAGAGATACATCAACTGCTAGGTGATGGTTTAACTTTTCATATGTCTGGTAAAGAAATTGAAGGTGATAGAGGTGTGTTGTTGGCTAATATGACAGTCAAACCTGATTTTCTTGATGAGATAGTTTTAGCGCAGAATACGGATGAGGAGTTGTCAACGATCCGCCAGAAAGTCTTGTCAGGAGAATCCACAGAATTCTCGGTTGATGAAAAAGGAGTTTTACGGTTCAGTTCAAGATTGTGTGTGCCTTCAGTGGATGATTTAAAGAAGAAGATTTTGAAAGAAGCTCACTCTTCCAAATACACTATACATCCTGGCTCTACTAAGATGTATCGAGATTTAAAGCTGATGTACTGGTGGAAAGGGATGAAGAATGATGTTGCAGAGTTTGTGTCTCAATGCTTACCTTGTCAACAGGTTAAATATGAACACCACAAACCAGCAGGTTTGCTCAGGGAATTGCCACTACCTGAATGGAAATGGGAAAGACTCACCATGGATTTTGTTGTTGGGTTGCCTAAAACTCCTGGGGGCTATGATTCAATTTGGGTGATAGTTGATAGATTGACCAAGTCAGCACACTTTCTCCCGGTTAATACTAAGTATACAGTCTCTCAGTATGCAAAGTTATATATTAATCGGATTGTGAGCTTACATGGAGTACCAGTCTCTATTGTGTCTGACAGGGGTGCCCAATTCACTTCGATTTTTTGGCAGAAACTTCAGAAAGGATTAGGCACTGATCTTAATTACAGCACAACTTTTCATCCACAGACGGATGGTCAGTCAAAAAGAACCATTCAGACTCTAGAAGACATGTTGCGGTTGTGTGTTTTGGATTTCAAAGGCAGTTGGGTAGATCATCTTCCATTAGTGGAGTTCGCTTACAATAACAGTTATCAAGCTAGCATTGGCATGGCTCCTTTTGAAGCATTGTATGGTAGAAGGTGTAGAACTCCATTATACTGGGAGGAGGTCGGTGAGCGCCGAATTGAGGGTCCTGAACTTTTACAATATAATGCTCAGGTTGTGCCAGTCATTCAGGATCGAATTCGGACTGCATTTAATAGACAGAAGAGTTATGCTGATCTTAAAAGGAGGCATTTAGAGTTTCCTGTTGGTGATAGAGTATTCTTAAAAGTGTCACCTTTTAAAGGAATTATGAGGTTTGGCAAGAAAGGTAAACTAGCTCCGAGGTACATTGGTCCGTATGAGATCATTGAAAGGATTGGTGATGTGGCTTATAAGTTAAATCTTCCACCTGAATTGGCAGCTGTCCATCCAACATTTCATGTATCTATGCTTCGGCGGTATGTTGCGAATCCAGATCATGTGTTAGCACCAGAAACCGTGGAAATCAGTGATGACTGTTCATATGAGGAACAGCCAATTGCCATTCTGGATCGTCAGGTAAAGAGATTACGTACAAAGGATGTTGCTTCAGTGAAAGTTCTTTGGCGTAATCACTCTATGGAGGAATGCACCTGGGAAGCAGAGGAACTCATGCTAGCAAAATACCCTCATTTGTTTGAGTCTTCAGGTGCGTTATTGATTTCGTGGGCAAAATCATTTTAAGGGGGTTAGAGTGTGGTTTATTAATAGTCTTGATATAGTTTATTAATAGTCTTGATATAGCACCATATGCATGCATATCATTACATCATTATATCTTTTGTACATCATAAATGTATATGTGTTTTGTCTGGTATTATTTATGATAGTTTGCTATTAAATTGGTTATTGGAAGACGTTTTTGAAAATCTTGATTTGTTGATATCGGATGTCATTCTTGAATAAGTCTGGTTTGTTGGTAGAATGATGAGTATCATATGGATAAGTGTTATATTAGTAATGGTTTTGGTTGATTTGGGTTTGACTTGAACACTTGAGTTTGGCTTTTCGTGATGATTGTTGATGAGTGGAAGTTGAAAAAAAAATGTTTATGTTTGATTTTATAATAAACATAACCTGGAGCAAAACTGGAACAGTCAGTAGCGCTTAGTATTATGGGGTTATGGCCTGATCAACCATAACAATATGTGCTAAGTGAGCTATGCTTTCCGGATTTGTGTATAACTTAAAATATAAAAGTGTTTTGATGATGAATATGTTATTGGGTAAAATTTCGAGGACGAAATTTGTTTAAGGGGGTTAGATTGTAAAACCCTTGATTTTTGGGGAAATTGGAGTCTAGGGGTAAAATGGTAATTTTACCTTCAATTCACATTCGGGTGAATTTTATAACGTTTGGTGCTTATTTTTATAATGTGGGTGTAGAGATGTTTGTTTTAAGCATAATATTGTGTTTTTGGCTTCGGGGGTATTTTGGTAATTTTGGCGGTCGGAAAATTTTCGGGTTTCATTTTGCCGTTTTTGATGTCATTTTGGTGACTGTAATGTCATTACGGTTATTTTAAGTATAATTTTGCTAGGGGTTAATTGTGAATTTTTATAAGTTAGTTGGGTGTTTTTTTTAATCTTTAAATTGTTTTAGGGTATTTTTAAATTAAATAAATTAATCTAGGGGTATATTAGTAATTTACCACCCAAAAACACTATAAATATGAGTGTTAGGGTACTCAATTAGAGACCTAAATGCTTGTGCCGTCGGAGAAAGAAAATAGGGAGAAAAATTAAATTTTTGGGTCAAAAACTGAGGGCTGTCGTTTAGCAGTGGGCGCGATTTTAGCTGGTGTCATTTGGCGAGCCACGGGAGTCGTTCGGCAAGGCGCGCTCTATCATCTGGCGTGTGGAGGCTTGTCGTTCGGCGTGTTGCGGGCTGCGTCGCCTGTGTCGTTTCGAGCTTCCAATTTTTGGCAGTTTCGAGATTTTGAGGTTTTCTTCAATTTCTTTTAATTTCTTCCAACTTCATGGCATGTTTTGTGTTGTTGGGTGTTTGTATAATGTTTAGGGTGTTAGAAAATAATATTTTTGATTTATTTCAATTTTTAATTAATTAAAAATAATTAAATTGTTTTAAGAGTGTTATTGGTGCTATTGAGTTTGGATTTAAGATTTATAAAAATAGGCTGATGATTTGTAACCAAATTTGATTTGGATCTGTTCTAGGGATGTTAAACTTGATCTAGGAATTTATTTTTGAATTTTCATGTTTGATTTATATTTTTAATTCATTAATAAAGTGAAAATTTATTACTGCTTGTGATTACTGATATTTCAGTAACTTTGTCGAATTTTTACAAATTTTTGGTAAATGATCTAGGTCTAAATTTTTGATATGTTTTAGTATATGATGTTAGGTTATCTTTAGGATTTTATTTGGGAATTTTAGGTTAAGATTTATATTTTTAATTGAATTATTGATTTAAAAAGGCTGTCTGTGCATAGTCACTTTAAATCCAGTACCTTTGTTGAATTTTTAAAAATAATTGGTGTTCGATATTAATCTGATTTTTTGATATGTTGTTTATTAGGATTTTTGAATCTGCGAAAAATAATTTGGAGTCTGGTTCTAATGTTTAGGTTCCGAAATAAATTAAGAATTGATACTGCTGTTGGTTTAGGGTTTTCTGATGATGTCTGATTTGTAAATTAATTTGAAGGTCTTTGATGTCTTGAAAAATTATGAAATTTTTATATGTTATCCATACTGATGTCTATAATATGAGAAAATTATTTGGATAATTTTGTGGTAACGAAATGTGTAGGATTTATGATGATTTTGCTGTACTGATTTTTAGTGGTTCAAACAGAACTAGAATGTTGTAAAATATTTTTGGGGGATCAAATAAATTTGGATTAATCTGAAATTTTGCACACACATTATTTTGATGTTGGAGAAGCTACTGGAATTTTTCCAGAGTTTTTGAATGATAGAATTATTTTCTGGAAATTTTTGAATTATAGGGACTACTTAAGAAATTTTATCGGTTTTGGGTGTTGGCATTAATTATGATTTTTGCATAGGGACTGATGTGATATTATTTGATATATGAGTTATAAAAATTGAGTTGAGGTTCTGATTCTAATAAATTTTAATTAATTGATTGATTTTATATTTTTGAGGTGCGATCGGTTTAACCATTGGGTTGAACCATAATTTTGAGTTGAGTCGGGTTGGTTTCTAAATTTGGATTATCTTGGTTAATTATTGGTTAAGTATTGGTCTTTTTGCATTCATAGCATGCATTGCATCCCTCATGATAGATGAGATAGTGGGATTGATTATTAGACTGTGTAATTATTTCCTTAGGCGATAATCAAGCCGGTGTTCAAAATCAGTAGGTTCGTGGGGTGTTGGATTCTTCCGCAAATCAGGTAATTTAAATGGGTGTATGTGATTACTTGTGATGTGCTACTTGCTAACCAAATACTATATATATATATATATTACAGCCCTTCTCAATATATATAATTATTCTTTTCTATTTTGCTAGATTATTCTTTCTACCCAAGCTTTGCATGTGAATAAAAGACAGAGAAACGTATGTGCTTGATTTATTAATTGTATTAAATGAACTTGAAATTCCTTGTGTTGTGTGATGGTGTGTCATATGGGGACGGAGGTTATTGATTGAGATTGTTCATTGACTATGGCTATTGATTGTTCATTGAGGCTATAAGCCTGATTGCTCATTGGGGCTATAAGCCCGATTGTACATTGATATTGATTGAAGGAGGAGGTATTATGATATTGGTAGACCCCGACACACCATCTTGTATGAATTGATTGTGATTGAAGTTTTTGTTATATATATATATTGTTTATTGTAATAGAAAAGTTTCTCTGCCTCTCATGAGCTTACTGGGCGTCTATATAACGCTCACACCCCTATAGATTGATTTTGCAGGTTAAGAGCGATTGTTAGCATATGTCGGTATTTCTTCGCAGTCGTTCTTTTGAGTTTCTTGTCATCAATCTTGGTTGACATTTTTTTTTCGTTCTAAATAGAGATTTCTGGAATAATTATGGGCGGACCGAGTCCGAACCCTTTGCTTGTAATAAGAGTGAAATATTTTTTTTTTCTCGTTTGTGATTACATTTAAGAGTGGAACATTTAGATATCTTGCATTTTCACTAGAACTTTCGGAACATGAAATTGAGTGTATTGAACTTGTAAAAGGATTATGTATTGTTTTAATTTTTGAGTATCCAGGCTTGTATTGTTGTACTTAGGTACAGCTATACGCCGGTCACGGCTTCCCAGTTGGGTCGTGACAAAAGTGGTATCAGAGCGCTAGGTTTCGATTTTATTTTAAACATTATCCAGAAATCATTAGGATACTTCATTTCAAATCCTTTACTTCCTTTCTGCGTTAACCAACATGTTTCTCTGCTAGCAGGTGCAATGTCTCAACAAAACACTAGTTTTCCTTTAATTGGTGGAACCAGCAACGCTGGGGTATCATTCGAAGCTGAGCATCAGCCAGCCACTCATGTTGAGGAGCCACCTCAGCCACGTAAACGTGGAAGACCTCGGAGAGTGGTAAATGAAAATGTGGAAGGGATGGAAGATCAGAATTTTGTACCGGAGAATGAAGGGCTATTTGAAGTACCACTTAGTGAAGATCAGGAGCCATTACCTCCAACTCCTGATAATGTGCATGTGCCAGGTGAGGCACCATCTCAAAGGGATCAAGATGCATATCTAAATACACTTCTAACACTACAAAGATCTATGGAAGCCCTTGCTGATGGTGTTATTCGGGTGGTTCAAGGTATGGGAAATAATGCCAATATAACTGTTCAACTTCCAGCTAGAGGTGCAGGGTCAATTGATGAGGTTGATTTGCATAAATTTATTAGAGTTGATCCACCTACGTTCTCTAACTATGCTACTGAGGACCCGCTAGCTTTTCTTAACAGGATTAAAAAGATCTGTGATGCTTTAAAGTGTACAGAGAAGAGAGCCATAGAGCTGGCTGGGCACCAACTCCAGAAGTCGGCGGAAGAATGGTACAAAGTCTCTATTCAGGGAAAAGTTGAAATTTGGGAGGATTTCAGCAGAATGTTCATGCAAAACTTCATGCCTCAGAATTTGATGAAGGCTAAGGCAAGGGAGTTTGAAACGTTGACACAGGGCAACAAGACTGTAGCCGAGTATTGGGAGAAATTTCAAGAGTTGAGGAAATTTGCTACACGAGTATCCCAAGATGAAGAATCTATGACAGATAGGTTTGTGGATGGCCTGAATGATAGATATTTTGAGTTGATATCCAGTCATAACTATAAAGAGATGCACTTGGCGGTTAATGCTGCTATGGGTATAGAGAATAGAAAAAGGAAAGAAGACACTGGGGAGTCAAGCAGAAAAAGGAATAGGCAAGAAAATCAGTACAATTACCAGGGACAGTATGGTGGACAGAGAAATAACAATGGCAGCGGACGTCATCCACAACAACAGGGTCCCACAAACCCTATTTGTGATTTTTGTGGTAATCGACATGCAGGAGATTGCCGAAAAATGACAGGTGCTTGTTATAATTGTGGCCAGATGGGTCACCAAGTTAAGGACTGTCAGGTTCCAAGGCGTAATCGAACTCGAACAGGACAACAAACTCAGTTCAGATCAGCCGGTAACCAAGGGCATCATAATAACTATCAAAACGGTAATGGTTATGGCAGAGGTAATGGAGGCCGTGCTCAGAATGGCAGTCATGGATACCGAGGTAGAGGCTACCAGGGTGGACGAGGTTACAATGGAGGAAGAGGTTACCAAGGTTATCAGGGCCAACAATATCAACAGGGTCGTGAGGCAAACCAGCATGGAAATCAAGGGCAGAATGATAGAGCTGCTCAGCCAATTGGACAACGTATAGGTCAAAATCAAAATCATAATCATAATCAAGGCCAGAATCAGAATTATGCCCGAGTGTTCAACCTGAATAACCAGCAGGCGCAGGCTGACAACAATGTGGTGCAAGGTACTCTTTCTATTTGTTCACTAGATGCACATATTTTAATGGATCCTGGAGCCACTCATTCATTCATATCACCTAGTTTTGCATCTAGATTGAATAAAACATCTGAAATTATGGGTATGCCATTAATTGTACACACGCCTTTAGGAGAAATGGTAGAGTCTGTAAAGGTGTATAAAGAATGTATAGTCAAACTCGAGAATGTTGTATTGCCTGTAAATTTAGTTATGTTAGATGTGATAGAGTTTGATGTCATTTTGGGTATGGATTGGTTAGCTCGACATGGAGCTAATGTGGATTGTAAAAATAAGATAGTTATGTTCGCATATGAGAGTGACAAGACAGTGATATTTTATGGTTCCAAAATCAATGGCACTTGTCATTTAATCTCTGCCTTGGGAGCTAGAAGATTGCTAAGAAAGGGCTGTAATGCTTACCTTATTTCCATACAAGATGTGACCAAGGAAGAAGCAAAACTTGAAGATGTTCATGTGGTGCGAGATTATGTGGATGTGTTTCCAGATGATCTACCCGGATTGCCTCCTGAAAGGGAGATTGAATTTTCCATTGATCTTGTACCTGGAACCAATCCTATTTCTATGCCACCGTACAGAATGGCGCCAGCAGAGCTTAAGGAATTAAGAGAGCAGTTGAATGACCTATTACAAAAGGGGTATATCAGACCGAGTAGTTCACCATGGGGTGCTCCAGTTCTCTTTGTGAAGAAGAAGGATGGATCAATGAGATTGTGTATTGACTATCGACAGCTGAACAAGGTGACAGTGAAGAATAGATATCCACTACCCAGGATTGATGATTTGTTCGATCAATTGCAGGGGGCAAAGTACTTCTCTAAAATTGATCTACGGTCGGGTTATCATCAATTAAGGGTGAAGGAAAGTGACATACCTAAGACTGCTTTCCGCACGAGGTATGGTCATTATGAATTTCTTGTAATGTCCTTTGGACTTACTAATGCTCCTGCTGCTTTTATGGACATGATGAATAGGGTGTTTAGTCCTTATCTTGATCGGTTTGTTGTCGTGTTTATCGATGACATTCTAGTCTATTCAAAATCCAGAGAGGAGCATGAGCAACATTTGAAGATGGTTTTGCAGACCTTAAGGGAACATCAGTTGTATGCTAAGTTCTCCAAATGTGAATTTTGGCTGGATCGAGTTGTGTTTCTGGGTCATGTTATATCAGCAGAAGGTGTTCAGGTTGATCCAAGGAAGATTGAAGCAGTCATGGATTGGCCAAGACCGAAGACTGTAACTGAAATACGGAGTTTCCTGGGTTTAGCAGGATATTATAGAAGATTTGTTAAAGATTTTTCCAGATTGGCTGCTCCATTGACAAAGCTTACTCGTAAGGGTATTAAGTTTGTTTGGGATGATGCTTATGAGGAGAGTTTTGCTACTCTCAAAGAGAGATTGACCACTGCACCAGTGCTTATTTTGCCAGAGGGCACTGAAGGGTATTCTGTTTATTGTGATGCATCGGGTGTTGGTTTGGGTTGTGTTCTAATGCAACATGGTAAGGTGGTTGCCTATGCCTCTAGACAACTGAAAAAGCATGAGGTTAACTACCCTACGCATGATTTAGAGATGGCTGCAGTTGTGTTTGCACTCAAGATTTGGAGACACTATCTTTATGGTGTCACTTGCCAGATTTTTACCGACCATAAAAATCTCAAGTATGTGTATGCTCAGAAGGATCTAAACTTGAGACAGAGGAGATGGGTGGAGTTTCTTGAAGACTATGATTATAGCATTCAATATCATCCTGGTAAGGCAAATGTTGTGGCAGATGCTTTAAGTCGTAAGTCTGTGGGTAGTCTGTCCCACATTTCAGTTTCCAGAAGACCGTTGATACGAGAGATACATCAACTGCTAGGTGATGGTTTAACTTTTCATATGTCTGGTAAAGAAATTGAAGGTGATAGAGGTGTGTTGTTGGCTAATATGACAGTCAAACCTGATTTTCTTGATGAGATAGTTTTAGCGCAGAATACGGATGAGGAGTTGTCAACGATCCGCCAGAAAGTCTTGTAAGGAGAATCCACAGAATTCTCGGTTGATGAAAAAGGAGTTTTACGGTTCAGTTCAAGATTGTGTGTGCCTTCAGTGGATGATTTAAAGAAGAAGATTTTGAAAGAAGCTCACTCTTCCAAATACACTATACATCCTGGCTCTACTAAGATGTATCGAGATTTAAAGCTGATGTACTGGTGGAAAGGGATGAAGAATGATGTTGCAGAGTTTGTGTCTCAATGCTTACCTTGTCAACAGGTTAAATATGAACACCACAAACCAGCAGGTTTGCTCAGGGAATTGCCACTACCTGAATGGAAATGGGAAAGACTCACCATGGATTTTGTTGTTGGGTTGCCTAAAACTCCTGGGGAATATGATTCAATTTGGGTGATGTTGCTTCAGTGAAAGTTCTTTGGCGTAATCACTCTATGGAGGAATGCACCTGGGAAGCAGAGGAACTCATGCTAGCAAAATACCCTCATTTGTTTGAGTCTTCAGGTGCGTTATTGATTTCGTGGGCGAAATCATTTTAAGGGGGTTAGAGTGTGGTTTATTAATAGTCTTGATATAGTTTATTAATAGTCTTGATATAGCACCATATGCATGCATATCATTACATCATTATATCTTTTGTACATCATAAATGTATATGTGTTTTGTCTGGTATTATTTATGATAGTTTGCTATTAAATTGGTTATTGGAAGACGTTTTTGAAAATCTTGATTTGTTGATATCGGATGTCATTCTTGAATAAGTCTGGTTTGTTGGTAGAATGATGAGTATCATATGGATAAGTGTTATATTAGTAATGGTTTTGGTTGATTTGGGTTTGACTTGAACACTTGAGTTTGGCTTTTCGTGATGATTGTTGATGAGTGGAAGTTGAAAAAAAAATGTTTATGTTTGATTTTATAATAAACATAACCTGGAGCAAAACTGGAACAGTCAGTAGCGCTTAGTATTATGGGGTTATGGCCTGATCAACCATAACAATATGTGCTAAGTGAGCTATGCTTTCCGGATTTGTGTATAACTTAAAATATAAAAGTGTTTTGATGATGAATATGTTATTGGGTAAAATTTCGAGGACGAAATTTGTTTAAGGGGGTTAGATTGTAAAACCCTTGATTTTTGGGGAAATTGGAGTCTAGGGGTAAAATGGTGATTTTACCTTCAATTCACATTCGGGTGAATTTTATAACGTTTGGTGCTTATTTTTATAATGTGGGTGTAGAGATGTTTGTTTTAAGCATAATATTGTGTTTTTGGCTTCGGGGGTATTTTGGTAATTTTGGCGGTCGGAAAATTTTCGGGTTTCATTTTGCCGTTTTTGATGTCATTTTGGTGACTGTGATGTCATTACGGTTATTTTAAGTATAATTTTGCTAGGGGTTAATTGTGAATTTTTATAAGTTAGTTGGGTGTTTTTTTTAATCTTTAAATAGTTTTAGGGTATTTTTAAATTAAATAAATTAATCTAGGGGTATATTAGTAATTTACCACCCAAAAACACTATAAATATGAGTGTTAGGGTACCCAATTAGAGACCTAAATGCTTGTGCCGTCGGAGAGAGAAAATAGGGAGAAAAATTAAATTTTTGGGTCAAAAACTGAGGGCTGTCGTTTAGCAGTGGGCGCGATTTTAGCTGGTGTCGTTTGGCGAGCCACGGGAGTCATTCGGCGAGGCGCGCTCTGTCCTCTGGCGTGTGGAGGCTTGTCGTTCGGCGTGCTGCGGGCTGCGTCGCCTGTGTCGTTTCGAGCTTCCAATTTTTGGCAGTTTCGAGATTTTGAGGTTTTCTTCAATTTCTTTTAATTTCTTCCAACTTCATGGCATGTTTTGTGTTGTTGGGTGTTTGTATAATGTTTAGGGTGTTAGAAAATAATATTTTTGATTTATTTCAATTTTTAATTAATTAAAAATAATTAAATTGTTTTAAGAGTGTTATTGGTGCTATTGAGTTTGGATTTAAGATTTATAAAAATAGGCTGATGATTTGTAACCAAATTTGATTTGGATCTGTTCTAGGGATGTTAAACTTGATCTAGGAATTTATTTTTGAATTTTCATGTTTGATTTATATTTTTAATTCATTAATAAAGTGAAAATTTATTACTGCTTGTGATTACTGATATTTCAGTAACTTTGTCGAATTTTTACAAATTTTTGGTAAATGATCTAGGTCTAAATTTTTGATATGTTTTAGTATATGATGTTAGGTTATCTTTAGGATTTTATTTGGGAATTTTAGGTTAAGATTTATATTTTTAATTGAATTATTGATTTAAAAAGGCTGTCTGTGCATAGTCACTGTAAATCCAGTACCTTTGTTGAATTTTTAAAAATAATTGGTGTTCGATATTAATCTGATTTTTTGATATGTTGTTTATTAGGATTTTTGAATCTGTGAAAAATAATTTGGAGTCTGGTTCTAATGTTTAGGTTCCGAAATAAATTAAGAATTGATACTGCTGTTGGTTAAGGGTTTTCTGATGATGTCTGATTTGTAAATTAATTTGAAGGTCTTTGATGTCTTGAAAAATTATGAAATTTTTATATGTTATCCATACTGATGTCTATAATATGAGAAAATTATTTGGATAATTTTGTGGTAACGAAATGTGTAGGATTTATGATGATTTTGCTGTACTGATTTTTAGTGGTTCAAACAGAACTAGAATGTTGTAAAATATTTTTGGGGGATCAAATAAATTTGGATTAATCTGAAATTTTGCACACACATTATTTTGATGTTGGAGAAGCTACTGGAATTTTTCCAGATTTTTTGAATGATGGAATTATTTTCTGGAAATTTTTGAATTATAGGGACTACTTAAGAAATTTTATCGGTTTTGGGTGTTGGCATTAATTATGATTTTTGCATAGGGACTGATGTGATATTATTTGATATATGAGTTATAAAAATTGAGTTGAGGTTCTGATTCTAATAAATTTTAATTAATTGATTGATTTTA
Source organism: Garcia nutans (assembly GCA_947685225.1). NCBI lineage: Eukaryota > Viridiplantae > Streptophyta > Magnoliopsida > Malpighiales > Euphorbiaceae > Garcia > Garcia nutans. The sequence goes on from CANTUV010000035.1 coordinate 14,378,892, forward strand.
TATTTTTGAGGTGCGATCGGTTTAACCATTGGGTTGAACCATAATTTTGAGTTGAGTCGGGTTGGTTTCTAAATTTGGATTATCTTGGTTAATTGTTGGTTAAGTATTGGTCTTTTTGCATTCATAGCATGCATTGCATCCCTCATGATAGATGAGATAGTGGGATTGATTATTAGACTGTGTAATTATTTCCTTAGGCGATAATCAAGCCGGTGTTCAAAATCAGTAGGTTCGTGGGGTGTTGGATTCTTCCGCAAATCAGGTAAGTTAAATGGGTGTATGTGATTACTTGTGATGTGCTACTTGCTAACCAAATACTATATATATATTACAGCCCTTCTCAATATATATAATTATTCTTTTCTATTTTGCTAGATTATTCTTTCTACCCAAGCTTTGCATGTGAATAAAAGACAGAGAAACGTATGTGCTTGATTTATTAATTGTATTAAATGAACTTGAAATTCCTTGTGTTGTGTGATGGTGTGTCATATAGGGATGGAGGTTATTGATTGAGATTGTTCATTGACTATGGCTATTGATTGTTCATTGAGGCTATAAGCCTGATTGCTCATTGGGGCTATAAGCCCGATTGTACATTGATATTGATTGAAGGAGGAGGTATTATAATATTGGTAGACCCCGACACACCATCTTGTATGAATTGATTGTGATTGAAGTTTTTGTTATATATATATATTGTTTATTGTAATAGAAAAGTTTCTCTGCCTCTCATGAGCTTACTGGGCGTCTATATAACGCTCACACCCCTATAGATTGATTTTGCAGGTTAAGAGCGATTGTTAGCATATGTCGGTATTTCTTCGCAGTCGTTCTTTTGAGTTTCTTGTCATCAATCTTGGTTGACATTTTTTTTTTCGTTCTAAATAGAGATTTCTGGAATAATTATGGGCGGACCGAGTCCGAACCCTTTGCTTGTAATAAGAGTGAAATATTTTTTTTTTCTCGTTTGTGATTACATTTAAGAGTGGAACATTTAGATATCTTGCATTTTCACTAGAACTTTCGGAACATGAAATTGAGTGTATTGAACTTGTAAAAGGATTATGTATTGTTTTAATTTTTGAGTATCCAGGCTTGTATTGTTGTACTTAGGTACAGCTATACGCCGGTCACGGCTTCCCAGTTGGGTCGTGACAATAATTATGCTTTTAAATTTTTCCTAGGCATATGGAGTTAATTGGAACATAAATAATAATATTTCATATACCTGCATGTTACAAGGCATTGAATCAATGACACATTTAAATTAAGTAAATTTATAATTTACATTACTTTTTTTTTCCTTTTTGTAATCATAATTTTTTTTACATTGGCAATGTTTAAAAATATCATTTTTTTTGTAGGGTTCAAATCTAACGAGCCTGCAAGAAATTTTAAGTACTAAAATTTTGTTGAAAATATTTTAAGTCCTTAAGGTTTATTTGCTTCTTTTGTCATTAAATTCATAAAGTATTATAATGGTGTACCTAATTCATCCTCTTAGATTTTTTTTCCCTTTCGTTTATGTAGGAGGCATTGAGCTTTTAGTTTGTTATCTTTATTCTTACCTAATTCAAATGCTAGATTGAGAAATAATTTTTGTTAAAATAAATAGTTTATCAAATTATTTGTTAAAAACTTAATTTTTTCTAATTGTGAGGATTTTATTGTATATTTTTTAGTTGACTTGAAGAAAATAACATATGCTTTTTTAGGCTGTTATTTCAGTTTTATAATATTTTTTTAGGTGGTAGTTAATTATTATTTAATATTGCAATAATGTGATTTATTATATGGATAATGTGACATAAACATGCATTTTTTTTTACTTTGTGAAATGCTATTGATGCATTAATGATTTTGTTCTTAATGTGTATAAAATTAAATGAAAAATATTAAGTTTTGCTCAAGAGTACTAATCATTATATATAATGTTATTGTCGTTAACCCAACCACCATATCATATTGTTCATTTAAAAGTTATGGCATTGAGATACAATAAAGAACGAGGGAGCATGTACATACAATAGAGAACAGGGGAGCCTGAACACATTCCACAATTCTTTGCTCAATAGTCAAGCTGAGCTACTTGACATTCATGCCATACTAAATAACAAGGACAAACATGCATCCAATGAACAATAGAATAAGATAATTGGAAATTCAAAATTATTGCTAATATGAAAAACCATGTTTCAAACGAAATCTATATACCATGACATTAAATGAAGTAAAATGACACAAAATTAATCCATCCAAAAAGAAAAAGTGTCAAAACATAAAATAGAAATTAGTCGCAATAATAATTATCTCAAATTTTTTACTAGCAAAAGAACATTCACTCCAAATCAATATTTAATAAGAGAGATAACATCAAGCCTGAAACTAATCTTTTGCTCTGCAATATTCTCAATTTTAACCCTTAGTTTTGTCAACTGCTTCTTTCTCTAATATTTCAATTGTGCCCTCTCCGTTCTTTTCTTTTCAAGAGCTACAAGGAATAATATAGAGATAATAAGTTTAGCTTTTCATTATATTTGATCCAATGAAAAACTAAGTACCATGAAGAAATTAGTTTCTACTATTAACAAACACAATTTCCATAAGACAATAAATCAAAGAATTGCATTTTGTCCTATATCTCAACATTAGTACTCTACTTGAACATTCCCAATTTATGCATACAAATTAACTTTGATTTCTCAATTAGTGAGAAGTTCTTTTTGCTAAACATAAAAATAAAATCATACATGGGAGAAAATTATGAGTTATTTGTTACTCATTAAGATATGGGCCAAAGATCGATTAAACCAATCCTCATAAGGAAAAATGCCTAGGGCTAGGACATTGCTAAGGCTAAACTAGAATGAATCCTTTTATCGTTCTCTTGCAAAAGATATGGAAGATAAGTGCTTGAGGATGTCTAATAAAAATTATTTCAATTTCTATAAATCTGATCCAAAAAAAATACTCTTAATCTTGTTTGGTTCCAACTAAAGAAGGTGAAAAGCACAACTAGAAACATCTGAAATAACTACAAATGGAAACTTGTTAATAAGCTCTTAAACCATTAATTTCATACAAAAAAATTAACATGGTGCATTTTTACTTTATGCAAAAATAAACTCAAGTCAATTCGAAAAATAATACAGTTCTTAAGCACTTAAACAAATGTCAATAACTTTAATCACATATGTAGTACTCATAAATAAAAATCAAATAAATTACTTGTATTTAATTTTAGTCAATCTTCATACTTGGATATAAATATACTATATATTGAGTTTTAAACAAGCACATAAGACAAAATACGGTTACAAAAATAAAAGTCTTATAATAACTCATTACATATTCACATTATATATTACTACATAATGCATGTACATGGAAAATGAGTGCTAAAATATTTAAGGGACTACCACCTCAAAATCTTAATGATGAGGTGATTCTAGACTTTACTGTAGATCTACTCATCTTCCTATCCTGCTAATCATAATCTATATATTTATACCTACACAAGAAAAGAAAATTCTATGCGCTAAGCTTAAGCTTAGTGGTACACACTTAATCCAAACGACCTTAATAGTCATTTTTATAGAAAGTAAAAAATGATACAAATAACAATTGTCATTAATTACTTATATACATATTATAAATGATTCCACACATAATTAATTTAAAGTGGAAGAAATTCATTAATATAAATGTTAAATTCATATTATCACTCATTGTAAAATTTATAATATATATATATATATCAAATTTCTTTATTTTCCAAGTTAATCAAAATCTCATTCCGCATAATATTTCAAAAATATACTTTTTAAATTTAACATCTTTTTTTATGCCCACAGTAACCTAGAACAAAATTATTCGCACTGGAAAATAGAACTCTCAGTACTGAACACTTGGTGCCTCTGACAGCTTTAAATATTGGATACTATATACCTCTAATAGAAAATAGGCATTACATGCCATACTGAATCACTAAATAGGAACTCGGTGCCTCTACGGTCTTTCATCAATCCATTGTCTTAATACATACAATGCAATACTGCTAATAACATTCTCTATTTGCATGCCAACATATCCAAACCTATAATTTACTGTCTATGTTTACATGGGCTCATAATATCAAATAATGAGTTTCCATCATACATTGTCTTTCAAAATTCAAGATGTTATTTCTCATATTTGCATAATTTAACAAGACACATATAAATGCATACTTCCACCTTTTCGTAATTTTCATATAACAAGTATTTGATAATACATATTCCTATAAAATTTTCAAAAGGAATAAATCTTAATAATAACAAAAAAAAATTAAATTTTTGTGCATCATATTCCTCTAGGTTTATGACCAAGAAATTGCAATAATTAAGCTCAACTTTCTTTATATGATTTTTAGATCTAGGTCTTAGCTTAAATTTGAATTTAGAATAATTTAATTTGGACTTATAAATCAAGATATATGCAAGTTAAATCAACATCTATCCAAAAATAAAATTTAATTTCACTAGATGTAAGGAAATTTTAGTAAATGACTTAGAGACCAAATATGGGAATGTTACAACTAGAATTTATGGGGTGGTATCTAACCCACATAGGTACTACAAATTATTTTTTACTACACCAATGATTTTTTTTTATTATAAGCCACCATTTTTTGACAATTTAAAAGGCAAATATTTTTTATTATTATGCCACCATTTTTGACATTAAGCATTTGAAAAAAAAGTCAAAAAGTTTGCCACCAATTGTGGCAATTCTGAAGGAGGGGAAGGCTATCTATATATAGGCCTTCTAGAATTTTGAGTTTATTTCAATTGTGAGTATTGTACTTTCAGAATATTTTTTCTAGAAAAATCTCTCTCTTATAATCCTACTATTTATTAGAGGAAGAAATTATTAGGAGTTTGGATCATAGACGTAGCCCAAATTTGAAAGAGTGAACCAAGCTAAATATTAGTGTCTCTTTTTATTAATTATTTTTATTTTGCTCATATTTTTTATTTAATTATTGTTAATCCACCGATCTCACTGCACCAATAATTTGGAATTTATTTCTCAATTTCATCTTTAACTGATATCAGAGCTTTGGTTTGAAGAAATATAGGCAAGGACAAGCAAAATGATAAATTTAAATGGCTCAAATTATCACATTTAGAAATCCAAGATGAAAGATCTCCTATTTATGATGAAAATGCAATTACTGGTGTTTAGTACAAATAAACTCGAAGACAAAAAATATGAAGAATGGAAATTTAAGCATGAGCAAGTATGTGGTTTTATCTGACAATTTGACGAAGATAATATGTATAATCATATCTGTAACATCCGTAATTTTTAAAAATTAAATAAAATAATTTAAAATTAAATTGGATAAAGTAAATAAATAATTTAAATGGGAAATGGAAGGATTTTAAGTGAGAAAATAGAATGTATTTGTGAAATATATATTATCGTCGGTTTATGAAGGATTTTTCTATGATAGTTACACCACTCACCAGATTACTTTAGAAAGGGGTTATATTTGTGTGGACAGATCAGTGTCAGGTGAGTTTTGAGCAGTTGAGAAAGATGTTGACTCAAGCTCCTGTCCTTACCCTGCCTGTGGAAGGTAAACCCTATGTAATATTTAGTGATGCTTCACATAGTGGTTTAGGTTATGTTCTAATGCAGGAGGGTAGAATCATTGCTTATGCCTCCCGACAGTTGAAGCCTCATGAGCTGAATTATCCGACTCATAATTTGGAGTTAGCAGCCATAGTTTTTTCATTGAAGATATAGCGGCATTACTTGTATGGGGAGAAATATTTTATTTATACTTATCACAAGAGTTTGAAATACCCGGGTGTTTAGAGAGAGCTGAATCTTCGACAGAGACAGTGGTTAGAGTTGATTAAAGACTATGACTGCTTGATTGATTATCATTCTGGCAAGGCAAATGTAGTTGTGAATGCCTTGAGTTAGAAGTCCATGGCAGGTTTGACTGCTTATTCACTCTCGTTGCTTGTTAAGTTGAGAGCGTTGCATACCAAATTTGATTCATGTGATGATGGTGCATTAATGGCTCAGTTGCAGTTGAGACCAATTTTGTTTGAGCTTATTAGGGAAGCCCAGTTGGTAGATGAGAAAATCCAAAAGATTGTGATGGATTTCCAAAAGGGGGATAGTTGAGACTTTCATGTGAGAGATGATGGCAGTTTGTGGTACAGAGATAGGTTGTGTATTCTTGATGATGCAGGAATAAGAGGAAGATTTTAGAGGAAGCACATCAGTCACTCTATGCTATGCACCCTGGTAGTACTAAGATATATCATGATTTGAAGTAACATTATTGGTGGTCAGGTATGAAGAGGGACATAGCAGAATTTGTATCCAGATGTCTCACTTGCCAGAGAGTGAAGGCTGAGCATCAAGTTCCTTCAGGGTTACTTCAGCCATTATCAGTGCCAGAATGAAAATAAGAGCAATTGACGATAGATTTTGTGACTGAACTGCCTTTGACCCAAAAGAAGTATGATGTAATCTGGGTGATTATGGATCGGATGATGAAAACAACTCATTTTCTCCTAGTTCGGATGGACTACTCACTTGAGAAGTTGGCTGAGCTGTATATCACTGAGATAGTAAGGTTGTATGGAGTCCAAGTTTCTTTAGTATCATACTGAGATCTACAATTTACATAGATATTTTGGAGGAGTTTGCAGGTTGCTTTGGGTTCTTAATTGCATTTTAGTAATGCTTTTCTTCCTTAGACAGATGGATAGTTAGAGAGAGTGATACAAATTCTAGAAGATATGTTGATGAGCTATATCATTATTTTTATTGGGAGTTGGGATAGATTCTTGCCACTGATTGAATTTGCTTATAACAATAGTCATCAGTCCAGTATTGGGATGGCACCTTATGAGGCCTTGTATGGCATGAAGTGCAGGATACCATTATGTTGGGATGAGGTTGCAGAAGATAAACTGGTTGGTCCAAATTTGATTAAGGAAATGGAAGAGAAAGTAAAGGTAATTCGGGATCGTCTGAAAACAGCTTCACACCGATAGAAATCTTATACAGATTTGAAGAGGAAGAACATAGAGTTCAGTGTGGGAGATAAGGTATTCTTGAAGGTGTCTCCATGGAAGAAGATTTTAAGATTAGGTCGTAAAAGAAAGTTGAGCCCTCGTTTAATAGGACCATATGAGATACTGGAGAGAGTTGGTCCAATGGTTTATAGATTGTCTCTGCAGCCTGAGTTAGACTGGATATATACTGTCTTTCATGTCTCTATACTTTGGAGGTACAGGTCAACCCTATCTTATATCTTGTCAGTGGAGTCTATTGAGGTGAGTCCGGATCTAACTTATGAAGAAGAACTAGTGGCGATTTTGGCACGAGAAGTGAAAGAGTTGAGGAACAACAAGGTGCCACTTGTGAAAGTTCTTTGGAAAAACCATGCAACTGAGAAGGCGACATGGGAGAGTGAGCAGCTGATGTAGAGCTAGTATCATCAGTTGTTTCAGAGTTTATAGCAGGTAATTTTGCAGATGAAATTTTCTTTAGAGGGGAGAGAATTGTAACATTCGTAATTTTTAAAAATTAAATAAAATAAATTAAAATTAAATTAAATTAAATAAATAAATAATTTAAATGGGAAATGAAAGAATTTTAAGTGAGAAAATGGAATATATATGTGAAATATATATAAAATATACATAACATATACAAAAGTCAACTCAAAGTCAACACTTTAAGAATAATAGTCAAAGGTCAAGTGGCATAATTGTAAATATACTTTAAAAAATTAAAATTATTCAGATAAATTAAAAATAAATCATGATTGAATGGAAGATGTAATTTATAGTTTTTTTTATATATAAATAAATAAATAAATAAAAATATGATAAAATATATTATATATATGGTTAATTTGAAAGTGAAAAGAAAGAGAAAATGAAAAGTTGGTCTTATTATTCTTCTTTTTCCTTTTAGGCCGAACCTCCATAGCCATCCAAGCTAAGTTTTTTCTTCTTCTAAGCTTCCATAATTGAAAGGATTTCAAGGTTTCAAGTAAAATTTTAGTGATTTCCTCTTGAATTACTAAGTTCTTTAACTTATTTCTTTAGATTTCCAAGAAATTGAGATTATGTTGAGTTTGGATTTTTGTCTTAGCTTGATTTAATGGCTTGAATGAGTTTGAATGAAGCTATTTTGCTTAGTTAATAATGATTCTTAAGTTGGATTGAAGAAATGGTTAAGTTTGAGTGGAGTTTGATGAAGAGAGAGAATTTAGGGTTATGAAACATTTAGACTTTTGAAATCATGAGTTTTAATTGTCCAAATTAATTCCAAATGTGTTGTTTTGATGCATAAACAAGATTTTAAAGTTAAATGATGGATTTGACTAAGTTTGGTTAGAGATTGGATGAGGTAGAGTTAAATTTAGGGTTTTAGAGAGGGAATTTTCAAAGCATTAGTATTTGTTTGATTTTAATGCTTAAATCATGTTATTTAATGATATAAGTGATGGAAATAAGCTTGGATTAATAATTAGAATGATTTGGAATGAAGAACCTTTAATGGTAAATGTTATGACATTTTAGAGTTTCGTATAAGAATGTGTGTTTATTAAATGTGAATGAATAAAACATGTTATAATATATTTTTAATAATATTAATAAACTTAAAAGACTAATTTAAATAGTTTAATTTGGATTTCCAATGTTAAAGTAAGGTTAGGCTAAAATTTGGAATATTTGTAGAAGTGCTATTTAATTAAGGTTTAATATTGGAATGCCTTAAAATGCGATAGTAAATGATTGTATTTGATAACATTTTGTATAGGCATTGAGATGTAGTAGATTGCCCAACCCTAGTGTTGAAGATCAAGTTGGAAGTGAAGGTTTGTAGGAGATTTTTAGCTGGCATTTGAGAGCTTATTGAGGTATGTACAAACTTGTGATAAATGAAATATGTTTGCATTACATGTGGCCTAACATATTTTGGATGAAAAATGTGTTAAGCTACTTGGTAGCATGAACATTCATGAACATTGTGTTATAATATGTGAATTGTTATATATGCATTATGTGTATTATGGAAAGCTATCATTAATGGCTAAATTGATTAAAATGTGATTTATATGAATTGTGTGAAAATAACCAAAAATATTTGAGTAATGTGATTTTGATGTGAAATATTATACTTTGTGATGAAATGATGAAATATGATGAATCAATGTGAATTGACATTAATATGAATGAGAAAAATGAGAAAATGAGGCAATGTGCCCAGTTGATTATGGGAAAATGAGAAAAAAAGTTGATTATGAAAAATATGAATTATTTATGTACCTAGTATGTTATTCAATTTTCAGAGTTTTGTATTTGGCGGCATGCCTATAAGGTTATTCTCATTATTTACCTTCGAGGCTAGACGCTATGCGTCATTAATTTATAATTTATCTTCAGGGCTAGTCGCTTGGTGTCACTGATATATGATTTGCCTTCGGGGCTAGACATTTAGTGTCAATTTGGACCAAAATGGTAACTCTGGGATTTGAATGATGTATTAGTTTGTTTGGGCCAATGCTTGTGTATGTGTTTATGTAATTTATAAGATATAAAAGATTATGTTTTAAAAGTGAATTTATATGCCACATTGTGACATAGCATGTAAAGGCATTTATGCATTGACATTGTTTTACAATTTTATTATTATCAAAATTTGTACTGCCAGGCTTTTAGCTTAGAGTGATTGTATTTCATCACGTAGCTAACAGTGGTGATTCGGTAGAGCTGGAGAGTTCTTCTAAACCGGCTCGGGTCTAGATTTGAGATTGCTTGTTGAGTTGGTTTTTGGGTATATCAAGATCAGAGCCATTTGCTAGCATGTATATATTTTATGTTATATTTCATTTTGATATTAATATTATGTATATTATGTTATATGTTTTTAGTTTATAATATAAATTATAAAGAATGTTTCGGATAATTTGTATGAAGTGGAATTTTATATGTGTTTTTTTATATATATGTATATATATATATAAATGTTTTGAGAAAATATGGAGAAATTGAGAAGTATTGGAGAAATGTGTGATGCATTATTTATTGGGAGTGCTTTTATGCAGGTTGTGTAACTTTCGAAATTTTTGGGATATCCTAATACAATCCAAAACTCTGACGAATTTTTCCTAGAGATTTTCATATAAAATACTTTTTTTGGAATCTATAATTTATAAAGAATATTTTATTTACTATTCAACTATATATTTTAAAGTATTTTGGGATTTCAAATTTGAAATGTGAAAATTTTTATTTTATCGGGTTGTGATATTTTTATACCGTATACACATATTTTACATATACTGAATGCATATATTATACGTATATAGGTTATAAAGGTATTATTTTTATTTTGATATCAGAGTCTAGGTTTGAAGTTCTTGACCTAGGTGGTTTTCTAGAGAGAGAAAATGAATATTTTAAATATGATTTTAAATTGTGAACATGCATTGGCACTAGCAATTTATCTGATCTTTGATGTGGCAATTTCTATTGTATTTGCAGATATGGGTAGTTATGACATCTAGGATGCATCAGTCTGCCGAGGGTAGTGCAGAGATTGTAGCTCCTGATGAGGATAGAGTTGAAGCTAGTGTTAAGACTGCTGGAGAGGCGTTTGCTTTTGTGCCAGTTAGACCAGCAACTGAGGAGGTTCTGCAGAGCTGGGTATGACATATGGTGGAGTTGTTGAGATAGGCTCTGGTTCAGCAGCCACAACCTCTACCACAGCTGCAGTCGCAGCAGCAGTTACCGACTCGAAAGTATGACAAGATGAGGAAGTTTGGAGCCACAGATTTTGTTAGCACTATAGACCCAACTGTAGTTGAGCAGTGGCTGGACAGAGTCCAGATAGTGTTCAATCAGCTGCAGGCTAGTTCGAAAGAGAAGTTTGATTATGCTAGATCTCTTTTGCAGAGGAATGCGTATGAGTGGTGGAAGATGGTTTCCCATAGCATAATTGATCCACTAGTTTTCATATATGATGATTTTTTGTGGGAATTCAAGAAGAAGTATACTCCTAGAGAGTATAAAGATATTAAGAAGATGGATTTTCTGAGTTTGAGGTAGGACACTAGGACAGTGACTGAGTATGAGGTTGAGTTTATCTGGCTGAGCTAGTATGCAGGAGGGGTTATTTCTGATGAGATTGATAGATGCTGGAGATTTAAGGAAGGGATGAAACCCACTATTATGTGTCTTATGGCAGGCTCTTGGTATCATAATTTTTCTTAGTTAATTATAGCTACCAAGAGTGTGGAGAAGGTACAGGATCTTGCAGTAGCTGCCAGAGCAGAGGAGAGTAGAGCTAAGAGACCCCAGGATGAGGCAGGGTCTTCATCATTGAAGAGAGGTCAAGGGGATTATCCTCAGAGGTTCAGTAGGAGCCAAGGACAGTCTAGCAGGTCGCCATAACAGTAAAGGCAGAGATAGAGACCTGTAGCCTCAGTGACTAGTGCCCCGACACCAGTGACTCTTAGACTTACTCTACTTACATGTGTTTATTGTGGTATGACACATGGAGGTGTTTGCTGAAGGACTAGTGCACCAGTAGTATGTTATAGATGTGGATTACCATACCATTCTTAGAGACTATTCAGAGCCACCAGATGATAGACAGACAGATACAACAACATCTAGACCCAGTGTCATAGGGGGTCGTAGTAGCAGAGATTTTGGCAGGGGTGGTAGATCAAGATCTGGTCAAAGAGGAGTTTCTACACCAGGAAGTAGACTAGAGGATGCTGGGCCATCACATTGGGCTTATGTGATGAAGAGGCAGCCGAATGCTTCAACTGTCATAGCTGGTATTTTACGTTAATTGGTACTTCAGTTCATGCATTGATAGACCCTGGGTTGACTCATTCATATATCATTGCATCCATCTTACCTGTGAGTGACATACTTTCTGAGTCTCTAGGATTTGATGTGTTGGTTACAAATCTATTATGGCACAGTATTGTAGTTAACAGGGTGTATCGAGATAGTCCAATTATTATTTAGGATATGGAGTTTCTCGGTGACCTGATTGAGATGCCTTTTAGGGAGTATGATCTAATTCTAGGCATGGATTGATTATCCAGACATGGGGTTGTGGTAGACTATCAGCGAAAATGTGTTACCCTGAGAACACATGATGGTAGAGATATGGTGGTATCTAATGAGCAGAGACATCTTTCATCCATTTTATTTCAACTGTATCATCTAGAAAGATGATTCGGAAGGGATGCGAGGCATATCTTGCTCATGTTGTAGATACCAAAGTACTGGGGTCCTAGCTTGACAGTATACCTACAGTTTCTGAGTTTTCAGATATTTTTCTTGATGAGTTTCCAGGGGTACCTCCTGAGAGAGAGGTGGAGTTTGGTATTGATTTGATGTCTAGTACCACTCACATATCCATTACCCCTTATCGGATGACGCCTGCAGAGTTAAAGGAGTTGAAGGTGCAGTTGCAGGAGTTGCTTGATAAAAGGTTTATCTTCCTTAGTGTGTCACCGTGGGGAGCAACTATTTTGTTTATGAAGAAGAAGGATGGCACCTTGAGATTATATATTGATTACAGACGGCTGAGTAAGGTGACCATCAAGAACAAGTATCCATTACCTCGGATAGATGATCTCTTTAATCAGTTGAAGGGAGCAGCAGTATTCTCTAAGATTGATATGAGATCAGGGTACCATCAGTTGGGCATTATGAGTTTCTAGTGATGCCGTTTGGATTGATGAATGTACCAGTAGCGTTTATGGATTTGATGAACAGGGTGTTTAGACCATACTTAAATCAGTTTGCAGTGGTCTTCATTGATGATATTCTAGTATATTCGCGTAATGAGGAAGATCATGACAAACATCTGTGGATTGTACTGCAGACTTTAAGAGAGAAGCAGTTGTATGCTAAGCTGTCTAAATGTGAGTTTTGGCTCGATCATGTGACTTTTCTCTGTCATGTGCTTTCAGCAGAGGGTATTAAAGTTGATCCGGGTAAGGTTATGGCTATCTTGAATTGGAGTCCACCAAAGACTGTGACAGAGGTTAGAAGTTTTCTAGGATTGACAGGATATTATCGTCAGTTTGTGGAGGATTTTTCTATGATAGTTGCACCACTCACCAGATTGCTTTAGAAATGGGTTAGATTTGTGTGGACAGATCGGTGTTAGGCGAGCTTTGAGCAGTTGAGAGAGATGTTGACTCAAGCTCTTATCCTTACCTGCCTGTGGAAGGTATGCCCTATGTGATATATAGTGATGCTTCACATAGTGGTTTATGTTGTGTTCTAATGCAGGAGGGTAGAATCATTGCTCATGCCTCCCGACAGTTGAAGCCTCATGAGCTGAATTACTTAACTCATGATTTAGAGTTAGCAACAATAGTTTTTGTATTGAAAATTTGGCGGCATTACTTATATGAGAAGAAATATTTTATTTATACTGATCACAAGAGTTTGACAAGAGTTTGAAGTACCTGGGTGTTCAGAGAGAGCTGAATCTTTGGCAGAGACAGTGGTTAGAGTTTTTAAAGACTATGACTGCTTGATTGATTATCATTCTGGCAAGGCAAATGTAGTTGTGGGTGCCTTGAGTCAAAAGTCCATGGCAAGTTTGATTTCTTATTCGCTCTCGTTGCTTGTTAAGTTGAGAGCATTGCATACCGGATTTGAGTCATGTGATGATGGTGCATTGATAGCTCAGTTGCAGTTGAGGCTAGTTTTGTTGGAGCATATTAGGAAAGCCCAGTTGCTAGATTTGAAGCAACATTATTGGTGGTCAGGTATGAAGAGGGACATAGCAAAATTTGTATCCAGATGTCTCACTTACCAGAGAGTGAAGGCTAGCATCAAGTTCCTTTAGGGTTACTTCAGTCATTATCAGTGCCAGAATGGAAATGGGAGCGATTGACGATAGATTTTGTGACTGAACTGCCTTTGATCTAGAAGAAGCATGATGCAATATAGGTGATTATGGATCGGGTGACGAAGATATACTCACTTGAGAGGTTGGCTGAGCTGTATATCAGTGAGATAGTGAGGTTGCATGGAGTCCAAGTTTCTTTAGTATCAAATTGAGATCTATAGTTTACATAGAGATTTTGGAGGAGTTTGCAGGTTGCTTTGGGTTCTTAGTTGCATTTTAGTACTGCTTTACTTCCTTAGATAGATGGATTTTCAAAGAGAGTGATACAAATTCTAAAAGATATGTTGTGGAGCTATATTATTGATTTTATTAGGAGCTGGGACATATTCTTGCCACTGATTGAATTTGCTTATAACAATAGTCATCAGTCCAGTATTGGAATGGCATCTTATGAGACCTTGTATGGTAGGAAGTGTAGGACACCATTATATTGGGATGAGGTTGGAGAAGGTAAATTGGTTGGTCCCGATTTGATTAAGAAAACATAAGAGAAAGTAAAGGTGATTTGGGATCATCTGAAAACAACTTTAGACTGATAGAAATTCTATACAAATTTGAAGAGGAAGGACATACAGTTCAGTGTGGGAGATAAGGTATTCTTAAAGGTGTCTCCGTGGAAGAAGATTTTAAGATTCGGTCGTAAAAGGAAGTTGAGCCCTCGTTTCATAGGACCATATGAGATATTGAAGTGAGTTGGTCCAATGGCTTACAGATTGGCTCTGCTGCCCAAGTTAGATTAGCTATATAATGTCTTCCATGTCACTATGCTTCAGAGGTACAGGTCAGACCCATTTCATATCTTGTCAGTAGAGTTTATTGAGATGAGTCCGGATCTGACTTACGGAGAAGAACCAGTGACGTTCTTATCACGAGAAGTGAAAGAGTTAAGGAACAAGAAGGTGCCACTTGTGAAAGTTCTTTGGAGGAACCATGCAACTGAGGAGGCGACATGGGAGAGTGAGCAGACTATGCAGAGCCAGTATCCTCAGTTGTTTCAGAGTTGATTGCAGGTAATTTCGCAGACAAAATTTTTTTTATGGGGAGAGAATTGTAACATCAGTAATTTTTTAAAATTAATTAAAATTAAATTGTATAAATTAAATAAATTATTTAAATGAAAAATGAAAGAATTTTCAGTGAGAAAATAGAATATATATGTGAAATATATATGAAATATACATAACATATGCAAAAATCAACTCGAAGCCAACACTTTAAGAAGAAAAGTCAAAGGTCAAGTGACATAATTATAAATATACTTTGAAAAATTAAAATTATTTACATAAATTAAAAATAAATTATTATTGAATGGAAGATATAATTTATAGTTTTTTTAATATAAATAATTAAATAATTAATTAAAAATATAATAAAATATATTATATATATGGTTAATTTTAAAGTGGAAAGAAAGAGAAATAGAAAAGTTGGTCTTCTTCTTCTTCTTCTTTTTCCTTGTAGGCCGAACCTCCATAGCCATTCAAGCCAAGTTTTTTCTTCTTCTAAGCTTTTATAATTGAAAGGATTTCAAGGTTTCAAGTAAAGTTTTGGTGATTTCCTCTTGAATTAGTAAGTTCTTTAACTTATTTCTTTGGATTTCCATGAAATTGAGATTATGTTGAGTTTGGATTTTTATCTTAGCTTGATTTAATGGCTTGAATGAGTTTGTATGAAGCTATTTTACTTAGTTAATAATGATTCTTAAGTTGGATTGAAGAAATGGTTAAGTTTGAGTGGAGTTTGATGAAGAGAGAGAATTTAGGGTTATGGAACATTTGGAATTTTAAAATCATGTATTTTAATTGTCTAAATTGATTCCAAATGTGTTATTTTGATGTATAAATAACGATTTTAAAATCAGATGATGGATTTAGCTAAGTTTGGTTAGAGATTAGATAAGGTAGTGTTGAATTTAGGGTTTTAGAGAGGAAATTTTTAAAGTATTGGTATTTATTTGATTTTGTTGCTTAAATCATGTTATTTAATGATATAAGTGATGGAAATAAGCTTGGATTAATAATTGGAATGAGTTGGAATAAAGAATCTTTAATGGTGAAGATTATGGCATTTTATGGTTTTGTATAAGAATGTGTGTTTATTAAATGTGAATGAATGAAATATGTTATAATATATTTTTAATAATATAAATAAACTTAAAACACTAATTTAAATAGTTTAATATGGATTTCCAATGTTAAAGTAAGGTTAGGCTAAATTTTAGATTATTTGTAGAAGTGATATTTAATTAAGGTTTAATGTTGAGAATGTCTTAAAATGAGATAGTAAATGATTGTATTTGATAACATTTTGTATAGGCATTGAGAGGTAGTAGATTTCCCAACCCTAGTGTTGAAGGTCAAGTTGGATGTGAAGGTTTGTAGGAGGTTTTTATCTTGCATTTGAGAGCTTATTGAGGTATGTACAAACTTGTGATAAATGAAATATGTTTGCATTACATTTGGCCAATATATTTTGAACGAAAAATGTGTTAAGCTACTTGGTAGCATGAACATTCATGAACATTGTGTTATAACATGTGAATTATTATATATGCATTATGTGCATTATGGAAAGCCATTATTAATGGTTAAATTGAATAAAATGTGATTTATATAAATTATGTGAAAATAACCCAAAATATTTGGGTAATGTGATTTTGATATGAAATATTATACTTTGTGATGAAATGATGAAATATGATGAATCAAGGTGAATTGACATTGATATGAATGAGAAAAATAAGAAAATGAGGTAATGTGCCTAGTTGATTATGGAAAAATGAGAAAAAAAAATTGATTATGAAAAATATGAATTATTTGTGTGCCTTGTATGTTATTTAATTTTTAAAGTTCTGTGTTTGACAGCATGCCTATGATGTTATCCTCATTATTTTCCTTCGGGGCTAGACGCCATGCATCATTGATTTATGATTTGCCTTTGGGGCTAGACGCTTAGCGTCATTGATATATGATTTGCCTTCGGGGATACATGTTTGGCATCACTGAGATATGATTTGCCTTCGAGGCTAGACACTTGGTGTCAATTTGGACCAAAATGGTAACTCTAGGATATGAATGATGTATTAGTTTGTTTGGGCCCATGCTTGTGTATGTGTTTATGTGATTTATAAGAGATGAAAGATTATGTTTTAAAAGTGAATTTATATGTCACATTGTGACATAGTATATAAAAGCATTATGCATTGGCATTATTTTACAGTTTTATTATTATCAAAGTTTATACCGTTAAGCTTTTAGCTTAGAGCGATTGTAATTCATCGCGCAGATGACAATGGTGATCAGGTAGAGCCGGAGAGTTCTTCTAGACCGGTTGAGGTTGCTTATTGAATTGATTTTTTGGTACATCAAGATCAAAGTTATTTGCCAGCATGTATATATTAATGTTATAGTACTTTTTGATATTATGTATATTATGTTATGTTTTTGGAGTATATATTATAAATTATAAAGAAAATTTTGGATAATTTGTATGAAGTGAGATTTATATGTGTTTTTGATATATATATATATATACGTATAAATGTTTTAAGAAAATATGGAGAAATTGAGAAGTATTGGGGAAATGTGTGATGCATTTTTTATTAGGAGTGTTTTTATGCAGGTTGTGTAACTGTTAAAATTTTTGGGACGTCCTATTTACAGACAAAATTCTGATAAATTTATTTCTAGAGATTTTCATATAAAATGCTTATTTTGGAACCTATAATTTATAAAGAATATTTTATTTACTATTTAACTATATATTTTAAAGTATTTTAGAATTTTATATTTGAAATATGAAAATTTTTGTTTTATCGGGTTGTGACATTTTTATACTATATACACATATTTTACATATAATGGGTGTATGTATTATACGTATATAGGATATAAAGGTGTTACAATATTTGTGGTGAGACCAATGCAAAATCCTTATGGAACAAGCTTGAAGAATTATATGCTTTAAAGATCAAAATAATAAATTATTTATCTCACAAAATTAATGCAATCAAGATACAAAAAAGGTAATTTTGTTGCAGATCACTTAAATGAGTTTTAAAAAATTATGGATCTGTCGTTGGGTATAGGTGTCACCTTTGATGATAAGGTGATTGCTCTAATGGTTCTTGCTTCATTGCCAGAGTCTTGGTAGACTATGAAGATTTTATTAACAAATTCTGCTCCTAATGGTGTTGTTAAAATAGAATCAATGAAGAGTGGCATCCTAAATGAAGAAATGAGAAGGTGCTTATAAAATACTTCCTTTTCGCACTGAGATATTCTGACTATAACTATTAGGGAGGAGAAGCCAGAATAAGGGCTCAAATAATTGAGATAAAAATAGAGATGCCCGTCATGGCAAGTCTAATAAATTTATCAATGTTTAATATCATCATTGTCATAAAAAGGGACTTATTAAGAAATATTATGGGAAATGGAAAAAGGAGAAAGGAAAGGATATAAAGAAAGATGATAGTGATGATGAGAGAATTGCCACTACAATTAAACATGAATTTCTTCTTATTTATAATGATGATGTTGTCGATGTGGTTGATCATGAGACTAGTTAGATGATTAATACTAGTGCCTTTATTCATGCTACAGCCCGAAGGGAGTTCTGTACCACTTATACACATTGTGACTTTGAAATAGTTAAAATGAGTAATGAAAGTAGTGCAAAGATTATTGGTGTTGGTAATATTCACTTGGAGAATAACAATAACACTAGGCTGCTGTTAAAAGATATGAAGCATGTTCCTGAAATCATGCTTAATTTGATTTCTGTTGGAAAGCTTGATAATGAAGAATACTGCAATACCTTCCAAAATAGTCAACGGAAACTCACCAAAAGTTCTCTCATTATGGCCTAAGTTAACAAAGTCTATATGTTTTATCTGATACGCGCTAAAATCTCCAAAAGCATAGTTAATGTAATAAAGAAAGATGAAGTAGCTGAGATCTGACATAAAAGGCTTGGTCACATGAGTGAAAAAAAGAATGTCATTAATGGTAAAAAAGAAGAATATAACAAATTTGAGCAATGTTCATTTAAACAGATGTGCTAATTGCTTAGTAGGAAAGCAAAACATAGTCGCTTTCAAGAATTCTACCCATTATGATAAGAAGCCAAAGATATTATAGTTAGTACACTCTGATGTGTGCGGTCCATTCAAGACCAGATCAATTGGTGGCTCATCCTATTTCGTGATTTTCATTGATGATTGTTCAAGGAAACTGGGGATTTATATCTTGGAGAATAAAGATCAAGTTTTGGAGGTATTTAAATAGTTTCATGCCTTAATTAAGAGAGAAACTGGGAAGAAATTGAAGTGTATCAAGTTAGATAATAGGGTTGAATACATTGGATCACTTCAGAGATATTGCAAGAAGCAAGACATTCGATATAAGTTGACACCACCAAAAACTCCTCAGTTGAATGGTGTAGCTATCATTGAAACAGTCAAATGTTTGCTATCACATGCAAAGCTGCCAAAGTCATTTTTGGCTGAAGCATTGAATGTCGTGGTTCATATTCTAAATCTTTCACTGTGTATTCCTTTGAAGTTTGACATTCAAGAAAGAGTGTTGTCTGGAAGGAATGCCTTTTATGATCACTTAAAAGTTGTTGAATGCAAGGCATTTTTGTACATACTAAAGGTTGAGTGGTCGAAGCTCGATGCTAAAACATGATAGTATGTTTTATTGGGTATGGTCAAGATGAGCTTGGCTATCAATTCTATAATCCATTTCAGAAAAAGCTTATTTGAAGTCGTGATGCAATGTTCGTTGAAAATGAGACCATCGAAGATATTGAGAAGACCTAAAAAAGTGTTTTTAGATTCGATGGGAGTTCAAAAAATCTTGAGGTAGTTCCTCCAAAAGTGGTGTTGGAGATGAGATTGAAGATGGCTAGCAAAATACTATTGATGATGATGCTTCCATCCAGAATCAACCAAATGAAGATTCTAAGGAAGATTATTTTCAAAATTAGCCACCAGTACCATATGCAGCTCAGGAACTAATAAGGAGATCTACTAGAGTTAGAAAACCTTCCACTAGATACTCCATTAATCAGTACATGTTGCTTACTGATGGGGGAGAACCTGAGGATTTTCAAGAAGCCATGGCAGATGAATAATAAGAAGAAATGGATTAAAGCTATGCAAGAAGAGTTAAAATCCTTGCATGAGATAAAACTATTGAGTTGGTGAAGTTGCCAACAGGCAAGAGGGCTTTGAAGAATAAATGAGTATTTAGGATAAAGCATGAAGAACACAATTCCTAGCCATGATTCAAAACTAGATTAGTTGTTAAGGGATTCAACCAAAGGAAAAAGATTGACTTTGATGATATCTTTTCACCAATGGTGACGATGACATCCATTCATATAGTGCTGGACTAGCTGCAAGTCTTGACTTGGAGATCAAGCAGATGGATATTGTCTTCCTTCATGGCTACTTAGAGGAAGAGATATACATGGAACAACTAAAGGATTTAAAAAAAAAAAGGAAAAGAGGACTATGTTTGCAAGTTAAAAAAAAAAGCTTATATAGCTTAAAGCAAGCACTGAAACAGTGGTACAAGAAGTTTGAATCAGTAATGGGAGAGCAAGGTTATAAGAAGACCACTTTAGATCACTATGCATTTGTAAAGAAATTCTTTGATGATAATTTTATTATTTTGTTACTCTATGTGGATGACATGTTAATCGTTGGCCATAACATTTCCAGAATCAATAGTCTAAAGAAGCAGTTGAGCAAGTCTTTTGCTATGAAAGACTTGGGGCCAGCAAGACAAATTCTTGACATAAAAATAATCAGAGATAAAGGCACCAAGAAATTGTGGTTATCACAAGAGAAGTATGTTGAGAAAGTACTTCAGAGATTCAATATGGATAAAGCTAAAATAGTTAGTTGTCCTCTTGCTAATCACTTTAAATTAAGTTTAAAATAGTGTCTTTCCACAGAAAATGAGAAAGAAGAGATGGACAAAGTTTTATATGTCTCAGCAGTTGGGAGTTTGATGTATGCCACGGTGTATACACAGCTAGATATTGCTCGTTCAATGGAAGCAGTGAGTCGGTTCCTTTCAAATTCTAATGAAAAATATTAGGCTGCAGTGAAATGGATTCTTTATGGAACCTTCAAAATATGCTTATGCTTTGGAGGTGGTAAACCTGTGTTAGTTGGCTATATGGATGCAGATATGGCAGGCGATATTGACTCGAGAAAGTTTATATCAGTTTATTTGATTTCATTTGTAGAGGGAGCTATGTTATGGAAGTGAATGCTGCAAAAGAGTGTTACTCTCTCAATAATGGAAGCAAAATTCATTGTTGTAACTGAAGCGTGCAAAGTGCTCTTTTGGATAAAGAATTTCTTAGAAGAGCTTGGGTTTCAGCATGATAGACATTCACTTTACTGTGATAGTCAGAGTATCATTCATCATGGAATGAATTCCTTATTCCATTTCAGATCACATCATATTGGTGTGAGATTCCATTGGATGAGAGATATGTTAGAGAAGAAGATTTTATAGCTTGAAAAGATGCATAGTGAAGATAATGGTGCAGACATATTAACAAAAATTCTTATAAGAGAAAAGTTTGAGTACTGTCGATCATCTATAGGAATGATAGTTAACTTGTACGATCGGTAGGGGGAGAATTGTGGGGCGGTACCTAAACTACATGGGTATTACAAATTGTTTTTTACTACACCAATGATTTTTTACTACAAGCCACCATTTTTTGACAATTTAAATGGCCAACATTTTATATTATTATGCCACAATTTTTGACATTAAGCATTTGAAAAAAAAAAAGTAAAAACTTTTGCCACCAATTATGGCAATTATCAAGGAGAGGAAGGCCTATATATAGATGGCCTTCCCTCCCCCATTAGAGATACGGGTAAGAAAAAAATATAACAAAAGATTTGAGAGAAAAATTAAAATAGAGATAAAGAAAATTTTATTAAAAGGAGAGAGAGAAAAAAAAAATTAGTGTGAGTAATTTTGTATGTAACAAAATAGCGATGTTTTATTTTTGGTGTTTTAAAAACACTAACCATTATTTTGGGTTTATCTCAATTGTAAGTGTTGTGCTTCTAGAATATTTTTTTAGAAAAGTCTCTCTATTGTAATCATACTATTTATTAGTGAAAGAAATTCTTAGAAGTTTGACATGTGGACATAGTCCAAATTTAAAAGAGTAAACCATGTTAAATATTGATGTCTCTTTTTTTATTGATTATTTTTATTTTGTTGTATTATTTTTATTTAATTGTTGTTAATCCACTGATCCCGCTGCATCAATAATTTGGGATTTATTTCTTAATTTTCTCTTTAGAATTTACCAATTTAGTCTTCATTAGATTTGTTCTTCTAGGTTATCTTTTCATAGGATTAAAAATCACTCAATTTGGAGTTCTCTAAGGTAAATTACACGCATTTGAATATGGACTGTTCAAAATTGAATTTCACCAATTTCACATTCCAAGTTAAAACTTCTAGCAATTCTTAAGATTAGTTACATACATTTTATCAGGCACATTTCTTCATGAAGTTCTAGTATTATGTCTTAAATTTCTATAGAACCAAAAATCACTCGATTTGGATCTCTCTAGAGTGAATTACATCAATTTTAATTTGAACTATTCAAGGTTGAATTTTACTAGTTTCAAAATTTGTGTGTAATTCTAGCAATTTTTAATGTTACTTAAATACATTTTGTGAAAACATTTCTTCATAAAAGTCCTAGATATATGCTTTAAATTTCTTTTGGAATAAGTTTTATATCATTTGGAGCTTTAGAGTGTAAGTTATGAACCTGACAACCTCTATTGTTCAGAATACTCTGCAAAAATTTCATATTTTCAAAATATAATTAATCTAAAGACCAAACTCACCAATTAATTATTTTACTATTTACACAAGCCAAACATTGAAAATTCATAACATTTTTTAGAAAATGTTACCAAAATTTCAGGAAATCAAACATGATTTAAAATCGTAAACTAACATAAATATAATAAAGAAATGAGAGATTAAGAGTGCACAGACTTATTTGAAGTTTGCAAGTTCTTCTAAAACTATTCAAAACACCTAATTTACCTCTTTTCCTTTCCCTTTCTCCTTATTAGCATCTTCAAAAAAAATAAAAATAAATTTTTGTTTATCAATCTCAAATAAATTTTTATGTGCTTATGCCATAAACTGAAAAGATGAATGAAAAATCTTATACTTTTTCACTCATCTAAGATTTCATTACTTGAATATTATTCACCCAACTCTTAAACCATAAAATTTCTTTATCAAATTAAGTGTTTTCTACCAAATAATACTTAATCTTTATAATAGAGGTGTTGGATAAAAGAATTCAAGTAAAAAGATTATAAAATTTGAGCTTGATTGAAGAAGAATGGAGAGTTTGAGAGGAAGTAAAGGTCTGCGGCTAAGAAGAGAAGAAGAAGATAATGGTAGTGATATATCTAGGATTAATAATAATAATAATAATGATAATAATAAGTGGCTATCATTTTAACTTATTTAGTCTTACCTAACTTAATTAATTTAGTTAAAGTTTGATATTTTTAAGTAATTTACTCAAATTTGTCTTTTAAGTGAGTTACTATTCATCTTTTTAAAAATAACCAATATCTCCATAGACCAATTTTTATTTATTTTTATTTTTATTCCTCCTCTTAATAAATAAATTTTTAAGTCATACTTGGTCATTGAGTTTAATTTGAGCATTATTCATAACTAGAGATTTTTAAAATGTTACACCCATACATTCATGTTCATTAGAAAACAAGTCAATATCAATATTAGGTGCCACATATAAGAGTTGTAAAATAAGACTTATACTCAATGATAAAAATTGAGCAATGAAGGAATCTAATGCAGTAAATCTTTTTTCTTCATTAAAAAATTATAAAAATTTGAAAAAATTATTAATCTCCTAAAAAATCAAAGTTCATAAGAAAATAATAAACAAAACTCACAATCTCTTATATGCACCAAATCAAAAGAAAATAGCAAGAAAATAACATAAATACTATGGCTTTTTTTGCCAATATCGGTGTAGAGACAAGGCATTTCCCAATGATTTTATGAACAAATGGAAGAAAGTTTAAGGG
This sequence comes from Garcia nutans, assembly GCA_947685225.1. Classification (NCBI taxonomy): domain Eukaryota; kingdom Viridiplantae; phylum Streptophyta; class Magnoliopsida; order Malpighiales; family Euphorbiaceae; genus Garcia; species Garcia nutans. The sequence goes on from CANTUV010000035.1 coordinate 14,403,013, forward strand.
GTATTCCTAAGTAGTATTTGCATTTTGGCTAATTGATTATATTTATAGAGTTAATCCTAGGATAAATCCTCTATTTCTTTTGCATACAAAGAGAAAATATGAATTAAAAAAAGAGAATTAAACTTCAACTAGATGTAGCCATGTGGTTAGTAAAACTAATTTTGTGTCAATTTCCTATTGGATTGCCACTCCAACTAGGAATCCTAGTTGGAGTGACAGTAGCATTGTATAAATTCTCTCAATTTACAATCAAATTGTGACCACCCTAGAAGCATAGATATAATATACTTGTGGCCTATACAAAGCATAAAACATCCACTTATTGTGAGATTAACATAATATTTCATGTTAGAATTGAGATTTTTAAAAAAAAAATTAAAATTTAATAATTCCAAGGATAGATAGTTATGATATAAAAGTAAATTTCAACTATGTATTTTAAATTTAGTATTGCATAAATTTTTGAAATTTTTATATAATTATCTTTAAAAAGAATGTTGATTTCAAAAATACTGTAGCAATTTCATTTTTTCACTTTTATGAAAAAGGCGTCAGAATTGCAAAAGTACCGGTATTTTGAAATTTCAACGCTTTCTACTCTCATTGCTCTCTCTTTGCTGCATTGTTTCTCATTGCTCTCTACTTTTTGTTTCTCTCTTAAGGAGTCAATTAAGCGAAGGTTTCTGCAATTCAGGTAATTACCATGTCTTTTTTTGTGCTATTTTCAATTTCTTACTAGTATTTTGTATAATTTCTCAATATGATAGTTGATTAGTTAGGTTTTGTTAGTTAGTTTTACTCTTTGTTAGGTTTGTCATTGTTGGGTTTAGTTGATTTGGTTATAAATTCTCTTTCTGCTAATTGTAATTAATTTAGACCCCAATCTACTTGTTAAAATGTCAAAACACTGTATGTGATATTAAAAGCTGCTATTTTGACCCTCTCTCTTTGCTTTAGACTTGAGACAATATATGAAATTGAATATTATGGCCGACCCCACAATGATATTCACTTCTCTTTTGTAACTCCTGGAAAATTCTTACTCTTATTTCATTCTTTTGTCTCATAATTATATATATTGTATCATATATTTAAATTAATTAACAAATAAAAAATAATTAGTTTGTTGTTTTGATTTACCTTATAAACTCAATTTGATATTGTTTATGTTGTTCACATTATTAGCCAGTTTATGTCTGCAACTCATCAAACTACTCATTTCAATTACTGTTATTCTTTAGTATATTAAATGTAATTGCTTTCATGGTTTTTATTTTTCCTCTGCTTCCTCCCTTTTTTTTTTCTGAATATTTTGATACTGATCATAAGTAGGTTGATGGTTGATTGTCTATGAATATTATTACGACTTGACATTATCTACAAATTCTTTCATAGTTTCAATTTTCCTCCAAATTGATACTTCTTTAGTTAAAAATAAAATTTTCTATTTAGCTATAGAAAATATCAATGTTTGGTCTGTCTTTCGAGAACAAATTGAAATGAAAAAAAAAATTAGGACATCATAATCATTTAACTAAGTGGATACTTAAAAATCAAAATATTGGATTATTTAGAAATTGCATACCTTTAACTTTTCTTATGAGGCTGAGAAAATGGCAATGGGGATTTCTATTTTGTTTCTACATATGATGAAAAATCATCCAAGATTCCAAAAAATGGCTCATTCTTGGTTTCTTTACCAATCATTTATTCTTGAGCTTCTTTATCAAGATTAATATTAGACTCCTTATCATCATCCCTATTTGAGATAAGATATGGATAGTCAATTTCTAAAGCACTATTGTCAAATATGATTACAAATAGGATTATATGCAGAATATGAAGATTTAGTTGGATTATAAAAAAAATTTAAGAATGTTAAAAGCAATGATGGTAGGTATACTATAGTCTTAATTGTATAGACCTTAACTCAAGCAAAAGTAATGATTTTCTTGTGACTTTTATCTACTGAACTTCGGAAGAGAGCCAAAACAAAATCTATAGCACACACTAATAAGACAAAAGTATAAGGGTAATTAATATATGTGGACTTGCCACTAAATATTTGACTTTTTTTTTCTTTCTTTCTTTTACTTATCTTATCTTTTCTTTTTTTCCTTATAAAGAGACCTAAAAGTGTGGTACCTCAGTACAAGTGTGCATTATGAGTATAACATTAAGGGACAAACCATTCAAAGTGGAGTGTCTATGTTCCAATCTCTTCCATAATTTAACCTATGGCCAAAAGCCATTATAGTATAATTTTATCTTTTTGTTTTATAAGAAATTGAAATATAAATGGCATAAACCTTTTTTTTTATTTTTTTTAACAACATTAAATCTTAAATAGTATAATATAATATTTCCAAAATTTATATTTAGACGGATGGAATGTAAACTTTGTTCAAGTTTTTTTTTGTGGTTCAGGTAACAATACTATTATTTTTATTCTTAATTTGTGTTTGTTAATTTATTCAATCTATAGTAAATTGTTGTTATATTCTTTGGTTGTTTTGTTCTTTCTCTTCTGCTGAGTCTAGAGTACTTTGATTCTTTTTCTAATTTGTACATGCTTACCATTAATTTCATGTATCTATGACTTTACATTATTTGCACTTTTGTATGTCTATTGTGAAGTTGCTACTTGAATTGCTTTTTAGTGTTTGAATTTGAAATGAAGAATATATATTTGCTTTCTAGCTAAATTAAAATTTCATATTTATTGGTAGTTCTCTTTGGTTATCAACCGAGTCATCTATTTAGAAATGGACAAAAGTTGGATTTTAAAGCCACATAATACACTTGAATATCAAGAAGGGTTGAACCAATTTTTAGACTTTGCATTTGCAAACAAGCCATCTAATAATAGAATAAAATATATTTATCCTCATTGTGCTTTTAGAACATGGGAGACTAAAGAAGTGGTTTATGATCACTTGATTTGTAGGCCATTTCCAAAAGGGTACACTGTTTGGCTATAACATGGAGAGTTGGGTACTTCACAATTATCTAATTCTATGTCTATAGTACAAGATAGCCAGTGTATGCCAGACACAATGCAAAACCAAGTGCAAGAGATGGTTTGTGATGCTTTTGCATTCTATGCACAACATAATAATGAAGAATCATCTACATCATACGAACTACAAAATGAAGGGGAAATGGGGACAGAGGACTTAAATAGAGAGCCAAATGAAGAAATTAAAAAATTTTATGAGTTACTTAAAATGGAGAACAAGAACTATATGAAGGGTGTTCAAAGTACTCAAAATTGTCATTTTTGGTAAAATAATACCATATAAGTGCATTTGTGGGATTAGTGATAAAGCAATGTCGATGGTAGTGGAATTATTGCATGATGCATTCCAACAAATAAAGATTCCTGAAACATTCTATGAGGCTAAGAAAATAATAAATAAACTTGGCCTTAATTATACTAAAATACATGCATGTCCAATGATTGCATGTTGTATCGAGGATTAGATAAAGAAAGACAATCTTGCAAAATATGTGGCACATCTAGGTGGAAATCAAAGACAAAGGGAAATTCAAATTTCGTGCCTACAAGATTGAATAAGCGGAAAAAGTAGTATGCAAAGGTTATTTGTTATTTTCCATTGAAACCACGATTACAACACTTGTTTATGTATTTCAAAATTGCTACAAATATGATATGGCATGCTAGTGGGTGTAATAGAGATGGATTGATGTCGCATCCAAGAGACTTTAAGGTATAGAAAAGATTTGATTTAATATTTCCTGATTTTACTTCTGATGCACGACATGTACATCTTGGTTTAGCCAGTGATGGGTCTAATCCTTTTCAAAATATGAGCACTAGCTATAGCATTTGGCCAGTGATTCTCATTCTATATAATACTTCTCCTTGGAAATGTATGAAACAAATTTCTTTTCATTCTTTCAATGCACATTCCTAGTAAGAATGCCAGGCAATGATATAGATGTTTATTTGTGACCTTTAATTAATGAGTTGAAGGAGTTATAGGCTGGGATAGAAACTTATGATGTTGCATTAAATGAAATTTTCTTAATGAGATGTGCTTTGTTATGGACAATAAGTGATTTTCCTGGTTATGGGACACTATCTGGGTGGAGTACACATGCTAAACTAGCTTGTCCATCATGTAACTTTGATGCAAAACCTTGCCTTTAATTTATAATATTATAAAGGTATATAAATTAATGTTTTAATCTCATTTACATTATATGTAAGATATTTCATCATATTTGACACAAATTTCTATTATTTGTAAAGGCAAAACTACATATGAAAGATCAATTTTCTAAGAACTATATCTTGCAAAATGTTGGAAGAAAATGGAAGGGTAGGCATAAGTTGTTTCATGAGTTTTATGATCCTATAGTGTCCAGAGATGCTAATATTGCCAAGCACCCACCAAGAATTAATCGTGATTAATGGACATTTTTCATAGATTACCGTCTAGATAAAAAACAAAAGTAACATTACTTTATATGGTATACTAAATTAATACACGTCTCAAATTAACATATTCTTGTTTGTGGTATAATAGGAAAAATGTGCAAAGAACTTTAAAAATCGAAAGAAGCTAACTATCCCACATACTGGAGGATCCAAAAGCAATTCTAAGAGAAAAGCTGAGTTGGTAATTAATGATTTACTTTCCAACTTAAGGATTTAGTTCTATGTAAATTAAAGTATTTACATTGGTATTGGAACAAGAACGTGGGAGAACTATAAGTAGAGGAGAGATATATGTTGTAACCCACCAAAAAAAGGATGGATCCTATATTTGTGATGAAGCTAGAGAGATAAGCGTAAGTATTTTGATTACTTCCTGTTATTTTTTTGAATATATTATATGTATAAATAATATTTACATTCAAATTTTGATTATTTTTTGTGTTGATATAGGAAAAAAATACTACAGATCGAGTATGAAGATGCTTTATCCTGATTCCTTTCACATGAAGATTCTCTTGCTAAAGTTTTAGGAAACAGCATCCGGGTCAAGTTCAAGTTTTGGGATTAGGTTCATCACCCTCTCAAGTCTTAAGCAGCATGAGTCATACATTTTACTGGATGATATCATCGTCACAATCTTTAACTGTCAACCCTCAGTTGCAAGAAAGAATACATAAATTAGAGTGTCAATTGCAAGCAGAAACAATAATGCGACAGGAGCTTCAAGGATTATTAACATATCTATTACAAAAAGGTTGATGAGGATGTGCCTGCTGAGTTTACAAATTTATTCTCTAGAATGGTATGTTCTTCAAAAATGTAAATTATTTTAATTATTCTATTAATTATTCATGGTATCTATTTTTATTTTCTATAAGTCGATTAATTATTAATTGATTAGAGTTTAGAGTAATAATTTTATTTCTCTATATTAGGCATGTGATGAAGGGAGTATGGAAGACTCGCCAGCAATTGCAAGGCCATTGTCATCTGCTAGCAAAAATAAGCCTGAAGATGTTCATCAACTTGGTACTCCTTAGTATTATAAATGTCTTTGTTGGATTTGGAGTTTAGTTTCTTAATGATTTTCTACTTCTATTGATTGTTGTTTGGGGAAGCTAAATTGAATTTGATTGTTATTTGGATGGTTATTTTGAAGTAGTATAGGCATGGTGGTTTTTTATGTTAGATATTTGATCTAAATGATTTGTTATTTTGGGTACTATAATATTGAAGTTTGTTTCTTTTGTTGAATAATGATGAGAAATATTATTGGATGTGCATTTTGATTAAATTATATAAATATGAAATAGTGCATAAATACGGGTATAAGTTGTGCAAATGTGAGTGATGGTTTTAAACTATTACAATAATTTTTTTTGAAACTAATTAAAATTGGCGATGGTTAATATTAAAAAATATATAAAAAACTGCAATGGTTGTAGCTGTCGTAAAAAGACATAATATAAAATATATATAATAAATTACGACATTTATAAATCGTCGCAAAAAATATATAAACACTCTAAAAACCATTGTAAAAAGATTTAATATAAAATATAAACTGTTACAAGCACAAATTATATAAATCATATAAAAAATTATGATGGTTAAAAAATATAGCGACGATTTTACCAACCGCCATAAAATTTTTTAAAGAAAATTAAAATTAACAATAGCAACGGTTTAGTTAAGTGAAATTTAATAACGGTTACAAAATTGTCTTTGAATATTATTTTGTGACAGTTATTCTGACGGTTTGATAAAACCGTCGCAAATTACTCTTACGATGCCTTAATTGGCAACGGATTGCAAACCGTTGGAAGGGGGTATTATAACCATCGCTAAATACCAATTTTCTTATAGTGATACTTGTTACTAATTATAATTCAACACATATCAGTATACATACATAACATATATATCATCTTAAAAATATTATATAATTTAGAATTTAAATACATCGTACAAAAACAAAAACAAAACATCTGCACAACATAGAGATACATCATATATATGAGTATATATATAGGTGTTGTGTATACATTGTGTGGATGTTATATGTATATTACGCATATCGTTATGTATTGAGTATGTGCTGTGAGTATATTTGTGAATGTTGTATATATGCTGAAAAATTAAATAAACACATTGAAATAAAAAATTAATTCAAACAAACATTAAAATAAAGTAAATACACCTCAAATAATATATATAACAACATTAAGAAAATACATATTGAAAGGGAACAAATGAAAAAATTCACAAAAAAATCTCTTTAAAACATTTTATCAACTATGTAAAATGCATGACCATTAAAGAACAACAAAATCTTTTGCATTACAATTGAAGAACAATAAAAAAAATATAGATATGGTTATAAATATCAAATAACATGGAGGATCAAATCAAATTTTTTTTGCAAATAGAAAAGAAAAGAAAACAAAGTAAGAAGAAGAGGGAGAGGGATAAAAGTGAAAAAAGAGAAGAAAAGAAATGGAAGAAAGAAAAGAAAACATAGATGAAGAAAAGAAAAAAAGAAGTATATTTGAAAAAAAAATACATAAAAAGTAAAACTAAAAAAGTATAAAAATAAATAAAAAAAGAATAAGTGAAGTAAAATTGAAAATTAAAAATAAAAAAGAGGTTTATTGTGTAGCTTTCTCTAAATTTTTGCTATAAAACCATCTACTCGCAATAAAGTTATTTAGATGACTTATGGGCCCAAAAAACTTGGGCTAACCTGGGAGTTCGGGGTAGGTAGGGTTGACCGGAGTCAATAGTAGGTTTGGGTTGGGTTTAGGGGAAGAGTGGCAGACTCGAATTATACTCTGGTCAGACTTCGAGTATGATTGAAAAACTCTAGAGCTAACCTGGCCTAACTCGAGAGTATATATAACCTAAAATTCTAATCTAATAGTTGTCTTTGTATAGGAGTGTGCATTATTTGGTTTTAACCGAAAAGCTGAATCGAACTGATGAAATGCGATTTTTTTAGTAATAGGTGATTTAGTTTTTAGTTCAGTTCAGTTTTAAATTTCAAAATTGTTTTATTTTCAGTTCGGTTACCTCAATATTGGTAGCTGAACTAACCTAAATAACCAATTTTATTTATTAATCTATTAAATATGATTTTTAGCAATAATATAATATTTCTTATTATTTTTTATTAATAATATTTAATATTTTTAATACTATATTTATTTTTTATTCTTATTCTTATATTAATAATATAAAAAGTAATATATTTAAATTAAAAATTAATATTATTCGGTTATAACTGATAACTCAACTGAAAATATTTAGCTCGGCTATTTTTTATTAATTTATTATTTTTAGATCGGTTCATTTATTGTTTTAGAAATATTAAAAATTTCAGTTATTTTAAATTTCAATTTGGTTTAGTTTAGCTAACTAAATGCACACTCTTATCTTTATGCACCGTCTCCCTTAGTCCTCTTCCATTTTATTTTGCTTCAATCTCTCTCCCATTTTAGTGAAACCCTAAAGATACCCACAACCTTCTATCTTCCCTTTTTCTTCAAGACTATGTTTATCAACAACTTGGAGTTATCGACCAGTCATCTTTGTTCTCCTTCAGGTTCACTCCGTCAACCATCGCACATTCTCCCTCAACTTCACCACCAAAGGTTTTCTTTGCACAGAGTCTCACCATTAGATGCTCTCTCTTCACCAAATCTCTCGAGTATCGATATCTCTCTCCCTCTTGGCTTCTTGGTTAGTCTCTCAATCTCTCTCTATAACATTCTCTTCAACATTGACTTTCATTTTATTTGATTATAGATTTGTAGTTTCTGGTATATTACATTTTTGGTGTTACTCTTGTAATTTTTGGTATTTTACAAATTTCATTCTTGTTGCTTTATTCTCATTCATGAGAGATTTGTGTTTGTTATTCAATGATTGTAGCTTTTTGTTTTGATTGCTTTGGTTGATTGTAGATTTGTGATTTTTGGTATTTTGCAGTTTTGTATTTTTTGGTTTGTAAACCCTAGATTTATAACCTTTTTGTTCTCAAATCTCATATATGTTTTACAATTTTGGGTGGTTTGTGAATCCTAAAATTTATAACCGTATAACTTGTTTATTCTCAAATCTTATATAATAATAATAATAATAATAATAATAATAAATAAATAAATAAATAATTTAGTCCAAGAGATCTAACTCAACTTGACCAGATTGATTTGAGGCTCGAATTCATATCTGTCTATGGGGCTAGGGTCGAGCCATGGTCTAAGTAATAAAATACATAAGGAATTTACATAATTTATTCGTCTTTTAGTTTTCAAATATACTACACAATTTTTTTTTCCAATTATACTACTTTTTTCAGTTTACAATTTTTTTTCCAATTATACTACTTTTTTTAGTTTTATTTTTTATTAAACTTTTTTTCTATTAATAATGTTAATAGTCAGCCCTTCTCAACATCAAAAATGACATTAATTTTTTCTTTTTTATTTTATTTTTTACGTTTAATTTTTTTTTATATTGTTTTATCTAGAAATATATTTTTTATGTTATATTCTTACAATTATATAACATATACAACATATCTATAATATATTAAAAACATCTACGATACATCTAACATACATCAATGCTACATCAACAGTTTTATTTATATTCTTATAACAAATACAACATATAATACATTAATAATTTTGCTCACACACAACATCCACACATCATCAACATTTTTATTCTGTATTCTTCTCATATACGCAAAATATCTATAATACATCTATATTTTTATTCTATATTCTTCTTATATACACAAAACATCTACAACACATCTATATTTTTATTATGTATTCATCATTCATAAGCAAAACATCTATAAGACATCTACATTTTTATTATGTATTTTTTTTATATGAAAAATATCTATAATACATTCATAACACATCTACATTTTTATTTTGTGTTCTTCTTACATATGCAACATATCTATAATATATCAATAATTTTTATTTTTATATTCTTCTTACATATGCAACACATCTACAATATCTCTATAATACAACAATAGTTACAAATTTATTCTTTTAAAGAAAAAGAAAGAGATGGAGATGGAGATTTTGTCGAAGACGAAAATGGAGATTTCAAATGAAAGTGAAATCTTTTTCTTTTCTGGTTTTTCTCGATTGATTATTTTTAATACTGATGATGATGGAGATCTGATATTGAAAACAGATCTGTTATTTTTTTTTCTGCTGTTGTTTTTGTTGAAGAAGATGATGAAGACTGAAAAAGCAAAATAAAAATGAAATTTTTTTGATGATGATGAAGACAAAGAAGGGAAAAAAAAGTTGTTCTACCATGTCATAAATATGTTGTTGATGAAGAAGATGTAGATGGAGATTGAGATAAGATGAGAAAGATGAAGATAAAGATGAAGATGAAGATGAAGAAAATATGAAGAAAATGAAATTAGCTTCAAATCTCCATTAAAAACGTTTAAACGCAAGTTTTTAATCACTTTGAAAGACTTTTTCTAAGATTTATAATTATTTTATATTCTTCCATATTTATGAATTTTTTTTTCTTGTTAGATAGTATGTGGATGACTACTGTATTAAATTAACTTTATCCTATCAAGATTAAGAATAGTTTTATCCTATTCAAATTAGAATTTAATTTCATGGTAGTTGTAATATTTATTATTATCTAAGTTCTATTTACACCACTATAAATACCCAATTGTAGGTGGTTCATAAGGGACAAATGATATACAGAGATTTCTCATATTTTTTATTTTTTATCTCATCTCTTTTTTATTTACAATACGTTATCATCACGAAACTTTAAATAAATTGTTCATTATAAGCTCTCCAGTTCAAGGTAATTACTATAATTTTTCTTTATACTTATATGTACCCATATATTTTTTATGCATATAGTTAAATGCTCATATAATTTTTATAAGATTTAAAACGTTGATCTTTATATATATATGCATAAACAATTCATAACTATCATGAATTATATATAATAGACCAACTTAACAAAGTTAAACAATAATAAAGACAAATATAGTAGCCACGTATAATGGCTATTGTACGTGTATATATAATGATACATTATATATATGCACAATTGTATATAATGATATTTTAAACATTGGTTTTTATACTACAATAGCCATGTTAAAAAAATTAGATGGACATGAGTTTGATCAAATACAGCAGCCTTTAGGTTTTGCAATATCAAACTCTAGTTTTATAAATAATAATAATAATAATAATAATAATAATAATAATAATAATATCATTGTTATAATGATGATTTGATAGTATCATATAATATATTTATCATATACTATGATTGATTTTATTATACATGTCTTTGTTATTATAATATATGATAAAAATATATATTTGATTATATATAATTTTTACATGGATTTATTATATATTTACAGCTTTCTAATTGAAGGTTCTTATTTTTAAGTATAGTGTCTTTGTAATGTCAAACCATACAAAGCTTGAGTTTGTTGCCCTCGATATTTTCGAAAGAAATTATCTATTGTTGTCCCAAGATGGCAACCAAGAAGGGGTGAATTGGTTGATTTGAAGAATGATGACAAATTCAAAATTCAAAACCAAAAATTCAAGAACAAGAAATGTAAAAGATATAGAAGAAGGTTAAGTAGAAGATGAAACAATGAATACAAAGATTTATAGTGGTTTGGATTTACCTTGATCTTATGTCCACTTCCTTAACAACTTGTTAAGGTTCCACTAGCTTTGAGTTTTTACAATCTTAACTCTAACTTGGTGTTTTCACAAGCTTACACCAAACTTTACAATGGTTTGAGATCACACATTTCACAACCCTTACAAGAGTTTTTCCAGGCTCACTCTCACATCCTAAGTGTTTCCAAGCTCACACTCAAACTTAAGATGGTATTTAATGCTCACACACAACACTCAATTAATACAAAGTATAATTTTGATGCAAAGAAAATAAATATGTTTTAAGTAGACTATTACAATCACAAAAACTCAATAAAAATGAAGTTACATATGGTATTTATAGCCTTCAAGTCATAAACTAGCCATTTGATGAGTGGTCCAATATGTTTGATTCTTGTCTTTCACTAACTTCTTGGCCAACAAAATTTCATGGTCGGACTTACCAAACGAGTAATTTCATAGGAGCCATAGATAGAGGGTGATAGGCTTGGTTCATCCTCAAAGTATTTTGGCAAGCCCAAAGCTTCTTGGATGTTTTGGATGTCAAGGTGAAGATGAGAGATGTCATTGGTAATCTTGTCAATTCTTGAGCTTTGAGAGCTCATTTGATCATGGATACCTTGAAGGAGTTGGAGAATTGAAGATTGAGGTCTTAGAGTTGTGGATCTTGAGAATTCCATTTGGAAAGTCTCTTCCTCTTCCTCTACTATCCTTGGTCTCTTTCTTTGTTGAGCCCTAGTACCTAGTGGTCCTAGGAGGTAGACATAGTTCCCATCTTCATCCCTTATGCATTTAGCATGTTTAAGATATGTTATATTAATGGATTTTATAGTGAGATCTAAAGGAGTAGAGAGAATGGCATTGTTAGTTGGTGTAAGAGCACCAATATATTTTGCAATTTGAGTCACTTTAGAGGAGAGGCAGATGAGACATAATTTTATTTTTCTAATGTGTAGGAAAGTGTCAATAAGGAATTTACCCATTTGGATAGGTTGACCTCTAAGCAAGCAATAGAGAAAGAGTAAATCTTTTTGAGTCACCTTCTCATTGCTTTCACCCCTAGCCCCAATGGTGTAAGTAACAATCCTATGAAGCATTCAATAGGTGAGAGTCCTAAGGTGTTTGGCATTGGATTGTTTATGGAGAGCGATTTCAATAGAAATTTTCATCCAAAACTCTTTTTATTTTTCAGTGGTGAGGATGGTGTTTGTGATATGAGAAATGCCCTCTATTTGGAAACCCCAAATGGAAGAGAAGTCTTCAAAGGTTAGGCCATACTCTTGATTGAATAATTTAAAGAAAATCCCATAATAACCTAGAGGGTTTGTGCTTTTCTTGCTCACTACCAAAGTGGTTAAAAATTCTTTGGTTAAACTCTCCCACCCAAGATCATTATGATCAAGGGAGACAAACTTTTGCCACCCCAAGGTTTTAAGACATCCCCTAATGTCATTTTCTATTCCTAAAGACTCAAGAGTGAGAGTAGAAAAGAGACGGTTTGGTTCTATGGGTTTGTCCTTAATTATAGCATACCTTTGCCTTTCCTCTTCATCTCTAAATCTTATCTTGTGGCTTCTTCTTGGGGGTTCTTCTTGCTGAGAAGGGGCAACAACACCCTTCCCTTTCTCAGCTCTAGAAGCCTTCTTCTTGTGCTCTTTTGGTGCCATTGAGTTTGTTCTTAGAGAATAGATGAAGAATAGAGTTGATTTGAGAGAGATTTAGTGTTTAAGTGTTTGGAGTTTGATAAAAAGATGTATAAACTGATATTTATAGTGTTTGATATGAAAAATAGCTGTTAAAGATTAAAAATACACATTTTGATTGAGTTTCAACTGCTATAAATTTTTGAAATCTATGTTAAAGTCTAGTCGGACTTCACAAAGTCCGGTGGAAAATTTTGAAAATTTTAAAAATTGAGATTGGACTTTATGAATACCGAATGAAATTTTGGTTTTAGGCACAACAGTCATAAAATTTTTAAAAATTTTAGTCGCACTTTTGAAATTATGGTCATACTTTTATGAAAAATTTTGAAATCATGAGTTTTTAAAAAGTACGGTTGGACTTGTTATAGGTTCGAGTGGGAAATCATCAAAAGTATAGAAATTTTGAGAAAACAAGTGCTTTTTATTTAAGATATGAAGATTTCATCAAAAATAGATATCAATGGAAAGATTTTGTGAAATGGAACTTGGTTTTCATGTGATTTTAAGTTCATAAAATTGTGCTTCCATCCATCATTCCCAAATGTTGTTTTATGAAGTTCATTCTTTCTTCATTCAAGGGTTTAATGAATATGTCAGCAAGTTGGTTTTGTGTATCAATGAATTCTAAGACGACATTTTGGTTTTGGACGTTATCCCTTAAGAAATGATGCCTAATGCCTATACGTTTTGACCTAGAATGCTGAATTAGATTTTTGGAAAGATTTATGGTACTAGTGTTATCACACTTAATGGGAATAAGATCAAATAATTTTTTATAGTCAAATAGTTATTATTTCATCCAAAGAACTTGAGTGCAACAAAAATATACAACAACATATTTGGCTTCCACGGTAGATAAAACAACCAATAATTGTTTCTTGCTAAACTAAGAAACTAAGCATTCACCTAGAAAATGACAAGCTCTGGTTGTACTTTTTCTATCCAAAAGACTACCGGCGTAGTTTGCATCCGAAAAATCTAAAATGTCAAATGATATGTTTCTAGGATACCAAAGTCCTAAATACAATGTGCCATTCAAGAATTTCAAATTCTTTTAGTAGCATTCAAATGTGATTCTTTAGGACAAGATTGAAATCTAGCACACACATACATTATATATAATATCAAGTCTAGAAGTAGTTAAATAGAGTAGTGATCCGATAATCCTCAATATTTCTTCTTATCTACTACTTTACCATTTTTATCTTTGTCTAATTTTAAGGATGTACTCATTGGAGTCTTGCTAGTTTTGCAACCATTTATTCCAAATTTCTTGATGAGTTCTTTTGTGTATTTGGATTGGTTAATAAAGATTTCATCTTTGCATTGCTTGATTTATAGTCCAAAGAAGAATTTGAGTTCACCCATTATGCTTATTTCAAATTCTCTAGTCATACAAGAAGCGAATTTCTTGCACAAAAATTCATTAGTAACCCCAAATATTATGTCATCAATATAAATTTGTATAATTAAGATGTTATCCTTATTCTTTTTAACATAGAGAGTTGTGTCTACTTTACCTTTTGAAAAACTATTTTCAAGCAAATATGCACTAAGTCTATCATACCATACTCTTGGTGCTTGTTTCAATCCATATAATGATTTGGTAAGTTTTGAAAATAGGATTTGAGAATTTATAGTTTTCAAAATCAGGAGGTTGTTCAACATAAACTTCCTCATTGATAAATCCATTTAAAAATGTACTCTTAACATCCATTTGAAAAAGTTTAAAATTCATGTGACATGCAAATACAAGTGAAATTCGAATTGCTTCTAATCTAGCAACGGGGCAAATGTCTCATCATAGTCAATGCCTTCCTCTTGGTTATACCCTTTGGCTACCAATCTAGCTTTATTTCTAGTAATAAGACCATTTTCATCAAGCTTATTCCTATAAACCCATTTACATCCTATAATTGGATGATCTTTAGGTCTAGAAACAAGTTCCCACATATTATTCCTTTCAAATTAATTGAGTTCATCTTGCATTGCAATCACCCAACATTCATCACTAAGAGCCTTATCAATAGTCCTTGGCTCAATTTGAGAAACAAAAATAAAATTGACATCTAATTGTTTAAATTTGGATCTAGTAGTTACTCCCTTTGAAGTTTCACCAATAATGAGTTCTTTTGGATGATCCTTCTTGTATTCCCAATCCTTGGATAACTCTTGAGTTTCCTTTTCTTGTTCATCTTGATTATTTTTTGGAGCAATAATCATTTCTTGTTGATCATATGTACCTATAAAATCATCAAGAACACTACCTTTCCTTTGATCAAGTTTAGAAGATTCATAAAAAATAACATGCATTGATTCTTCAACTACTAGAGTTTTCTTATTAAATACCTTAAATGCTTTACTAGATGATGAATATCCTATAAATATGCCTTCATCCGTTTTGGATGAGAATTTCCTAAGATTATCCTTGGTATTTAATATGAAGCATTTGCATCCAAATACTCTAAGATATGAAATTTTGGGTATTATTCTATTCCATAGCTTATAAAAAGTTTTGTTTATTAAAGGTCTTTTGTAAACTCGGTTTGAAATATAGCAAGTGGTATTAAATTCTTTCACCAAAAAATAAGATGGTAAATCATATTCATTGAGTATTGTTCTAGCTATTTCAACGAAGGTTCTATTTTTTCTTTCAACCACACCATTTTATTGTGGTATTCTCGAAGCCGAAAAGTTATGTAATATACCAAATTCATTATAAAAGTTTTTAAAATTTTCATTTTTAAACTCTTTTCCATGATCACTTCTAATAGATGTGATTACATAGCCTTTTTCATTTTGAACTCTTTTTGCAAATATTTTGAAATGGTTAAAAGCTTCATCCTTTTGAGCTAAGAAATTAATCCATATAAATCTAGAGTAATCATCAACAAGAACAAATACATATAACTTGCCACCTAGGCTAGCAACTCTATTTGGTCCAAATAAATCTAAGTGAATGAGTTCTAAGGGTCTATAAGTGCTTACAACATTTTTAGACTTAAATGAACTTTTATGTTGCTTACCAAGTTGACAAGGTTCACATATTCAATATTTTTCAAATTTAACTTTAAGGAGACCATCAACTAGTTCTTCATTACTAATGCCTTTTAAATGATCCATACTAGCATGTCTTAGCCTTCTATACCATAACCAAGCATCAGTATTAATGGAAATCAAACATTCAAATGCATCATTGGAATGTATGTCAATTTTATATGTGTTGTTAATTCTAGCTCCTTTGAATGCAATTTCACCATTTGAATTAGTAACCTTGCATCCTTTAGAGTCAAAATTTACATCATATCCTTTATTACATAATTGACTAACACTAAGAAAATTATGCTTCAATCCATCAATAAGCCATACATTTTCAATCAAATTTTTACCAAGTATGTCAATGGAACTACTACCAATGATTTTACCTTTAGCATTGTTTTTATAGGTAATACTACCTCCAAGCTTATAAGTAAGACTTGTAAAGAGCTTTGCATTCCCCGTCATATGTAAGACTTGTAATGAGCTTTGCATTCCCCGTCATATGCTTTAAGCATCCACTATCCATAAGCCATGCGCTTTCAATGATAGTAGATTTTAGACATACATATAAGAATATTCATTTTCTTTTAGGTACCCAAATGAACTTGGGTCCTTGGGGGTTAGTAGTAGAAGGACATTTTAAATTAAGATGAACCCTCCTAATATAGCAAAAAAAAAATATACTCTTATGCCTAAATTTCATGCAATATGTGCATTGATACAAAGTTCTATATTTATGCACTTTCCTATTGGCATTCACACAATTACAAATATGAGTTTGTATTTTAGTATTTTTGTGTTGATGTACATGTCTAGTATTCATGAATGCATATTTTGCTCTTGGAACCTTAGTTCTAGAGTCTTATGAGCTTATTGTAATCCTTTTGGGATTTTTGGGTTTGATTTGTGCATTAGTATTTTTTACAACTTCAACACTAGAGATTTGAGCTGTAGATGTTTTCAAAATGTTGGTTTACTAGAAGTAGCATTGGATGGGCCATTGAATCTTAAACCATGTTTCAAGTAGGGTGACCTTTGATTATCAATCAATGTATCTAATGCTTCCTTTCCCTTATGAAACTTTGAGATAGATTCTTTAAGTTCTTTTAGTTAATGCCTCAAAATTTCATTTTTCTTGATCACATTCTCTAAGCTATATGAATTTTTATTCAATTCATTAATTGATTTCAATAATTGTTTAATTCTAATGTAGAATTTTTCAAGCATACAAAATCTTTTTCCAGCTTAGAGCATTTGTCCTTATAGAATTTCATCTTAGAAAAATACTTTTCTACTCTAAGGTTCATATGCTCAATCATGTCACTATCATCTAAAGCATCAATATCTTTTTTATCATATGCAATTAAATTCAAGGATTGAGTACCTACCTCATTGGATTTATTCTCAATAGCCATGAGACATAGATTTGCAATTCCTTCTTCATCTTCTTCTTCTTCTTCACCTGAGGAAGAGTCATCCCATGTAGCTTTGAGAGATTTTTTTCTTTTCTTTGTCCCATTTTTTCTTGTTTTTCAACTTAAAGAAATTTGATTTGATATGACCGGATTTGCCACATTCATAACATTTTACTTCATTCTTTTTATCTTTATCTTTAAAAGAAGATTTAGAGTGTACCTTTGTTAGTTTGCAATCTTCTCTTTCTTTTCCAATTATTCATCTTTTTTGAAAATAATGTCATTTCTTCTTCATCATCACTTTCTTCATTGCTTGAGCTCTCAATTTCTCTAATTGCTTTGAGAGCTATTGGTTTTCTCTTCTCTTTTTTACCTTGTTCTTCTTCTTCTCTATCGGTGTGCATCTCAAAGGTGAGTAGTTTTTCGACAAGTTCATCGATTCTCAAAGAGCTAAGATCATGTGCTTCTTCAATTGAAGAAACTTTGGATCCAAAGTTCTTCTTTACTCTTAGAGCTCTCAAGATTTTGTTGTTGACTTCATCTTGATCATATACCTTGCCATAGTTCTTCAATTCATTGACGATGGCAAGTAAGCGATTGGTCATATCGGTGACATTTTCATTGGGCTTCATTTTAAATAGTTCATACTCATGTATATGCATTTGCTTCTTGGTGAGCCTCACTTAGGCAGTATCCTCATGATAGTTCTCAAGAGTTTTCCAAATGCAATGAGCACAAGTGATATGTTGGACTCTCCCACCTTCTTCTTTTGAAATAGAATTCATCAAGATGGAGGCTATCATATGTTTTTTTAATCAATCCCTTGTATTCATACTTGACCATTGTGGTTTGGGAAGAGAAACTTGGACACCATCAACTTCATGAGTTAGAGTTTTTCGCTCATTTTCAGCATAATTTCAAAGCTTAATTCCTTCACTATCTAAGAACAAGAATATTTTGTGTTTCCAATAGGAATAATCCGTTCCATCAAAGTAGGGTCCAAGGATAAAGTTGAGATTTCCATGAGAGTTTGAAGTGGATGAAGAAGTTGCCATTATGGATCAAATTTCACAATTAAGTTTAAAATTTTTTTTAAGACCAATTGTTGTCCCAAGATGGCAACCAAGAGGGAGGGGGGGGGGATAAATTGGTTTGTTTTGAAGAATGATGGCACATTCAAAATTCAAAATCCAAAATGAAATGTAGAAGATCTAGAAGAAGGTTAAGTAAAAGATGGAATAATGAACACAAAGATTTATAGTGATTCAGATTTACCTTGATCATATATCCACTTTCTTAACAACTTGTTAAGGTTCCACTAGCTTTGAGTTTTTACAAGCTTAACTCTAACTTGGTGTTTTCACAAGCTCACACCAAATTTTACAATGGTTTGAGATCATACGCCTCATAACCTTTACAAGAGTTTTTCCAGGCTCACTCTTATAACCTAAGTGTTTCCAAGCTCACACTCAAATTTAAGATGGTGTTTAATGCTCACACCCAATACTCAATTAATACAAAGTATAATTTTGATTCAAAGAAAATAAATATATTTAAGTAGACTATTAGAATCACAAAAACTCTATAAAAATGAAGTTACATATGGTATTTATAGCATTCAAGTCATAAACTAGCCATTTGATGAGGAGTCTAACATGTTTAATTTTTATCTTCTACTAATTTCTTGGCCAGAGAAATTTCATGGTCGGACTTAACAAGGTTTGGAAGGAATTCCTTAATCTTGGTCGGGAATAGTGGTCCGGTCGTACCTATTGAAATTCTGCTAAAAGCTTTTCCAACGATCGGTCCACGTGGCTTCCACTAATTGAGTGGAGGTCCAACTACTTCTGACTTGTGAATTATTTAAAGATCTCGATCAGACTTCATCATGGTCTGATCAGACTTTTTATGGTTCGATAAGAAAACTAAGCGTACTTCTGGCCGAGAATCTCTCTGGATGTTTTTAACAAAATTGGCTTGTAAGGTCCGATCATATTTTAACTTGGTCTGGTTGGACTTTTCGAGATACATTGAGAATGTGAGAGTACTTTTGACCGTAAATCCTTCTGTGTGATTTGCAACATTTTCATCCAATAGTCCAGTATAAATTCTTCAAGGTTCGGTCAGAATTTTCAGAGGTACGGTAAGAATTTATGAGTACTTTTCACTGTAAATTCTTCTGTGACATTTTGCTCAATTTGTCATTAAAGGTCCAGTCAGACTCCTTCATGGTCCGATTGAACTTTTCATATTTTCTTCAAAAAATTAACTTCCTGTAAATTATAATTTAATACAAATGTTAGCTTAATTCAATTTGATTGCCTAAGATTAAAAATAGAGTAATTGGACTAACATCTATCATGGGTATTTGATGTTGAGATTCATCTCAATGCTATGAATCTTGGAGACACTATTAAAGAAGGAAACAAAGCATCCCTATAGAATTGCACAAAAGCCATGATTTTCCTTCGGCATCACTTACATGAAGAATTAAAAATTGAGTACCTTACTATTAAGGACACATTAGCCCTTTGTAATTCTTTAAAAGAAAGATATGAACACCAAAAAACGGTGATTCTTTTAAAAGCTCGATATGAATGGATTTACTTACGATTGTAGAATTTTAAAACTGTAAATGAATATAATTCAACCTTATTTAAAATTAGCTCTCATTTAAAATTATGTGGTGAAAAAATCACTAATGAGGATATGTTAGAAAAAATATATTCAATCTTTCATGCCTCGAATGTGCTCGTGCAGCAGTAACATCGAGAGCGTACATTTAAAAAAATATTATGAGCTAATTTCTTGTTTGCTTGTGGTTGAGCAAAATAATGAGCTTTTAAGGAAAACCATCAAACTCGTCCTACTGGCTCAACACCATTCCCTGAAGCGAATGTGATATTTTCTCAAAGTCATGGGTGGGGTCGTGGTAGAAGAAATTTCTTGACCAATTATGAAAGCAAAAGTGCTAAAAAGAATAAAATGAAATGGGTCAAGAATAAAGAACTTCCTGAGAGAAATGTGCAAAATAATGACACTACCTGTTATAGATGTGGAACAAAGGGTCATTGGTCAAGAATATGTCGCACTCTGAAATATTTAGTCGATCTTTACAAATCATCACTAAAAGAGAAAGAAAAAAATATTGAAATAAATTTTTCTGAAGCTATAGACCCTGCTAGTAATGATGTACATCCTTTAAATATTGATTTTGATGTTTATGATTTTCTTGAAGATAAGAATGACAAAATTGATCATTTGATAGGAAATGAAAATGTTAATTATCAGAATATATTTTTCATAGTTATGTTATTTTTTTATTTTTCTTTCATAAGTCATGTTATTTCTCAAAATATTATAATAAGACTAGACTTTATTTTTTTTTAATATAATTATTTTGTTTACTAGATAAAGCATAATAAACTTGATATTATGGAGGAAGATATATGCTTGGTTGACAGTGGTACAACTCATACAATTCTTCGAGATAAGAAATATTTTTTACAATTAACATTAGCTAAAATTAATGTTAATACAATATCTAGTACTGCAAACATAGTTAAAGACTCTAGAAGAGTTTATCTTATATTTTTAAATGGAACAAAGTTATATATTGATGATGCATTGTATTCTAGTAGATCCCGAAGAAATCTACTAAGTTTTAAAGATATACGTTGCAATGGATATCATATTTGAAATAAAGAATGAAGGTGATATTGAATTTTTATATATCACTTCTACAAATTTGAACCAGAAGTTCATATTAGAAAAATTTTCAAGTTTATCAACTGGATAATATTATACAAAAATAAAAATGGTAGAAATGCATTATATGCACCGGAAGTGTATGGATCCTAAAATTTTTATACTTTGGTATGATCATCTTGGTCATCTAGGTTCCAATATGATGCGACATATTATTGAGAATACAAATAGATATCAATTGAAAAATTAAAAAATTCTTTTATCTGATGATTATTTTTATGCTTCTTGTACTCAAGGTAAATTAATTGTAATACCTTCACAATCTAAATTACATTTGGAGTCCCATGTATTTCTACAAAGAATACACAGGGATATTTGTGGACCTATCCATCCACCTTGTAGACCATTTAGATACTTTATGGTTTTAATTAATGTTTCAAATCGATGATCTTATGTTTGTCTATTATCAACTCGCAATATTGCTTTTGCTAAATTCCTTGCCCAAATTATAAAGTTAGGGTTAATGTTTCCAGATCATCCTATTAAGACAATTCGTCTAGATAATGCATGTGAGTTTACTTCAAAAGTATTTTATGATTATTGTATGTCAATAGAAATTACAGTTGAATATTTTGTTGCACATGTTCACACCCAAAATGATTTAGCTAAATCTTTTATAAAGCATTTATAATTAATTGCTAGACCTATGCTTTTAAAATCAAAACTTTCAGCATCTGCTTGGGGACATGCTATAGTTTATACTGCATCTTTAGTTCGTATTCGACCATCTGCATATCACAAGTTTTCATCTTTACAACTTGTGTTTGACCAACAACCAAATATATCTCATCTTAGAATCTTTGAGTGCGATCATACCTGTCGGATATAAATGGGTATTTGTCTGTAAGAGAAATGAATTAAATAAAATTGTGAGATATAATGTACGACTTGTGGCACAAATATTCTCACAAAAGACTTGGGGTAGATTATGATGAGACATATTTTCCTATTATGGATGCTATTACTTTTAGATTTTTGATTAGTTTGGCAGCATCTGAAGGACTTGATATATATTTGATGGATGTTATGACAACTTACTTATATGGTTCATTGAATAATGACATATATATAAAAATTATAGAAGGATTTAAGATGCCTAAAGTATATAATTCAAAATTTAGACAAATGTACTCCATTAAACTCCAAAGATCCTTGTATGAGCTAAAGTAATTTGGGCGAATGTGGTACAATCTCCTCAATGAATATTTAATTAAAAATGGATATAAAAATAATCCACTTTGCCCATGTGTTTTATTAAAAAGATAAATTCAGAATTTGTTATAGTTGCGGTTTATGTTGATGATTTAAATATAGTGGGAACTCCAGAAGAGATCTCAATTATTGCAAACTATTTGAAGAAGGAATTTGAAATGAAGGATTTTGGAAAAATAAAATTTTTTCTTGGATTTCAAGTTGA
Organism: Garcia nutans; assembly: GCA_947685225.1. Classification (NCBI taxonomy): domain Eukaryota; kingdom Viridiplantae; phylum Streptophyta; class Magnoliopsida; order Malpighiales; family Euphorbiaceae; genus Garcia; species Garcia nutans. Next base: position 14,425,545 of record CANTUV010000035.1, read on the forward strand.
ATATTTGTCAAATGGAATTTTTCTCCATCAATCATCATATATTGAAAAAATCTTGAAACAATTTTATATGGATAAATCTTATCCATTAAGCACTCCAATAGTTGTTCGCTCTCTTGATATAAAAAGAGATCATTTTCATTTTCGAGAAGATAATGAAGAGATTCTTGGTCCTGAAGTATCATATCTTAATGTAATAGGGGCACTTTTATATATTGCTAATAATACAAGACTAGATATTGCTTTTGCAGTTAACTTACTTACAATGTTTAGTTCAGCACCAACTAAAAGGCATTGGAATGGAGTGAAACATGTTCTACGCTACCTACATGGCACATATGATATGGGCTTGTTTTTTTTTCAAAAGGAATAAAGTCTGAATTGACAGGATATGTTGATGCTGAATATCTTTCTGATCCTCATTAAGCTCGATCCCAAATATGTTATGTCTTTACATATAATAATACTGCTATTTCATGACGATCTGTGAAGCAAATAATCACTGCTACTTCATCAATCATTCAGAGATATTAGCTATTCATGAAACTAGCCGTGAATGTGTATGGTTGATAAGCATAATTGAACATATTAGAAGAGTATGAAGATTACCTATAAGCAAACAACTAATAATATTATATGAAGATAATGTATCATGTATTACACAAATAAAAGGAGGTTACATAAAAGGTGATAAGACTAAACATATACCACCAAAGTTCTTTTATATTCATGAACTTATGAAGGAAGGAAAAGTTGATATTTGCAAAAGTTCGTTCAAGTGACAATCTAGAAGATTTGTTCACAAAAGCATTGCCAACATCAATTTTTAAAAAGTATGTACACAATATTGAAATACGCTCACTTGAAGATATGTCTTAGTCAGTTGTATTATTGAGGGGAAATTACCTATGAATATTGTACTCTTTTTCCTTCGCTAATTTTTTATTCCACTGAATTTTTCTTAGCAAGATTTTAACGCGACATATTTATAGGAATAATCATCCAAGGAGAAGTATTAGATAATATGTGAATGACTACTGTATTAAATTAACTTTACCCATCAATATTAGTTTTATCATATTCAAATTAGAATTCAATTTCATGATAATTATAATCTTTATTCTCATCTAAATTCTACTTACACTACTATAAATACTCAATTATAGGTGGTTCATAAAAGACAATTAATATATAAAAATTTCTCATATTTCTTATTTTTTATCTTCTTCGTTCTTTATTTACAACATTTCTTTTATTTTTGGAGTTATTTTTGAAGAAAGCCCAATGTATAAATTAAACTCAAGATTGAGCTTTAGGCAACAATAATGCCTGGTCAATTCAACCCAAGTACACCCCTGACCTGCATGGTTGAACCGGTTCAATTGAAAGCTGTAATAGGCATGCTCAAATTAAAATGGGTCAAAAGTGGGTCCGGCCCAACCCGAAACTGATAAAGGCCGTTCCTTACATTTTCAGTAAACCCGCATTAAAGTTCTGGTAATTTCTGCTGCTTCTCATCTTCCTCTTCGAACTCTCTCGCACAAACTGCACTTTGATTCATTACATGCTACCATTAACTTTCTCTCTTTACTGCTTCTTAGCTTTTCTAAGCTGCAAACATGGCGACTGTGATGCAGAAAATCAAGGACATCGAAGATGAGGTAATCAATAACTTCCTTTGAGTTTTTGAATTTTCGCCTATTTTTGAAGAAATAATATTATGGATTAGTTATTTAATTGTTAATGAATACAGAAAAAAACTACATAAATAGGAGCTTTGTGTTCTTTTTTTTTTTGAATTTTTGTTTTTGAAGTTTTTGGGATTTGGAGAATCGGAAAGGTGCTTTTATTGTTAGTTTTAGGTATATTTTATGGTTAGGGAGGTACAGAAAATTTTAAGAAAGAATCTTCGTTTTCAATATTTTAAGGGAGTAACAGAAAATTTTAAGGGAGGTGAAACTTGCCTCTCATTGTTTAATTTGTATTATGCAGATGGCAAGAACTCAAAAGAACAAGGCTACAGCTCATCATCTGGGCTTGCTCAAGGTACCTGCTGTTATTGATTTTTCAATATCTAGTTGTAGTTGCTGTTAGAAATATTGAAAACTCTGGGGAATGGAAACCTAAATAAATAATTTTATTTTTGTGTGAATTTCAGTAAATGCTGTTTTTTGGTGTTAAAATCCCATATTTTTTTAATTCTTTATGCGAAGGATTTTGATGCTACTGTTGGCTAAATTGACCAGTGACCATCATAATATTGCTCAAATTAGCTCAATTGGACATGAAAATCATATAAAATGTGAGCAACAGCGACCATCATTATATTGAAAGTTCTCTCGTGTCAGTATTTTGAGTTAATTATATTAGGCTATAATTTTGATGATCTCTTCTGCTTTTTCTAGTGGTCAACCTTGTTTATATTTTGTTGAATCAGGAAAGAAATGTTCCTTAATTTTCATAATATTTCTTGTTTAAAGTAATGATTATTAAGATATTAATTGCTTTCTGTTTAAAAGTTTCCAAGTTCAGTAGAATACGTAATTTCTTTTCTAAAGCTGATGCGCGATGCTTTATTTCAATTTGATTCAATGAAGTTTGGATTTGAAAAATAAGTTGCAGTATTGATACATTACGTTTTTTTCCCTAGATTTATACTCCTAAAGTTATAGGAAAAAGACAAAATAATTGCTCAATTCATATTTTTGGTTGAGGAGAGAAGAAAAAGGAGTTTGGTATTTCATTCTGTGGAAGTGTACATAAGTGATCAAACATTGGAATGTGTGATGAGATGGTTTTTGTCCTAACAAAAGGGGAAGACAGTGAAGTAGAGATTGTCCTTTTTGTAAAACTAATGTGATTCTACAAGTTGTGATGGCAACTGTAGCATGGGCTTCTTCTGGCAATGAAGAATTGATAAAGCTAAATGGTTGATTAGTGATTGTATGTTGTATATATTGAGACAGTGAGAATATGGAGACATTGAAAATGGAGGTAACAAAAAGTCACCATATAATTAGTTTAGATAAAGAATAAAATTTGGTGGTTTAATGCACTATTTTTTTTCTTATTTAGTTTGCTTTTTTTTTTTTCAAGTTTTTGAATAATCAATGAAATATTATTTAAATAACTAATTGTGTGTGTGTGTTTGTATATTATTTTTATTGGATACCTTAGAAAAAAACTGGCTCTGCTACCTTAGAACAAAACTGGCTCTTCTATTGCTAATTATATTTTCATGTCAGGGATAAATAATAAATGCAGAGTCTGTGCATAGGGGCACCTCCACCTCCTTTTATGTCTTTTATTATTATATTATTTCTTTCCTGATCATGCAAAGAAAAAAAAAAGACTCAGGCTGAGTATACGAGTCTTTTGTACATTTTTGCAAAATTTTAACCTAAAAGGTCTTGTATAATCTTCAGGTGCTTTTGATTGATCTTTGTCAAACTTAACAGAGATTTTCCCATATCTCTTCATGGAATGCTTCCATCAGATCTGTTCTACTGAAAATAATGACAGTACAATGTCAATTTAGCAATGGTTTTCATTGTGAATTTAAGTTTTTGTTGGAACTTCTTTTAATTAGATATATGCTGTTTTTGGGTATGCTTAAATGAGTGATTAGGATTGTAGTTGGGGTTTCATTTCAGTGTGATTTAACATTAATATCCTTATTTTTTAACTTGAAACTTGCAATTTATTTTCAATTATGCCTTAAGAAAATAACTTCTTTGCAAATTTTGTCTGTTTAGGTAGGTGGATAATTCATCTTGGCTGCTTATAAGAGTTTGTGCATTTAAACACATGTGGACATTGATATTTTGTAAATTTCTTGTGATATTTCTGGTGGAAAGTAGTTCCATGACATCTAGTATAGTTTAAATAGATCGATACCACCATAATTATAATGGATTTATCACTCTTTGTTTCCCCTTCTGAAGCAGTACTGCTATTATGTTCTTACAAGAATCCTATTGATTTTGCATGAAATTTGTTCTCATGTTACTTGCTTGCAATATATGGATTCTGTTATTGTTTAATACCCAATAAAAAAAGATCACTAGGTTGTTGTTACCAAGTGCTCTTTGCACTTATTAGTAAATATTGTGTTATCTCTGATGCATGAAGAACTCTGATGAAGCTGTCCTGTGTGATTTATCTTCTTTGTGCTAGGCTAAACTTGCAAAGCTACGTAGAGAGCTCCTTGAGCCTTCATCAAAAGGAGGAGGTGGTGGTGGTCAAGGTTTTGATGTTACTAAAAGTGGAGATGCCAGAGTCGGCCTAGTGGGTTTTCCTTCAGTTGGGAAATCTACACTGCTAAATAAATTGACAGGGACCTTTTCAGAGGTATGAATGTGCTATTTTGTGACCTCATATATATCATGTTAATAACATTCATAAAATACGAAGGAATTACCACCTAAAAGGGGCTTCTTTAAAAAATGAATTTCGTGAAGAGTATCAGTTATTCTGTAAAATAATCTCCCTCTCCCTCTTGACACTAGAATAAAAAATGTTTGACATTGTCTTCATTTGCTTGCTAGGGGCTGAAAAATCTGGATTATCACACTAAAATGTTTTGCTTGTATTGAAATTTTGTACTTAGTATTTTTTTTCTTTATGCTAATTCAGTTACTGCCTTTCTGGCTAGATATTTTCTGTTTATAGTGTTAAACCTTTTATCATCCTGTCTAGCTCTGGCTGTGCAAGGATTGAAAAAAGTGAGCAATACTTGGTTGTTGTATGAACTTGTATTAGGTATCATGATCTTTCAAATACTGAAGCCCTTCTAATCTTTATGGCTTACAGGTTGCTTCCTATGAATTTACTACCTTGACTTGCATCCCTGGTGTTATCGTGTATAGAGGAGCTAAAATTCAGGTATTACTATTTGCAAAGTTTTTCCCCATTTATTTGACCTTCAGCTACAAACTGTTAATTAGAAAGGTTTATTACGCATTAATAAGAGCTTTAGTTACAATTGATTTGATGCCTGAATGCCTGTTTTAGTTTATGTGAAATAGTCATTTGTGGGTAGATATCTGGTCATAACTCCATTCTGTATATAAATATGGACGTTAAAGTTTGATGCTGATTATTTCTTCATTTTTGGGTGGATTTCCTTTTTTAATTTTTTTCCCTCATGTTTACAGTTGTTAGATCTTCCTGGCATCATTGAGGGTGCCAAGGATGGGAAGGGGCGAGGAAGACAGGTAAAACATTATATTGCTTCTGCTGCTGCTGCAGTTGCTATTATTCAGTCTGATGTTTAATTTTTGTGGGACTTTTTTGGTTCTTTGTAACAAGTGTATTAATCCAATCTGCTGATCTTTGATTAGTTTTGATTAGTTATCTGTTAAGTTCCCTTGCTACGGATCAAGTCACCCGGCGATCTACTGGAAAATCCAGCAGTAAGCCTTTATCCTTAATCTTGTTCTTACCTCGACCTATCTTGATTGATTGCCAAGCTCGTCAAAGGGAGCTTGAAACCTTGAATCTCGTTTAGAGAGAGATTCTATCTCTATGATTTTCTTGAAAATACGGCTGCCTTTTATTATTGAATGATGTTCTTTAAATAGGACTAGACTTATTACATAAATAGGAAATCTCTATAGAATCCTAAATCAATTATAATTTAATAACCATAATCCTAAACCAAATCAGAATCCTAAAACAAATATAATTTAATAACTAGAATCCTAAACGAATCTGTTACTAAACTTAGTTTTCACGCCGTTTGTATGCACAACCCACAAAAGCATCCGTAACATCACCCTCCCCCTGGGAAAAGAGCTTGTCCTCAAGCTCGAAACCTGGATAAGCATGCTTGAAATGGTCCAAACTCTCCCATGTGGCATCAGTTGAATCTGAGCCAGCCCACTGAACCAAAATTTCCCAAGTGCCTCTATTAAGCCGAGCTCGCTGGACTGCTGTAGGAATAGGAATCACCCGACCATCGTCAATTGGAGGTAAGGAAGGAGTAGCAGCTGGTGGAGTTCCTTTGAATGGCTTGAGGAGGGACACATGAAAAACATTATGAAGCTTTGATTCAGCAGGCAACTGTAATTTATAGGCAACAGACCCAATGTGTTGCAATACTTCCAACGGCCCATAAAACTTAGGAGATAACTTATGCCGAAGGGAGCCAGCAAGTGTACTTTGACGATATGGCTGCAAACGAAGCCAAACCCAATCGCCCGGATCATATGAAACATCCCTATGTCCCTTGTCATACTGTGTTTTCATGCGTACTTGTGCCAACTGAAGTTTTGCCGTAATCTCTTTCAACATCTCATCACGATCAATCAATGCTTGATCTATGGACTCCACTCGAGAGGATCCAGATATATAGGACAGCAAACGTGGAGGGTCTCGACCATAAACCACTCGAAATGGAGTAGCTTGAAGTGCGGTGTGGAAGGAAATATTATAACAATACTCAGCCCAAGGTAACCAGTCCACCTAGCGTTTTGGATTGTCACCTACTAAATAGCGCAAATACATCTCAATAGTACGATTGACGACCTCCGTTTGACCATCCGTTTGTGGGTGATAAGAAGAAGAGAAAGCCAATTTAGTTCCACATAGTCGAAAGAGCTCCCGCCAGAAATTGCTTGTGAAAACAACATCTCGATCACAAGTAATAGATTCTGGTAGCCCGTGCAAACGAACAATATTTTCTAGGAAAATATGAGCCACGCGGGTAGCATTGTACGGATGAGCCATAGGCACAAAATGAGCATATTTTGAAAAACGATCAACGACCACCAAGAGGACCGAGTTCCCCCACGCTTTCGGCAACCCATCTATGAAATCCATGGAAATGTCTGCCCAAATTTGATATGGAAGTGCTAAAGGCTGTAACAAACCCGCTGGACTCAAAGTTTCAGATTTGTGATGCTGACAAATGGGGCATGAAGAAACATAATCCTCAACGCCCGGTCACATACCATGCCAGTAAAAATCACCACGAACCCTGTGGAGGGTTTTTTGAATGCCTTCGTGTGAGGTATCATGAAAGTAGGACAACACCACTGCAGTTGTTGGAGACGATGGAGGTAAATAAATTCTGTCCTTGTACATGATTAAACCATCCCGAACTGCCCAATTATCATCCATTTCTTGGTTTTCAATTTTTGAATACAATTCTTGCAAGGAAGGTGTACTCACAATTTCAGCCTGTATTGAATCAACCAAAAGAACCCGAGGCTGGCTGATTGCACAAAGAGACCCTTCGTCATTGAACTTGCGGGAAAGAGCATCAGCTGCCTTGTTCAAGTAGCCCGCCCTATATTCAACTTGAAAATCAAAACCCATGAGTTTGCTAATCCAATGCTGTTTCGGTGAGGTAGTAATGCGTTGTTCTAGCAAGTATTTAAGACTGTAATGATCAGTTCGAATCACGAATGATCTGCCCCACAAATAAGGCCGCCAATGTTGCACCGCCTTAGTTAACCCAATCAGTTCACGCTCATAAGCTGCTAATTTATGGTACCTGTGAGCCAATTGGCGACTGAAATAAGCAATAGGATGGTTGTGTTGTTGAAGAACAGCTCCAATACCCCCTCCTGAAGCATTGCATTCGACTATAAACTGATCATCAAAATTGGGCAGCTGTAAAACTGGTGTGGTAGCAAGCGCATCCTTCAAGTTGGCAAAAGATGCCATAGCTGCATCACTCCACTGAAATGAATTTCTTTTTAACATACTCGTGAGCGGGGCTGCCATTTCACCGTAGTTCTTGATAAATTTGCGATAATACTCCGTTAACCCCAAAAATTCTCTCAAGGCCGTAATAGATTGTGGGTGAGGCCAATCAACTATGGCTTGAATCTTATTTGGATCGACTGAAACACCTACAGCAGAGATGATATGACCAAGATATGCTACTTGGGCTTCCCCAAAGAAGCATTTAGATTTCTTCAAATACAAATGGTGAGCACGCAATAATTCAAGAACCATACCCAAATGACTCATGCGATCCTCCCATGTTTGACTATAAATTAAAATGTCATCAAAAAATACCAAAACAAATTTGCGTAAATATGGCCAAATACTTTATTCATCAATGCTTGAAATGTGGAAGGGGCATTGGCTAGGCCAAATGGCATAACCAAGAATTCAAAATGGCCATGATGCGTCCGGAATGCAGTCTTTTCCACATCTGCAGCAAACATGCGGATTTGATGGTATCCCGATCTCAAATCCAGCTTAGTAAAGAATTTGGCTCCATGCAATTCATCCAAGAGCTCGTCTACTACCGGGATCGGAAACTATCTTTGATAGTCTTAGCATTTAACTCCCGATAATCCACACAAAAATGCCAAGAGCCATCATGCTTCTTTACTAACAGCACGGGAGAGGAGAAAGGAGATCTACTTGGACGGATAATTCCTTGTTTCAGCATCTGCGTACATTGCCTTTCTATTTCATCCTTCTGCAAGTGAGGATAGCGGTATGGACGCAACACCACTGGACCCGAACCAGGTTCTAGACATATGCGATGATCACAATGCCGTATTGGAGGTAGGCTTGTTGGTACTACAAATAGATCTGCAAATTCGGCCAGCATCTGCTCTAGTTTCTTGAGCAGTATCAGAATTTTGCAAAGAATGTAATTGCCAATGGGAACCTGTTCTAGTCCCTTGAAGAGTTACTTGCTGTCCTTCCAATGTAAAGCTCATAGTGAGAGATGTGAAATTCCATAAAATCGGCCCTAACACTTGCAGCCATCTGATTCCTAGCACAATATCAAAACCAGCCAAGGGAATAACCCAGAAATCAGCTGAAAAGGAATTATTATCAATAAAGAAAGGTGTCGCACGACAAATTCCCATGCTAAGGACGTTATCTCCATTGGCCACGGAGATGCTTGTACTCAAGGTAGGCTGAATTTGTAATCCGAGGCATTTGGCAGCTTGTATGCTAATGAAATTATGGGTGCTTCCCGAATCAACCAGCCCTAACAATTGCTGATCATTCATTAATATTTGTAGCTGCATGGTTCTGGCTCCTCCTTTTCCCGTGATGGCGTGTAGGGATATTGCTGGCTCAGCATCTTGAGAAGCCCCAAAGAAGCCCCAATGGCACTCTCTTCTATCTCTGCCAACTCCAACCAGAAGAGTTTCTTGCATTGGTGACCTATGGTATATAGTTCATCGCAATTATAACATAATCCCTTCGCCCTTCGATCTGCCATTTCTGCGCGGCATAATTTTTTGATGTAGTGAGTAGAAGAATTTGCTTGTTTGGGTGGTGTCGGATTGCTGCAATTGCCTTGATTTTTTAAGGGCTGCTGTATGGTGGTCGTATTAACCTTGTTACCTAGCCAGGTATTCTTTCGCTGCACTGTTTCTCGTAGGAGTAGCTGCTTGGCTTCAAAGGCACGGGCCATATTCATAGCATGAGCTAAATCAGGCGGGTCTTGCATCTCCACTTCTAGACGAATTGAATCTGACAAACCAACGGTAAACAAAAGCACATGTTGATCAAGAAGAACATACTTACTTGCCTTTCTTGGAAGTGTCGCTGATATTCATCCACTGAGCCCGTTTGTTTCAAATTCACTAGCTCACCTAAGGGATTGCTACGCAAAGGAGGCCCAAATCTGATGGAACAAAATTGTTTAAAACCTGACCAAGTAATGGAAGGTTGTTCCAATTCCAACTAGTGGTACCATAATTGCGCCTCCCCCATTAAATGGAACGCTGCCAGTCCGACCTTATCTACTTCTTGTGTGCGTTGATTAGCAAAGAACTTTTCACACCGATGGAGCCATATCAAAGGATCATTAGAACCATCGAATGTGGGAAAATCCAATTTAGTATACCGCGGAACCATTCCATTCCCTGATGCGCCTCCCAACCCTTGTGGCAATTCATCTGTTGCCTTCTGCATCTGATGCTGTCGCAAGGGGTCGTTGCTGCTGGCTGAACCTTCTAATTCAGTTCGTAGGGTGGGTTTAAGGCTGGTCATAAGTTCCTGGAGTTGAGTAGATATCTGATGCACTTGGTTTTCCACTGCAGCAACCCTAGCGTCATTGTGAGACTGCACCTCTTGAAGAAGAGAACGTAAATCCTTTTTGGTAAGGGATTCGCCCATGGTGTTTGGCTCTGATACCAATTTGTTAAGTTCCCTTGCTACGGATCGAGTCACCCGGCGATCTACTGGAAAATCCAGCAGTAAGCCTTTATCCTTAATCTTGTTCTTACCTCGACCTATCTTGATTGATTGCCAAGCTCGTCAAAGGGAGCTTGAAACCTTGAATCTCGTTTAGAGAGAGATTCTATCTCTATGATTTTCTTGAAAATACGGCTGCCTTTTATTATTGAATGATGTCCTTTAAATAGGACTAGACTTATTACATAAATAGGAAATCTATAGAATCCTAAATCAATTATAATTTAATAACCATAATCCTAAACCAAATCAGAATCCTAAAACAAATATAATTTAATAACTAGAATCCTAAACGAATCTGTTACTAAACTTCGTTTTCACGCCGTTTGTATGCACAACCCACAAAAGCATCCGTAACATTATCCTTATACAAGATGGAAATATGCATTATGTTGACATTGGATATTCAAGTAGACAGTGATGGTGCCAGAAATTTTTTCCCTTTTGGCTTGGGGGTGGGGGGCATTTTTTATACTATAATTTTTATTCAAGGGATATGTATAAAAAAAAAGGGCAGCCCGGTGCACGAATGCTCCCGCAATGAGGGGGGTCCGGGGAAGGGTCGGACCCATTGGGTCTTTGTACGCGGCCTTCCCTTGCAATTAATTGCAAGAGGCCGTTTCCACGACTCGAACCCGTGACCTCAGGTCACACGGCGACAGCACTTACCGCTGCGTCAAGGCTCCCATTCTAAGTTAATTTTTATATATCTAAGGAAAGTTTTCACCTAAAATAAGGGGGGCCAAGTACAAAATATGAAAAAAATTTAATGATTGTACACCAAAAAATGTTGCATTCTGGAGGTTGTATATAGAGTTAACCTTCTGACCTTATGTACTCTTGATTTTGTTGCCAATGGTTGATGTCTTACATTCTAAAGTGAGTTTTCTTATCTCCTCAAATTTACTTCTAGTATTTCTGGCACGTGTTACTAAGAGCTTTGATCTTTGCATTGTTGCTTGTAAAGTAAAACCATACAAGGCCATACATCAAGATGGAATGACTTAATTTTTTATGAGTTGAGTACTCACAACCCACTGCCATATCCACATTTGAAGTTGTTTGGCATGGCTAAAACATTGTGTATATACTTGTAAATTGTCATTAAGATCTAATTTGTGGAAACTCATAAATATCCGGCAAGATGGTCAAGATTGCTATAGGTCTCCTCTGAGCTCCACATCATTTGGCTTGCCATGCACAGGCATTGCTTTAAGTGGTTGAGATAATTAGAGAAGATTATTGCCCTTTTCAAGACATGCTGCAAAATCTTTGTGAATACGCAAGTAGCTAAGATCCTTCAGGAAGTTTTGCTGTGATAATATACTTTTTTCATATACCTCTTGAAACTTGCATTTGGCTGTTCTTGAAACAGCTTAGTAGATCTCAAGTAGATGCATTATCTCAAGTCCGCAATTGAAGGAGAACAGCAGTTATGAAATCATTGGAAAGGTAAATTGGGGGATGAAGTGTTTTATTGCAAGAACAAAGAAAAGGGGTGAGAAGAAAAGAAAACCTGGAGAGAATCAGCTGTTTAAAATACTGAGAAGATTTTTATGAAGCTTCCTAGCAAGTCTGTGAACCGACTTACCATATTCTGAAACAAAATTTTTTATCTAGCTTGATATGTAGGTTTGGTCCTCCCAAAATGTCAGTGGAACTATGACTCTTATGTTTGCAAGAATTGGTCTACTGATTGAATGAACTGGTCGTTTCACTTAATTACTATTCAGAATTTTCAAATTTGAAGAACTTGTATGATTGAATATTATGTCAGTTAATATCTTTAGAAAAACATTGAAACACAACAAAATCTCAGCCATTTTATAATTGAAGGGAAAGAGAAATAATGAGCTCACCAAGTTAAACATGAAAACATACTCAATTCCCAAGTCTTAGGGTATTACATCAGTTCTGCTATATGGATCTTTTCCTCAATTATGCTCTATAGTCGAATTTGTTATGAGTTGTTGTACTTATGGCATTTAAAAAAAAATTGAAAACAATGGTGGTATGATAGTAGGGTGGCAAACTGTTAATTATAGTGTCATGATTCTGGTCCATCTTAAATACAGAATTCCTTGTTGGTTATGTTGATTTTACAATGTTAATTAATCCACGTGCATTCTTTATATGCTGTTGCAATTCAGGTTATCAGTACTGCTAGAACATGCAATTGTATCTTAATTGTCCTTGACGCAATAAAGCCAATAACTCATAAGCGTCTGATAGAGAAGGAGCTTGAGGGATTTGGCATAAGGTAGTATTGTACATTCCATGATTATTTACCTACTATGTCTACCTCTATTTAGGAAACAGGTAGTCTGTCTTTTACTTAAATGCCTCATTGTTTGTTCTAATGTATGAGGAGTTTCTCCGTCATCTTTTTTCCTTCCTCTTGAATTCATTTTTAAGTGTTTGAATAGAGTGTGCATGCCACATTTATGCCTCTTAAATCATTTACTTGCACAAAATATAGAATGAATAAAAAGATCCAATATACAGTTTCACAGAACATAGAACTCATTCTGGCATTAATTTGAAACAAATTGTTTAACAATCACTTATTTTTCATATTGTCTTTTTTAAGTATTGATAATGCTCTCAAAAGCATTATAAATGATATTTTAGGTTCTTGAATGGGGAGGATATCGAGTTAAGGTTATTAGAAAATTATGTGTGGTGATTGGAACTTACGGAATTCAGTTGGCAATACAAGCAGTAATCTGTTGTCTTTGCTCTTAGTTTGATATATATGTTGATAAATTGTTTTACTAGTAATAGAGAAGTCTGACATTCAAAATATGCCTGATATGGTGGCCATGATTTGTGGGTAATCTAATGTAAATGCAACAACTTCTACATTAGATTTCTCATTAGATTAAATATTTTTTATTTTCATATGAAACTATAGAATTCTTTCAGCCTCCTGGTAATTAGTTATTTTTATATATTCTCTTAATACTTGTTTGTATTTTGAAAACAGATTAAACAAGGAACCACCTAATCTGACATTCAGGAAGAAAGATAAAGGTGGGATTAATTTCACCTCAACAGTTGCCAATACACAACTTGATCTTGACACTGTGAAGGCAATATGTAGTGAATACAGAATTCACAATGCTGATATTACACTGAGATATGATGCAACTGCTGATGACCTTATAGATGTCATTGAGGGCAGTAGGATATATATGCCCTGCATCTATGTAGTGAACAAGATTGATCAGATTACCCTTGAAGAGCTGGAGATTTTGGACAAACTCCCTCACTACTGCCCAATCAGGTGGCTTATTTTTTTCTTGAGTCTTATATTTAACATATTATCCAATATATTCCATTGCTATTTTTTTTATCATTTTACATCCAAGGTACAAGAGCTTCTATAAACTTATTAAGATGTTGATGGGCATTATTCACTACTATCCATCATAAACTTGAACTATAACATCCTGATTGGGGGCATTTTCAAACACACATGGAGAGGCATATATGATTCTGTAATCTTATGGTACATTCTCCATCAATTGTTGCATGGTTTAGTTGATTGCTTGAGTTGTTGTGACCATAGTTCTATTTACTTGCAATCTGTATTCAGTGAGTCAATTTCTCTCCCCTCCTTGTCTGTAAACATGGATCCAAACTGTTAGTTCCTTTTATACATCATACCATTGAAGTAAAGTGTGACAACCAATTTTTTCTTTGCCCTGATTTTTCTAAATTGGACAACTTCCTCAATTGTGAGGACAGCTTTTCCCCATTTTCGCTGATTCTTAATATGGCAGTAAGTTCCTTCTTTTTGGATTAATATCATATGGTATATGATCTGTTTCTTCTTTTCTTTGACCTTACCTGCATTTCCAAGTGTCAATCTCTGAATTATTTTTCTTATAACCTTAAATGCCTTAATACTACTAGCTCTGTTGTACATTTTCATGGTGTAAAAGTTCAAATTATATATTTGTGTCGTTTTCTTTTTAATTTATTCTAATGTTGCGTGCTAATTTCTTATGGTTACTACACAGTGCACACCTGGAGTGGAACCTTGATGGTTTGTTGGAAAAGATATGGGAATATCTAAATTTGACTCGCATATACACAAAGCCAAAAGGAATGAATCCAGATTATGAAGATCCTGTGATCCTGTCATCTAAAAAGCGGACAGTCGAGGATTTCTGCAACCGAATTCACAAGGATATGATGAAACAATTTAAGTAGTGAGTTTTTCTTACATTGCTGTTATTCAAAGTATCTAATGATTAGGATATGCAAAATCTTGCCCCTTGCCATTTAACTTCTTTGCCCATGTGAATGTGGGTATGGCCAAGTCTCTATGGGTTACTAGATACATATCATGTACTTAACGGTCAGCTTAAACATTTGAGATAAGAAGCCAAGGGAAATGCTAGCTGACATGACATGGCTGACATTGATGAAACAATTTGATGTTATGGAGAGAGCTTTAGGCAGTGCAATTATTATATCATAAATGTCAAATATCCATTCTCTAATGGGACTGCGTGTCTTATTCAGTTCATTGTCGTAAAATTTGTATGTAAGTTAAGGGTTTGAGCAGTTAGCAGTTTTTCAGTTATGATGGCAATGGAACCTGGCTAGTATATTGGCTGAACATGTCATTTTCTTCTTTTCCTCATATTTATTTGGCTTTACGAATACTTATCTTTGTTATGTGATTCAGTGCGCTGGTATGGGGATCAAGTGTGAAACACAAGCCCCAGAGGGTTGGCAAGGTTCTTTCTCAAACCTGATTTGTTAAATATATTGTTTTTTTTTTTCTCCATTTGTGATTCACTTTTTCAACTTATGTTTTGTTCATGCTTACATGTCTCAGGAACATGAACTTGAGGATGAAGATGTCGTGCAAATTATTAAAAAGGTGTGATAAACTTTACTCGTCCACTGAGTCCTACAAATTACGAGAGCTGATGTGCGAGTTCCATCCAAATTTTCTGCACATTATGAAAGCAATTAGGTGGAAGAGAAGTTTACTGGGTCAGCTTAATAGGAGATGGCTTGATCAAACACTTTCAGAGCGATCAAGTGTGTGTTTTGTCATGATATGTATTTATACTGAGATTGAACAAAGAAAATTAGTAACTGAATTAGTTAGGAATAATTTCTAGATAGGCAAATCCTTTGTTTAAAATATTGAACTGGAAGAATGCAATGAACTCATGGCAAATTGCACCCTTAAATTATACAATTTTTAATTACAACATAGGTTCTGATCCGAATTTGAACTTATAAAGGTACAATCTCACCATTTTTGGAAATAACTGTAATATCGATATTTACTAAACCGAGGTTCTCTCCAAATTATACGTCACAAATTAATCAAAATTCTAGTGGATAAACTCCGTTGGACATTTTCACATGAAAAGGAGTTGCAGAAATCAGGAAACAGGTAATGTCAACTAGTTAGGGAAAGATGTTTCCCCACGTGTAGCCATTTATCATTACAGGCCGCTAACATTTTTCTTTTTCTGGAAAAGATAAAAAAGAAGGATCTTTAATCACTGTGGAGAATAGTTTTAATCATAGGACATTATTATGAAGGAATAGTTTTTATCTTCACAGGAGGAGTCTCAGGACCTAAAAAGAAATATGAATTATTTTTTTATTATAAAGAATTGACATTTAATTAATTCCGTGTGTTCTTCCCTCAATTTAACTCATCTGTACTGTACAGGTTATAAAAACAGGCCCTACCACGATAAGAATTAAAAAATCATTTCAATTTCTTATAATCGAAGTGTCATTTTTATTAATTAAGGAATGTAATAAGGTTCCAAACAAAATCTAATATCGAATCCGAATTAATTTTCTAAATTGTACAAAAACACCTTTTCTTTTAGATATCAAAGAAGAAAATTAAATGAATTTATGTCCGATGACGAATTCAGGACTTTATCATATAAGCCAAATAAAAAGTGATTTTTTTCTTTGTTATTTGTGAAGGTATTTATTTATTTTTTCAATTAACATGTAGATTAGCGATTGAAGTTAATAGTTAGAATGAGAACTATATTACATAAATTGTATACAATATTAGAAATTTGTGAAAAATAAAATTTAATTAATAGTCCAAATATATTTACATTATATAAAATATATTTAATAAAGAAAAAGCATGATACACTAATACTCTTGCTATACAAAGAATAAAAAAAAATCAGACACGTTAAATTTTTATACACAGTCATATCTTATAATTATAAAAGACCGTTTTCACAACTCAAATCCATAATTTTCAAATCATACGGCGACAACACTTACCAAAACTTCCCTTCATAAAATGCATTTAATATTAAAAATTTTTACTCATACCCCAATCATCACCCTGTGAATCCACCAATATATATGCAAGTGTATACACCATCGCTAATTTATATTTACTTTTGCTAATTTATATTTACTTTCTACATAACAAACTCAAATATAAATTTTAACAAATTTTATAGCTTTAGTTTTTATAACTTACCTCCTAATAATACTTTTTTTTGAACAATACCTCATAATAATACTTGAAACAACCAAATTATGTACGATTAATATTATTATCTATTCAGAGAAGTAAATATTTCAAAAACAATTAATTAGTGATATTTAAAATATACTTTAAAAATAAATTTCACATTTGATAAAATTTAAAAATAGCAAATGCTTATAACATAATATTATATTTTTCAAAAAAAAATCAATAGTCAACAACTCATATTCCTACAGTTTCAGACAAATTAAGCGGAAATCTCTCTTCCAACGAGTAAGAGCAGAACAATGTGGTGGGAACAGCATACAAACAAATAGAACAGAGATAACCAAAAAGAAGAGGCTACAGCTGCCCACAGTTGGTCCCCATTGCCTTCTAATCGTTCCTACCTCAGAAACATTTTCCAAATTTAAAATTAGAGAGCCAAAATAATTTCACCAAAAAGCAGAACTAAAGCAAAATAAATGCCTCCTTTTTTGGGACTCTGCAGCCCTCGAATTCAAATTAGCCAGGTAATATTTCAGATACCGAATGGTTCAAAAAAAAAAAAAGAGCAAAACAAATGCCTGTCCAGATTCTAAATCCAAATACTGATCATTGTGCTGTATTGACTATCAATGAGGTCCACCCACCAATACTCATGCATCATTATCCCTCCCTGCTCATAATCAAGCCCAGCATCAATCATCACCAATTTACAGAATATATCATTGGTTTCATCCGAAAGTAAGGGTGATAAATAAAGAAAATAGAAACTGAATAAAGGAAAAAAAACCCAAAAACATGCAATACTGAAGAAATAGTGGTCTATCAATTACTCTATCATTACAGGAGACCTAGCGAACAATCGAAATTTTCAGCATCAAGCTTTGACACAGCAGTTGAAGTAGCTGAAAATACTCCTCCTTGTCTGTTTAAGAAAATCAACAATGAATATCAGATAAATTGATTATATATATAATTTATAAAGATAGCAACACAAAGTTACCAGGCTTTTAGGTACCAACAAAATGAATGTTTTATTTGTTGTTACTGAATGCAATTTTGGGTTTGGTTTTAGCTTTATTTTTGTTGATTATTTTGCATTCTTTCTATGGTTTTGTGAAGATTCCCAGCAAGTGAATTATCTTCTGTCAAATGATATGAAAAAAAAAACTGATTTCTTTAGCTGGTATATCACCTAAACACTTGTATGTGATAAATTAATCAGTTAGTTAAATTTGTCTTTCTACTTTGTCTTTCTACTTTCCAGATAAGAAATGAATGATACTTTACAAATTAGACAAAATCCAAAAGAATATATATTGTCACTGAGCCCATATTGAAAGGTTCAAAGTTTATTTTGCATGTGCACCACTTGCAATTCCATGTAGCCTAGGTATGTACAAGATCATCCTCACCTGCCCTCTTGCGGGCACATATCTCTACAATGTCACTAGTTGAGAAGTACCTAATTAATTAAATTCTTGGTATTGATCCAAGACCTGAAATCTAATGGGATATTAAGGATCTAGAATCACACAAGACCATTGTCCGACCATCGTTAGTTCAATGGCCGAGATGATCTTATAATATGTTTACAGTTAATTATATGCTTATATTTCCTTTAAAATAAAAGGTGCGGCTGATCCATTTATATTTCCTTTAAAATGCAAGGTGCGGCTGATCCATTGAAAAATGTAAACAACAATAACCTTTTTGCAGTTCCAACAAGAAAGAAATAATACACTTGCTATTCTCCAAATTCTTAATCTAAGCTATTTCGAAAAAAAAAAAATCTTAATCTAAACTGATCTTAACGCACTCTAAAAGTTTAGCAGTATGATATATATATATATATATATATACATATATCAATGATCGGCCATTATTAAGCGTATACTTTATTTTATTGTGCATTCCCATTATTAGTACAGTGTTTCAAAGTATTCCTATTGACTTTGGACACCGCAAAAGAGTATTTTTTTAATACATTACATTCACATAAATTAATTAAATATTAAGTGATTGTCCTGTGCCAAACTGGACCCAATACATCAAGCTGGTTGACAGTGCCAATTTCTCTAGCATTTTCTTAGGGTGGGAATCCTATACCAAGTAGGCAAGGCTTTTATCTTTTTTAGGTTTTCTTTTTTGGGACTAAGTTTGGTTAAAGGTTATATTAATATGCTTTTAAATAAATACTACCAACTAGTTTGCAACATTGATCCACAAAGTTTAAAAGACACAACTACGCAATTTCCCCACCACTATATCACATGCCACCGCCTGTATATATATGTTGTTTATTATGTTATTCTGTTTAATTAATAAATAATATCTATCAAACTGTTACTAGACATATAACCTTCAATAAAGCTTTCCAGATAAAGGATGCCAAAGAATCTTACATTAGTAGCATGGCTGTGGCTCTGATTATAATGGTCAAGGGGTTGATGATGATCATTGTGCGCAACTTTTGCAGTGGTGGCTGTTGGGTTAATAAGGTCTTCTTCATTGCCAAGACTAGCTCTTGACGCATCCCTCTTGTTCTGTTTCCTCATTTCCCTAATTTTTGAGAAATCCATGGAGTAATCCGGCAATTCACCCTTTTGATCCCAATCTCCAAACTGTGGTACTGATAGCCATGGTTCATTTTTCTTTACAAAAACACATAAATATATAAATTAATCAGTGTTAAATTACTCCAAAAGGATCAACATTGATTTTCCAAAATTATTGCAATATAATAAAATTTAAAATTAACTACAATAAAATTCACAAATGACCCATTTCAGCTTGCAAGAAAGTCAAATGCTTTCTTTGGCTCAGCCTATGACACTAACAATCAAAGCATAAATATTAAGTAAATTTGTCTAATATAAATTGGATGGTCAAACATGCATATTAAAAAATTTAATTTGAAGAGTATACAAGAAAGAAAGCATTAAATATGGAAAATTAAACATAATGATTATGACATTTTTTTTAAAGAGAAGAACTTTGACTACTTCTGAGGTTTGAAAACACTGAATAATTACTTAGTTTGAATGTTTCTTGAAAGGTAAAAAAGCTACTTTTTAGAAACCAAAAACACGAAAACAAAAATTAAAAAACAAAAAAAAAGTAATTAAAATCATCCAACAAGATCTCAACAATAATTATATTCCAATCCTTTAACAAATTAACAAACAAAAACTAGAACATTTAAATGAAGTAGCAAAAAACCCTATTTGATCAGTAAGAAAACGCAAGAAAATCTTTTTCTTACACACAAACAGATGAAGACAAACAATTTCCAAAAATTAACAAAACTCAAAGCAAAATTTCTTTATGTATTTACTTAAACCAGAATAAAGATTTCACTCCAAACTTAAAATTCACAAACCAGACTTTCTATTTCTTTATTTCGTAGAGTTTCTCAAGAAACAAACACCAAAAACAGAGAGAGGTAGGTACCTCCTTCCGATCTTCCATGAGAAAAAGATACTTGAGCTTCGAAGAAACAAATAAAGCTTTCGATAATAATAAATTAATACTTGATCTTCAAACAAACAAAGGTTAATAGAATAGAAAACCTTGTTATTAATAACAGAGAAAAACTTTCTCGAGAATTTTTTTTTTTTTTGAGCTTTCTTTCCTTCCTTCTCAGAGCTTATTCAGATAATAGATTGTTTATATAGCAGTATACAGCTCGATGACAGTACAAACGCCTATCTGACACGTACCCTTGTTGTCTTTTTTTACTAAATTGGGTTTACTTTTTCTCTTTTTTACCTGAACAAACAAAACAAATGCGCCCAAGACACAACTGAAACGCGGTTTTATGTTGCTATACTGTATCGTTTCAGTTGATTAGCCTTTTGTATCTTTTTCTTCCTTATTTAATTGCCCGCGCAATATTTACTGGCTACGGTTATAGTCTTTTTTTTTTTTTTAAATATATAAATTCAGAGTATTTCTGCCCTAAGCATCGAGCATTGTATTTTCTTTTTTTCCTTACAAAGGAAGTCCACAACTGGGACTTAGGTAGCTATTCTCCTATCATTAGAAACACCAACTCTATCATGTCATGTGTTAGCCAATATTGGATATACCAATTAGCATCATCAAGAACAAAGGAATTGATCGGAAACTGAAATGCAAAATTTGCAAGACTATCAGTAGCAAAGTTTGCTTCCCCGTGTATGTGCTTTGTTAAAACTCAGATTCAAAGAAAATCAGAGAAAGAATAAAGAAGAAAAACTGAAGAAAAATAATTCATTCCATTGAATGGTAGAACATTTTTTGGAAAATTACAAATAAAAATATCTATCATAATCTATTTATATACAATCAAAAGACTTAATTACCCTTAACCCTAATAAAGAATTACGACTGAAACATAAATACAATAACAAAATAAAAGGACAAGAAAGTAAAACCACATATTCCAACATCCCCCCTTTCCTTCAATGGAGATTGGTAAGGAACCAATCTCAGCTTGGACAGTAAAAAATGGTGAGACCTTGCAGCCAAGACATTAGTAAAGATATCTACCAATTGCAACTTTGAAGGAACATGATTAGTAACAATAAAGCCTTCCTTCAATTTGTGCCTAATTAAATGAAAATCAATATCAAGATGTTTTGTTCTTTCATGAAATATAGGATTAGCAACAATGTGCAAGGTTGTCTCATTGTCACAACAAAGATCAATAGACAGCAATAAGAGAATATGAAAATCTTGCAGCAAATAAGTTAAAAACTACAATTCACAAATAGTGGTTGCCATACTACGATACTCAACTTCAGCTGAGCTTCTAGCAATGGTAGCCTGCTTTTTAGTCTTACAAGAAATGAGAGAAGAACCAATGAAAACACAATAACCACTCACTAACCTTCTAGAAGTAGGACAAGAACCCTAATCAGTATCACAGTAAGCATGCAATTGAAAAGAGCAACCAACAGAAAAAAATAAGCCAGTGAAAGGAGTATCTTTAAGATACTTAACAATATACAAAGCCAACTCCCAATGGCATTTCCGAGGACTACTCATAAACTGACTTAGTTATTGAGTGAAAAATGTTATATCAAGTCTAGTGAGATTCAAGTATAGTAATCTGCCAATTAACCTTATATACTTATCAGGATCCATCAAAATCTTAGAAGACTCGTCATGTATAGCTAAACCAGCAGGCAAAGGCACTTTAGCAGGTTTACAGCAAAAAAGACCAGTATCTTCAATAAGATCCATCACATATTTTTGCTAGTTGAGGTACAGACATGCCTGTGATCTATGGATTTCAATACCTATGAAGTATTTGGCAAGACCAAGGTCTATAATAGTAAAAGCCTGGTCCAAAGCCAACTTCACAATAGAAATACATTCCTCAATAGTACCAGTAAGCAACAAGTCATCCATATAAACCAATAGAGCTAAAAATTTAGATTCAGACTGTTTAATAAATAAACAGTGACCATTGGCTGATTGTATAAAACCCAAGGCATGCAACTTAGTAGTCAACTCAATGTTCCATTGCCTTGAAGCCTATTTTAACTCATACAAAGACCTTTTAAGCTTACAAACTAAGGTAGTATCTAAAATAACATAACCAGCAGAAGGAACCATATAGACATCTTCATCTAAGTAACCATGAAGAAAAATATTGTTAATATCCAATTGATGTATTGGCTAATGATTAGCAAAAGCAATAGCCAAAATCTACCTCAGGGGAAAAGCTATCATGAAAGTCAATTCCATCAATTTGGTTATACCCTTTAACAACTAATCTAGTTTTATACCTTTCCACAGACCTATCTGGCTTGAATTTAACTTTATAAGCCCATTTATAGCTAATAGGTTTCTTACCATGAGGTAAAGAAGTTAATTTCCAAGTGTTATTCTGTTTGAGAGCAACCAACTCTTTATTCATAGCCTCCACCCAATTAGGATCAAGTTAGCTTGATTATAGCTAACAAGTTCCTTAATAACAAAAACATTAGCTAAAAAATTAATATGAGCATAGTCTAAGTATGGTAGAACAGAAGAAGGAAAAGGAGAAAGAGGATAAGAAGAAACAAAAGTAATATATTGATCCATCCATTTAGGTCTAGCTCTAGCCCTAGAACTGTGTCTAGGTACCAGAGGTAGATCAATAGGAGGAGGAGAAGAATAAGAAGAAGTAGTAGTAGTGGTAGGATCAGAAGAGCAAACAACATTAGTAGAATGCACATTAGAATTAGAAGATAAAGAAGAATTAGAAGAATGAGGAAAAGAACAAGAAGTATCAGGAGAAACAAGAGGTAATACAGAAGTAGATTCTGTAGAAACAAAGGAAGAGTGAAAAGGAAATATATGTTCAAAAAATTAAACATCCCTAGAGACCAAAAAAGTATGTGTTTCTAACTTGTACAATTTATATGCTTTTGACTAGGAATATTACCAACAAACACACACTTAAAAGCTCTAGGAGCAAACTTATCTTTATGAGGATGAATATTGGAGGCATAAGACAACCAAAGACCCTCAAAGAAGAATAATCGGCCAACTTATTATGTAAGAGCTCAAATGGAGTTTTCCATTTAAGAATAGAAGAAGGCAATTTATTAATAACGTGAGTAGCAGTAAGTATAGCCTCACCCCAAAACTTCCTAGGTAAATGAGACTGAAACATAAGTGCCCTAGCAATCTCAAGCAAATGCTTGTGTTTTCTTTCAACTAATCCATTTTGTTATGGAGTATATGGAGTAGACTTCTAATGAAGTATACCAAGACTTTTAAAGAAATCTTGGCATTGAGAATTAGTAAACTCAGTACTATTGTCACTTTGAACTTGCTTGAAAACAATCTTAAACTAAGTTTTAACTACAAGACAAAAAATTTTAAGATGAGAAAGAGTTTTTGTTTTAGTTTTAAGAAGAAATGTCCATGTAGCTCTAGAAATCCACAGTTGTAAGGATGTAATGAGCCCTAGTGATAGAAGCCAAAGGATATGGACCCCAAAGATCAATATGAATAAGAGCAAACATCATAGACAGAAAAGAAAGCCTATGCTGCTTACTCAAGGGACAAATGCTACAATGATGATTATCAACTGAGGCAATAGAAGAAGAAATAGGTAAATGTAGTATTTTATTCTTTGAGGTATGACCAAGTCTTTAATGTAACAAATCAAAAGAGAAGGGCTTATTTGAAGCAACATTATAAGAAACAAAGTCAACTATATCAGAAACAACAAAAGAATCTGAGACAGTGTAAGCAACAAAATAATCACTAGCAAAAGAATGAATAGTTTCATCAAGAAAGCTAGACTTATATAATATGTATAGTCCATCACAAGACTTGCCCACATCTAGAATCTCCTTAGTCAAGTGGTCTTGAAAGAAACAACGGGAATGAAAGAAAATCACTCTAATGTTGAGATCGGTAGCCAATCTACTGACAGCCAAAAAATTAAATTTAAAATTAGGCACAAATATGACTTTGTGAAGAACAAATTTTGAATTAAAAGAAATAGAACCTATATGGTTCACAAGAACAACAGAACTATTAGGTATATGAACAGGACTATAAGGAACAAGAATAAACATGTGAGCGGGGATTTTCGTCCCCACTCTCATGTGAAATAATTTTTGAGACTTCGGCACTGTTAGGCTCAGGGTCTTAGAGAACACGGGCCTAAACTCGGAGAAAATAGAGTCGCCACCCGGATGGGCCGAAAAAAAGAAAGGGGTGGATGACTCGATTCCTAAGGAATCTCCAACCCTCCTCCCCCCCCTCCTATTGGATTTAGAAAGTTGGGTACACATGGAAAATGTGAGAAATGACTCATCACCCCCATAACGCCCAGTTCATTGGAACCGGCCTCCTTTTCAAATCTAAATATTATTAAATTCTTAATTATTATGATATTATCCATATTACATATATTTATAAAAATACAAAATGCTATATTATAAATCAAACAAATTAAGCAAAATGGGCACCCATCAATTGATGAAAATATGTTCTTACTAATGTCCAAATATCCACAAAGAAAATAAAATAGGACACATACCAAAAGGCAGAAATATGTCCCTTACAATTATCATAAAGTCTTAAAAATAAATTAAAGTACATAAATTAAATAAACAAGGCAACCACAAATTGAAACATGCCTTTTACAATTCAAGAAATCCCCAATAATAAGAAATTACAATCCATAAACAAATAAATCATAATAATGCACATTATTGTTAAATAATAATAAACTAGAACTTAAATATAATGACATCGTAAAAAGGTATAATACATAAGCAAACATTAACTCCCTTCACAAAATATAGGGCGCCGAGCATACGGCGGTCCTGCTAGTCGGTTAGAGGGCGGGGGTCAAGTGGGCAGTGCCCCTTATGGGGTTCGGAGGCAGCACCCCTGAAAGCTAAACGCTCTTCAAAACAAATTTAGGATTTTTGGGTTTCAGAAAATAAAGGGTTAGGGTTTTGATATTTTAAAAACTAGGATTTGAAAAATAATAAATTAGGGTTTTGGAATCTAGGGTTTAAGATTTTTAAGTTAGGGTTTGAGAAAATATGATTAATATGGCTAGGGTTTTAAAACTTGAAAACTGGTTTTTAGGATTTTTAAGAATCAAGGTTTAGTTACTAGATAAATTTGGTTTAAGGTTTTGGTGGTTTACGGGATTAATTTTTGGTTTTATAAAATGCACAATTAAGATTTTAGCAATTAAACTCTTGAATCAAAATGATAATCAAAACAAATAAATCAAGATATGAAAAATAACCTAGCTATTGTGTGCTTTAAGCAAGTTGAATTTAGGAAAAAAAAAACTTGCGTTGAAGGCTCCACCAAATTGAATAGACTGATCTAAGCTGCTTGCCTATACCAATTGTTACTTATGGCAGAGCAAAGATAAAGACAGTGGTTGGTTACTACCTTTGGTGTGCGGATGCTTTTTTTTAATTGTTATTGCTCAGTGTTGCTTTCCTTGCTAAAAATTGCCGACCCCCCTGATGGTTCTTAAAACCTCTATTTATAAGAAAACATATTAGGTTTAGCCTTGCATCCGAGTCTTGTTTTTCCTTCAATTTTAAAAACTCCGAGGCTAATCCCATCAGAACTAGAATTAAAAGTGGATACAAATTGAATCTGGATGCAATTTGGAATTAAACTCAAAAGGCTCGAATTAAACTCAATAGCACAGGCTTGTGGCGAATTGGGCAAGCCAATTTGTCCCAGGCCAAAGACTGTGGTAAATTGGCATGGCCAATTTGCTGAAGGCAAAGTCTACGGCGAATCGGGCATGCCAATTTGATCAAGTTTGGGCCTGCAACAACTTGTTATGGGATTTTAATATTATCGGGCTATTTTAGGCTTTTAAAATTATTCATGACTGGTTTAAACCTTCTTGAATCTATTTTGGCCTTTTAATTCTATTTAAATTTAATGCGGGCCAAAATTAAGGGTCTATAAAACATATGATACGTGAAATTAGAACTAAAACTCATATGATTTGTAGCTTCTAAATCTATTATCCAAAAACTGTTAGTATCAACAGACAAACTAGTTGGTTGAAGGACAGGAATAGTACCTGTATAACTAGTACAAGACATACAAGCAGTCTATACCATACTCCTCCCCTGAAGACACTTATGCACCTCTTTTCAATAAGTGAAGCAATATTAGCAGCCCAAGCTGTTTGACCAAAAGGAGAATCCTCTGAGTTAGAAGCATTCTCACTCTGCAACATGTGACACTCGAGCAACAAACTTACCAAGACCCTTAGCCTTTTGTTTTCAAGAATCATGCCACCATTTAGGATAAAAAATCAACTTGAAACAAGAATCCCTCTCATGTCCCTTCATATTGCAGTAAGTACACAACCTATCACCTCTCCTATCATCTCTCCCAGTACCACCTCTACGATTACCATCCCAACCAAAGTCTCTAGAATTACCTTTACCAGAAAATGAACCCCCACTACTATAGCACTGGCTTAAGTACCATTAGTAAACACAGTATGAACTTCCCTCTGCTTCTCTACCCTAAGCACCATAAATTAAGCCTTATTGACCAAAGGCAATGGCTTAAGAAGCAATATCTAATTGCTCACATGATCATACTGATCATTGAGCCCCATCAAAAATTACATAAGCCTAAAAAAATTATTCAAATCAATAGACTCCCTAGCAGTAGCACAAACACAAACTGGCAGACGAATCAGACAGGCAAGCTCATCCTTTAGTGACTGTAGCATAGTATAATAAGCTATAATAGATATATGATCCTGAGTAATCGAAGTAACCTCTCTCTTTCTCTTATAAATCATAGGTCCATTACTATTACCAAACCTATTTTCTAATTCATCCCATAACTGCTTAGCAATATCAAAATACACAAAAGCCCAAACTAACTCTTTAGAGATAGAGTTAAGAATCCAAAAAGCGACCAAGTAGTCAACCTTTTTCCACAAAACAAATTGAGGAGAACCATCTTCTAGTTTGGCATAACTACCATCGACAAAACACAGTTTCATTTTGGAATCTAGAGCTATCTTCATCGCTCTACGCCAAGAAAAATAATTAGTTTCAGTTAGGAAAGAACTCACCAGAATCATACCAGGATGATCTGAATTTTGTAAGTATATTGGATCTACCAGGTCACGATCTGTATGACCTTGTGGTTGTGTAGTAGTGATCGTTCGAGGAGTAGACTCAGATGCTTCAGGAATATCAGCCATCAAATATCAAATCAGTGAACAAACCAAAAAAATCTGAGTAATCTAGGGTTTTAAATGGTAGATAGTGAACAAAATAGATATGGACTCTAATCTTGAATCAAAGAACAAAAAAAATTTATATCAGTAAAAGAATAACTGACAAGAAATATAAATCAAAAATCAAACATTTAGGGTTACAAAAGCAATCGATCGGGACTAAAAAGACTTTGAATACATAGAAAATGTCAAAATCGAAGAATAGGAATGAGATTAACATAGGCTTATCACTCTGATACCATGTTAAAACTCAGATTCAACGAAAATCAGAGAAAGAATAAAGAAGAAGAACTAAAGAAAAATACTTCATTCCATTGAATGGAAGAAACATTTCTAAAAAAATTACAAACAAAAATATCTATCATATTCTATTTATATACAACAAAGGACCTAACTACCCTTAACCCTAATATAGAATTACAACTGGAATAGAAATACAATAATAAAATAAAAGGATAAGAAAGTAAAACCACATATTCCAACATGCTTCACCTCTATTAGCCAATCAAGCTTGAGCATTTTATCGATGTTAAGAAAAAGACATGAGTAGTAAGTTGGTCGATAATCTAAATCGGATAAGAGCTCAATGACAACTGCGCTATCCACCTCCACCAATAATTTACAAATTCTAAAATTCCAAGCTTGCTGCAACCCTTGGAATAAACACCAAGCCTCAGCCTTTGTAATGGAGCAATTGCTTATGTGCATAACAAAACCAGAGATCTAATAACCATTATGGTCTCTAATTAAATCTCCAACACTCGCTCTTTTAGAATGACTTCTTCAAACTCCATTTGTATTGAGCTTCTACAGGAGGCAAAAACTAGCTTATAAAAACTATTTTCCTGCCATCCAGATGAATACTAATTAAACTATTAATCTGACTATGCATTTGAGTATGAACATTTGATAGAATATGACTTAGAGAAGAAGTGTTGTCGTTAAAAATCTAATTATCCATTGCTAACATAAGCACAAGCAAGTAATCTCAAAGTAAAGATATTAATGACTATAGCTTCCATTAGCCATCTTCCTTCTATCCCCCAAATTAACTAGAAACTAATCCTCCCTCCCCATGTAAAAAAAAGTTTGGTAATTTGCATAAATGAAATAAAGAAAGCCAAACCTATTTAGCTAACGAGCAGTCACTCAAAACATGAAAGTGCCTTCTATATGTGCCCTACATCTAACACGGCCTTCTGGAACACTGATATGGCAGGAATTCTTGAATTTATTTATTAAAAGATTATTTTGTATGGCCAACCAAATAAATACTGAAACTTGAAGGGGACCATCCCACGATCGCATGAAAGTCCACTTACTATCTATTTCATGCCAAGAGCTGCTCATAAGGTATCTATTTGCGGTTTTCGCTAAAAAAGAAATCATTGAATGAATGTGCCCAAAATACAACGTCCTTCTCTTGATTGTTAAAGAAGGGGTATTGAAGAGAAACCTCCCAAACTCTGACCATTTCCAATTCCCTCTATCTTCTATATAATATAAAACACGTCGATCCAAATGATTCTCTGGAATGTGCTCAATAGCTATGTTAGCCAAACTATCTGTTTCATTAATCCAAATGTCCTTTTAGAAAAACACAAAATTTTCCATCGTTAATAACCCCACTAATTTTCCTTTCATAATTTACCCAATGCTTTTCATAAAAAAGGCCCTCTCATTGAAGAAATAGACACTGGCACCTTTTTCTTAAATAAGCCATAGTTCCCTCTAACTACACAAACCCGTAATCTATTAGTCTTAGTGAAAAGCTGCCAATCTAGTTTCACGAGGAAAGCTTTATTCTCCATGGTCATGTTTTTTAAACCTGAATCCCCACTATTCTTTGGGTTACACAAGTTATCCCAACTGACAAAATGAATTTTGCTCTTCTTATTTATGGATCCCTATTTAAAATTGTGACATAAACAGTCAATCTTATTACACATCATCATAGGGATGGTTGTGGTTTGCATGACAGATAAAGGCACCATAGCTAATACATGCTTAGCAAGAGTGATTCGTTCAACCAAAGAAAGAGACTCTACACTCTAGTTATACAACTTCTTTGAAATATTGTCTAACAAGTAATAAATCTTGTCTGACAAGTAATCATAGGTTTGTGTCATGACTATCTTATGTAGAAAAGGCAGACCTAGATACTCTTCTAAATTTTCAATATGTTGAAATCCTAATTCCTTAATTAAATAACCGCTTAGAGACCTATTAACATTCTTAAAGAATAAAATTTGAGATTTAGAATTATTTACTTTTTGCCCTGAGCAATGCAAAAATTATCTAAAGCCCTAGCTATTATGTGTGCTTGATAAGTAAAAGTTTCTAAAATAAGGAGAATGCAATATGCAAAAAATACATGAGCAATGGTAAGAGTATTGGAGAAGGAAACACCTTAATGTTGTAAAACAAAGTAAAAATAGCAGATATGAGAGTGAAATACAGCTAAAGAATGGACGAAATAGCTACTAGAAAAATACACACAGCAGATATGTTTATTCATGCCTATAAAATAGACTTTATGTGGAAACTAAAAGAAACAAAATAGGAGAACAAAATGGCACTAACTCAAATTGCTTCCACTACTAACAACCAAATAAAAATATTAGGGAAAAATACCTAACTTAATTTAAAGACATGGTCAAAGTGCATAACTTTCAAATTTGAATCATTCTCCAATACTCTCCCTTGATTCAAAGTTGCATACTCCAAGCTTGTTTCTAAAGTAGAC
Organism: Garcia nutans; assembly: GCA_947685225.1. Taxonomy (NCBI): domain Eukaryota; kingdom Viridiplantae; phylum Streptophyta; class Magnoliopsida; order Malpighiales; family Euphorbiaceae; genus Garcia; species Garcia nutans. The sequence continues at coordinate 14,455,716 of CANTUV010000035.1, forward strand.
ATGCTTGTCATGAGGAATAGACTTTGTGAAAATATCAACAGCTTGTTTACTTGAATTACAATATTGAATTCTGATTAAGCCATTTGCCATAAGCTCTTGAATGAAATGAACTTGAATTTCAACATGTTTTTTTCTTCCATGATGGACTGGATTCTTTGCCATTGTAATTGCCACTTTGTTGTCACAATAAATATTAGTTGCCTCTTTTTGTTCTTGATTAAGGTCTGCAAGTATTCACCTCAACTACTTGACAAGCTGACAAAGTTGCAGCTGCATATTTCGCTTCTGATGTGGATAAGGCTATCATTGTTTATTTCTTTGAACTCCAACAAATGGCACCTGATCTAAGATTAAAAACATATCGAGAAGTGCTCCTTCTATCCTCCAAACATCCAGTCCAATTGTTGTCCATGTAGCCAACAAGTTCAAATTCTTCTACACAACCTAAAATCAACAGTTCCAACAATATATCGCAACACTCTTTTTACAGCTCTAAGATGATGCTTTAAAGGGCACTGCATAAATTTGAAAATAACTCCAACTAAGAAAGTAGTATCGGGCCGAGTATGAGTCAAATAAATTAGGCCTCCAACTAAACTTTTGAAATGACTCACATTTGCAAAGTCAGTGCCATCATCAACTTGCAATTTCTCATTCAATTTCTGCATTTTTGCAATTCAACATGTTAAACAGTTGAAGTAAGTCAATAGTATACTTCCTTTGTGATATAAAGATCCCATCTTCATCTTGTTTTACCGAGTTGAGCCAAGTTACTTCCATCTTCATCTTGTTTTACTTTCAAACATTTTATTCATTAGGGGTGTTATGAGGCCTGAAAATTCAAGCAACTTGGCTCAACTCGGTTTGGCCCGACCAGGTCGGGCCAGGTTAAAAAATGCTAGGCCTGGGCCTCGAGCCTTATTTTATTTTATTTTTAAATTTTGGCTTGGGCTTCGGGCCTAAATAATTTTTCTTTAGGCCAGCCCGACCCAGCCTAAAAAATAATATATTTATATATAATAATATAAAATACTATATTTATATATAATAATACATATAATAATATAAAATAATATATTTAATTATTATATAATATATAAATATATAAATAAAGCTGCTGCTTGCAATGATAACAACTTTTAGTTGTATAGTTATAAAAAATATTATATAAGATTTTTAAAAAAGCTAACTAGTTAAATCCAGCCTGGTTGGCCCTGCTGATCTTATCATCCCGAGCCATCTCAGCCCGTTGGGGCTAGGGTCGGGCTACGGGCCTAGTTTTCAAATTTGAGCTATTGTACGGGCCAAGCTGCAGACTAGGAGTAAACTCGGCTCAAGAACACCTGTATTCTTCATACAAGCTTTGAATTCATGTATAAGGCAAGAAGAAAAACCCATATAAATCATATCATCTATGTAAAGATAAATGGTAAGAAAATCATTCATACCTTGCCTCTTTAGATGTAGATTAGGCTCATTCTTACTTCTTGCAAAGCCATTATCAAGCAAATAAGAGTCTATCTTGTTGTATCATGCCCGTGGAGCTTGCTTTAACCCATAAAGTGCTTTCCGTAGTTTGTATACTTTCTCTTCTTTTCCTCCTACTACAAGACCTTCTGATTGAGTAACATACTCCTCCTCTTGCAATTCACCTTCAAAAATGTTGATTTAACATCAAACTGGTAGACCTTCCATTTTAATTGCGCAACCAATGCCAAGATGGTTTTCATGGTTTCAAATCAAGCAACAGGGGAGAAAGTTTCATCATAGTCAATGCCATGTTGTTGTGAATATCCCTTTACTACAAGTCTCATCTTATGCCTTTGAATGCTACCATTAGCATGGAACTTTGTCTTAAATACCCATTTAAGACCAATTGCATGTTTTCCATTTGGCAAGTCTGCTAGCTCCAATGTCTCATTATTTTCAATTGCTGCAAGTCCCTTCTCGATTGCCTTGCACCACACCTCATCTTTGATTGCCTCTTCAAAGTTGGTTGGCTCAGCTACAAACAATGCATATGTGGAGTCATACACCTCCTTGAGGGATTTGAATTTTCTGGGTAGAGACTCATTTGAAGAGCTGCTGGAAATTCTTCTCTTCTACTTGGAGATGAGGAAATAAAACTACTCATGTTTTACATTGATGGAGAAAAGGATGTAGGAGTTACACCTTCTTTAGTTCTTGGAAAATCATCATTTTCAAGTGGCACTTCAGATGTTGTATCTCCTTTTGTTTTGCCCCATTTCTAGCTTGACCTTTCGTGAAACACCATATTCCTGCTTATAATAACTTTGCCACTTATAGGGTTATATAACCTATATGATTTAGACTGCAATGAATATCCAATAAAAATACATTTTTTAGACTTTCCAATCTAATTTTTGTCGATTTTATGAATCAATCAAAGCATGGGAAATACAACCAAAAACTTTTAAGTGGCTTACCCTTGGCTTTATACCTGTCCAAGCTTCATAAGGGGTCTGATTTGGGATAGCATTTGTTGGTGAAAGATTGAGTAAATAGATAGTTGTTGTGACTACTTCTGCCTAAAATTCATTTGGCAATCCCTTTACTTACAACAATCTTCTTGCCATTTCTACAACCGTGCGATTTTTCCATTCAGCCATGCCACTTTGTTCCGGTGTATATGGTGCTGTCAAGTCCCTATGAATGCCATTTTCCTTGCAAAAAATACTGAATTCATTCGAAAAAAACTCACCACCCCTGTCTGTCCTAAGATTCTTGATGTAGCTTCCTTTTTGCTTCTCAACAATAGCTTTGAACTTCTAAAATTTTTCAAAGGCTTCTAATTTAAACTTCAAGAAGTACACCCAATTCATGTGACTAAAATCAGCAGCAAATAACAAAAAAAATATTTAATACCACCAAGAGATTTTGTATTTATAGGCCTATACAAGTTAGCATGTACCAATTATGGACAATGGTTAGCTCTCTGAAATTTTCCTACAGGAAAGGACTTTCTACTTTGTTTCCCATAAATACACCCTTCACACACTTCTATAGAATCAATTTTAGGCAACCCCACTAGCCATATTTTTTCCACTCAATAATTTTAGCCCCTTGACATTCAAATGCCCATATTATAAATACCACAACATAGACTTATTTTCCAAATTACTAGCAATAAGTGCATGACTTTCTATGGTAGACATTTCTAAGGGAAACATCTTATTTGTTGTCATCTTTACATTAACTATAGTTTTCCCTGATTCTTTATCTTTAACAATGCAAGAGGAATCATCAAATAACACCGAATATCCATTAGCCATCAATTGTCCAACAGTCAATAAGTTATGAGAGAGACTAGGAACATAAAATACATCATGAAGAAGTTTGACATTATCGAAGTAAGTAGTGACAACAACAGTGCCTTTGCCTTCAGCTTGAAGTGCCTTATTGTCTCTGAGCCTTACTCTAGTCATTTGGGCTTCATCAAGCTCCTTAAACACTAATTTCAAGCATGTCCTATGGCTTGAACAACTATTATCCAGGTACCAAACTTCATTAGCAATTGAACTGACTTGCTTAACTTCATATGCCATGAATAACACCTCTTCATCTTTATCTTCTACAACATAACTTGCTCATTTTTCTCATTTCTAACATTTGAACTTCATATGCCCAAACTTTTTGCAATAATGCCATTGAACACCACTTTTGTTATGTCTACTTTGATCATTTGAAGACCACCCATGATCGGTTTCCCAAATTTTCCCCATTGCTTCTTCCTCTACCATGGCCTTGAACATGGTATCCACCTCTATTTGCTACTTTCTTTGACTTATAATTGTGTGAGGATGTGTCATCTTTCACTTGAAAAGCCTTCTTCTTAGTTTTTTCAATTGACCTGCTCAATCTAGATTCATGTGCTTGAAGAGAACCTATTAGTTCATCAAATGAAAAATTAGAAAGATCCTTTGATTCCTTAATGGAAATAACTACATGATCAAATTTAGGAGTTAAACTCCTTAAAACTTTCTCAACAACAATTTGATCATGAAGTTCCTCCCCATAGGATCTCATTTGACTCACAATTTCTATCACTCTCGATGGAAAATCTTGCACAAATTCATTGTTTTTCATAAATAAAGTTTCAAAATTACAGTGCAAAGATTAAAGTTTCACCGTAATTACCTCTTTTTACCTGCAAAATTCCTTCTTCGATGTCTTCCATACTTCCTTTGCTATAGAAGCAACTGCAATCCTTAAAGAAATAGAGTCATGGGCAGAAGCAACATAGTCATAACAAAATGCCATTAAAATAGACTTTACATGGAAACAAAAAGCAACAAAATAGGAGAACAAAATGGCACTAACTCAAAGTACTTCCACTAGAAACAACCAAATTAGAAATATTAGGAAAAAATATCTAACTAAATTTAAAGACATGGTCAAGGTGCATAACTTTCAAATTTGAATCAATCTCCAATAAAAAGCTCTTCTACCCATCTTCATTGGCTTTCATCTACCATCACTAATAGATTTTAAGATACCATTAGCCAAATGCTAAATGCATAACACAAAAATATAAGGTGATAGGGAGTCTCCTTGGTGAAATCTCTAGATGGGGGAAAAGGAGGGAGATTTAGGGATAAGCATCTAACCTGCCAACCCGCCCACAAATTTTTCAAACTGCTTTTGTCGGTAGTTTGGTTTGGGTTCAAAAATTTCTTAGCCTTAACCTACCCAAACTACCCATTATGTGTATAGTTATTTATTTTATATAAATATATAGTGGGGCTATTGTATTCATCACTCATCAGTTTATTTGTTGGTTTCCAAGAATTCAAGTTGTATTAGAATAGTTTATTTACTTTTTTTATAATATGTTGTGATGTTTTGTATATATACATATTTTTATTTTATATAAATTTATATAAATATATAATGGAGTTATTGTACTCATCACTCAATAGTTTATTTATTGGTTTTCAAGAATTCAAGTTATGTTTGAATAGTTTATTTACTTTTTTTATAACATGTTGTGGCGTTATGTTATATTTTTGGATTGTCTTTTAACTATTACTTGTGATATTTGGTGAATCAGTATTGTTGTAACTTGTTCGGTTGTTGTGATAGTTTTGAACCCACACAGATCAACCAAACCTCCCTGCTTAGAATGGTTTGGTTTAATTTGGTTTATTCTTCTTTGGAGGTTTCATTTGGGTTAATAACCTTCCAATCTGCTCAAATTGGTTTGATTTGAAAACATTTCAAAAAACCTCCCAAACCATCCAATGCTCATCCTTAGGGATATGAATCACCATTCCATAAAATTTGCATAGAAGGAGATCGAATACACTCTATGATGAGAGTTCTAAAAATATAGGAATTTCGATATCTATTAGTATATCATTTATAAATCCTGACTTAAGTTGTCATAAGCTTTTTCCAAATTTATTTTGATGGTTATAAACCTTTCCTTATTCGCATAGAATGGATGAGCTCCTGGGCTATAATGATGTTATCAGTAATATTTCATCTGAAATAAAACTGGCTTGGTTAGGACTTACTGGTAGGCATTACCTTCTTCAATCTCTCTGTTATAATTTTAGCAATCATTTACAATATTGTGAGCATGAATTTTTGCCCCTACTCCTATGTGGAATGGTTCTTGAGACTTAGAGAACACGAGCATAAACTAGGAGAAAATGGAGTTGCCACCCTGATGGACCAGGAAGATAGAAAGGAGTAGATGACTCGATTCCTGAGGAATCCCCAACCCCCTATTGGTTTTGAAAAGTTGTGTATATATGAGTAAGGTGAAAATGACCCAGCACCCCATAGCGCCCAGTTCATTGGAACCTGTCTCCTTTTCAGGTTTAAATATTATTAAATTCTTAGCTTATTGAGATATCATCCATACTACATGCAATTTAAAATAAATAAACATTCATTGTATTAAAGTCAAAGAAAGTCCAAACAAATAAATAAAAATGGGCATCATAGGAGGTGGAAACATGCCTTTACAATGTCTTAATGTTCACAAAAAAAAAATAAATAAAATAGGACACCCACCAAAAGGTGAAAATGTGTCCCTTACAATTGTCCCAAAATCATTAACGTAAAAAATAAATAAATTAAACAAATAAGGCACCGGCGAGTGGAAACATGCCTTTTACATTCTTAAATTTCAAATAATAAAATTAACAACATTCAACCATTCATAGCAAAATAAATAGTCCAAACATGTAGTTTAATCTTCACAAAAATAATAGTAAATTAGAGTTTAATAAAAGGAAATTAAGGTTAATCACAAAGAATTACAATCCATAAATAAATATTGACCCCCATTAACGAGGGATCACATACGATGGTCCCGTTAGCTAATTATCGACCTGTAGTCAAGGAGGCAGCGCAACTTGCGGAAGATCGGGGGTAGTGCTCCTGAAAGGTAAATAGTTTACATCATATGATGTTGGGGAATTAGGATTTCTATCTAAACTAAGATTTTATATTTATACAAATTAGAATTTTTTCTAAACTAGAGTTTTAAGGTAAAAATTAGGATTTTATAGGTTTTGGACACAAAACTAGGGTTTTTAAGTGAAAATTAGGTTTTAATTGAAAACTAAGGTTTTTAGGGTTTTTTAGGATGAAAACTAGGGTTTTATGGATTTAAACAAAATTAGGGCTTGAACATGTAATTTAAAACTAAACCTAATGAATTAGGATTTTGGAACAAAATAGATTAGATTCAATATATTATTAGGGTTTATGCAAAATTATAACCAAGATATTTTAGCTACTGGACCAAATGATTTTTAAACTTATTAATGCTTAGCTACTAAGATTAAAATACCTTCTTTGCTATTGGATGAAAATAGTATAGCTACTGGGAATTTTAAACAAATTAAGTTTCAAAAGTTAAACTTGCGTAATAGGCTCCACCAATATTGATATGTTGAGTCAAGCTTTATTTGTGCTACTGCTTGATCAAACCTTGATTTTGGGTGAGCGAAGCAATTCTAGAGATAATGGTCGCTGCCTCCTTTTGGTTGCTGTGTGTTTAATTACTTTTCTTTTTTTGTTAATTCCTATTGTTGGCTGGTTGCTATTCATTGTTGCGTACTAGCCTTTTTTTCTTTTTTTTTTGTTAATTGCCTTTTTATAGGAAATATTAGGGCATCACAATAAGTTGTCTTGACTTCAGAAAGGTCGAGCAGTGTTTTAGTTTCAGTAAAATTGAAACTGTGGACCACCAAGCCGTGCAAGCTTGAGTTGGCTCATGCCAATTCGACATGAGTAACATGGCAATTCGATATGAGCTTGCTTATGTCAAATTGGCATGGGCCAATTCGGCATGAGCAAATATTGCTAAGTCAAATGGCTTATTACTTATTCTAAAACCAATTCAGCTTGGACCAGACTAATTGGATCTAATCATATTTTAACCTCATTGACCTCATTTAAACTGAACCGACCCAATCCAAATATTAAATAATTAGACTTGATTTAGTTTGGGCCTTGTTATTGGACTCAAACTTGATCCAGCTTTCAAATGAAAACCATATTTGGATTGGTACTAAAATTAAGAGTCTATAGTTTTGCCCCCTACTTGAATGATCTTGCATTTATTCAGAAAGTAAAAACCAACTTAACTTGGAAAGAACGGGTTGATTAGGGTTATGGACCCAGGAATTGTTTCGAATTCTAGACTCGAGGCTGAATTGGGTTTTGGACCTGAGACTGGTTTGATTTTTGGACCTTATGTTAGCTTGGGTTCTAGACCCGAATTAAGTTCTGGACTCTAAAATAGTTTGGCTTATGGACCTTAAAATAGTTTAGGTTCTGGACTCGGATTGAGTTCTGAACTAAAAAATGGTTTGGGTTCTAAACCTGAGTTGGTTTGGATTCTGAACTCGGATTGAGTTCTGGACTAAAAAATGATTTGGGTTCTGAACCCGAGTTGGTTTGGATTTTGGACTCAGATTGAGTTCTGGACTAAAAAATAATTTGGATTCTAAACCTGAGACTGGATTTGAGTTCTCGACCCAAGACTGAATTTAGGTTCTTAACCCGATGCTAGATTTAGGTTTCTGACCCAAGACTGGATTTGGATTCTCGACCCAATGCTGGATTTGGGTCCTTGACCCGATGTTGAATTTGGGTCCTCGACCTAATGCTCGATTTGATTTGGGTACTCAACCCTACATTGGATTTGGGTTCTTGACTGGAGATGAGGCTAGATTTTGGATTCTCGATCCGAGATTAGATTTTAGATTCTCGACACGAGACTAGATTTGGACAAGTCTAATATCCCAATAGGTTCATCAAATGACTCTAATATCCTAATGAAATGATGAAGTGACAAAACTATTGAGCGACTCTAATATCTCAACGGGTCAATGGGCAACTCTAATATCCCAATTGGTTCATCAGGTAACTCTAATATCTTGATGTCCGAGCAACAAAATTGTTGAGTGATTCTCATATCTCAACAGGTCATTGGGCAACTTTAATATACCAATGGGTCTATCAAGCAAATCTAATATCTTGATAAAATCACCAAGTGATTCTAATATATTAGTGAGTGAAAACAGCCACCGAGCGATTCTAATATCTCGACGAAATCCACCAAGCAACTCTAATATCTTGGTAAATCAAAACGGTATTCGAGCGACTCTAATATCCTAATGACAACCTCCAAGTGACTCTAATTTCTTTATACAATAGTGAGAGACTATAATATCTCACTAGAAACAAACTTGGATATTTCAATATATCAAGAAAAGCTATGCCATCAAGATACTTTAACAAATCCAATATAGGCTAGAGATTGTGCCGTCAAGATACTTCAACAAATCCAATATAGGCTGGGTAGTGGATTCTTCGACAAATTCGATTGAAAATGTCTGCCTTGATAGAAATGAATCTTCATCTTGATTCTCTATTCTTGGGGATGGGCCTTTGTATTGCCTCAATTCAGCTCTTCAGCTGGATTGATCTGATCTTTATCTTGGACCATTGTCCTGATCTTTTGTCTTTTGTATCTTCATTCATTTGAGAGTTCTGATTTTCTTCTAGTTCCATTTTTAAATAGATTCTTCACTTTGCACTTTTACAAAAAATTTGGCTATTCGGCTATTTTTTGCTGTCATACACTCACTTTACCCCATGCATGGAAAAACATTGAAGGTGTATCTGAAAATGTTATATATATATATATATAAATTAAAAAATTGACAAGGATAAGTTTTGCCTCCTATGCAGGCTCAAACCAATGCAGGATCTAATTGATATTTATATTTTGTCCGGTTCATTGCACAAGCATGCATCTTCTCTTTCTTTTTGCAATGGCCTTTTCATGCCCTCCTGATTCCATATCTGCTTCTGATTAATTACTTCACAACGTCTGATGTTCACTTTAACAAACAATAGGTGATGCAAGACAAAAATACAGTGTGATATGCTCATATATGCATGATATGCATGGGTGATACAATGATTCTACTGACTCACAGACCAAGGTGGTCAACCAAAGAACTCTTATTAGTTCCTTCTAGATGCTTGTTCAGAATAATAGAAGACTTCATAGCTATGATTTTATCTTCTATATGTACAAAGCATGAGCAGCGGAGGCCTTAAAAGTGTAGTTAGAAGCATAGGAGATGTCATTTCAACCCATGATTCAACATATCAGTTGATAACTTCTTCGTGACTTCACAAATGATCCTCATTTTCCCAACATGTCCTTTAAGATTTACAATGCAACATGCTTCCCTAAGCTTGAAGGCTCATGTAACAAAAAATACCTTTTTTAGAAAAAAAAATTAAATTCACATTTTGGCTTTGTCAGATTTGTATCATTATACCTCAGGACTCGATTTTCTCAAATTAATATATCTATAACATGTCTAGATCATTTCTCCCTTAAATAAGCAAAGTTTAATTTCACCTCGAAAGTTCATCAAAGCATGTTCTAAGATTGACTAGAACCTAGACACTCATAATTATGTAGGAGTCATCTCTAAGTAAATATACACAACCCACTGCTATAGAACAACTCCCTCACCTAGTAAAGTTATTCGGATCATGATGCATAGATACACTAATTTATGAATATCAAGGTAGACTTGTCATCGGTTAAGCACCAAAATAAACAAAGGCCAACAAAAATTTAATAAAAATAATTTATTCAAACAATCTTAATTTGAAAAACATAATTGTTCGAGAAAACACCAAAAAAATAAAACAAAACCAAACAATCCAAGGGAAGTTTTATTGATTTGAAGTTGAAAGAGCTTTCTATACATGGACATATCAAGGGCAAGGATCATCAATTTTAGTCATCGTTTCGTCATTCATAGTTAGTTCAAGCTTGCTTAGTAGTACCTTCTATTTAGCAGCTTCTCCATCCGTATCATGACAAGATAACAAGACAAAACTCTCCTCCAATCCTTCCTCAATCATGAAAGTTGCAGGCGGTGACACCTTTTTAAATTTAGGCAGAGGATTATTCTTAGTATTGGGCTTATCAGGCTCAGGTAGCTTTTCACTATCAATCAAATCTTGAATCTTGTGCCTTAAGTGAACATATTTATCTGTGTCATGCCCTTACACTTGATGAAATTGACAAAAGGCCTTGGCATCAAAGCTTAATGGCAGAGGATTCTGCAAAGGTCGGGGAGCCAATGACTGTAATAGCCCATTCTTCTGCAACTTATTGAAAACCCAAGACATAGGTATCCCCTACTCTAAAAATTATCTTCTATTTGCTTGGCCAGTTGTTGCATTGATATCATTGACTTCTGTGTACCTTGACCGCTAGACTGATAACTTTCCCTATCATTTCTTCTTCTAGAAAAATTATTCTTCTCTCTTTCACATTCTTCTATTTGCAAGCCAGCTTGAAGGAGATCTTTGAAATCTCTAATAAGAGTATGTGACATCTATTCACACAAACTGAGTAGAACACCCCTTACTATTATTCGAATATGGTCGGACTCATCTGGTCTCTTCTTAAGTAGTGCAACCTTTTTTCTCCACCTCTTCACATAGTCAACAAAATTCTTATTTTACTTTTGTTTGATAGTTTTCACCTCTGTCAAGATCACTTCCAGTTTGATATTGTACCCATATTGCTGAATGAAGGTTTTGTACAGTATACTCCAATTTTTTTGGGCACTTTCTTCTAAAGTATTAAACTAATTCTACACAATAGAGTCTAAAGAAAGCATAAAATATCTCAGAGTTTGGGCTTTTGTAGCTGGAGCAGACTGTATAGCAGTGATGTACTGCTTAACGTGCAAGTGAGGATTTTCTGAACCATTGTACTTAGCGAAAGAAGGCATTTTGAACTTGCAAGGGACTTCTTCATCTTGCTCAAATAGCTTGTCTACCTCTGATACTTCCTCAGCCTTCAGTTTCTTTTCAAACTTTTTTCTAAATCTGTAATCATCTTCTCCACATATGAAGTTTTAGTCTTTTCCACAGTTACCTTCTCCACAATCTTCACTTCTTTCTTCTTATCTTGAGAATCTTGAAAATACTGAGCCCAATCATCATCATCAATCATCACTTTGTCATTATCAAAGGCCACTTCACCAATCTTAGCCTTTCCTTTGTCCTTTTGCTTTTTAGTACTAGTAGATGCTTCAACAGTGTTCCCCAATAATGCAGCCGGCTGGCTTTTCATGGTTTCATCTAGGACCCACTTCAGTTCTTCCATTTTGGAGTTAATTGCATCATCTACCATATTCTAAATCTGTTCAGGTTCTATTGCTTTTGGTGAGAAGCTAACTGAGTTGTTACTGGATTCTCCATCACTAGCGTAGGTCGAATTATCGTAGGCTCTTGAACTACTATACTCCAAATCTGTGAGCTAGAAAGGATCAATGCCATGTAATGCAATGAATGTATGTATGTATGCATAAATAATAGATAAATAAAGATAACTAGGACATTCCTTCTAACCTTATATGTTCTACACACGAATGACGAGTCTCTTTTTCTAGGTATATGGCTAACAAAATATTAACATGGGATATCTTATTTTTGAAAAATTCACTTGGACGGTATAATCAGTAGTTATATTTTCAAACTTAGAAGTCAGTCCATGATAATTCCCATTAATTGAGCCTTAATCCATTGGATCAACTAAAAATAGCTTTTATGCTATTTTATGGATTAAAACTAAACTAAAAGATTTATCATAAATATATTTCCTATTTGGAAAAAAACTAATGATTCATGCTACAAAATAAGCCCATGATTAACAATTCTTGGTATAAGTTAGGCCCACAATTGATTTTTAGTATTCCATAATTGACCTAACTAGTTATAAGCCCATTTAAGAAAAAAAGGTTTTAGTAAAAAATTTGAATTTGTGTCATAAAATAAAAAGCATTTCAATGTCCATAAAAATAGTTTGTATCAATGCCCATTGTAAAAAGATTTGTTTAAAAATATATTTTGAGCTTTGAGCTTGGGCTATGAGGTGAAATTTTTTTTTTTGATCCATCTTTAAAAGATTTTATGTCCAAAGACCATCTTGAAAAGTTTTAAAAATAATTTTGGTCTTTTGTATTTAAAAGAATAAAACTATTTTGAGCTTACAACATAATTAGCCCATATTAGAAAAAAAGAACAAATCAAATAAGCAATGGTTCAAACTAAGATATATCAATCATAGTCAAACAGCAAACATTTAAGTAAAAGCCTAAGGAAAGTAACTAGGCCAATTACATGAGCTTTAATCTTTGGGTTGAAAAGTTTAGATTCCTATAGCAAGTATATATCAAAAGGTACATGGCTATGAGTAATTATGCCATGCTCGATCTCCATACCTTGAGTAAAAGTATAGTATCCCTTACATAACATAACACAGGTTACACGAGCGTCCTAACTCATACACACAATGCAATCTAAATGATGCAATGGATAATATTATAATAAGAAAGAATAAAATAATATAAATACCAATGAAATTAACTTCTCTTATCCCAGTGGAGTCACCGTTGTGAGCGGAGATTTTTGCATCCACTTTCATGTGGAATGATTCTTGTGACTTGGGCACTGATGGGCTCAGGGTCTTAGAGAATACAGGCCTAAATTCGTAGAAAATGGAGTCGCTACCTTGACAGGCCGGAAAGATAGAAAAGGGTGGATGACTCGATTATTAAGAAATTCTAAACCCCCTATTGGGTTCGAAAAGTTGGGTACATATAGGGAATGTGAGAATGACCCAGCACCCCCATAATACCTGGTTTATTAAAACTGGCCTCCTTTTCATGTCTAAATATTATTAAATTCTTAGTTTATTGAGATATCATCCATACTACATGCAATTTAAAATAAATAAATATTCACTGTATTAAAGTCAAAGAAAGTCAAAACAAACAAATAAAAATGGGCACCCATACGAGATGAAAACATGTCATTACAATGTCTTAATGTCCATAAAGAAAATAAAAAAATAGGACACCCACCAAAAGATAAAAATGTGTCCCTTATAACTGTCCCAAAATCTTTAAATAATTTAAATTATAGAAAATAAATAAATTAAACAAATAAGGCACCCATGAGTGGAAACATGCCTTTTACATCCTTAAAATTCAAATAATAAAATTAACACCATTCAACCATTCATAGTAAAATAAATAAGCCAAACATGTAGTTTAATTATCACAATAATAATAAATTAGAGTTTAATAAAAGAAAATTAAGGTTAATCACAAAGAATTACAATCCACAAATAAATATTGACCCATTAACGAGGGCTGCATATGGCAATCCTGCTAGCTGGTTAGCGGGCGGTGGTCAAGGGGGCAGCGCTTCCAAAAAATAAATGGTTTAAATCATATGGTTTTGTTGGGTAATTAGGATTTCTATCTAAACTAGGGTTTTATATTTATACAAATTAGGATTTTTCCTAAACTAGGGTTTTAAGGTAAAAATAAGGTTTTATAGGTTGTGGACACAGAACTACGATCTTTAAGTGAAAATTAGGGTTTTAATTGAAAACTAGGATTTTTAGGATTTTTTAGGATAAAAGCTAGGTTTTATGGGTTTAAAATAAAATTAGGGTAAGAACATATAATTTAAAACTAAACCTAATGAATTAGGGTTTTGGAACAAAATAGATTGGATTCAATATATTATTAGGGTTTATGCAAAATCATAATCAAGATATTTTAGCTACTAGAACAAATGATTTTGTCACGACCCAAACTGGGTAGCCGGGACCGGCATAAGGCTATACCTAAGTGCAACCTTACAAGCCTAATTCAATTTTATTATTATAGTGCAAAATTACTAAGTTCAATAAATTTATTCCATAATCAAGTCATCAATAGAAATGATACTATCCAAAATCGAGTTCAATAACTAAAACTCAAACTAGATGCAAAGAAACAGTCTACTCCTTATTACAAGAAAAAGGGTTCGAACACGGTCCGCCCAAAAATATCCAGAAATCTCTATGGAGTAAATGCAGACGAACCAAAATCCACAACCAACTAGAAGAACCACAAGGAGAACGACCGAGCTCACTAAGGAATATAACTTTAACCTGCAAGTCAATCTATAAGGGTGTGAGCATTATATATAGACGCTCAGTAAGTTCATGAGAGGCAGAGAAACACTAATACAATTCAACAAAGTAATATATATCAAGTAAACATCCACAATAATCTCATACATGATGGTGTATCGGGGTCTATAAAATATAACATCCTCCTCCTTCAACCATATCCAAGAACAAGTAGGCACGTGGCCCCAAGAGCAAGTAGGCATAAGCCCCAAGAACAATATCAATATCGATATACAAAATAATCTCCATAATCACAATCCATATCCTCCGTCCCCATTAGACACACCATCGCACATCACAAGAATATTCAATATCATATCAAGGCATTTAGCAAATAGCATATAAGTTTCTCTGTCTCCTATTCATATGCGAGGCTAGGGCAAGAAAGGATAATATATCAAAATTAGAAAGAATAATATATATGAAGGGCTTATATATATATAATAGCTTAGTTAGCAAATAGCACATCACAAATAATACACATACACCCATGAACTTATCTGGTATCCAAAGAAAGCTTAGCCAAATCATCATAACCTACTGACCTTGAGCTTCAGCTGGATTATTGCCTAAGGAAAGATAATTACATAGTCCAACAATCAATCCCACTATCTCATCTATCATGAGGGATGCAATGCATGCTATGAATGCAAAAAGACCAATACTTAACCAACAATTAACCAAGGTAATCCAAAATTAAAATCAACCCGACTCAACTCAAAATTATGGTTCAACCCAATGATTAAACCGATCGCACCTCAAAAATATAAAATAAATAAATTAATTAAAATTTATTAGAACCAGAACCTCAACTCTATTTTTATAACTCATTTATCAAATAATATCACATCAGTCCCTATGCAAAAATCATAATTCATACCAACACCCAAAACCGATAAAAATTCTTAAGTAGTCCCTATAATTCAAAAATTTTCAAAAAATAATTCCATCGTTCAAAAATTCTGGAAAAATTCCAATAGCTTCTCCAACATCTAAATAACGTGTGTGCAAAATTTCAGATTAATCCAAATTTATTTGATAACCCAAAAATATTTTACAACATTCTGGTTCTATTTGAACCACTAAAAATCAGTACGGAAAAAATCATCATATATCCTTCACATTTCGTTACCACAAAATTATCCAAATACTTTTCTCATATTATAGAAATCAGGATGGACAACATATAAAAATTTCATAATTTTTCAAGACATATAAGGCCTTCAAAATAATTTTCAAAACAGACATCATCAGAAAACCCTTAACCAACAGCAGTGTCAATTTTTAATTTATTTCGGAATCTAAACATTAGAACTAGACTCAAAATTATTTTTCACAGATTCAAAACATCCTAATAAACAACATATCAAAAAATCAGATTAATATCGAACACCAATTATTTTTAAAAATTCGACAAAGGTACTGGATTTATAGTGACTATGTACGGACATCATTTTTAAATTCATAACTCAATTAAAAATATAAATCTTAACCTAAAATTCCCAAATAAAATCCTACAGCTAACCTAACATCATATCATAAAACATATCAAAAATTCAGACCTAGATCATTTACCAATAATTTTTAAAAATTTAACAAAGTTACTGGAATATCAGCAATCACAAGCAGTAATAAATTTTCACTTTATTAATGAATTAAAAATATAAATCAAACTTGAAAATTCCAAAATAAATTTATAGATCAAGTTTAACATCCCTAGACTAGATCCAAATCAAATTTGGTTACAAATCATAAGCCTATTTTCATAAATCTTAAATCCAAACTCAATAACACCAATAACACCCTTAAATAATTTAATCTATTTAAATTCATTAAAAATCAAAATCAACCTTAAAATTTTATTTTTAAACATCTTATATGTTATACTAACACTAAATAACAAAAATCATGCCATGAGTTTGGAAGAAATTGAAAAAAATTGAAGAAAACCTCAAAATATCGAAACTGCTAGAAATTAGAAGCCAAAACGACAGGCCGTGAATTCACGCTGCCACGCCGAACGACACGCGTGGCTCGCCGAACGACAACGCCTCCAGCCCCCAGCTCCACGCCGAACGACACCAGCACTACCGCGCGCGCACGGACGAAATGACAAGACTCTGTTTTGGCCCAAAAATTTAATTTTCCTTCCTCTTTTCTCTCTCCGACGGCACAAGCAATTAGACACTTAATTGGGTGCCCTAACACCCCTATTTATATAAATTTTAGGTGGTAAGTTACTAATATACCCCTATATTAATTTATTTAATTTAAAAATACCCTAAAACTCTTTAAAAATTAAAAAAAACACCCAACTAACTTATAAAAATTCACAACTAACTCCAAATTCAATTATTTTCAGAATTATTTTAATTAATTAATTAATTAATTTATATATTTAATTTAATTTATTTTAATTAAAAATTAATAAATATCCAAAAAATACCCGAAACACAACCATTTTAATTAAAAATTAATAAATACCCGAAAAATTTTTGAAACACAACCCCTGGAAAAATTATACTTAAAATAACCATAATGACACCACGGTCACGAAAAATGACATCAAAAACAGCAAAACAAAATCCGAAAATTTTTCGACCGCCAAAATGACCAAAATACCCCCGAAGCCAAAAACACAATATTATACTCAAAACAAACATCTCAACACCCACATTATGAAAATAAGCACCAAACATTATAAAATGCACCCGAATATTTAATTGGAGGTACAATTATCATTTTGCCCCTAATCTCCAATTTCCCCAAAAATCAAGGGTTTTACAATCTAACCCCCTTAAATAAATTTCGTCCTCGAAATTTTATCCAATAACATACTCATCATCAAAACACTTTTATATTTTAAGTTGTACACAAATCCGGATAGCATAGCTCACTTAGCACATGTTGTTATGGGTGATCAGGCCATAACCCCACAATACTAAGCGCTACAGACTGTTCCAGTTTTGCTCCAGGTTATGTTTATTATAAAATCAAACAGAAGCATTTTCTTTTCAATTTCCACTCATCAACAATCATCACAAAAAGCCAAAACTCAAGTGTTCAAGTCAAACCCAAATCAACCAAAACCATTACTAATATAACACTTATCCATATGATACTCATCATTCTACCAACAACCCAGACTTATTCAAGAATGACATCCGATATCAACAAACCAAGATTATTCAAAAATGTCTTCCAATAACTAATTTAATAGCAAACTATCGTAAATAATACCAGACAAAACACATATACATTTATGATGTACAAAAGATATAATGATGTAATAATGATGTAATGATATGTATGCATATGGTGCTATATCAAGACTATTAATAAACTACACTCTAACCCCCCTTAAAATGATTTCGCCCACGAAATCAATAACGCACCTGAAGACTCAAACAAATGAGGGTATTTTGCTAGCATGAGTTCCTCTGCTTCCCAGGTGCATTCCTCAACAGAATGATTACGCCAAAGAACCTTTACTGAAGCCACATCCTTTGAAAGTAATCGCTTGACCTGACGGTCCAAAATAGCTACAGGCTGCTCCTCATAAGTACAATCATCAGTAATCTCAATGGTCTCTGAAGCCAGAACATGATTGGGGTTCGATACATATTTCCTCAACATCGAAACATGAAAAGTCGGATGCACAGCTGCTAACTTGGGTGGCAAATCTAGTCTGTAAGCAACATCACCGACACGTTCTAGGACCTTATAAGGACCGATAAATCTGGGAGCCAATTTTCCTTTCTTACCAAACCGCATAACACCTTTAAAAGGTGATACTTTCAGAAACACCCTATCACCAACTGCAAACTCAAGATGCCTTCACTTAAGATCAGCATAATTCTTCTATCTACTAAAAGCAGTACGGATCCGATCCTGAATTATCGGTACAACTTGGGCATTATACCGCAAAAGATCGGGACCCTCAATACGACGCTCACCGACCTTCTCCCAATACAATGGGGTTATGCACCGTCTACCATACAATGCTTCAAAAGGAGCCATACCAATGCTAGCTTGATAACTATTATTACAGGCAAACTCTACCAACGGAAGATGATCTGCCCAACTTCCCTTAAAATCCAGAACACACAATCGTAGCATATCCTCCAAGGTCTGAATGGTTCTCTCCGACTGTCCATCTGTTTAAGGATGAAAAGCCGTGCTATAATGAAGATCTGTACCTAACCCTTTCTGAAGCTTCTGCCAAAACATGGATGTAAATTGAGCACCTCTATCAGATACAATGGAAACTGGTACCCCATGCAGACTCACAATCCAATTAATATACAACTTTGCATATTGAGACACTGTGTACTTGGTATTAACCGGAAGAAAATGAGCTGACTTGGTCAATCGGTCTACAATCACCCAGATCAAATCATAGCCACCAGGAATTTTTGGCAACCCGACAACAAAATCCATAGTGATTCTCTCCCACTTCCACTCGGGTAGTGGTAACTCTCTTAGTAAACCGGCTGGCTTGTGATGCTCATACTTAACTTGCTAGCAAGGTAAACATTGAGAAACAAACTTCGCAACATCATTCTTCATTCCTTTCCACCAATACAGCTGCTTTAAATCTCGATACATCTTAGTAGAACCAGGATGTATAGTGTACTTGGAAGAGTGAGCTTCTTTCAAAATCTTTTTCTTTAAATCATCCACTGAAGGCACACACAACCTTGAACCGAACCGCAAAACTCCTTTTTCATCAACTGAGAATTCTGAGGATTCACCTGACAAGACTTTCTAGCGGATCGTTGACAACTCCTCATCCGTATTCTGCGCTGAAACTATCTCATCAAGGAAATCAGGTTTGACTGTCATATTAGCCAACAACACACCTCTATCACCTTCAATTTCTTTACCAGACATATGAAAAGTTAAACCATCACCTAGCAGTTGATGTATCTCCCGTATCAACGGTCTTCTGGAAACTGAAATGTGGGACAGACTACCCACAGACTTACGACTTAGAGCATCAGCCACAACATTCGCTTTACCCGGATGATACTGGATGCTATAGTCATAGTCTTAAAGATACTCTACCCACCTTCTCTATCTCAAATTCAAGTCTTTTTGGGAGTATTCATACTTAAGATTCTTATGATCAGTGAAGATCTCACAAGTAACTCCATAAAGATAATGTCTCCAGATCTTGAGTGCAAACACAACTGCAGCCATTTCTAAATCATGTGTAGGATAGTTTACCTCATGCTTCTTCAGCTGTCTAGAGGCATAGGCGACTACTTTACCATGTTGCATCAACACACAACCCAGACCAATGCCTGATGCGTCACAATAAATAGAATACCCCTCAGTGCCTTCTGGCAACACAAGTACTGGTGCAGTAGTTAATCTTTCTTTAAGAGTAGCAAAACTCTCCTCGCAAGCATCATCCCAAATGAACTTAACACCCTTACGAGTGAGTTTTGTTAAAGGTGCGGCTATTCTGGAGAAATCTCTGACAAACCTTCTGTAATATCCTGCTAACCCCAGAAAACTCCGAATCTCGGTAACAGTCTTCGGTCTCTGCCAATCCATCACTCCCTCAATCTTCTGTGAATCAACTTGAATACCCTCTGCGGATATAACATGTCCCAGAAAGACAACCCTATCCAACCAAAACTCACATTTGGAGAACTTAGCGTAAAGCTGATGTTCTCTTAAAGTCTGCAACACCAACTTCAAATGATGCTCATGCTCTTCCTTGGATTTCGAATATATCAGAATGTCATCAATGAATACGACAACAAACCGATCAAGATAAGGACTAAACACCCTGTTCATCATGTCCATAAAAGTAGCAGGAGCATTAGTAAGTCCAAAGGACATCACTAGAAATTCATAATGCCCATACCTCGTGCGAAAAGCAGTCTTAGGTATGTCACTCTTCTTCACCATCAACTGATGATAACCTGACCACAGATTGTTTTATTAGTTTTTGTTATAGATTTGTGTCTTGTTTATTATGATAATTATTATTTTATTTAGGTATTTTGTTAGTTTTTATCGGTTTGTTTTGTGTTTTTATTAATTTTGGTATTTTAGTTTATTTTAGTGTTTATGTTATTTTTGATTTAGTTTTTAGTATGTGTTTGTGTTTTGTTGGTTATTGCTATTTATTTCTTGTTTAAAGTTTGTTTTGAGTTTGGTGTTAGGTTAAAACAGGCAAGGAAACAAATTGAAGGAGAAAGGGGTAGTGGCTGACACAGGCAGAGGACACGGCCAAGTCACTGGCCATGTCCCATACCAAGTTAAAAAGGAAGAGCAAGTCCCAGTACCGTGTCCCTCCAAAGAAGCCCAACACGGCCAAGTGACCTTCACTTGGCCGTGTCTCACTTGGTTCCAAAGGAAAAGAGAAGCAAATCTTCACAGAAGCAGACACAGGCAAGGGACACGGCCAAGTCACTGGCCGTGTCCCTCCAAAATAGCCCAACACGGCCAAGTCAAGCTTCAGCTGGCCGTGTCACTCAACAAAGAAGAAAAGAAGAAAAGGCAAGCAGTAGGTGACACATGCAAGGGACACGGCCAAGTCAGTGGCCGTGTCCCTCCAAAGAGCACTCACACGGCCAAGTCACTTCTGACCTGGCCGTGTCCCTCATGAACCAAACACGCAGCGAATTTTAAAGTGGACGTTTCATATAAAAAGAAAATAAAAGCTAGGGTTTTGGGGACTGTTGACGATTTTGAGAGAGATTTGAGCCGTCCAAGAGTGAAGTTAGGGTTTTAACTTTGATTTCTTTGATTTTGATTATACTTTTGATTACTTTAGCTTATATTAGATTGTTCTAGCCATCGAGACATCCTTCTTGCAAGATTTGATCAAGAGATTCTTCAGAAACTTCAAGGAGTTTGTAACTTGGTTTTGTTCTCAAACTTATTCTCTTTATTTTCATTGAAATTGTATTAACGGATATTATCATGTCTATTTTGATTTCTTTGAACATTAATGAGATGAATATGTTTGATTGCATCATGAACTAATTTGATCTAGTCTAGGGTTTGTATGGATCTGCTATGATTGTATGAATTGGTTATTCTCTTAGCTAATAATTTCTTTAGCCTTGATTGAATGAAATATTTTAATATATAATTGATTGGCCACCAATTATGTGTTTTAGGTATTAGATGATGGATTGAGAGATGAAGTCTAATGCTGGATCAATTCAATTAGGGACTTAGGTGAATTAGAGATATAACCTATTAAAAAGATTGTTTCAATTATAACAAGATTAGTTGTAAGATGTTTGAATGCGAGAGCTTATTTCCTTGACTCAATTAATTAAGTTGTTTGAGATTTAATCTTTGAAATTGAATTAGTTAAGAGAAATAACCATTCATACATACAAGTAGTAGAGAAGTGCAAACCCTAGACCTTTTTATCAAGTTAATCAAAACATCAGTTCTAGTTTACTTTTATTCGTTTTAAACTTTAATCAAACTTCTTCATTATTTAGCAATTTAAATTTCTTTATTACTTTTTATTTATAATTTGATAATCAATTAGCCACTTTAGCTTCCTTGTGAGACGACGTTGGGGCGATCACCTTTGCTACAGCTACCTCGTATACTTGCGAGTGACGCTTTATGGTAGAGTTAATTTGAGCGCAACAAGTTTTTGGCACAACTGCAAGGGGAGGCTAATTGGCGTAATTGTTTATTAAAAAAAATATTTTAGATTATTTCTCACTATTTTCATTTTATTTTATTTTGTCTTTTGCTTTTAATTGTTTCTTTTTCTAGAAAATTTCTGTTTATGCAAGGCAGGAGATCACTCGAAGGAGAGCTACATCCATTCATTCCAGAAATTCAGAGAGTGAAAAGGAGTAGAGAAGAGTTTGAGCTCTACACCGGATTTGATACAGAGGAGGACACTTCTGAATTTGAGTCAGATTCTGCACAATCAGTTAAAATGGCTGAAGAAAGACAAAGAACCATGAGAGATTTTGCTAGCCTATCATTGGGACTTCCACATCTTGTATAAGGTTGACAGATGCAGCAAGGAACTATGAGTTGAAGAACATTCATTATAACATGCTGCCATCATTCTATGGAGTTCCAAATGAAGATCCTTTGAACTTTATTAGGGATTTCTACTCCACCCTCAACACTTTTCCTTTGGGAGGTGTTGCGCTCGAATTAACTCTACCACAAAGCGTCTCTCGCAAGTATACGAGGTAGCTATAGCAAAGGTGATCTCCCCAAGGTCGTCTCTCAAGGAAGCTAAAGTGGGTAATTGATTATCAAATTAAAAGTAACAAGTAATTAAAGAAATTTATAAATTGCTAAATAATGAAGAAAATTGATTAAAGTTTAAAACAATAAAAGTAAATTGAAGCTGATGTTTTGATTCACTTGATTAAAGGGTCTAGGGTTTGCACTTCTCTACTACTGATATGTATGAACGGTTATTCCACTTAACTAATTTAATTTCAAAGATTCATTCTCAAACAACTTAATTAATTGAGTCAAGGAAAAAAGCTCTCGCATTCAAACCTCTTACAACTAATCTTGTTATAATTGAAACAATCTTTTTAATACGTTATATCTCTAATTCACCTAAGTCCTTAATTGAATTGTTCCAGCATTAGACTTCATCTCTCAATCCATCATCTAATACCTAAAACACACAATTGGTGGCCAATCAATTATATGTTAACAATATTTCATTCAATAAAGGTTAAAGAAATCATTAGTTAAGAGAATAACCCATTCATACAATCATAGCAAATCCATACAAACCCTAGACTAGATCGAATTAGTTCATAATGCAATCAAACATATTCATCTCATTAATGTTCAAAGAAATCGAAATAGACATGATAATATCCATTCAATAAAAATAACTGGAAGTTCAATCGGCGAAAGAGATTCGAGGCTTGCTAGGTAGATTACAGTATATCAGTCGATTCATATCACAGTTGGCTGAGACTTGTGGTCCTATCTTTAAGCTACTAAGGAAAGGTGCTTCACAAGAATGGAATGAAGATTGCCAAAAGGCCTTCGACAAGATCAAAGAATACTTGTTAAGCCCGCCAATTCTGCAACCTCCCAGAATGGGAAAGCCTCTGCTCTTGTATTTGTCTGTAACAGATGAAGCCATGGGTGCAATGCTAGCTCAAGAGGCTGGAGGTACAAAGGTGGAAAATGCAATTTACTACCTCAGCAAAAGGATGCTGGACTATGAGTTAAAGTATAACAAGATTGAGAAGTTGTGTTTAGCCTTGCATTGGGCTTGTACGAAGTTACAACACTACTTGTCTTCTTACACTACTTATGTCATTGCAGAACAGAGTCCCTTGAAATTCCTTATGGAGAGGCCTGTTTTGGACAGCAAATTGGCTAAGTGGGTGTCAACATTGGCAGCCTTTGACTTGAAATTTGTTCAAAGGAAAGCTGTGAAAGGTGGCGCAATAGCTGACCAATTAGCAGAATTACCCGTGAATGACGAGATGCGAGAAATGGGTTTCCCTGATGAAGACCTCTTGAACGTGGAAAGCAGTGTTTGGGAGATGTATTTTGATGGGGCATCCAATTATCATGGAAACGGAATTGGGATTGTGTTCAAAACTCCTTGTGGAGAATATATTCCATTCGCAATTAAACTTGACTTTAGCTGCACAAACAACGAAGCAGAATATGAAGCTTGCATTAATGGGCTTGAAGCCGCCCTGAAATTGGGGATTAAGGACCTAAAGGTCTATGGTGATTCTATTTTAATAGTATCACAAGCTTTAAGGAAATGGAAGATAAGAGAAGAGCGTTTGGTTCCTTACCTACAACGCCTTGATCATTTGGCACAACAGTTTAATGATCTATCCTTCGAATATCTCCCAAGAGCAAAGAATCAGTTTGCTGATGCCTTGGCTACTTTAGCTTCCATGATCAATATCAGGGAGGGGAAAGTCATTCGTCCATTGAAAGTTCAGCTTCAAAAGCAACCCGCCCATATAATGCACTTGGCCGATGGTAAACCATGGTTTTGGGATATCAAGACCTATCTCAAGGATGGAAGTTATCCGGAGGGATCATCAAAGGTTGATCAGAGGGCAATAAGGCAGCTTGCCACAGGTTACATTCTTAATGGAGATATCCTCTACAAAAGAAGTTGGAATGGAATGCACCTAAGGTGTGTAAATGAAGCAGAGGCTAAGCAGATAATGGAAATGGTACATGGTGGCGAATCAGGACCACACATGTATGGGATCGCCTTGGCTCGAAAAATTGCCAATCTAGGATATTATTGGTCCACCATGAATGCAGACTGCATGGCATTTGTGCAAGGATGTCATCAATGCCAAATATTTGCTAAGCTACAGAAGCAACCTCCTGTTGCCCTGAATCCAATCACTTCTCCATGGCCCTTCGCTACTTGGGGAATCGATATAATTGGCAAAATACATCCAAAAGCCTCGAATGGACATCAGTTTATCTTGGTAGCGGTGGATTACTTCACAAAGTGGGTTGAAGCAGCTTCTTATACAGAATTGGACGCCAAAAAGGCGGCACAGTTTGTCCGAACCAACATCCTTTGTCGGTACGGAACGCCGTTCGAAATTATCACTGATAATGGAACTCATTTCCACGCAGAATTTGCCAAACTCTTGAAGGATAAGAAAATTCAGCATCATAAGTCCTCTCCTTATAGACCTCAAACAAATGGAGCTGTAGAAGCAGCGAACAAGTCTATAAAAGTGATCATACAGAAAATGATCAAGGAACATAGGCGTTGGCATGAGAAGTTGCCATTGGCCTTGTGGGGATACAGAACATCAGTTAGAACTCCTACTGGGGCAACCCCGTATTCACTGGTATACGGAATGGAAGCAGTACTCCCCATTGAACTGGAAGTTCAATCGGCGAGGATAATTCAAGAAAGTCAGATAAATGAAGCTGAATGGATCAGCAATTATCATCATCAGTTGTTGAGTTTGGATGAAAAAAGACTTCAAGCTCTACATCAGATTCAAGGGTATCAAAGGCGAATGGCCAGTCATTTCAACAAAAAGGTCAAAGATCGAAAGTTGGAAGAAGGTTGTTTGGTTTTGAAGGAGATCAGAACACCTGTTACAGATCCTCGTGGGAAGTTTCGTCCTCATTGGGCGGGACCCTACATTTTGAAGAAAATACTTTCCGGCGGAGCCGTCATCTTGTCTGATTTGGATGGTCTGGAGTTCACAAACCCATGCAATCTGGATCAACTAAAGAAATATTATGCATGATCATGCATTGTAATGAACTACATTAGACCTGATTCTCGCAAACTAATTCGAGATATGTAGGCAGCTCTCCTTGAGCACGGTCTAAATTTTAATAAAAATCATTCATTTTTCTTTTGCCAACATAAAAAAAAACAACAACAACAAAAAAAAATAAAAAAAAAATAAATCCCGCTAAGTCGAAAACCCACAAAGGGCGGCTTAGGCAATAGTGGGACCCGCTAAGTCAAAAACCCGCAAAGGGCGGCTTAGGCAAGAATGGGTAAGAGCTCGCTAAGTTGAAAATCCGAAAGGACGGCTTAGGCAAAAATTAGAGCATATAAATAAAGTAGATAATGCTTGGAAAGCAAATTAAAGGGTCCTTCATTCAAAAAAGAGTCATTCATCCCAAGAAGAGTCATTCATTCCCAAGGGAGTCATTTATTCAAAAAGAGTCATTCCTTTCATAAAGTACCAAAAAACCAACAAAAAAGAGTCAGACTATAAGTCCAAAACGTTAAAAAAAAAAAGTCAACCCTAGAGTCTGCAGAGTCTGTAGCGTCTGCCTTCTCCTCGTTAAGAGGAACCACCTCATTTCCCTCCAGCCCCTGCAGCAATGCAAGCCTCCTTGGCTTTTCAAGTGGCTAAACTTCAGCTATACACCAAGTTCTGTACTCAAGAGTAGTCTGAATAAGGGAAGGCTCTATAAAAGGCCTGATCATCTGATGGTTCCTAACCCAAGTTTGAAGAACAGTTCGAGTAACTCCGGAAATAATTTGGGGGCAACTTCAGAAAAATTCAAGTTCCTTCCCCAGTAGAGTTGGACTTCCTAGAGGATTATTTCTAAGTTCTTTACTAGAAATAATTACTGATGGCTTGAGCTTGAGGCCTTGTAAAGTTGAAAAGCCTCTGAAAAGACCCCACATAGCCAACTTGAACCTCATGCCTTACAAAGGGGGGCATTTGAGTCACATCCAATGATTGAGCAGAATTCCTCAAAAAGAGGACACATCTCGTCCATCCGGGCACCAAACCTGAAGACATGAGCTTGTGGATTCCAAAATCTGATACAAGCGTGCAAGAAATCCCAATCCCCAGCTGCGCCTCTAAGAGTAGCATCAGCTCACAACCCAAGTAGCAACAGCGCACCATCCATATCTTCCCATATTGATCCTTTCAACCTTATGGAGACTCTTGGTCCAGTTGTTCATACAACGTTTAAAAAAAATGCCTTTTTGAAAAAAATAGAAGAGGACATCATGCATACATATGTACTGTTTGTGCTTAACAAAAGTGCAGGTACAGAAAAATCAGAAATGTTGCAAGCGATCCAGAAGTGCCAAAAGGCGTATCTTTTACCCCTCGCTCAAAATTCGCTCTTCAGAAGCCACTGTGCCCCATAAATCATTTTTATGGACCCCAGTGGGGGGCAATTGTGAACACTCAAATTTTGAGGCTCGGAAAGCCGATTTTCTCAGACTACTAAAAACCGGGCCGGACCGGACGTCCCCGGTAAAATTCACCGGAAGTATATCGATATGGTACTTGAAATGTCCGGGACGACGTGAGAATCACGGATATGGTCCCGGAATAATTTTTGGAGGCCTCTAGCTCCCGAAAAATCAATTTGAGCGAAAACCGGCCAAAATCGGCGGCTCAGTCGCCGTGACCGGCGGCCCGGCCGCCGTGACCCAGCGGCTCAGCCGCCAAAGTCAGCGGCTCGGCCGCCGTACAGTCCGATTTTGCCTATAAATAGGCTTCAGATTTTCAGAAAAAGGGGGGACTTTTCCGGGTGGGCCTCATGCTGTCGAATTCTTTTCACGCTTAAAAACGATTAAGAACTTTTATTTGCATAAATCTAACCGTGTGCTACAGGAAACAATCCGTAATCAAGAATCATAATCCCCGGTTCAAGAAAACGAGATCTGGAACTTCGAAGCGGGAAAATCCTAAGCAAGGTAATATTCTAATCCATCATTTGTCAATTTAAGCATATCATAAGCATTCTATCTTCTTCTCAATTTCTTCTCGGTCAAAGACCTAATCCTTTTAGGTCTAAGGCCTAATGGACTAATCAATCAGCCTCTTTGGCACAAAGACTTAAATTACATCTTTTTGGTACAAAGTACCTACATTTCACAATTAAAATCAATCTGTTGGCACGGAGCCTAAATTACACCATTTTGGTACGAAGTACCTAAAATTTCACAATTTAGCACTAAGTGCTGAAATTCACATTTTTGGCATGGAGCCCAACCACACTTGGCCAAAGGCCCAAAATTTGCACTCTTTTGGTACAAAGTACCTAAAATTGGAGAATTTAGCACTAAGTGCTAAATCTCACATCTTTGGCATGAAGCCCGACAACACTTGGCCAAAGGCCTAAATTGCACTCTTTTGGTACAAAGTACCTAAAATTGCACCATTTAGCACTAAGTGTTAAATTTCACAACTCTGGCATGAAGCCCGACTCAATTAAAATCAACCTTTGGCATGGAGCCTAAATTCCACTCTTTTGGTACAAAGTACCTAAATCTCACATCTTTGGCATGAAGCCCGACAATGCACGAAGCATACACACACACATGCATGAAGCATAATTTTCATCGCCTTTAAATAGGCTTTTCCGAACTACATGGGCTTTGATCTCCTATTCAAACGGGAGTATGTAGGCATGTTTGGGATTCACCCCAAATAGCAAGTCCACAAACTACCAACAATCTTTTTCTCTTTAAATTTGTTCCATTTTTGCAAGTTAATCAAAAGCATGACATAGTCCCCGAATCCTCCTTGGGTTCGCAGACTAGAAGCCTTTACATTGGATGTATTATTGGAGTCAAACAAGGGTTTTTTTAGTTTTTCCCTTCGAACAAAATAAACTGAGTGGCGACTCCCGACAACGAGTGAACTTTCGCCCGGATCCTTTTCGGGCGGAAAACCGAGGTTCACACATGCATAGAATCACTTTAGAAGAAGGAGCTAAACCTGTGAGGGAGACTCAAAGGCGCCTTAACCCAAATATGAGTGAAGTGGTTAAGAAGGAAGTGCTCAAATTGCTGGATGAAGGAGTAATTTATCCAATTGCTAATAGTGAGTGGGTGAGCCCAGTACATGTAGTTCCTAAGAAATCTGGAATCACTGTGGTGAAAAATGAGAATAATGAATTGGTTCCTACTAGGACTACTACTGGGTGGAGAATGTGCATCGATTATAGGAAGTTGAACAATGCTACAAAGAAAGATCATTTCCCTCTTCCTTTTATTGATCAGATGTTAGATAAACTTTCTGGGCACTCACATTATTATTTTCTGGATGGCCTTTCAGGTTACTATCAGGTGCCAATAGCTCCAGAGGATCAGTCCAAGACAACCTTTACTTGTCCTTTTGGGACTTATGCATTTCGACGTATGCCCTTTGGCTTGTGCAATGCACCTGCAACTTTTCAGAGATGCATGATGTCTGTCTTCTCAGATATGATAGATGATTTTATTGAGGTATTTATGGATGACTTTTCTATTTTTTGGTAATTCTTTTGATAATTGCCTCAATAAACTTGTTCGTGTGCTTGAGAGATGCATTGAATGTAACCTTACTTTAAGTTGGTAAAAGAGTCATTTTATGGTTACCCAGGGCATTGTTTTAGGTCATGTGGTGTCAAGTAAAGGGATTGAGGTGGATAAGGCTAAAGTTGAATTGATTGCTAAATTACCCCCACCTACCTCTGTTAAGGGAATAAGAAGTTTCCTAGGGCATGCAGGATTTTACAGGAGGTTTATTAAGGATTTTTCCAAAATAAGCCAACCATTGTGCCATTTGTTGGGGAAAGATGTTCCATTTGAATTTACAGCACAATGCATGCAAGCTTTTAATTCCCTTAAAGAAAAGTTGACTAGTGCACCAGTGATTGTAGCTCCTATTTGGACTTTACCTTTTGAAATCATGTGTGATGCTTCTAATCATGCAGTAGGAGCTGTTCTTGGGCAAAGGGTTGATAAATACTTGAGAGTAATATATAATGCCAGTTTGACCCTGAATAGTGCACAAATGAACTACACCACAACTGAAAAGGAAATGTTAGCTGTTGTTTTTGCTTTAGACAAATTTAGAGCATATTTAATTGGGTAAAAAATTATTGTGCATTCTGACCATGCAGCTCTAAAATATCTTTTAACAAAACAACATGCTAAATCGCGCTTAATTAGATGGGTGTTGTTATTACAAGAATTTGATTTCCAAATCAAGCATACTAAGGGTAGTGAGAATGTTGTTGCTGATCATTTATCCAGATTAACCTACTTTAGTGAAAATCTTGCATCTGATAGCATTCATAAAAATTTAGAAGCATTTCCTGATGAGCAGCTTTTTGTGGTATTTGATGCACCTTGGTTTGCATATATTGCTAACTATCTTGCCTGTGGTATATTGCGTACTAACATGTCATTTCAGGAAAAGAAAAGGTTTTTACACTTGAGTAAGTTTTATTTTTGGGATGAACCTTATCTATTCCGGATCTGCAAAGATGAGATACTTCGCAGGTGTGTATCTGAGGAAGAACAACTGAGTGTTCTTCAATTTTGTCATGACCTTCACTGTGGGGGTCATTTTGGAGGAAGAAAGACTGCAGAAAAGGTGCTACAAAGTGGTTTTTACTGGCCTACTTTATTTAAAGATGCTCAAGAGTATTGTAAGCACTGTGATCGTTGCCAAAGAGTAGGTAACATTGGGAGGAGGAATGAAATGCCCCTTCAATCATATATTGTGGTTAAACTGTTTGATGTGTGGGGAATAGACTTCATGGGTCCTTTCCCCAAGTCTTTTGGATATGAGTATATTTTAGTTGCTGTTGATTATGTTTCCAAATGGGTGGAGGCAATCCCCACCCGTACTAATGATGCTAATGTAGTTGTTAAATTTGTGAAGGAAAATATTCTTAGCAGATTTGGTACGCCAAGGGTGATAGTCAGTGATGGGGGGAGCCATTTTTGCAACATGCTTTTTGAGAAATTAATGCACAAATCTAGTGTTAAGCACAAAGTGGCAACCCCATATCATCCACAGACTTCTGGACAAGTGGAAACATCCAACAAGCAGATTAAGGGAATTTTGGAGAAAACAGTCAACACATCAAGGAAGGATTGGGCAAACAGATTGCATGATGCACTATGGGCTTATCGGACTGCTTTCAAGACTCCTCTTGGTATGAGTCCCTACCGATTGGTTTTTGGAAAAGCTTGTCACTTGCCAGTGGAGTTGGAGCACAGAGTGTATTGGGCAATCAAGACTCTGAATTTTGACTTGGACAAAGCGAAGAGTGAATGATTTCTACAAATTTTAGAGTTAGATGAGCTGAGAAATGAGGCCTATGAGAGCTCGAGAATTTACAAGGATCGCACTAAAGCACTTCATGACAGAATTATAGTGCGAAAGACATTGAGTCCAGGTATGAAGGTTTTACTTTTTAACTCACGACTCCATCTTTTTCCAGGTAAACTCAAGTCTCGATGGAGTGGTCCTTTCGAGATAACTCAGGTGTATCCTTCTGGTGCCATTGAATTACTTAACTCTCGAACAAATGAGACTTTTAAAGTGAATGGACAGAGAGTTAAGCCATACAATGAAGGATTTCAGGAAGTGAGGGTCATTGACAGCACTTTGATTCATGATCCCTAGGCCTTGCATGATGTCCAACTATATGACATTAAAGAAGCGCCAAATGGGAGGCAACCCATCGGTTTGCATTTATTTTCTATAGTTGTAATTTTAAATTTGGCAAGTTTTGATTTTAATGTTTAGTCTAAATAAATGGAATTGGTGCTTTGATCGGTTTTTCTTTATTTTGTGTTTCAGGGTGTTTGAAGAAGAAGGTTTGCAAAATCTTTAAGAATTGAATAAAAAAAAAAGAGTTAACAGTTAATAAAAGGCAGTAGGTGACACGGCCAAAGGACTTGGCCGTGTCCCTTGGCCGTGTCACACACTGGACATGGTCACGCTTCATCAAATTTCTTTCGTTTTTGCAAATTTTTATACAGAAGAGGACACACCCATGGGACACGGCCAAGTCACTGGCCGTGTCCCTCTAAGAGCATTAGACACGGCCGTGTCATCTTGACTTGGCCGTGTCTCTTCACTTTCACACACCAGACACGGCCAAGTCCACCCCAACACGGCCGTGTCCCTCATTTTTACACTTTTAAAAACCCGATTTTGCCCAGTTTCTTTTCATTAGATCCCTAATTTCCTGTTCTTCGTCTCTCTCGCTCTCTCGCTCTCTGTATCGCAAAATTCATAGCTTGTGATTCAAAACTCCAAATCTTCCTTTAAACATCGAATTTCTTTACCAAAACTAGAGATAATCACTTAAAACTTCTTCTTTGCTCATATAATTTTGATTTAATCAAGTTTTGGGTTTGAATTTTCAAATTTCTAAGGATGTCGAGAACTAAGACTGTTTCACACCGCAAGACGAAGAGGCCTACAACCGAAGGAGCTTCTTCCTCTTCATCATCTTTATCTTCGAAGAGAGCAAGTCTTTTGGCTCGGGGTTTTTTCCCGACAAGGTATGTTAACGATGAATCTCTTGATGCCTTGCAAATTAGGACTAATTTTGATCGATATGTGCAATTTCTTGGATGGGAAACTCTAGTCACCTTGAGACCTTTGCAGTTTGAGGAACTTACTTTAGAATTTTTGACATCTCTCAAGGTTGAAAGAAATGATAAGAAAATCTGCACTAGACTGATGTTTAAATTGCTGGGTAAATCTTATGTGCTTAATATTGACCAGTTAAATGATATATATGGTTTTCATCAGCATGGGGAAAGGTCGGTACCCAAAGAATTTAAACAACAATTTGCTTGGGGAGCTTTAGGCTCAGGTGCTTATGTGGCCAAATCGGCCAAAGCATCTAAATTAAGAAATTTCGCTTTGAGGTATTTGCATAGGTTTATGGCTTGCGGATTCTTTGCTCGGAAGGAGAGCCCGGGTGTGGTTGAAGTGAGTGAATTATTTTTCCTGGATTGTGCTTTTAATGTAATGCATGTTAGTGCCGGCTATTGGTTAGCCGATATTTTTTATTCTGTGGCTAACAAAAGAAAAGGGGCAATTTGTGTTGGGGGGTTGGTTACCACATTAGTAGTAGCCCTTATTGAGGATTTTGACTCGAGTACTAGTCGCATGACTAGAATTTCGGGTAATGACTCTTTGGATTTAGCTACTCTTGAGAAGATGCGCATGGTGGTGCATAGGAGAGGGACTTATGTGATGCCTTCAGCTGAGCCTGCAGCACCGGGGGACAGGCAGAAGAGAGCACGGGTCCAAGAGGAGTCC
Source organism: Garcia nutans (assembly GCA_947685225.1). NCBI lineage: Eukaryota > Viridiplantae > Streptophyta > Magnoliopsida > Malpighiales > Euphorbiaceae > Garcia > Garcia nutans. The sequence goes on from CANTUV010000035.1 coordinate 14,488,818, forward strand.
GACTCGGATTCTCTTGACCTAGATGAGGATGCTCCAATTTCGAAAAGTCAAGAGGTACTTCTTAGGATTGAGGCCCTGGATGGCAAAGTGGATCGACTGGATGGCAAGGTGGACCGTAACCATGCTGAGGTTTTACAGCAGTTAGAACAGATTAATAGCAACCTTGCGAAGATCTTGAGTCTCCATCCCTCAGCTGCATCATCTTCACGCCAGCCTTTTCCATAGATTTTGAGTTCCTTGTTTTATTTTGTCTAGTATATTTTTGTTTTTATTTTTCATTTTTGTTTTCATGATAACGTTTTTATATTTGGATATTTTATTTTATATATATTGTACTTTTGTTTTTGAACTTTTGTGTTTGTGATGGAAAGCTAGGGTTTTGCCTCACCAGGTACGATGGAAGACAGGTTGTCCTTTAACTCTTTTTATTTATTATTCTTGTTTCACATTGAGGACAATGTAAATTTTAAGTGTGGGGTACTCTTTAAGCTTTCCTTTAATTTTTGTTTTGTTTTGCTTATTGTGTCTGTTGTGCATGGCATAATTGTTGAAATCTTATTGATCTTTTCTTTGATTCTAGCATTATAGTTGAGACTTTAGTTTCGGCATAGAAATGAGCATTTGAATCCATTCAGGATCAATTTTCACATTCTGCAATTCATGACATATAAATCTTTGTGAACCCACCTGTGTGAGTTTTGAGCCTCATAAATTTGATATTATTGTCAATTGATTTTCTTTTCTTAAGTGTGCACCTTCATGATTTGGCATCTCTAGAGTTTGCTTTTGCATACTAATTGAACTCACATTATGATTTAATCTCAAGTTTTAAAATGATGAAGGCAAATTAGGTTAGCCCCTTTAGCTTAAAAAGACTTCCCTTAATATTGATTTCCTTAGTGAGCCAAGTTGAGCCATTGACCGTTTCTTGTTTGATCAATACAATTCTCAACTTAACATGTTCTTATTATCATCATACCTATGCATTAAGGAATGGAGTTTTATGATTTAACAATAGGGTAGTTTATTTCAAAGTGTGGGGTAAGTAAAAAAAAATGGTATTGCTATTTAGGGTTGAAATGCATACTTTGCACATTGTATTTGATTAAGAGTCATTATTCTTTTCCTCTACATTTTAAGCTAGATGTTCCATGCAATTCTTAATTTTGTATATATATATATATATTAAAAAAAAGTGAAAGAAAATAAAATAAAAGTTATATATATATATATGCAAAATTCATATATGTTCTAGCATTGGTTATCAAAAGAGGAATGTTGACTCATGTATTTATGCAAGTATGTGAAGTATTAATGGATTGGTGAGTATGCCATTTGAGGGAGTTGTGAGTTTTTTTTTAAGCAAGAGTAGTGTCTAATTTAGATACTCCATTTCTTGATGCTCCAACCTAAATGTCTTTTCTCACACCTTTACCTTAGCCCCATTACATCCAAATGAATGACCTTCGGATTATTTCTTGAGAAAATCAGTGAGGGAGATTGGATAATTAAGCAAGTTTATGGTAGTATGCAATCATGAGAGGTTTGAGTGATTAACTTTTGAAATCGAGTGAAACACTTAGATGAGAGATAAGATTTGTATGTCTGGATTAATGAATGAGTTAAGAAAATCTTGATTGAAGGAAATTGCAATTATTTATGTCTGATGTCTTAAAGTATTTCATCTATATGCTGGAATTATAGTTAAGGTTGTTTGAGTTTTTAATTTATGCCATGTGAATTTGCTTGAGGACAAGCAAAGTTTTAAGTGTGGGTAGTTGTTTTATTAGTTTTTGTTATAGATTTGTGTCTTGCTTATTATGATAATTATTGTTTTATTTAGGTATTTTGTTAGTTTTTATCGGTTTGTTTTGTGTTTTTATTAATTTTGGTATTTTAGTTTATTTCAGTGTTTATGTTATTTTTGATTTAGTTTTTAGTATGTGTTTGTGTTTTGTTGGTTATTGTCTATTTATTTCTTGTTTAAAGTTTGTTTTGAGTTTGGTGTTAGGTTAAAACAGGCAAGGAAACAAATTGAAGGAGAAAGGGGCAGTGGCCGACACAGGCAGAGGACACAGCCAAGTCACTAGCCGTGTCCCATACCAAGTTAAAAAGGAAGAGCAAGTCCCAGTAGCAGACACATGCAAGGGACACGGCCAAGTCAGTGGCCGTGTCCCTCCAAAGAAGCCCAACACGGCCAAGTCACCTTCACTTGGCCGTGTCTCACTTGGTTCCAAAGGAAAAGAGAAGCAAATCTTCACAGAAGTAGACACAGGCAAGGGACATGGCCAAGTCACTGGCCGTGTCCCTCCAAAATAGCCCAACACGGCCAAGTCAAGCTTTAGCTGGCCGTGTCACTCAACAAAGAAGAAAAGAAGAAAAGGCAAGCAGTAGGTGACATATGCAAGGGACACGGCCAAGTCAGTGGCCGTGTCCCTCCAAAGAGCACTCACACGGCCAAGTCACTTCTGACCTGGCCGTGTCCCTCATGAACCAAACACGCAGCGAATTTTAAAGCGGACGTTTCATATAAAAAGAAAAGAAAAGCTAGGGTTTTGGGGACTGTTGACGATTTTGAGAGAGATTTGAGCCGTCCAAGAGTGAAGTTAGGGTTTTAACTTTGATTTCTTTGATTTTGATTATACTTTTGATTAATTTAGCTTAGATTAGATTGTTCTAGCCATCGAGACATCCTTCTTGCAAGATTTGATCAAGAGATTCTTCAGAAACTTCAAGGAGTTTGTAACTTGGTTTTGTTCTCGAACTTATTCTCTTTATTTTCTTTGAAATTGTATTAACGGATATTATCATGTCTATTTTGATTTCTTTGAACATTAATGAGATGAATATGTTTGATTTCATCATGAACTAATTTGATCTAGTCTAGGGTTTGTATGGATCTGCTATGATTGTATGAATTGGTTATTCTCTTAGCTAATAATTTCTTTAGCCTTGATTGAATGAAATATTTTAATATATAATTGATTGGCCACCAATTATGTGTTTTAGGTATTAGATGATGGATTGAGAGATGAAGTCTAATGCTGGATCAATTCAATTAGGGACTTAGGTGAATTAGAGATATAACCTATTAAAAAGATTGTTTTAATTATAACAAGATTAGTTGTAAGAGGTTTGAATGCGAGAGCTTATTTCCTTGACTCAATTAATTAAGTTGTTTGAGATTTAATCTTTGAAATTGAGTTAGTTAAGAGAAATAACCATTCATACATACAAGTAGTAGAGAAGTGCAAACCCTAGACCTTTTTATCAAGTGAATCAAAACATCAGTTCTAGTTTACTTTTATTCGTTTTAAACTTTAATCAAACTTCTTCATTATTTAGCAATTTAAATTTCTTTATTACTTTTTATTTATAATCTGATAATCAATTAGCCACTTTAGCTTCCTTGTGAGACGACGTTGGGGCGATCACCTTTGCTACAGCTACCTCGTATACTTGCGAGAGACGCTTTGTGGTAGAGTTAATTTGAGCGCAACACAGATCAATCTTGGAGAAAAACTTTGCTCCTTGCAACTGATCAAACAAATCGTTAATCCTGGGCAATGGATATCTGTTCTTCACAGTCACCTTATTCAGCTGTCGATAATCGATACATAGCTCATTGATCCATCTTTCTTTTTCACAAAAAGCATTGGAGCACCCCATGGTGAAGTACTCGGTTTGATATATCCCTTTTGCAACAATTCATTCAATTTCTCTCTCAACTCCTTAAGCTCTGCTGGAGCCATCCTATATGGAGGCATAGAAATAGGATTGGTTCCAGGTACAAGATCAATGGAGAATTCAATCTCTCGTTCTGGTGGTAACCCCGATAAATCGTTTGGAAACACATCCATGTAATCTCGTACTGTCAGGATATCTTCAAGTTTCGTTTCTTCCTTGTTCACATCTCGAATAGAAATAAGGTAGGCATTATAACCCTTTCACAACAATCTTCTAGCTCTCATAGCTGAAATTAGCTGACTGGTCCCATTGATTTTAGAACCATAAAATGTCACAGTCTTGCTGGCCTCATATGCAAACACCACTACCTTATCCTTACAGTTCAAATTAGCTCCATGCCGAGCTAACCAATCCATACCCAAGATGACATCAAATTCCATCACATCTAACTCCACTAGATCCAATAGAAATTCAACATTTTCAACTTTAACAATGCAATCCTTGTATACCTTTAAAGATTCTACCTCCTCTCCTAAAGGTGTATGAATAACTAATGGCATTTCTATAGGTTCAGATGTAATACTCAGCCTAGATGCAAAACTAGGTGATATGAATGAATGAGTAGCTCCAGGATCTATCAATATGTGTGCATCTAGAGAACAAATAGAAAGAGTACCTTGCACCACATTGTTGTTAACTTGAGCCTGCTGATGATATAGGTTGAACACCCGATCATAATTCTGGTTTTGGCCCTGATTCCGATTCTGATTTTGGTTCTTACCATTACCTTGTCCCACTGGTTGAACTGCTCTACCATTCTGTTGGTTTCCATTATTTGCAACACCCTGGTATCCACGACCCTGCTGATACTGCTGACCCTGATAGCCCTGATAACCGCGACCCTGCTGGCCCTGATATCCTCAGCCCTGCTGGCCCTGATAACCTCTGCCTCCATTGTAACCTCGACCACCCTGATAAAAAAAACCTCGACCTCCCTGATATCCGTTACCGTTAAACTGTCCACGGCCACCATTATCTCTACCATAACCATTTCCATTCTGATAGTTACCCCTATATGCTTGATTGCCAACTGGTCTGAACTGAGTATGCTGACCTGCCTGAGTTTGATTGCGCCTAGGAATTGGACAATCCTTGACTTGGTGATCCATCTGTCCACAGTTAAAACAAGCTCCAGTCTTCCTTCTGCACTCTCCCGTATAATGTAAGCCACAAAATTCACAAGTAGGGGCTCTAGGACCCTGTTGCTGGTAGCGCCCACCATTATCATTGCCTCTCTGACCACTATACTGCCCCTGATAACCTAGCTGATTCCCTGGCTTGTTCTTCTTTCTGCTTGATTCTCCAGCATCATCCTTCCTTTTTCTGTTTTCTAACCCCAAAGCAGCATTAATAGCCAAATGTAATTCATTGTAATTGTGACTGGCTATCAACTCGTAGTATTTATCATTCAAGCCATCCACAAATCTATCAGTCATAGATTCTTCATCCTGAGACATACATGTAGCATACTTCCTTAGCTCTTGAAACTGCTCCCAGTACTCAGCTCTAGATTTGTTGCCCTGAGTCAACATTTCAAACTCCCTTGCTTTCGTTTTCATCACATTCCGAGGCATAAAGTTTTGCATAAACATTCTTCTGAAGTCTTACCATACCTCAACCGGGCCTTGGATAGAGATCTTATACCATTCTTCAGCTGATTTTTGCATTTGATGCCCAGTTAACTCTATGGCTCTCTTCTCAGTACATTTCAAAGCATCACAGATCTTCTTAACTTTATTAAGAAATGCTAGAGGGTCTTCTGTAGCAAGATTAGAGAATGTAGGTGGATCAACTCTAATAATTTTGTGCAAATCCAGGTCGTCAGTTAATCCATTTCCTCTAGCTGTAGCGTGAGCATTAGTATTCATATTGTTACCCATGCCTTGTACAACCCGAACTACTCCCTCAACGAGAGCTTCCATAGATCTATTTAATGTCTGCAAAGTAGCCAAATATGCATCCAGGTTTCCTCGAACTGGTACTTGACCTGGCACATTCATATTACCAGCACCTGGACCTGCGCTATAATTTGGAAAATTTTGGTTTAATCCCTGATCTTGTCCAGCATTCTGTTCTAACCCCTGATCTTGTTCAGTAGCAACTCTACGTGGTCTACCACGTCTGCGTGGCTGAGGTGGCTCCTCAACATGAGTGGCTGGCTGATGTTCAACTTCCTCAGCTATTCCAGCACCACTAGACCCACCAACCAAAAGGAAACGAGGGTTTTCTTGAGACATTGCACCTGCTAGCGGAGGAAAAGATTGATTAACGCAGAAAGGAAGCAAGACTTTTTAGAAAAACAATCCTAATGATTTCTCGATAGTATTAAACTAAGTAAAACCTATGGCTCTGATAGCACTTTTGTCACGACCCAAACTGGGGAGCCGGGACCGGCGTAAGGCTATACCTAAGTACAACCTTACAAGACTAATTCAAATTTATTATTATAGTGCAAAATTACTAAGTTCAATAAATTTATTCCATAATCAAGTCATCAATAGAAATGATACTATCCACAATCAAGTTCAATAACTAAAACTCAAACTAGATGCAAAGAAACAGTCTACTCCTTATTACAAGAAAAAGAGTTCGAACACGGTCCATCCAAAAATATCTAGAAATCTCTATGGAGTAAGTAAAATATGCAAACGTACCAAAATCCACAACCAACTAGAAGAACCACAAGGAGAACGACCGAGCTCACTAAGGAATATAACTTTAACCTGCAAGTCAATCTATAAGGGTGTGAGCGTTATATATAGACGCTCAGTAAGTTCATGAGAGGCAGAGAAACACTAATACAATTCAACAAAGTAATATATATCAAGTAAACATCCACAATAATCTCATACATGATGGTGTATCGGGGTCTACAAAATATAACATCCTCCTCCTTCAACCATATCCAAGAACAAGTAGGCACGTGGCCCCAAGAGTAAGCAGGCATAAGCCCCAAGAACAAGATCGATATCAATATACAAAATAATCTCCATAATCACAATCCATATCCTCCGTCCCCATTAGACACACCATTGCACATCACAAGAATATTCAATATCATATCAAGGCATTTAGTAAATAGCATACAAGTTTCTCTGTCTCCTATTCACATGCGAGGCTAGGGCAAGAAAGGATAATATATCGAAATTAGAAAGAATAATATATACGAAGGGCTTATATATATAATAGCTTAGTTAGCAAATAGCACATCACAAATAATACACATACACCCATGAACTTACCTGGTATCCAAAGAAAGCTTAGCCAGATCCTTACAACCTACTGACCTTGAGCTTCAGATGGATTATTGCCTAAGGAAAGATAATTACATAGTCCAACAATCAATCCCACTATCTCATCTATCATGAGGGATGCAATGCATGCTATGAATGCAAAAAGACCAATACTTAACAAACAATTAACCAAGGTAATCCAAAATTAAAACTAACCCGACTCAACTCAAAATTATGGTTCAACCCAATGGTTAAACCGATCGCACCTCAAAAATACAAAATCAATCAATTAATTAAAATTTATTAGAACCAAAACCTCAACTCTATTTTTATAACTCATTTATCAAATAATATCACATCAGTCCCTATGCAAAAATCATAATTCATACCAACACCCAAAACCGATAAAAATTCTTAAGTAGTCCCTATAATTCAAAAATTTCCAGAAAATAATTCCGTCGTTCAAAAATTTTGGAAAAATTCCAGTAGCTTATCCAACATCTAAATAACGTGTGTTCAAAATTTTAGATTTAATCCAAATTTATTTGATAACCCAAAAATATTTTACAACATTCTGGTTCTGTTTGAACCACTAAAAATCAGTACGGCAAAAATCATCATAAATCCTTCACATTTCGTTACCAAAAAATTATCCAAATAATTTCTCATATTATAAACATCATGATGGACAACATATAAAAATTTCATAATTTTTCAAGACATCCAAGACCTTCAAAAGAATTTTCAAAACAGACATCATCAGAAAACCCTTAACCAACAGCAGTGTCAATTTTTAATTTATTTCGGAACCTAAACATTAGCACCAGACTCCAAATTATTTTTCACAGATTCACAACATCTTAATAAACAACATATCAAAAAATCAGATTAATATCGAACACCAATTATTTTTAAAAATTCGACAAAGGTACTGGATTTACAGTGACTATGCACAGACAGCATTTTCAAATTTATAATTCAATTAAAAATATAAATCTTAACCTAAAATTTTCAAATAAAATCCTACAGCTAACATAACATTATATCATAAAACATATCAAAAATTCAGACCTAGATAATTTACCAATAATTTTTAACAATTCGACAAAGTTACTTGAATATCAGCAATCACAGGCAGTAATAAATTTTCACTTTATTAATGAATTAAAAATATAAATCAAATATGAAAATTCCAAAATAAATTTCTACATCAAGTTTAACATCCCTAGAACAGATCCAAATCAAATTTGGTTACAAATCATAAGCCTATTTTCATAAATCTTAAATCCAAACTCAATAACACCCTTAAACAATTTAATCTATTTAAATTCATTAAAAATCAAAATTAACCTTAAAATTTTATTTTTAAACATCTTATATGTTATACTAACAATAAATAACAAAAATCATGCCATGAGTTTGGAAGAAATTGAAAAAAAAAATGAATAAAACCTCAAAATCTCGAAACTGCCAGAAATTAGAAGCCAAAACGACAGGCCGCGAATCCACGCTGCCACGCTGAATGACACGCGTGGCTCGCCGAACGACAATGCCTCCAGCCCGCAGCTCCGCGCCGAATGACACGCCCGCACGCCGAACGACACCAGCACTACCGCGCACGCACTGACGAAACGACAAGACTCTGTTTTGGCCCAAAATTTTAATTTCCTTCCTCTTTTCTCTCTCCGACGGCACAAACAATTAGACACTTAATTGGATGCCCTAACACCCCTATTTATACAAATTTTAAGTGGTAAATTACTAATATACTCCTAAATTAATTTATTTAATTTAAAAATACCCTAAAACTCTTTAAAAATTCAAAAAAAAACTCAACTAACTTATAAAAATTCACAACTAACCCCAAATTCAATTATTTTCAGAATTATTTTAATTAATTAATTATTTATTTAATTTATTTATTTATTTTAATTAAAATTAATAAATACCTGAAAAATTCCCGAAACACAACCATTTTAATTAAAAATTAATAAATACCCAAAAAATTTTCGAAACACAACCCCTGGCAAAATTATACTTAAAATAACAGTAATGACACCACGGTCACCAAAATGACATCAAAAACAGCAAAACAAAACCCAAAAATTTTTCGATCGCCAAAATGATCAAAATACCCTCGAAGCCAAAAACACAATATTATACTCAAAACAAACATCTCAACACCCACATTATGAAAATAAGCACCAAACATTATAAAATGCACCCGAATATGAATTGGATGTACAATTACCATTTTGCCCCTAAACTCCAATTTTCCCAAAAATCAAGGGTTTTACATATTTTTAAACTTGTTTAATGCTTGGCTATTGAGATTAAAATACCTTCATTGCTACTGGATGAAAATAATATAGCTACTGGGAATTTTAAACAAATTAAGTTTAGAAAGTTAAACCTGCGTAGTAGGCTCCACCAATATTGATATGTTGAGTCAAGCTTTATTTGTGCTACTGCCTGATCAAACCTTAATTTTGGTTGAGCAAAGCAATTCTGGAGATAGTGGTCACTGCCTCCTTTTGGTTGTTGTGTGTTTGATTACTTTTCTTTTTTGTAATTCATGTTGTTGGTTGCTTGCTATTCGTTGTTGCCTGCCAGCTTTTTTTTTTTTTTTGTTAATTGCTTTTTTTAGGCAATATTAGGGCATCACAATAATCCATCTTGACTTCAGAAAGGCCGAACAATGTTTTAGTTTAAGTAAAACTAAAACTAAGGACTGCCAAGCCGTGCAAGCTCATGTTGAGTTGGCTCATGCCAATTTGGCATGAGCAACATGGCCAATTCAAAATGAGCATGAATTGGCTCATGCCAATTTGATATGAGCTTGCTCATGTCAAATTGGCATGGGCCAATTCGACATGAGTAAATATTGCTCAGTCAAATGGTCGATTACTTATTCCAAAACCAAACCAGCTAGATTTGACTTGGACCAGACTAATTGGACCGAATCATATTTTAACCTCTTGACCTTATTTAAACTGAATCGACCCAATCCAAATATTAAATAATTAGACTTGATTTAGTTTGGCTTTGTTATTGGGCTCAAACTTGATTCAGCCTTCAAATGAAAATCATATTTGGACCAGTACCAAAATTAAGGGTCTACAAATATGCTACATAAGCTAATTGGGCTAAATTGAGAGATTAATTCTGGAGCTTCTATTTTTTGGATCAACACAAGAAGAGTTTTATTTATTCCTAGAGGGATGGAGCCATTTTAAAAGGTCTCCTTAATGAAATGACAACCAAGGTCAACAACAATCTCCCATTACGACTAGTAGAAACAAGCTGGAAGTCCATCTAGACTAAGAGACTTCAAAGGCTTCATCTAAAACATACACTTTCATAATATCCTCATTTGTAATTTCCCCACTCAATTCTTATAGCTGCTCATCCTTAATTCTTGGAAAATACTTTTTAATACCATATGGTTCAGGCTGACTATTATCTATTGTATATAATTTGCTAAAAGTCTACAACAATCTCATGTGGTTTCTCTTTATTAGTACACTAGTTTCCCTTATGATCTCGTATGATAACAATTTTACTCCTTTTGTGCTTATGAAATATCTTTTTATGGAAATAAGATGTATTTTTATCCCCAAATTTGAGCCAATCAAGTCTGAAATTTTGAAGCCACAATAGCTTTTCCTAAAGAGAAATATTTTCAAGTTCCTTCTTAAGGTTGGTCTCAAGTTTTCTAAGCTTAAATGACTCATAAATCTTAAGAGCTTTCTGTATCCCATCAATTCTCCTTAGCAACTATTTCTTCTTATACAAAAATTTGCCAAACTCTTTATGACTCCATCTCGTTGTTTCCATAGAGAAGTTGTCAATTGTTTGTAGAATATTATGTTGTCTCCTCCACACATCTGAGACCTTAGCAATAAAATTCTCATGAAGAACCGAAGGAGCTTAGAAGTGGAAGGACTTGACAGTACTCCTTTGGTGTGGAATTAAAGAATTGATAAGGAGAGGGCAAGCAAATGAATGACGGAGGAATCCTGAAATAAGTTTGCCCATTGTGTATTGGCTAAAGCATGATCCAGTCTTTCTCTTAATCCTCCATGAGACCAAGTGAATTTTTTACCTAGGAAGCCCATGTCTATTATATTATGACTACTAAACTAGTCTTAAAAAAATTTGCAGGTACCATTTTATTTAAGAGATCCCCCTTTTTTGGAATTAAAAAGTAAAGCATTGAAATCTCCCCCCAATAGCCAAGGACCAAAACACTTCGATGCCAGGCGATCCAATTCTACCCAAATCAATCTTCTACACTTGAGGCTTGGACTACTATAGATTGTTGTAAAAAAAAAAACTCGAGCATAAACTCAGGTAAATAGTAGTATGGATATATTGAGCATGAACCTCTAAAATCTCTACTTTGATATCCTTATCCCAAAGAATCCATAGACCACCAGAAAAACTAGTCGGCTCCAATATGAAGGAATTATCATAACCTTATTTTCTGGATGAAAATGTTGGCTTTGGAGCCATTGACCCTAGGTTCCAGAAGAGCCATAACACTAGGTTCATAAACTTGCTTTAAATTTCTAAAAGAACAAAGAAATTACTTAGAGGCCACCGCTTGATAATTTCAAATAAAGATAGCTAAATCCATAAATAGAAATATAAAAATATAGGTTTAAAAATTATTAAACACTCAGTTATCAACAGTCTAGTGTAAATTCAACCACTTCTATCTCAACCAATGTCATAACATCTTTCTCAATGAAAATACATTCTTTGTTTATAGTTACATACTCTATCTGGTCCTTGGCTGAGTTAAAGACCACTACAAGAAAAATATAAATTGGTGATGGATAAAAATTCATTACTAAATAGTGACAAAAATTTATTAGCAACAGATTTAGCAATATAAAAAATCCGTAGCTAAATCCGACACCAATAATTGGTGCATTGCATTTAGCAAAATAATCCATCGCTAATTCCATAATTAATCATGCGCCAAATATTGCACCAAAAATTTAGCGACGATATTACACATTCATCGCTAAAAATAAGCGATAATTATTAATCTTATTTGTCGCTAATTAGCTATAGAATTTATTTTCACCGCTAATTAGCGACGAAACTTATATCTATTATTAATTTTATCGTTAATTAGCGATGAAACTAATTTTGTCGCTAATTTTAAATGTTTAAAAATACGGGCATAATTTTTATGTAGGCTAATTAGTGACGAAATTTATTTTTGACGTTAATTTTGTTGGTAATTAGCGAAGAAACTTAGCTCCGTCGCTAATTTTAAATATTTTAAAATAGGTGTGAAATTTTTGTGCATGCTATGTTTCGTCGCTAATAATAAAATTTTAAAAATAAGTCTGTCTTTTTAGCGATAAAACTTGATTTCGTCGCTAAAACCGTAATATTTATTCTTCCCAACTTTTTTTCCTTCTTTTCTTCATTCTTCCTTCTTTTCTTTCTTTTTTTCTTTTTTACTCTTTCTTTTTTTCTTTCTTTCTTCTTCTTTTTTCTTTCTTTCTTTCTTTCTCCTCTCTCTCTTCTTTTTTTTTCTTCTTCCTCTTTCTCCTTTCTTCTTTTGCATTTAGATTGAAGGTATACATTTTTTAGCTTATTTATTTATTTATAGTTTTGTAATTAGTAATAATTTTTAGAATAAATATTATATTTTTTAAATAAATAATATTTAGAAAAAGAATTTTTAATCATTATTTGATAGAATAATTTTTTTTGAAATTATTTGATAGATTGATTTATGTTTTAGAGAAATATTAGAATAAATATTTTTTAGAAATTATTTAGTGGAATAATTTATTTTTAGATTGAATAAATTTTTTTTAGAATAATAATTTTTAAAATAAATTAATTATTTTATTGAATAATTATTTTATTAATTAAATAATTTTTAGAATAAATTATTTTTTAGAGAAATTAGTTTAAAAATTATTTTTTAGAAATAATTTGATAAATAATTTAATTTTTATGTAAATAAATTATTTATTAGAATAAATTATTTAATAGGATAAATAATTTTTGAGAATAAATTATTTTAGAAATTAAAATTAAAATAAATTATTTTAACAAAATAAAATAATTTTTTAAAAAATAAATAAATTATTTTTAAAAATAATTTATTTTATTTTCTTTAAAAATTAATAATTTTGTCATTAAATTTATCTTTATTAAAGGACGACAAGAATAAATAGCGACGGACTAAAAATTTCTTCGTTAATTTTTCAACGAATACATAGATAGCTACAAATATTGCTCCATTGTTAATTTTTGAGAATTAGTGACAGACTCATTTTTTTTTATAGTGGATCTATATTGTTATCTCAAGGTTAGGAGGAGAAGAAGGTTTATGTGAGGGATCAGGGGACTTAAGATTACCAATAAGGGCTAAGGTAGACTTTGGATCCTCTCTTTTAAATAAATAACAATCTCCAATTTGAATGGCAATACTTTTAGCCTAGCTAGTATAGAGATGTTCTATTTGGAATTCGAGAGAAAGTAGAGAAAGAGAATGTTGTGGATTGCAAAGCACCATCTATGTCCCCTTGTTTATTTAGGATAAGTTGCATGATGTCCTTAATTAGCAAGTCTGACAGAGACATAGAAATCAATGCTTTAGGATCACATCTTTTTGCATGAGTATACATGGAGTTTGCTTTTTAAAGTTGATTATTTTGGTTGTTGTGTTGGTTTTTTATTTTTATAATTATATCTAGTCTTGTTGTCAGAGAAAATTATCGATTAGTGGCCTTTATTCTCATCTAAGCCCTCCATAAGTGATTTGTTTTACAAAATCAGTGTGTCAACTTTAGTATCATGGTGAGGCAAATGATTTGTTAAAATATCCCATCAACATCAGCTAAAGTATCAAACCTTGATCCAGTTTGATTACCTTTGCCAAACTTAGGAAAACTTAAAGGGATCTTCCTAGTTTCCTTATTGGAGTTTACTAAATATTTTCCTTCCTTGCTAGGATTCTTTCCTTTTCTACCTACAATCATTCAATGACCATAGGTTTAAATAGAAAGACATGCCGTCATCAGGGCCTGATTATTGTCTTAGATATCTTCCTTCTCTAAAATTTTATCCTTCATAGTGTCTAAGCACAAAGCCACCAAGTGCCCATATTTTCCACAACTAAAGAAAATATTCAATAATTCCTCCTATTCTACAACTTGGGTTCTTCCTTTAATTTTAAGTTTGGAGATTAAGGGCTTATTTAGGTCAATTTTCACTGCCATATGAGCAAAATGGCCTCTAGTTAGACTTTATATATATTGTAGTCTATTTGAACCACCTTCACAATGAGGATTCTAATAGCATGAAGAACCTTTTTGTTATATAGGTGTAGAGGCATGCCTAATAATCTAATCCATACTACCGTAGAATTTATCTCATCTGCGTCACTATTAAACTCAGCAAACCATGAACGGACAACTAAATAGTGCCCCATAATCAGCCATGAGCTACCCATCAGGATGGCTTCCTTATCCAACACCCCCTTCCTGCGACTTTGAAAATGAATAAGAAAATAATTGTTATCTAGGATAATGATATTGAAGTTTGAAACAAGACTCTAAAGGGAATAAAGTATGGACTGCATGGATTTATACCCTATTATTCTCCCCATAGCTTAACTATAATAATAGTATTCCATGGCTTGGAGAGCTTCTCCTTGACATCTTGAAATATGGTAACTAATTGCATACAATCCTCGAATTGAACCAAAAAAAAAAATCATCATTTAGTTCCCAATCATCATAGTCTTTAAAGAGGTGATTTCCCATGACGTTACTATTATTCTGTAGTTTTTCCTTAAAAGATGGGGTTGATTGATCTACAGCAGAATCAATCATCTCTTCATCATGAAATTTGGCTTTCTTTGTCTCATCGTCTTCTTCTAGCATTGTATGAATTAACCATTTATTAGCAAAATATTGTTTATTTATTTATTTTAGTTAAATTAAAAATTATTTTTTAATTTGCTAAACTTATATTTTGTTTTTTTAAATAATAGTAATTTTTAGGAGGCTTAATTATTTTTTATAAATAAAAACCATAATCGAATTAATTTTAGTTAAATAGTTCTTCAATTCGAATTTTCCAATTAGAAAGGAGGAGTTTGATAATTACAATTTTAATGTGTTCTAAAGTTTTATATCAAATTTACATGTCCATTTATTTTTTTAATAAATAAATAAATAAATATATAAAATTATATTTTTATAAGAAAATATATAATATATTTATATATGTATAAATTTTATTATTATATAAATTATATTTAAAAATATAATATAACTTAATATGCATATGTATAATATATAAATGAATATTTAGTATGAATTTGTAGCAAAATAGTTCAATATTCATTATGGCCACATGGATAAATAATCTGTCTTATTTACAAACTAGCCTATAACCCGCATGTTGCCACGAGATTTTTTTTTATTTTAAATATTATATTATTTTTTATACTTTTATATTAAAAATATTATTTGTGATTGAAAATTTTTTAACCAATAATATAAATATTAGGTATAGAGACATAAAATGAATACACACATCTTAATACTATGATCAAATTCTAATCCCTTTTCAATAATCAAACTCACTAAGTAAAACTCAAAAATTTCAAAAAAAAAAATAACTCATAAGAGGGCAAAGAAGAGATATTTTCAACTTTCTTTCTCTTCCTTTGCTTACAACAGAAAGAGAGAGAAGGATTTTTAAATATTTTAAAAAATTAAAATTAAAAAAAATATTAAGTCTCATTAAAATCACTAATTTTATATTTTCTCAAATTATTCTCTCTCTACCAAAAATGGCTCAAAAATAGATCTATATAAATTAAACATGCAACAAAAAAGAAAGAAAAAAAATTCACAATTCAATAATAAAAATATCCTATTAATTGATATAAAATAAAATAAATAAAAGTAAATAAAATTGAGTCATAAAAAAAGAGATAAAAAATCAATGAATCCAATAAAATAGAAATGAAAGGAATTTACTATGAAAAATAACATTTTTAATTCAAATAGCTTAATTTTTAATATATTATCTAAACCAAATTCAATTTTTAAAAAAGAAAAATAAAATTTGTGTTCCCTTGATAATATGAATAAATAAAAAGCATATACCACAAAAGAAGATGGAAAAATGACACCTTTAACCACATTTTTAAAATTTTTTAATTTTTTATCGATGGTATTTTAGTAATTCTATTATAAACTCATTATAAACTATATAAAATATATAAACTCATGATAAACTCATTATAAATTTATTGTAAACTCTTTGCAAATTAATAAAAATCTAGTATTTTGGTAAATATTTTTTAAATTATGGTATTTTGGTAAATATTTTATAAATATGATAAATTTAAAATTATTTTTAATTTTTCTTGTATTTTTGTCAAAAGTCTAAAAAAGATTAACAAATTGGCCCAAAAATTAAAAAAAATAGATGTCCAGCTTAATTTGTTGGACATTTTAAGTTTTAAAATTACTCTATTAAAAATAATTATAATTATAATTATAATCATAATAATATATAAAGACTAAAATATTCTTAAGCAAAATAAAAAAAAAACTACATCATTTTCTTTATTTGTTCTTAAAAAAAGAAATTTATTTTTATAATTTTAATTTCACTCATTATCAGTAGGGCCATTGAACAATATAAAAATTAAAATACCCTTTAAAAAATAAAAAAAAAAGATCAATTTTGATAAGTTTTATTTTACCAATTATCTACTAGTCCTACTTAATAGTATTAAAATTAAAATATCTTTTAAAAAGTAATCACTTTATTTTAAAATCAACAATTCAAATTAGAAAGTTATAATTTTATAAAAGTTAAAATTAGTTGAATTGTTTATATTCCTAACAAATAAGCTTTTTATTATTATTATATATGTATGTAAGCACATTTTGTCTGCTATATTAGGATCGAATTAGGTGAATATCCGACAAAACGAATCAAGAAATTAGCAAATCGAATTATAATTTTTTTTAAAAAAATTATATCAAAATATAAATTTTAACTAATAAAATGAAAAATAAGCTCATTGATGCTTTTTGGTTGATTCCAGCAGCCAAATACACTGATGATGTGATTAAATTAAAAAACATTAATTATATTGATTGGATTTAAATTGAAAAAAGGTATTTTATTCTCGTATTATTACCAATAAAGAGCCGACCAAAAGATAATGATATAAATGCATGTGATGTCATACACATAATTACATCTCTAACAGTTATATAATTTAGTTTTTTTATTGTTATTATTATTAGATTTTTTTAAAACAATAAAAAATTAAATTTGAAGTTATTGTCTACACTTATCATTGATGTGTTGTAATTATTATGAGTTAAATTTTTAATAATTTCACTGAAGAATTTCTTTAGTTTGATATTCTCAACCCCACAGAGTGTGTGTATATAAACTATAACTAATGACATTCTTGGCATTTGACAGCTTTGTAGAAAATGATATTATCGTTGTTGGAGAATTTAATAATAATTGATTAATAAGAGAGTTACAACTCAAGCTTATTTATTAATTAATTCGATAAATGATAATGATTTTATGATTTTATATGTGCAGAGTTAAACATAATTTAACATCATATTTAACTTGTAACAAGAAAATTCATCCTACAGCTATGCTGCGGATTATAAAATTTTATAATATTTTAAATGAAAAAATTATTTATATATTAATATAATTAATATATAAAAAAATAATATCATATATATAAATATATAATATTCAAAACTTTCATATTTATATATTATAAAAATATATCAAATGCATAGATATTTTTTTAATTGATTTGATAATTGGCTAATCGAAGATAATGATAAAAATAATAATTTAAAATTTATTATTTTAAAAAATTAAAAAATAATTAAAATTTGTAATTTAAATAAATAAAAATTTATTACTTATATATGATCTAATTTGAGAGGTTATGATTGTTGCATTGTTTTTAGTCAATTTTTTTCCTTATTAAAAAATCATTTAAAATTATAAAACCTAATATTGAAAATTATAAAACCTAAATTATAAATTCAATTATAATGATAACATGTTCACTTTAAATTATTTTTATAATAATTAAATATATATTACCTATTAAAAAGTTAAAATAAAATAATAAAAAATTAAAATATGAAAAGTCATTAGTCTAAAAAATTAACCTATAAAATCAAATAAAATTTAAAATTCCTTTTATTTAAACAATAACATCTAAAGTATAATAATACTAATAATAATAATAATAATATAGCTTATGAGTTAAAAAGAAAATTAAAATTAATGAAAATTAAAAGATAATAGCTTATAAATTGAAAGAAAAAATAAAATCAATTAAGAGTAAAAATATAAATATAATTTTTAAAATTTAATATTTAATATTTTAAATTAACTTTGCATATAAAAAATTAGATAAAAAGAATACCGCTAAAAAAATTATAACATAAGAATCATACCCAAGGCTCACATTGAGTTTCCACCATGTAATAGCCTTTTGAGAAAGGCTTCTGCAAAAACACAAAAGGAAATTTAAAAAAAAAAGGATAAAAATGGATAGAATGGTAAAAGAAAGAAAACAAAGCTAAGTGAAGGAAATGAAAAGACAATGGCAAAATGCAAAATAAAAAATAAAGCTTGGTTTAAAAGGAAATCTACTGCCACAAGGAATAGTGACTTGGGAGCATTTTTAGTATATATATAATGTATAACCATTGATTATAATACGATATCCAAGTTTCTTTTCTTTTATTATTATTATTATTATTTTTTATACAACCTAACCTAATTTGTGGAATTGTAATTAACACATGATGCTCGCACTTAATTATAAAAGAATTTAAAAAGAATTCAAATTGCACATATCTCTATAATTCTCCATAAAGCCTTTTTTTGAGCTTTCTCTCTTCCTCTGTGGAAGCTTGTCATCTTCCTCTATGAAGCTTTGTCGATTTGTGTTTCCAATCCTAGGTCTAGGGTTATTGCGGACAAGAGCATTGATGAGCTTTAAATCTTTCGGCCTCTCTCTTTTCTCTTCATAGTCCTTAATTTTTTGTCCGATCCTTCTCTTTTCTTTTGTTTATTACTGGGAGTCTCTTGTAACATAAACTCCCAGCCAAAAACACCCTAGATCCAATGTGTCTGGGCTCTTTAGAGCCTCTTTCTAGTGTTTCCTTTCTAGTTTTGGGTTTTGGAGTTCCAAGATCGCATTTTTTTTTACCAATATAAAGCTTTTATCAAGCTTTTTCTCCTTCAATCATCTTCTTGTAGCGAGCCTTCATATCTCATCCCACTCTTCTTTTTTCTATCTCAAATTTCAGGAAGAAGCTCCTTCTGGAGATATGGCGGTATCCTCTCTTTAGTGCGGTATTGCCTTTGGTGGTTCTTTCTTCCTTTTTGGCCCCTTTGTAGGACCTATGTTCCTTTCTTTCCCTCAATAGAATCCAAATCTGAGGATACATGGGATATCAGATTTGATTTTTATCTTAATAATTTGCTATTCTACTGGCTCTAGCAAACAATCAACATCTTGGCTCTGCAGATTCTTTGCGTTCTTGGCCTTGTTCTTGGTATTTTTCAGTCGTTCTTTAGAGGGTGCTTACAAGCTGATCTATGTGCTTTACTATAAGAAGTTTATTGAAGATTTATTCTGTTCTAATTTCTGTAGTTGTGTTGGTTGCCTATGTTCTAATTTATGGTTTGTTTATTTTCAGGTTGGATTCTGTTGCCTATGTTCTAATTGTTGTGTTTTCTGTTTGTTTTCTCTATTGTGTGTATCTTCTTATTGATTTGTACTTATGCTTTAATTTCTAATGAAATCCTCTTACTTTCGAAAAAAAAATAATTTAAACTTGAAATTTCTATTAATTAGATTAAAATATTATTGGTAATATTCCTAATATCAATTTTATCATCAATCAGGTTAAAAAAAATATGGATCACCAATCATTTAAACAAGCTAATATATTCTTGGCTCTATTATGAAAGAAAGTAGCAGATTAATTTTTGGCTAAATAATTACGAAGTCTCATATATTTTATAAATTATGTTAGTTAATTTTTATATTTTTAAAAATTAAATTATTTAATTTTTTTTATCAATATTTTTATTTAAAAATTATTAGTTAACTATTTTAATATTATAAAATAATTTATTTACTCTTTTTTTATATATATTTATTTTTATTATTTATTAAATTTATTTTATTTTAAATTTTATTTTATATATAGATCGTCTGTAAAATAATAAAAAATATTATTTATATTATTTAAAATTATTTTTTAATAATATTTATAAAATTAAAATAAATAATATATATTATATGTAAAATAATAAAAGATATTATTTATATTATTTAAAATTATTTTTAATAATATTTTTAAAATTAAATTAAATTATATGTAAGAAATATAAATAAAATTAAAAATAAGTATGACTTAATAAATAATAAAAAAATATATATAAATGAAGAATAAAGAAATTATTTTATAATATCAAAGTAGTTGATTAATATTTTTAGGATGAAAATATTAACAGAATGACTAAACAGTTGAATTTTTAAAAAATAGAGAATGTAAATTGAAAATACAGAGACTGACCAGTGTAATATATAAAATCTTAGAGACTTTATAATTATTTAGTCTTAATTTTTATAGGTATTTCCTAATTAATTTCTTTAAATAGATCTATTTTTTCATTTGACCATAAGTATAATTAATTTTTTAATACTGATAATATTTTATCATAAAATAGTCAACAAATTAAATTAATAAATACAAAAAAATCAATGAACAAATAATTAAAAACTGAAAAGGTCATTTTAATATATACTTCATAATAAATTTATCACAAACTAGATATAATATATTAAACTGCAATAGAGATAATTACTTATTATTATGTAATATATGTAAAAATTCTAATAATATTAATAAACTATATTGAATTAATCTTTATCATTTATCCATTATATATGAAACTCTCTTTTTCAAAAAAAAAAAAAAAAGATTACATGCACCACTTTAATAAGAAAAAAAAAACCATTGTTGTAAAAAAAAAAAGAAAAAATTCAAATATTTTCTTTTAATTCAAACTAACTATGAACCTCTAATTTTACATCTAGCCTGAATAATTAGAAAAAAGTAAAATTAGAAAAATTAGAAAAATACATATTAATTTTCTTTACATAAAAAAAGGAAAAACGTATTAATGGGCGCAACTAGCAGTACGAGGTTAGACCAATCTGCGCTTGGATAGACATACTGCTCGCAGATAGCCATGCTGAGCACAAATCATTTGTGTCATGCGCGGCTCGGACAAATTTTGGACTTTTATAAATAGAATTCCGTGCTTATTTTGAGATCATAATTTTAGACCCTAAAACTCTGCTGAACTGGACTTGTGATAAAAAAAATAATTAAATACTAAATTTTCTTTGATTTTTATTGGACCTTTCGTATCATTATTAGTTGGCCCTACTCAATTGTTCGTACAAGTGGAGTTATAAAGAGGCAAGGCTCTTCAACCGTTTGTCAAGAAAAGCGTTTATCCAACGTACTGTGCACTTTTCAAATCTTATTTTCAATTCGATAATTAATTAACTATAAAATTGGTTAATTAAAAGCCTTTTGCAATCAAAGGCACAAACTACTTACGGCTTTGATTCTCATTCAAATTAGATAAGTAGGCACACTTGGAATATTACTCCGAACGATGAGCCCATACATAAATAATCAACTGGTCCTTTTTTTTTATTCTTCTTCAATTAATTATATTCTTTCTGCTATTATTTCCTCTTCTTTAATATTTTGGGGGCACCATTGTAAAATTGGTAAGTTTTATAAATAGTTGACATTATTATTTTTATTTGTCTACTTTTTGATTTATTGGTTGGTTTGGGGATTTGTGCTCATAAGGACTAGAGTTGAAGTTCTCTAAAATTATTATCTTTAACGGAGTTTTAATTTTTACTTTTTCGCATTGCATTTGTGAATGTCATTTTATTACCTTTCATGTATCATAACAACATCACAAGCATTAATTATGTCATAATATACAAAAATTGTATTTTTTTTTATCAATTCTTAAGGAATGTCAAAATTTAGTTAAAGATGAACAAAAAGCCAATTTTTATCAAAAATTGGTATGAAAACTTAGTCCGTGGCCCATAGTAATTAGTTTCAAGCTATTATCCTTTTTGGGTAAAAATTAACTTAATTTAATAGAGTCAATTAAATGAGTTTTCTTCTAATTTTTTTCAAAATAAAATAAACTAAGATGGCAACTCTCCAATCTTTACTTTTCAAAATAAAAGTTATTGTTCATTTTCAAAATAAATGAAAAGTTTCTTTACAGCAAAAATAAATAAATCTTTTCGAAATAAAAGACAATTCAAAACCCGTACTTACCAAACCGATTGGAGACCGTTCGCGATCGGATCCTTGTAGCATTCATGTGAGACATAGCCCAAACGAGTACTTCGGTTCCTCTTAGCGGGCCAGATCAGTGTTCGAGCGAGGCCTCACACTAACTACTGTAGTATATATAATTTTATGGCCTGAAAAATTCCTACTTAGATGTCTATATTTATATACAAAAGTTCTTAACTCTTAAAATTCTTACCCATTAATTATTAATTTTTTAATTAATAACATTTTTCAAATTATAATTATTCATATAATTATCCTTTGATTCTTGAACTTCTCAAAGCTTTCATTCTTAATTAGGTCACTAAAATTCATACTAGTCCTTTGTCATTAATTAGATCACTAAAATTCAAGTGATAGAACCTCTCAAACATTCTTCCAAACTCTCTTATAGTCTTATTCTTTTATATGCCCTTCTATCATACTTAACTTATTTAGCTCATCTGAGCAAAGTGCATTTATAGGAAGAGTGCCTAGCATACTTAACAAGAATTGGAGCAAAGTTTGCTATTGCTACATAAGGCACATCATGTGACAAAGAAATTTAGTGACATAAAGCATAAGATGATTTACTTGTTTGATATTTCATGTTGGCTAAATCCTTGGACAATAAACTCTATTTTGATCTTTAACAACTAAATTAAAGAGTTCTAATTTTTGTATCAAGTGTTTTTACCTCAAGACTTAGAAATTTTCAAGTTGTCTATAGATCTTTTATGTCGCAACCGTTCTAGAGACAATGTCGTGATGGCACCATTGTTTCCCAAAGCAACATTTTCTCATTGAGAAAGGAACATGGTCATAGGAGTGACTAAAAAAATGGCTAGCATGATAATTTATTAAGGCAAAAAAGTCACGCATAGTAAGGATCACATACAAAGACACAGTAACTCCTAAGACCATTAGAATTTCTTCATGACAGCCCTAGCTCTAGAGAGACTACGAGAGTCTTAAAGACAATTTGGCCAAACTGGCATAAAGGTTCACAGTTTATCCTCACAATGAAACTCTCAGTGCCAAAGTTACACAGTCACTGCTATCTAAAAGCATCGCGATAGCACCATTTAAATGATCAGAAGATTTTGGTAAAACTTTGGCTACTCAATGAGAAAAATCCAAGTGGAAAGAAGACTTCAAAATAATAGTCAACTCAAATGATATTGCAACTATAATAGTGAAAGAGTGCTCTCAAGATTCATATAGGGTGGCACAGAGTGGTTCTCGACGACCTGTCAGTGCTAGTAGACTAGCCATTAGAATTAACCGACAGACACAATAGCAGTTTTGTGGCTGCATCAGTGTCTAATTTCATTGCCAAACCTTTTTTGTTATTGCAACATAAAGGAGGCGACTGCGAGAAGCTTTTGACAACATTAAATGTAAGAAATTTTTATTTATGAGGAGCTTGATATTTTTCTACCCAACTCTAATGACTCTATGGAGTTAAGATGGCTATAAATACCTTACCAAACAACATTTATTGTAACTTTGAAGTATTTATTACACAAACTCTTCTTGAATTCCTTTATAATCATTTTATTGTATTTCTTGAGTTTTTGAGTGTGAGCATTAGAAAACACATTTGTATAAGTTTGGTGTGAGCTTAAAAATACTATATTAGAGAGTGAGCATTTTGGGAAAAACTCTTATAAGGGTTGTGAGCATAGCACAAGCCTTGTAAAGTTTGGTGTGATCTTATAAAAAAATACTAAGTTAGAGTTAAGCTTGTAAAAATCTAAAGATAGTGAAAATACTAAACTAGTTAGTTGAGGAGTGGACATAGGATTATTGAATCCGAACCACTATTAAATTATTATGTCTTTCTTCCCTTAACCTTTAACCTTACTTTAAATTTTCAATTCATCTTTACAAATTTTAAAAGACACCAATTAACCCCCCCCCCCCCCCCCCCTCTTGGTGTTCTAAAGGGACCAACTAGTGGTATCAGAGCCTAATCAATCACAAGTCAAGCTTAAATGCATGATTCAAGGTCCAAACACCTATGGTAACCTCAACCCTCATCTTAGACCATATTTCAATGGAATGAACTACTCCATGTAGAAATACGAGATGTATATGCTCTTGGATAATGAATGTATTAAATTATGGAGCTCTGTGATGAATGAGTGGAAGCCTCTGGTGTAAAATGTTGAAGGAGTAGAAGTGTATGTTACTAGAGAACAATGGAACGAAGCATAAATAAGAGCATTCTACAAAAACAATAGAGTCGTTTCCATTTTTATAAATTCCATGTTGAGAGAAGAAGTGGGAAGAGTTCAACGTAATACAAGTGCTTATGAAATTTGAAAACACTTAAGAACTATCTGTAGACTCTTAATTTTTGACCCAGTCCGGTCCAATATGTTTTATTTAGTCTTAAATAATTTTTGTTGTCTAATTGATCCAAAATAATTTTTGCTTTAGTATCTAATTTTTATTAATAAAAAATAAAAATAAACAAATAAAAGTCAAAAAATAAAAATAAAAATTGACGTCGGAAAAATCGGCGATGAAAAAATCATCGCCGCAGCCCGCCCACTGCCGCAATTTCCTGCGGCAGATTTTTTTTGCCAGCGCATTTTTTCCTGCGGCAATTTTTTCGGCAGCGCAATTTTTCCGACGCAAATTTTTTGAAACCTAATTCAATTAGGTTTTGGTTTCTTTTTTTATTAATATTACTTGCCGTGACTAATTAGGAAAAAACCATATCAAACCACTATAAATAAGGACCAAAGGCAAAAAAAAAAAGAAAAAAAAAAGAAGGAGGAGGCCGAAAGAAACAGTAGCTTGAAAATTTGAAACCAAATCAGTGAAGGAAAAGGAGCAATTCAATTTCTTTTTTTTTTTCTGGAATAGCAGGGACATGATTTAAGCAATTCAAAGGCAGCAACTATCTTTGTTCTTGTTCATCCAAGAAGAGTTATTTTTGGAGAATCAACAAAAGGAGGTATGTTAAATTCTTTTTGTTTTATTTTTTCAAAGTTGCATAAACTATGAAATTTTATTTTTTAAATCAAAAACCTTAGAACTTTAATTTAGTTTTTCCAAAGTTAAAAATACTAATACGTTACTTTATTTTCCAAAAAGACTTAAAATTATTATTTTTACCTCTTCAAAATCTTAAAACCTTAATTAAACATATTTTCAACAAAAATAAAATTTGATTATGTTTCTTTCAAAATTTTAAACTAGATTCTATTTATTCAAAAAGCCTTAAAAAAACATCTTTTCTATTTATAAAAAAACCTTAATCCATTTGTTTAAATTCATAAAACTTCATAAAATTACTAAATTGATTTCCAAATTCTAAAAGCCAATTCATCACCCGTGACCCTAATTCTAAAACACTAAACCCAAAATTCAATTTTCAAACCTAAAATATTAAACTCTAACTCCTTTAAAACTTTAAACCCTAATTTTTTTTCTAAGCCCTAATCCTTTAAAACATTAAAAATCATAAAAATATAAATATTTTAAATTTACACAGTAGCTTGAAATCATCATTTAAAATCATGAATCAAAAGTATTTTAAAGTGTCTAAAACTCTAGTTTCATGATTTCACCATTCAAATATTAATTTAGTTAATCAAAGAGTCTTACCAACCTATTAAAACATAAAACCCTAATTTATTTTAATTCCATAAAAAGTCACAGTAGCTATAATTGGACTTTTATTTGCTTTATTCAATTCCATATTTGATTATATTTTGATTTATTTTATATGCTTTAATTTATGTAAGTTCAATGCTTGGTTTATTTTATTTATCATGGATGGATGTTTACTTTCTATTGATATTTAATACCTTTGATGAATGATTTATTTATTATGAATGGTTATTTACTTTTATCAATTTATTTAGATTTCCAAATGTTGTAAGAGGTATATTTCCACTTGGTGGGTATCTCATTAGTTAAATATCATGTAATTTAATTTGCTTTTCTATTTTAGAACCAATGTAAAGGGCATGTTTCTACTTTTCGGTGGGTGTCCTATTTAGGCATGTGATGTAAGGACATGTTTTCATCATTGAATGGGTGTCCATTTATTTACTTTGTTTGGACATTGCTTTGATTTTAATATAATGATGTTTTCTTTTAATTATTGTGTGTAATATGGATAATAGTATTATATTTAAGAATGTTATAATATTAAGACCTGTAAAGGAGGCCGGTTCCAATGAACGGGGCGTTGTGGGAGTGCTGGGCCATTTCTCACATTACCCACACGTACCCAACTTTCCGAACCCATTAGGGGGTTGGAGATTCCTTAGGAATCGAGTCATCCACCCCTTTCTTTTTCCCGGTCCGTCCGGGTGGCGACTCCATTTTCTCCGGACTTAGGTCCATGTTCTTTAAGGCCCTGAGCCTAAACAGTGCCGAAGTCGCAATAACTATTCCACCAGGAGTGGGGGCGAAAATCCCCGCTCACACTATCATGAGAGAACAACTCAAGTGAAGTCCAAGAAGATTCAAATGCTTGTAGTATAAGCTTTTGAAGATGAAGCCTAGTGAGAACATCACCGATATAACAAATCAGTTACTCTCTATTTTATCCAATTTAAAGAAGTTTGGAAAGGTGGTAAACAACAAGATCTTGAGGGCACTACCTAAGAAGAACTTCGAATTCAAGGTGTCATCAATTGAAAAAGTTCATGACCTAAGCAAAATTAGGACTGATGAGCTTGTTGGAAAGCTTTTCATTCATGAAATGACTTTTGAAAAGAATAAGGGTAAGGGTGAAAAAGAAAAAAAGAAGGGGATTATACTCAACGCAATCAAAGAGATAAAGGAGAGTGAATTCTTTAATGTTAGTGAGCGTGGGGAAGATGATAAAGATGAAGTAGCCTTACTCTCAAGGAAGGTGAGTGAGATAATTAGAAAAAGAGGAAGCAAACCAAGAAAGGGTCCTTCTCCAACTTTAAGTCTTCTTCAAAAGAAAAGGAGAAGAAGAATTATGTGAAATGCTATGAATATGGCATGTCACATCAAAACGGAGCGACCCAAGCAAAAGAATAAGAAGAAATTGGACAAGGAGAAGAAGAAATCTCTCAAGGCTACATGGAATGACGACTCTTTAAGTGAAGAAGACGAAGCGCAAGGAAGTGAAAACCTATGTCTCATGGCCATGAGAGATGAGGAAAGCCCTAATGAGGTAAACTATGCATCAACATCTTTAAATGATAATTTGGATAATAATGTTGATTATGTAGGTGATGATGAGATTTTAGAGCATATGAATCAAAGAGTTCAAAATATTTTTCTAAAATGAAATTTTATAATTAAAAATGTTTCAAACTAGAAAAATATTTCATTGATTTAAAAACTCTATTTTGGAATTAAAAACATCCAAAGAGGACTTAAAAAGTTCATTGGATAAGATTTCCAAAAATTCGCCTAGTTTGGAAAAGATTTGCAGTGAAACCCAACTTTTGAGAAAGGAAATAGAAGAGTTGAAAAAATTTATTTCTAAGTTTCATATAGGTAAGGAGGCCTTGAACACCTTGATTGGGTCTCAAAGGTCAACTTCCCTAAAATATGGTTTAGGCTTTGATAACTCATCCACATCCACATCAAATGCACCTACATTTGTCAAAGTTTCAACACCTCAAGCTTCTAGTATTGAGATTGAGAAGAATAAGGTTGCACACACTAAGCCAAAAGGCTAAACAAGGCTCACAAAGCTCTAGAGCTAAGTATCAAAGAGTTAACCATGCATTCATGTATATAAAGAATGCATAAAAAGCACATGCATTCACAATTACATCTCACTTGTGCATGTAACTATAGTCGATATCATCCTCCAAAATATCCTAAAAAGAGGATGCAAAGAGCTAAACCCATATATCAATGCCATTATTGCATGAAATTTAGGCATATTAATATCTTTTGCTACATTAGGAAGGGTCATCTCAAACTTAAGAATCCTTCCAACGCTAACTCCTAAGGACCCAAGTACATTTGGGTACCTTAGAAGAAGTAAATGCCTTTTATTTTTGTAGGTGTGCCTCAATTCCATATCGAAAATAAAGCATTTGGCTAGTAGATATTGTATACTAGAGGTACATGATGGGTAATGCCAAACTCTTCATAACCCTAATGACCAAAAAGGGTGGAAGTGTAACATTTGAAAATAATGCAAAAGGTAAAATTATAATCATTAGTTTCATTGGTACGCGTGGTAAGAATCTTATCGATAATGTATGGTTAGTTGATGGTTTAAAATATAATTTATTAAGTTTAAGTCAATTGTGTGATAAAGGATATAAAGTTAATTTTGACTCCAATGGATGTATTGTCTTATCTAATGATGGACAAGTTATATTTAAAGGAGAAAGAATTGGAAATACCTACAAAATTAATTTACCTCATGACATTAATGAGAATTTCAAGTGTTTAATATCTTTTAATAATGATCCTTGGCTATGGCATAGAAGATTGGGGCATGCTAGCATAAATCAACTTCAATGTTGAAGCAAGGAGGAGGTAGTAGATGGTCTACCCAAGATGAAGTCCCACAAAGATAAAGTATGTGGACCGTGATAACTTGGAAAGTAACATAAAAGTTTATTCAAACCAAAGACTATTGCAACTACTTCTAAACCTCTTGAGTTAATACATTTAGACTTGTTTAGACTAAATAGAGTCAACTAACCTAAGAGAAAAGCTATATACTTATATCTTTGTAGATGATTACTCTAGGTTCACTTGAGTTAGTTTCCTTGCTCATAAGAATAAAGCCTTTAATGTTTTTAAAATTTTTGCAAAAAATGTTTAAAATAAAAAAGGCTATATGATTACCTTTATTAGGAATAATCATGGTAGAGAGTTTAAAAATAAAGATTTTGAAAACTTTTGCAATGAATTAGGTATTTCACATAACTTTTTTGCACCTAGAACACCAAAATAAAATGGTGTTATAGAGAGAAAAAATAGAACATTAGTTGAGGTGCCTAGAACTATGCTTAATGAGTATGAGATTCCCTCATACTTTTGGGTTAAAGCCATCAACACTGCGTGCTATGTTCCCAATAGAGTTTTTAAAAAGATCTTTAATGGATAAAACTTCTTATGAGCTATAGAACAATAGAAGACCTAGGGTCTCATACCTAAGAGTGTTTGAATGTAAATATTTCATATTTAATACTAAGGATAATCTTGAAAAATTTTCATCCAAATTTGATGAAAGTATCTTTTCAGGTTATAGGGTGTTTAATAAAAGATCTTTAGTAGTAAATGAGTCTATGCATGTTGTTTTTAATGAATATTCTAAGCTTGATCTTGGAGAAGCTAGTTTGCTTAATGATCTTGTAGGTTCCTTTGAAAAGCTTGAGGTAAATGGTCCCCCGAAGCAAGATAAAGATGAGCCACCTCAACAAACACTAGACCATCAAGAGAATCCCCAAGTGGAGGTTGCCCAAGGAGTGGCAATATCACAAGGAACACCCTAAGGAGCACATTATTAGAGATACCTCCAGGGGTATAATTACTCATTGTATACTTAGATATATTGATTATAATATAACTTTTGTTTCTCAAATTTAGCCAAAGACCATAGACAAGGCTCTAAATGATGAATATTGGGTAATTGCCATACAAAAGGTGTAATATTTATAATTTTAATAGACATAAGATTAATTTATATGGAGGATTAATTAGTGTATTAGAAGAGGGAAATGCATAATATATACCTAATGTATATATTGGATATACATAACATATACATTGGATGGATAATGTATACATGGTATGTACTTAATATATACACATTCACTAAAAAACAAAGTTAGGCAAAAAGTTAAAAGTTATAATAATAATAATAATAATAATAATAATAATAATAATAATAATAATAATAATAATAATAATAATAATAATAATAATAATAATAAGATAAAGAAAGATTAAAATTAATTTTGGATGGGAAAGAATGAAAATATCTTAACATTTAATTAATTAATTATTTAGTAATTATATATATAAAGGAAAGGTTAGGAATTATTTAGAAATTAAATTTTCTTTTCTTCTTCTTCTTCTTCTTCTTCTTCTTCCTTGGGACAAATTCCATTAAAGGGGGAAAGAGATCTTCACTTCATCATAGACCCCAAATTTCATATGAATTTCAAAGATTTCAAGGTGGTTTTGAAGATTAAGCAAGGATTAGGTGTGTTATCTTTAATTTATTAGGTGTGTATTCTTTAATTTATTAGGTGTGTATTCTTTAATTTAAGCAAACTTTTCTTTGATTTTAAGATTGTGAATTTGGGGTTTGTGATGAAAATGATTTTAATTATTGAAATGGATAGTTTTGAAGTTATTTGATGAGTTTATATTGATTTAAAGGTTGGATGATGAAAGTGAGGTTGTTTTGGTGAAGTTTGAGTTTGGAAGAAGTGAAATTAGGATTTTGTTGGAATTTTGGGTGGAGTTGGTATAACTAGATATTGTTTTGTATAAATTGAGTAAAAGAATAATTCTAATTGAAGAATTTTACTTATTGTTTGGTTTAAGATTGTTTAGGCTAAAGTCACTGTAACACTCTTATACTCTATATACGTATAGTACGTGTACTCCATATATATAAAAAACATACACAAGATACAAGAGTGCCATCATAATTGCCTGTAGAAACCTTATATACTCAATTATTAAAATAATTATATTTTTAATAGACTAATTTATTAAATAAATACATTTATATTTAGTGTTTCAGAAAATCTTTATAAGAAAATCTCTAAAAAAATTTGCTAGAGTTTTATCTGTAATTTCAATAAATTCAAAACCAAAACCACACAACTTGGCCATTGAAAAGCACTTCCAGATTCTTTATCATCACAATACTCAATAATTTCTCCAAATATTTATTCCTTCATTTTGAGTAATTTACAAATATATGAAAATGTAAATTGTTTACATTTAAAAAACAATAATTGCATAATCATTATCATAAATTGTTTTTATATACAAATACACATAATATAGTCGACAAATACTTATATATATGTATATCTCTACATATATATATCTACATGATATGCAATCCAACACCAAGATCAGGTCTCATGGCACAACTTAAACATCAAATTTCACTCACAGTCTGAATCATTCTAGTCTGCACTTCTAGCACCTGCACGATACAAACTACCACGCTAAACTCAAAAGCTTAGTAGTATGTACTTTGATATAGAAGAAAAATTAAAAGAGCAATGCAAAATACCTTTACTTTTCAATTCACAATATGACAATCAAATACATGATAAAACTTATATATTTTATTTATTAGAAATCATCATATGTCACGTTCATATACATTGGGCCCAAATGACCCAATATAATGTTCAAATTTCAGAGTTAATATTTTGGCCTATTGACACCCAGTGTCTAGCCCGAAGATAATATAAGTAGAACCCAACATCTAGCCCGAAGGCAAATCATAAAATGGTGATGCCCAGCATCTAGCCTGAAGGCAAATCATAAAATGGTGACTCTCAGCCTCTAGCCCGAAGGCAAATCATAGGCATGTCGCCAAGCACAAAACTCTGGAACAGAAACTATATAAGGCAACACACATTTCAAACACATTTCCACGATTCATTTTCTTTTACATTGTCTCATTTACTCATTTCATTCTATAACCATGCATAATTGCCTTAGTTCAATATAATTCATCACATTTTCATTAATGTATGTCACCTTTTAAATGTGCCTACATTTCTTAAATACTTTGGGCTATTTTCATATTTTTTTCATTTATAGCATATTACTCATTTTTGCCATTTGTAATGGCTTAACATAATACACATCATACATTTACACCATTTCACAACCAACATGTCAATGCACTTTACAACTTAAATGACTAAGTAGCTTAGCATATTCACTATCAAAATGTGCTAAGCTAATTAAGTGCAAATATATTTTAATTCATCAAAGTATGTACATACCACAATTATGGCAATACACCTCCTAAGTCTTTCTTTACCAATTGCCCTTTCTCTCTTTAATTTTGTAAATTCCATTTACTCAATCCTAAACCACATTATCAGTTCCAATTTAGCATTAATAATCCATTTAAATTTACTTTAATCATTCAAATACTATTTACATCAATTCCACCAAGAATTCAACCAAAATACTATTTTCATCATTACTGCCTTATTCAAACTTCATTCTATCAAGCTTATTTTCAACATTTAACTATAAAAACATCACTTATACATCAATATAACAGTAAAATAATTCACTTCCATAATTATGGAAATCTCTTTCAAAAACTCAAATTTCACATAATGTAACTATTAACATTAACTTCACCAAAATATACTCATATCACATTTTCAACCTAAAAATCATAACATTTACATTAAAATAATACTAATTAATCTCATTAAAATAATTATCAAGATCCATATTAAAAACCTTAATTTTGAGCCTCATTTTTCCATAATCCTAAATCCATCCAAACTCATCCATATCAAAATTCTAACCATAGAATCATCATGTATACATTAAAATAACATTAAATCACTTCATTACAACAATTAAATTCACTCATATCAAAATCCTAGTTTAGCCATAATCCATCCATAATACTACTTCCATCATTTATACTCATTTCAACCATCCAACAATTCATCAAATACTCATCATTTTAACATCATCTCTATCCATTTTAACAATTTAAAAATTACTTTCTCTCTCTAGCAATTCATAACATAACAATAAAACTAAGAATTTAAAGCTCTAAAGTAAGGATACTTACTTGATACTTTAATATTTCTTCAAAACCAACTTGAAATCTTAAGAATTTTGGTGAAACTTGATGTATGTAGAAACAACTCTCTTTCTCTCTCTCTTTCTCTCCACTACAACCATCCATGCAAAATGAAGAAGAAGAAGAAGAGTTTCCTTTTGTTTTTTTCTTAATTCCCATCCCTAAATATTAATATATTAATTAATTAATTTCTTTTAATTACCATAAATTATTTTTCATACTTTTTGACTTTTCTCTTCTTTATTATTTATTTATTTATTTTAATTACTAACTTTCCAACACCACTTTATATCACATTTATATGTTGTGTGTATTTTATGTATATTATATGTCACATATATTTTACTTATATGTTACATATATTTTTATGTATATGTTTATGTAATGTATATACTATGTATATGTAATGTATATTTAATTTATACATTTACCCATATATTTATATATCATGTGTACCCTATGTACACATCAAATATACCCTATATATTTTATATATATCAAGTATATAATATATATACATATAACCAACATACTTATATATATAATATGTATATACTATGTATACATTAGGTATGCATTAGAAATATACAACATCTTTACCTCCGAATACTTATCTAATTTCTCCAAGATTACGGATATTATTGTCACTCAAGTAGAGAAGTTTAGGGTTATTGAAAGTAAAGCTTGGAGAGTGATTTTAGGTTAGTTTTGTTGCTAAACAAGATTAATATATACTTTGATAACTTGTGTTTTAATTATACATATTTTGGCATAATTACATTGACACTTTGAAAATGTGTTATGTTACTTTGAGATGAGGTTATACATATAACCTATGAATTTATTATCAAAGATATGATTTGTACATTGGTTTAAATTTAAAGATTATTGTTTTATGGTGAATGGTAACATTCTTTTACAATACCTTGGTATGTTGGTATTGAGTCATATTTTGAATATGTTCTAGTACATTATGCCCTATGTTATTGACAAATGTGGGAATGATCATAGAATATGACAAATGTGGAAATTATGGAAAAATGAGGAATGGTAATGAGAATATGGAAAATGTGATGTGTTTGTTTGCCCTATATAATTACTTATTCCAGAGAATTGAATTTTGTACTATCGAGTTGGCATGCCAACGATATGTCATAGTATTTTATACATCTTCGGATGAGATACACCGATATCACTGTTTTACTACACCTTCAGGCGAGACACACTGGTATCGAGATTTCTGTGCTAAGGAGACGGCCTTGGGGTAATATAAGACACTTTGTCTCTAGTATCAAAAGGAGATGGCCTTCTGGTGATATATGACTCTTAGTCACTGGTATCAAACTTTTAAGTCACAATAGGCAAAATCAACCTTTCTAGAACCTA
Organism: Garcia nutans; assembly: GCA_947685225.1. Taxonomy (NCBI): domain Eukaryota; kingdom Viridiplantae; phylum Streptophyta; class Magnoliopsida; order Malpighiales; family Euphorbiaceae; genus Garcia; species Garcia nutans. The sequence continues at coordinate 14,523,437 of CANTUV010000035.1, forward strand.
AATATTGTGTAGAGATTTGTTGGCCCAATGTATGATAATCTATTGAGTTGATATGATTTATAAGTTGTTAAATATTAATTGAGCACTGTAATATTTTTGGATCTAAATGCATATTATGTCATGAGAAAAAGCATTAGTTTTAAATATTTATTGTTATCAAAGTATGTACCACTAAGCTTTTTAGCTTAGCGCGGTAGAATTGTATCGTGTAGGTGATAGACTTGCAGAGCAGGAAAGTCCTGATAGACTTGGGCAAGTCTAGATTTGAGACTAATCTTGAAGGTAGTGTTTTTTCCATGAGACCAAAACAATTTGCGCAACATTATATGTATAATTTTGTTTTAAGGCACTTTAGTTTTGCACATTATAGTTATCAAATGCATACATGTTTGAAACAAATGATGTTTTATATAGTTTTGTAAATGTATAAATTGTACATTAACTATATTCGTTAAACACTTGAATATGTATGGAGAATGATGGATTTTTGTGAAATTAAAATTTGGGAGTATATTTTCTATTACAGGTTGTGTTTTGTTGGTTTGTGATTTATTGAAATTACAGATAAAACTCTGGTGAATTTTTTTAAAATATTTCTATATAAACTAATCAAAATTATATTTTATTATATTTATTTAATGGCTACATACATAAAGATTATTTATATGCTATTATATACTTATAATATTTTATTTTTATATTATCAAATAGTATTTCTACAGTTAATTACTGGAGCACTCTTATATTCTATATATGTATTTCATGTATATGGAGTATATATATTGTACTTATATAGGATATAAGGGTGTTACAAGGGAAACTCAATCAATTTGAGAGAAACAAAGTATGCAAGCTAATCCCTAGACCCAAGGGGCATCTAATTATTCGATGTAAATAGTGTATGGACCAAGACTCATCACTAGGAATAAAGCCTGTGTTAACAAATCCTTGTCCTACTAACTCTATTTTGCCTTAGGCAATTAAATTGAATAAAACTAATTGTGTTATCAAGTATCCATGTACACGAAATTTGTAAAACTTAGAATTTTGATAAAAACATCTTAATCTCATCTGCACCACTACTTGACTATTAGCCAAATGGATTGCACAAAGACTCTTTATTTTTATTTTTAGCACTCAAATTGAAAGACATTTAACTTGGCTTTTAATTGTTTATTTTATAGGAACATTTGCCTTAATTTTTGCCAGAATAGAACACTTTTTGCGACCATCCTAGTCCTTGGGCGACCACACCTTATATTGAGAAAAAGGAAAAGAAACATAATAGAGTTTGCGGTGAGAAGCCTAACCTCAAGGACGAACACTAACTAGGTGTGTACGACCATCCTTTAGAAGATGTGAACACACTTAAATGTGGAGAATTTTGAAATATCACAGTAGAAAATGTGATCATTGGCGTAGTGAAGACAATGGGTGCTAAGCATTGGTGCATGATCGGCCAATAGGAACGCATGATTGCACCTCATCCTGAAGGCAAAAGTCAAAGAGTTGGCAGTAGAGTTCGCGATCTCAAGCACGACCTAAAGCTCAACGCGAGAGCCCCTATTCGACCATGATTCAAACAAGAGGTGATCGCACTTTTAAATAGTTAGCAGTTTTCTCTCTCCACCAATTACACATTGATAAGTGACATTACCATTTAGAGGGAAAAATTAAATTGATTAAAGTGGGATCGCACCATGCTCAAGGGCAACTGCAATTTTCACAAAGTCTGGGGCGTTGTGTTTTACGCCGACTTATCAGAGCCACATATACTTGCCATTAAAACTAGCTAATATATACAAATTCAATATTCGCGGTTGACCAAAGTCAGCGACAATCATGAAACCATGATGTGTGACTACACCAGCAAGGCAAGTGACCACGCCTCTCTTTTGACAACATTAAATGCAATAGATTTAGTTGGTGAAAAGCTTGATCTTTCTCTACTCAACTCAAATGAAAATTTTTTATAAAGATGGCTATAAATACACCACCAACCATTATTTTAAGAGACTTTTAAGCATCATTATCCAACCTCTTGCAATTTTATTTCTTAATTGTGCCTTGTATTTGCAAGAGTTTGGCTACAATAAACACTATTAGTTATCATAAATGATGGTAGGAAAGTGCATTTATAGCCTTCTAAGTCAATTTTCCTGCTGCAAAGCTGTGGAGGGAAGATTTGTAACACCTTTATACCCTATATATATATAATATATACACCCGATTTATGTAAAATAAGCGTATAAAGTATAAGAATGCACAATCCAGTTTAATAAAAATTTTCATATTCTTAATTAAAAATCCCAAACACTTTACAATGTATATTTAAATAGTAAATAAAATATTCTTTATTAATTATAAGTTCTAAAATAAGCATTTTATATAAAAAATTTTGGAAAAAATTCGCCAAAGTTTTATCTGTAAAGAGAAAATTCCAAAAATTCAATAAAACTCAACTTGCATAAAAATACAATCCCGATAAAAACAAATCAATATTTCACCAATACTTCTTAATCTCCTCCCAATTTCTCAAAACATTCATATATGTACATAAATATATAAATATCAAACACATATATATATATATATATATATTCATTCATCCATTGTAAAATTATTCCAAAAAGTCTTTATAATTTATAATATATACCCAAAACATAAACATAATATACATAATAACAACATGTACTAATATATATATATATATACATGATGGCAAATGACTCTAATCTTGATGCAGCAAAACTCCCCCAAAACAACCTCAAATCTAGACTCTATCAAGTCTAATAGAACTCCCTGTATCTACCAGATCACCTCTGTCACGTGCATGATAAATTACAACGCGCTACGCTAAAAGCCTAATGGTATAAATTTTGATAATAATAAAACTTTAATATAATGCCAATGCATAATGTTTTTTCATGTTATGTCACAATGTGGCACTCAATACCACTTTAAAACATAATCTTTAATCTTTCTATAATTCAAATAAACACATACACAAGCATGGGCTCCCAAACAAACAAATATATTATTCAAATCTCAGAGTTACTGTTTTGGTCCATATTGACACCCAGTGTCTCGCTCGAAGGCAAGTGACGTCCAGCATCTAGCCCCGAAGGCAAATTATAGTGATGTCCAACATCTAGTTTGAAGGCAAATCATATATCAGTGACACCTAGCGTTTAACCCCGAAAAAAAATAATGAGGATAACCTCATAGGCATACCGCCAAACACATAACTCTGAAAATTGAATAACATACTAGGCACACAAATATACATATTTTTCATAATCAACTTTTCTTATCACATTGCCTCAATTTCTCATTTTTCTCATCACATTGCCTCATTTTCTCATTTTTCTCATTCATATCAATGTCAGCTCATTTCAATTCATCATACCTTATCCTTTCATCACAATGTATATCATTTCACATTAAAATCACATTATTTAAATATTTTTGGGTCATTCTCACATAATGCATATAAATCACATTTTATTCATTTTAGCCATTATTAATGGCTTTTCATAATGTGCATATTGCATACATAACAAGTCACATGTTATAACATAATGTTCATGAATGTTCAAGCTACCAAGTAGCTTAACACATTTTCTATCCAAAATGTGTTAGGCCAACTTTAATGCAAACATATCCAATTTATCATAAGTTTATACATACCGCAAAAAGCACTCAAATATAAGCTAAAAGTCACCCTCCAATCTTCGCTTCCAACTTGCCCTTCAACACTAGGGTTGGACAATTTACTTTGTCTTAATGTCTATTCAAAATGTGAATAAATACTAACATTTAAAATCACATTTTAAGGCATTACAAGCATACAATCTTAATTAAACATCACTCCTACAAATATTCCTAAATTATGCTTAACCTTACTTTAACATTGGAAATCCATTTTAATCCATTTACATTGGTGTCTTAAGTTTATTTATATCTTTAAAAAGATATTATAACATGTTTTAATCAATCACATTACATTTTTTTTTTAGTAAAGGTGGACGGTACCACCGGAGAATTTTATTAATAAATCAAATAGTATGGCAAACCCATACAAATGTTTTGACAAAACCCTCATAAAATGGGTCAATTGAATCTAAGATAAGGAGAATTCAAATTATCAGAAATGACAATGCTTTGTAAACAACGAGGCAACGAATTAAAGTTATGAAACAAGTAAGCTTGGGAAGTAAGGCGGCAATGATGAGCCAAGAAATTCGCCGCTTGATTCCCTTCTCGGAAAATATGAGAGATGGTGAGAGAGTGACGAATTTGAAGCATCTTAATAAGACTTGCCATTGTTGAAGATGAAGGAGAAGCCAAAAGCACCATTTGCACAGCATTGATAGAATCAGACTCAACAATTAAAGGCAAGAAAGAAGAATTCAAACACCATTGAATCCCAAAAAGCATGGTTTGCAGCTCGGCATTATCAACATATTGAACAGGAAGCCGAAAGCTACAGCCGGCAATAAAAGATCCATGAGAATCTCGCATAATAGCTCCACCTGCAGCTTCGGTTTTAGTAATAGAGGCATCAATGTTTAACTTAAATTGACCCTCACTTGGACGAATCCAAGAAACCAAAGACACCTGCAATTTTCTACGGCTGCCAAAAGTATCAGGTAAGTAATCTTTGAATTGAGGAAGTGATTTAGCAAATTTAGCATCCGAAAAGGCAATCCCCCAGCTGATCATGATGTCTAAAATACCTTTAATGATGCCCGGTGGGTAGAATTTTCCATTGCCCCATGTACACTGGCAGTACGCCAACCAAATAGAGTATGGAATAACCGAAGACAACATTCTGCTTACTATACCAGCAGTGGAACCCGGAGCATATTGAAGCCACCAAAGCATGAGCTCCTGCTTTAAAAAACGTTGAACTGGAGCGTTGCTAAGGACTGAATTCCTGAAGTAGTTCCATATCACCTGGACTTTATCACATCTATAAAAAACGTGATTAACAGTGGCAGCATCATTAATACAGAAAGGACAGTGAGATACCGTGGTAACACCCATTTTTTGAAGTCGGGACGGGAATGGCAAAGCATCATGAAAAATTCTCCACATTAAAATAGAATGCTTGATGGGAATGGAAGTGTTCCAGATCATAGAATATGACAGCGTTTCAACCTTTTTGTTTATGATTTCACCATAGGCGACTTTTAGAGAGAAAGTAGAAGACTGAGAATTCGACCAAACCAAAGAACCTTCTTTCTCCATGAAAATCTCGGAAGCTAAACTTGAAAAGGCCCTCCCTTGTAGGATAGCAAAGCTTGCCATAGTTAACCCAATGATGTCTCCGCTCATCGCCTGCGTTCCAAAGGAAGTGAGCAAATCTGCTTTCTAATAAATGAATAATGGATTTGGGAAGAAGCATAGCTCCCATCACATGTATAGGTATAGAATTTAAAACATGCTTAATGAGAAGAAGGCGTCCTCCTGATGAAAGTAACTTCTTGGTCCAACCATTAATCTTTTGATCGATCTTCTTCAGCAAGAATTGACAATACTCTGCACGATTAATACCTTGATAAATAGGTGCTCCCAAATAAATAAAAGGGAGGGAGTGATTTTTAATTGTAAGGAGATGCTGAATTTTCTCTTTGTATGCTGAGCTTGCCTTCTTAGAACAAAAAAAGTTGCTTTTATCAAAATTAATTTTTTGACCCGAACTTTGTTGATAAGAGTTAAGGAAGGCCAAGAAATTTTTAGCACTCCGAACATCCCCACCGAGAAAAACCAGTAAGTCATCTGCAAAAGCCAAATGAGTGATGACCTCACAACCACGTCCTGTTTTATAAGGACTAATCTTCCTTTCAGAAACAAGTTTATTCAGACCCCAAGAAAAACATTCCGAAGCTATAATGAACAATATAGGAGAGAGGGGATCTCCTTGCTTAACCCCACGCGAAGGACTAAAGAATCCATAAGTAACACCATTAATCATGACCGAAAGCTTGGTAGCTTTAAGATTATCCATGACAAGCGCAGTAAATCTAGCAGAGAACCCAAATTTTTTTAAAACCGCCTCCAGAAATCGCCAGGATACCCTGTCAAAAGCCTTTGCCATGTCTAGCTTAATAGCCAAATTATTACCTGTAGTCTTACGATCCAAATCATAGATAAGTTCATTGGCTATAAGAATCTGCTCATGAACAGATCTACCTTTTAAAAAGTCAGCCTGCTCTTTAGAGATAATAAGATCAAGAATGGGAACCATTCTATTAGCAATGATACGAGTGCATACCTTGCTAATGAAAGTGGCAAGACATATAGGCCAGTATTGAGTGAATGAGGACGGATTGTCCACCTTAGGAAGAAGAATAATATTGGCCGCACTGAAAGCTTGCGGAATAGGAAGCCCAAGGAAAAATTCCTTAACGGCGCTGCAGACGTCCCAAGCCACAATATGCCAACATTTTTGGAAGAAAAAACCATCGAATCCGTCCGGGCCAGGGGCACTATTAGCATCAAGCTGCCAGATTGCAGCCTTAATCTCATCATCAACAGGAATTCTTTCAAGCTCAGCATTATATCTATCAGAGATCAATTCAGGAATGACTTCAAGAATAGAATCAAAATTACTGACCTCATCAGAGCAAAATAATGACTGAAAGAAGGACACTGCCTCTTGATTAAGGTTCTTCATTCCATCTCATTCCAATTATTAATCCAAACTTATTTCCATCACTTATATCATTAAATAACATGATTTAAATATTAAAATCAAACAACCAATCATACTTCGAAAATTTTCTTCCAGAATCCTAAATTCAACACTACCTTATCTAATCTCTAACCAAACTTAGTTAAATTCATCATTTGACTTTAAAATCCTTGTTTATGCATCAAAACAATACATTTGGAATCTATTTGTAGAATTAAAACACATAATTTCAAAAGTTAAAATTTTACATAACCCTAAATTATATTCTTCCTCCAAACTCCACTCAAACTTAATCTTTTCTTCAATTCAACTTAAGAATCATTAATAACTAATCAGAATACCTTCATACATACCCATTCAAGCCATTAAATCATGCAACCATAAAAATTCAAATTCAATATATTCACAATTTCGTGAAATTCCAAAGAATAAGTTGAAAAACTTACTATTTATGGAGAAATTCACCAAAATCTCACTTAAATCTTATTAATTCCTTCAATTGACGATGCTTGGAAGATGAAAAAAGCCTCTCTTGGACTCCAATGGTGGTTTGGCCTCAAGGAAAAAGAAGAAGAAGAAGATCAACTTTTAATTTTCTCTTTCTTTCCACTAATTTTAAGACTATGTATATAATATACTTTAATATATTTTTAATTATTTAATTATTTATTTATTTATTTAACAAAATTATAATTTATGCCTTCCAACTAAAAATAATTTATTTTTAATTTTTTTAAATAATTTTAATTTTACAAAGTATAATTATAATTTTACTATTTGACTTTTAACTTTTATTTAAATATTAATTTTTATATATTTTATATATATTTTATATATACATTTTACTTTTACTTAAAATTTTATAATTTTTTATTTAAATTTTTAATTTAATTTATTAATTTTAATTTATTTAATTTAATTTTTAAAATTTTAAAATATTACAATATAAACATTCAGCCATCATATCTCTTACATTAAATATTGTGTCAAAGAGGTTTCTCGATCAGTAGCTATTAATCCCCATCCAGAACTACTTTTCATGAGCAAACTGAGGCTGTCCAAAACGTGAGAATGACTTTATCTCTAACATATCTCCAGGAGCTAGTACACGTGGCACTCTTCGATTGGGTTGACTTATAATAGCTAAATTCTACTATCCCCTCTAGGTATGTTCTAGTTGGAATGTTTCTTCTTCCAGTCGGTAAATGTAAAACCCAAGTTTATGCCATTCAGATCACTTGCCACTTGTCAAACTCTCATTGGATGCTTAATCTGCACCTTTTTCTTCATTGACGTATATGAATATCCCAATTGAAAGTTTACTTGGTCTGATCGTGATTGTGTGTCAAGGTCAAATGTAAAACATGATCTCGACATGATCTCTACTAGAAGTCTTGGTAGAATTGTCTATTGATCAGTCTAGCCATGCCACTATCAGTTTGGACGGGACATCTTTTGTACTGAACATTTGAAAGCGATAACTCACCGTGAAGTCTACTATACAAACTTGTATTTTTTCTTCAACTGTATCTCGAATGGGATGTTATTGTCCTTATCGGGACAAGTTGTCACTCTGAGCTTTGAATATCAAGAGGTATGATTTAAAATTAATGAAAATGGGAAAAGGTCAAAATGGGCTTTGTTATGGATTGCTAAGGACATTTAAGAGATGTGATTCAATTTGGTTAATTGTGGATCAATTGATAAAGTCAGCTCATTTCTCATCAGTAAAGAATACCTATTTTGTTTTCAAGCTTGCTTAATTGTACATAGACATAATAGTATGTCTTCATGGTGTTCCAATCTCAATTTCTCCAAATAGAGGATCACAGTTTACCTTGATATTTTTAAGAGGCTTTAAGCACTCCATTAGACTTTATTATGTTATTTTATTTTCAAATCAATGGGCAATCAAAAAGGACTATCCAAATCATAGAAGAGGATATGCATACTAGACCTTAGAGGAAATTGAGATATATTCATTTTGCATTAACTGAGTTTGATTACAACAATTGCTATCATTCAACCATTGAGATGACACCTTAGAAAGCTTTACAATGGAGGAACTATTAGTCTCCCCTTTTATTGGGAAGAATTAGGTAATAAACATAATGAAAGGTTGGAATTAGTTCAATACACAACACAGAAAGCGTCTATTATAAAGAAGACATTGAAACCCGCATTTAGTCACCAAAAAAACTATGTCAATCCTAAGAGAAGGGATATCCAATTTGATATTCTTGAAGGTATCTCCAATGAAAGGAGTAATAAATTTTAATAAGAAAGGAAAGTTATCACCATGGGTCCATTGGGCCATTTGAAATCCTAAAGGCTAAATGCTCACATTTTTCCACTCTTAGGTACATTTTCTAAATTTTTAGGATGACTTTTCTCTGAGAATGGGAGAATGTAATTAATACTCATATCTTTTATGCTATGTTGAACACTCGATTGAAGTATTTACTAGAGAGGCCATCACTTTTCTGGGCTCTAATTCAAGAGTATGCCAATCGTTCAACTAAATTATGATAAAAGCACCATTTTGGTTTTACTATGACTTTTCTTCTACTAATCTTGGGAAAGAAAATCCTCTAAAGAGAATACATATATAGTTTTGAGTTGATTTGATTGCAGAAGATATTAGTTTACTACTAAGTTTGAAAAGAGTCCTCTAATTCGCTGCTCAGAATGAGAAAAGACTCTTTTTTGCAATAAGCACCATAAGTTGTATCTAAATTTTTACAAGACAACATTATTAATTATATTCAATGAATAATGAAAAGAAAAACGACGATAGTATTATTTCCAGTACTACATTCAAGTGTATAACTTATTAGCTTATTTCTCATCTTTTAGAAGAAAAGTAATCAATTAATCTAATTAGCCTCTTAATTTTCAAATTTGAGTTAACTGATGTATAGTATAGAGCTCCCATAGCATGTGATCACGCTATCTACTAGTTTAATACGAGCTACCTAATACAAATGCTTTTATTAGCATATGATCCATTATATGTGAGGGGACGATGTTGATTTTTGAGTCAAGTCTACCTATGACGAATATTTAAGATCCATGGGCCCAAACCAACTAAATAATTATCATATTTGGATAAATATCTATAGAGTATGAAAGGGATTAGGAATCCTATTCACATTATGATTTTGATTTTTTGATAAAATCCTATAAAAGGAGTAAAAGGAGCATAATCGAAGGTTAGCGGAAATATCTTTAAGTAGAAGAAAAAAACTAGTTTTCTTTCTAAAGTTGTTTTTTCTTTTAGTTCTCTATAAATTTCTTTTTCCACAAGTAATTCTCTTTTTGTGAGTAAGATACAATTATGAAGTTGTTTTGGTCTTAGACAATGAACACAAGTTTTCCCTTCATTGGTGATTGCTCTTATGATCAATAGCAAAAACTATGATCAAAGTCTTCTATAAGCATCGTCAAAGGTAATATCTGATCCTTATTTTTTTTATGTGGGTATGTTTTTACACTAATAATTCCTATACATAAGTTTACTCTAATTTATTCTTATAAATTTTCTTTGTATCAAAAATAAATTTTTTTTATATGATAATAACCAAATGATTCATATTATGTCTATGCTAAACCATTTACACTCATATAATACCTTATTTATGTGTAGAGTATATGTGTATGTATATAAATAACTCTAGTCATTTTTATTATCTTGAATACTTCATGCCCTAAATGAAACTTTTAATTGGTTTGGGAATACTTGCTTGATGTGGTGGCTTAAGTACTATATTCTCAAGTTCTTAGCTCCTTAGCCTTTCTAAGTGTTTTTTTTTTTCTCACAAGTGCTATATAATTTGTTCTATTTTGTGGTTTCAGTGTAAAAGAAAATAAGACACTAAAAGTAAAAGTAAATAAAGAAGACATACTAAGTGAATTTTGGGACAATTGCAAGCAAAAGGTGGCTAATTGCATGAACTTGTTTTTACATGGCTTTATGGTGGCATTTGAAGAATTAATTTTTTATTTACAACTTGAAAGGTGGCAAACGCTTAGGTTTTTGGTTGTTAATTCTATTGGTTTATTTTGACTAATTTGTTTTGTTTTTATAAAGCCCATTTTGCAATTAAAAAGTAAAGCATTGAAATCTCCCCCCAATAGCCAAGGACCAAAACACTTCGATGCCAGGCGATCCAATTCTGCCCAAATCAATCTTCTACACTTGGGGCTTGGACTACTATAGATTGTTGTTAAAAAAAAAAAAAACTCAAGCATAAACTCGGGTAAATAGTAGTATGGATATATTGAGCATGAACCTCTAAAATCTCTACTTTGATATCCTTATCCCAAAGAATCCATAGACCACCAGAAAAACTAGTCGGCTCCAATCTGAAGGAATTATCATAACCTTATTTCTGGATGAAAATGTTGGCTTTGGAGCCATTGACCCTAGGTTCCAGAAGAGCCATAACACTAGGTTCATAAACTTGCTTTAAATTTCTAAAAGAACAAAGAAATTACTTAGAGGCCACCCCTTGACAATTTCAAATAAAGATAGCTAAATCCATAAATAGAAATATAAAAATATAGGTTTAAAAATTATTAAACACTCAGTTATCAACAGTCTAGTGTAAATTCAACCACTTCTATCTCAACCAATGTCATAACATCTTTCTCAATGAAAATACATTCTTTGTTTATAATTACATACTCTATCTGGTCCTTGGCTGAGTTAAAGACCACTACAAGAAAAATATAAATTGGTGATGGATAAAAATTCATTACTAAATAGTGACAAAAATTTATTAGCAACAGATTTAGCAATATAAAAAATTCGTAGCTAAATCCGACACCAATAATTGGTGCCTTGCATTTAGCAAAATAATCCATCACTAATTCCATAATTAATCATGCGCCAAATATTGCACCAAAAATTTAGCGACGATATTACACATTCATCGCTAAAAATAAGCGACAATTATTAATATTATTTGTCGCTAATTAGCTATAGAATTTATTTTCACCGCTAATTAGCGACGAAACTGATATCTATTATTAACTTTATCGTTAATTAGTGATGAAACTAATTTTATCGCTAATTTTAAATGTTTTAAAAATACGGGCATAATTTTTATGTAGGCTAATTAGTGACGAAATTTATTTTTGACGTTAATTTTGTTGGTAATTAGCGAAGAAACTTAGCTCCGTCGCTAATTTTAAATATTTTAAAATAGGTGTGAAATTTTTGTGCATGCTATGTTTCGTCGCTAATAATAAAATTTTAAAAATAAGTCTGTCTTTTTAGCGATGAAACTTAATTTCATCGCTAAAACCGTAATATTTATTCTTCCCAACTTTTTTTCCTTCTTTTCTTTATTCTTCCTTCTTTTCTTTCTTTTTTCCTTTTTTACTCTTTCTTTTTTTCTTTCTTTCTTCTTCTTTTTTCTTTCTTTCTTTCTTTCTCCTCTCTCTCTTCTTTTTTTTTTCTTCCTCTTTCTCCTTTCTTCTTTTGCATTTAGATTGAAGGTATACATTTTTTAGCTTATTTATTTATTTATTTATATTTTTGTAATTAGTAATAATTTTTAGAATAAATATTATATTTTTTTTAAATAAATAATATTTAGAAAAATAATTTTTAAACATTATTTGATAGAATAATTTTTTTTAAATTATTTGATAGATTGATTTATGTTTTAGAGAAATATTAGAATAAATATTTTTTAGAAATTATTTAGTGGAATAATTTATTTTTAGATTGAATAAATTTTTTTTAGAATAATAATTTTTAGAATAAATTAATTATTTTATTAATTAAATAACTTTTAGAATAAATTATTTTTTAGAGAAATTAGTTTAAAAATTATTTTTTAGAAATAATTTGATAAATAATTTAATTTTTATGTAAATAAATTATTTATTAGAATAAATTATTTAATAGGATAAATAATTTTTGAGAATAAATTATTTTAGAAATTAAAATTAAAATAAATTATTTTAACAAAATAAAATAATTTTTTAAAAAATAAAATAATTTATTTTTAAAATAATTTATTTTATTTTCTTTAAAAATTAATAATTTTGTCACTAAATTTGTCTTTATTAAAGGACGACAAGAATAAATAGCGACGGACTAAAACTTTCGTCGTTAATTTTTCAACGAATACATAGATAGCTACAAATATTGTTCCATTGCTAATTTTTGAGAATTAGTGACAAACTCATTTTTCTTATAGTGGATCTATATTGTTATCTCAAGGTTAGGAGGAGAAGAAGGTTTATGTGAGGGATCAGGGGACTTAAGATTAGCAATAAGGGCTAAGGTAGACTTTGGATCCTCTCTTTTAAATAAATAACAATCTCCAATTTTAATGGCAATACTTTTAGCCTAGCTAGTATAGAGATGTTCTATTTGGAATTCGAGAGAAAGTAGAGAAAGAGAATGTTGTTGATTGCAAAGCACCATCTGTGTCCCCTTGTTTATTTAGGATAAGTTGCATGATGTCCTTAATTAGCAAGTCTGACAGAGACATAGAAATCAATGCTTTAGGATCACATCTTTTTGCATGAGTATACATGGAGTTTGTTGGATTTTGCTTTTTAAAGTTGATTATTTTGGTTGTTGTGTTGGTTTTTTATTTTTATAATTATATCTAGTCTTGTTGTCAGAGAAAATTATCGATTAGTGGCCTTTATTCTCATCTAAGCCCTCCATAAGTGATTTGTTTTACAAAATCAGTGTGTCAACTTTAGTATCATGGTGAGGCAAATGATTTGTTAAAATATCCCGTCAACATCAGTTAAAGTATCAAACCTTGATCCAGTTTGATTACCTTTGCCAAACTTAGGAAAACTTAAAGGGATCTTCCTAGTTTCCTTATTGGAGTTTACTAAATATTTTCCTTCCTTGCTAGGATTCTTTCCTTTTCTACCTACAATCATTCAATGACCATAGGTTTAACTAGAAAGACCTGCAGTCATCAGGGCCTGATTATTGTCTTAGAAATCTTCCTTCTCTAAAATTTTATCCTTCATAGTGTCTAAGCACAAAGCCACCAAGTGCCCATATTTTCCACAACTAAAGAAAATATTCAATAATTCCTCCTATTCTACAACTTGGGTTCTTCCTTTAATTTTAAGTTTGGAGATTAAGGGCTTATTTAGGTCAATTTTCACTGCCATATGAGCAAAATGGCCTCTAGTTAGACTTTATATATATTGTAGTCTATTTGAACCACCTTCACAATGAGGATTCTAATAGCATGAAGAACCTTTTTGTTATATAGGTGTAGAGGCATGCCTGATAATCTGATCCATACTACCGTAGAATTTATCTCATCTGCGTCACTATTAAACTCAGCAAACCATGAACGGACAACTAAATAGTGCCCCATAATCAGCCATGAGCTACCCATTAGGATGGCTTCCTTATCCAACACCCCCTTCCTGCGACTTTGAAAATGAATAAGAAAATAATTGTTATCTAGGATAATGATATTGAAGTTTGAAACAAGACTCTAAAGGGAATAAAGTATGGACTGCATGGATTTATACCCTATTATTCTCCCCATAGCTTAACTATAATAATAGTATTCCATGGCTTGGAGAGCTTCTCCTTGACATCTTGAAATATGGTAACTAATTGCATACAATCCTCGAATTGAACCAAAAAAAAAAATTCATCATTTAGTTCCCAATCATCATAGTCTTTAAAGAGGTGATTTCCCATGACGTTACTATTATTCAGTAGTTTTTCCTTAAAAGATGGGGTTGATTGATCTACAGCAGAATCAATCATCTCTTCATCATGAAATTTGGCTTTCTTTTTCCTTGTCTCATCGTCTTCTTCTAGCATTGTATGAATTAACCATTTATTAGTAAAATATTGTTTACTTATTTATTTTAGTTAAATTAAAAATTATTTTTTAATTTGCTAAACTTATATTTTGTTTTTTTAAATAATAGTAATTTTTAGGAGGCTTAATTATTTTTTATAAATAAAAACCATAATCGAATTAATTTTAGTTAAATAGTTCTTCAATTCGAATTTTCCAATTAGAAAGGAGGAGTTTGATAATTAAAATTTTAATGTGTTCTAAAGTTTTATATCAAATTTACATGTCCATTTATTTTTTTAATAAATAAATAAATATATATATAATTATATTTTTATAAGAAAATTGAAAGGTAAAGAAGGAACTGACGAGTGAAAGAAAAAGAATAGACTGAGGAAAAGAATAGACTGAAGAAGGTAAAGTAGAGACTGAAGAAACACAAATTAAATCCAACGGAGGAAAAAGAATCAATTTAATTTAACACACAGATTGCTGACCTGTACCAATCTGTTACAAGAGATTGTATACTATATATATACTCATACATTTAGCTTACAATATTAGTATATATAAACAGTTGTATATGACATAATATACAATGAAAAATATTTTTCTAATTCTCTGTGCCCAAAACTGCTCATGGTATCAGAGCCTCCAGATCTACTCTTTCTTGCTACCCAAGCTTAATCTCTTTACTTGATTTCTCATTCTTGCAATTTCCCGATTTTTTTCCAAATACCTGAAACAATTCTCTAACAATCTAATCATGGCAGACATCACTGAAAACAGAAGAATTAATGAGGAAGAAGATGATACTTACAAGATTTCTTCATCTAATCATTCAACAACTACACTAGTAACCATATCTCTCACTGAAAGAAATTATATGTCTTGGAGCAGAGCAATGATGATTGCATTGAAAGCCAGAAACAAATTTGTCTTCGTCAATGGTGAGGTAGCCAAACCTGCACCAGGATCACAACTCTACAAGAAATGGGAGAGAATAGATAATATGGTAACTACCTGGATTATTAATTCAATTTCAAAAGATATAGTAGAAGCTTTCATTTACACTTCTAGTGCTAAAGACCTATGGGATGAACTATCTACTAGGTTTGGAGAGAGTAATGGCCCTCTCATTTATCAAATTAGAAAAGATATAGCTAGCATGTATCAAGGAACACAATCTGTCACTACTTTTTACACTAAAATTAAAAAACTGTGGGATGAGATGCAGTATCTTAGACCTAGGCGTATGTGCAATTGTGTGTGTGGTGTGGCTAATTCTATTACTAGCTTAGAGAATGAAGAGAAGTTAATGCAGTTCTTAATGGGTCTTAATGACTCATATGACAACACTAAGAACCAAATTCTGCTGATGGACCCATTTCCTACTATAAACAAGGCCTATGCTATGGTTTTAAGTGTTGAAAAACAAAGGGAGGTGAATACACCAAGCTTTGAATCTCATGACCAATCTGCAGCCATGTATGTACAGAAAAACAAAAATTACTCTAGATTTAATACCAGATCTATATCCAAACCAGACAGATATTGTGACATCTGCAAATCTAACAATCATTCTAGAGAAACATGCTTCAAATTAATAGGATATCCAGATTGGTTCTTTGAATTAAAGAAGAAGAGGGCACAATCACAGGCTCATGCTGTTATGAATCAGGAGGAGACTCCTTTTGCTGATAATGTAACAAGCCATGGGACAAAGATGAATGATGTTCTGACCAGAATGGTACAAATGGAGGTTAAAAGAGCTGTCAAAGGAAAGAACTCAATGGAAGACTCTGAGACCGATGGGGTGCAGACTAATACCATCAGTTTTGCAGGTATGAATGCTAACCATAATCTAAATGCTATGGACAAAGGAGACAAAGGCTTATGGATCCTAGATACAGGTGCTACTGACCATGTCACTTGTACACTGCAATTTTTTGACTCTGTGCATAGACTACCTAAACCAAAACTCCTAAACCTACCAGATAATACTACAAGGCCTATTACTCATGTGGGAACTATTAAACTACATAACAAACTGATTTTACAGAATGTGTTCTATATTCCCAGTTTTACATGCAACCTGATCTTAGTAACTACCCTAGCTTCTGTCAATAACATTTCTATACTAACTTTACCTGATTGTTGTATTTTACAGGATATACAGACTGAAGAACGGTTTGCAAGTGGAAGAGCAATGGGGAAACTTTACTACCTCACAACCAATTCCTTCTATCCAAATACCAGTAATGTTCATCATACCTGTATTGATCACAAAAATCACATTAGTAAACTGTGGCATACTAGACTGGGACATATATCCCATAAGAGAATGTTACATATCCCTGATATTCCTATTACAAATAAAGTAGATTATGACTGCAATGTATGTCCACTATCAAAACAACAAAGAATTCCATTTTATCCTAGTAACTCTATAGCAGAAAAATGCTTTGATCTAATACATGTTGATGTTTGGGGACCATATTCTATTTTGTCTATTACTGGTGCTAGATATATGGTGACATGTGTGGATGACAAAAGTAGATATACTTGGGTGTTTATGATTACAAATAAACAACAAGTTTTTTCAGTTTTAAAGTGTTTCATAGCCCAAGTTGAAACTCAGTTTGGTGTTATTATAAAGACTATTAGAAGTGACAATGGCACTGAGTTTGTCAATGCACAATTAACTGAACTACTACAAAACAAAGGGATTACACAGCAATTGAGCTGCATTTACTCACCCCAACAGAATGGGAGAGTTGAAAGGAAACATAAGGAAATTTTAAATGTTGCTAGATCCATGATGTTTCAAGCTAGTTTACCTAAAGAGTTCTGGTTTGAATTGTTTCTTACAGCTACTTACATCCTAAACAGAGTTCCATCTGAACTCTTGTCATGGAAATCTCCTTTTGAGATTCTTCATAATACCATTCCTTCTATCCTTCATTTCAAAACTATTGGTTCATTATGTTATGCTACAAACACTAAACCTCACAAAAATAAACTAGACCCTAGAGCCACACCTTGTATTCTACTAGGATATGCACCACAACAAACGACATACAGACTTTTTAACTTACAGTCTAGACAAATTTTCCATTCAAGAGATCTTGTTTTCAAAGAGCATATTTTCCCTTTCAAACTCAAAAATCCAGTTCATGCTACAGAATTTTCCTTACCTTCTTGTATTGAAGATACTACTATTGATTCAGACCAGCATGTAACCATTCTTCCAGAAACAGAAATTGAAAATGGTGAAAATATCAGTATTTTACCACCTTCTCAACCCCAAAATCATATTTCAGAAACATTACCAGAAAATCCAATTCAACCAGAAAACCAAACACAGTCAGAAAATTTAAATTTACCTTCCACAAGGAAAAGCACCAGAATTAAACACTCACCAGCCTGGATGTCTGATTTCGTTACCTCATTTGCTCATCCCAGCAGCAGTTCTTCATCTGCATGCACTACAAATACATTTTCAGGTATGGTTATTACTTATCTTTCTAACTTTACTTCTTTATACACACCTTCTCACACAGCATTTCACATCAATATCCACAAAATTCCTGAACCATGTTCATACCAAAAAGCCAGCATAGATGTCAACTGGGTTAAAGCAATGGAGACTGAACTAACAGCTCTAGAAGCCAATCATACATGGGATTTGACAACTTTACCTAAAGACAAGAAACCTATAGGGTGCAAATGGGTTTTTAGGGTAAAGTATAAGGCTGATGGGACTGTGGACAGGTTTAAGGCTAGATTAGTAGCCAAGGGGTATAACCAGAAGCTAGGGCTTGATTACAATGACAACTTCTCACCTGTTGCCAAATTAGTGACTGTCAGAATACTCTTTACTATTGTTGCTAGCAATGGGTGGCCACTTCATCAACTAGACATAAACAATGCCTATCTCCATGGCTACATTGACGAAGATCTTTACATGTCCCCACCACAAGGCTATACTAAAGCTGAACCAGGCCAAGTTTGTAAACTTAGAAAGTCCCTTTATGGCTTAAAACAAGCAGGCAGACAGTGGAACAAGGAGTTCACCACTACTCTGCTTCAATATGGTTTTACTCAGTCGACAAATGATCACTGCTTGTTCACAATGGGCAAAGGTCAGGACTTTATTATATTACTAGTATATGTTGATGATGTCCTACTCACTAGTCCATCTCTACAGCTCATTTCTAAAGTCAAATCTTTTCTACATGCAAAGTTCACAATTAAAGATTTAGGATCTGCAAAATACTTCTTGGGACTCGAGTTAACAAGATGCAACACCGGTTTATTTTTGGCACAAAAGAAGTTTATTGTTGATCTTTTACAGGAGACTGGACTCACAGAAGCAAAACCAACAAAAACACCATTTCCACAGGGCATTAAACTAACACTGGATATGGGAACTCAATTGCCTGAACCTAATCAATACAGAAGATTGGTGGGTAGACTACTTTACCTCAGTTTTACATGCCCAAACATTACCTTCAGTGTCCAACAGTTATCTCAATATATGCAACAGCCATGTCAAGGCCATCTCAACATTGCTCTACATCTTCTCCGATACTTAAAAGGCACCATCACTCAAGCTTTATTCTTTCCAGCTGAAAATTCTTTATTTTTATCTGCATACTGTGATGCGGACTGGGCAGCATGCCAACTTACCCATCGATCTGTCTCCGGCTATTGCGTCTTCTTAGGATCGGCATTAATATCCTGGAAATCAAAAAAATAAAACACAGTAAGCAGATCTAGTGCAGAAGCTGAGTACAGAAGCATGGCAAGCGTTACCTATGAATTACTGTGGATTTTTCACATACTCAACGATTTTCAAGTTCAAATTCCCTTACCTATTCGTTTGATGTGCGATAACCAAGCAGCCCTCCATATCGCTGCTAACCCAGTCTTCCACGAACGCACGAAGCATGTAGACATCGATTGCCATGTGGTAAGACAAAATATTGATCGTGGTTTTCTCCAAACACAACACGTTTCCTCTCAAACTCAGCTCGCTGATGTCTTTACAAAATCTCTCCCAACGGCTACTTTCAGTAATTTGATATCCAAGCTTGGATTGGTATTCTTACCAAACGCAAGCTTGAGGGGGGAGTGAAAGGTAAAGAAGGAACTGATGAGTGAAAGAAAAAGAATAGACTGAGGAAAAGAATAGACTGAAGAAGGTAAAGTAGAGACTGAAGAAACACAAATTAAATCCAACGGAGGAAAAAGAATTAATTTAATTTAACACACAGATTGCTGACCTGTACCAATCTGTTATAAGAGATTGTATACTGTATATATACTCATACATTTAGCTTACAATATTAGTATATATAAACAGTTGTATATGACATAATATACAATGAAAAATATTTTTCTAATTCTCTGTGCCCAAAACTGCTCAAAAATATATAATATATTTATATATGTATAAATTTTATTATTATATAAATTATATTTAAAAATATAATATAACTTAATATGCATATGTATAATATATAAATAAATATTTAGTATGAATTTGTAGCAAAATAGTTCAATATTCATTATGGCCACATGGATAAATAATCTGTCTTATTTAAAAACTAGCCTATAACCCGCATGTTGCCACGAGATTTTTTTATTTTTTTCTAAATATTTTTATTTTAAATATTATATTATTTTTTATACTTTTATATTAAAAATATTATTTGTGATTGAAAATTTTTTAACCAATAATATAAATATTAGGTATAGAGACATAAAATGAAAACACACATCTTAATGCTATGATCAAATTCTAATCCCTTTTCAATAATCAAACTCACTAAGTAAAACTCAAAAATTTCAAAAAACAAAAATAACTCATAAGAGGGCAAAGAAGAGATATTTTCAACTTTCTTTCTCTTCCTTTGCTTACAACAGAAAGAGAGAGAAGGATTTGTAAATATTTTAAAAAATTAAAATTAAAAAAATATTAAGTCTCATTAAAATCACTAATTTTATATTTTCTCAAATTATTCTCTCTCTACCAAAAATGGCTCAAAAATAGATCTATATAAATTAAACATGCAACAAGAAAGAAAGAAAAAAAAATCACAATTCAATAATAAAAATATCCTATTAATTGATATAAAATAAAATAAATAAAAGTAAATAAAATTGAGTCATAAAAAAAGAGATAAAAAATCAATGAATCCAATAAAATAGAAATGAAAGGAATTTACTATGAAAAATAACATTTTTAATTCAAATAGCTTAATTTTTAATATATTATCTAAACCAAATTCAATTTTAAAAAAAGAAAAATAAAATTTGTGTTCCCTTGATAATATGAATAAATAAAAGGCATATACCACAAAAGAAGATGGAAAAATGACACCTTTAACCACATTTTTAAAATTTTTACTTTTTTTATCAATGATATTTTAGTAATTTTATTATAAACTCATTATAAACTGTATAAAATTTATAAACTCATGATAAACTCATTATAAATTTATTGTAAACTCTTTGCAAACTAATAAAAATCTAGTATTTTGGTAAATATTTTTTAAATTCTGGTATTTTGGTAAATATTTTATAAATATGATAAATTTAAAATTATTTTTAATTTTTCTTGTATTTTTGTCAAAAGTCTAAAAAAGATTAACAAATTGGCCCAAAAAAAAAATAGATGTCCAGCTTAATTTGTTGGACATTTTAAGTTTTAAAATTACTCTATTAAAAATAATTATAATTATAATCATAATCATAATAATAAATAAAGACTAAAATATTCTTAAGCAAAATAAAAAAAAAACTACATCATTTTCTTTATTTGTTCTTAAAAAAAGAAATTTATTTTTATAAATTTAATTTCACTCATTATCAGTAGGGCCATTGAACAATATAAAAATTAAAATACCCTTTAAAAAATAAAAAAAAAGATCAATTTTGATAAGTTTTATTTTACCAATTATCTACTAGTCCTACTTAATAGTATTAAAATTAAAATATCTTTTAAAAAGTAATCACTTTATTTTAAAATCAACAATTCAAATTAGAAAGTTATAATTTTATAAAAGTTAAAATTAGTTGAATTGTTTATATTCCTAACAAATAAGCTTTTTATTATTATTATATATATATGTAAGCACATTTTGTCTACTATATTAGGATCGAATTAGGTGAATATCCGACAAAACGAATCAAGAAATTAGCAAATCGAATTACAATTTTTTTTAAAAAAAAAAATTATATCAAAATATAAATTTTAACTAATAAAATGAAAAATAAGCTCATTGATGCTTTTTGGTTGATTCCAGCAGCCAAATACACTGATGATGTGATTAAATTAAAAAACATTAATTATATTGATTGGATTTAAATTGGAAAAAGGTATTTTATTCTCGTATTATTACCAATAAAGAGCCGACCAAAAGATAATGATATAAATGCATGTGATGTCATACACATAATTACGTCTCTAACAGTTATATAATTTAGTTTTTTTATTGTTATTATTATTAGATTTTTTTTAAAACAATAAAAAATTAAATTTGAAGTTATTGTCTACACTTATCATTGATGTGTTGTAATTATTATGAGTTAAATTTTTAATAATTTCACTGAAGAATTTCTTTAGTTTGATATTCTCAACCCCACAGAGTGTGTGTGTATAAACTATAACTAATGACATTCTTGGCATTTGACAGCTTTGTAGAAAATGATATTATCGTTGTTGGAGAATTTAATAATAATTGATTAATAAGAGAGTTACAGCTCAAGCTTATTTATTAATTAATTCGATAAATGATAATGATTTTATAATTTTATATGTGCAGAGTTAAACATAATTTAACATCATATTTAACTTGTAACAAGAAAATTCATCCTACAGCTATGCTGCGGATTATAAAATTTTATAATATTTTAAATGAAAAAATTATTTATATAATAATATAATTAATATATAAAAAAATAATATCATATATATAAATATATAATATTCAAAACTTTCATATTTATATATTATAAAAATATATCAAATGCATAGATATTTTTTTAATTGATTTGATAATTGGCTAATCGAAGATAATGATAAAAATAATAATTTAAAATTTATTATTTTAAAAAATTAAAAAATAATTAAAATTTGTAATTTAAATAAATAAAAATTTATTACTTATATATGATCTAATTTGAGAGGTTATGATTGTTGCATTGTTTTTAGTCAATTTTTTTCCTTATTAAAAAAATCATTTAAAATTATAAAACCTAATATTGAAATCCAAGTAATTTACAAAAAAAATTTATAATTTTTAATAATACACACAGTATTGTGCGAATTTTTTTAGTTAATTATCTATTCCAATAAATAATATATTTAATATTTAATATTTTAAAACTTTAAATTTATTTTTAATATTTTTAATGTATTAAAATATTTTTTATTTGATTTGAGATTTTTTCAAAGAAATAATCAAAATATTATTTTTTAAATTTTATTATTTTAATTAAAAAAGCAAAAATAATAATTTGATTAAAAAATTAAGTTAAAATTTATTACTTATTAATTTTTTTGGATAGAAATAAAAATTATAAAATTTAATTGAAAATGATATAATTGAAGAGAAATATAAAATAATTGAATAATAAAATAATTAAAAAATTTATATTAAGTTGGTAAAATAAAAATATTTTTAAATAAATAAAAGTTATAAAAAAGTAAAGTGAATTAATAAAAATTTTAATTATATTAAAATTTAAAATTAAGTTGATACAATAAAAATATTTTAAATAGATAAAAAATTTATTAGAAAATGAAATAATAAAAAAATTATAAATTCAATTATAATGATAACATGTTCACTTTAAATTATTTTTATAATAATTAAATATATATTACCTATTAAAAAGTTAAAATAAAATAATAAAAAATTAAAAATATGAAAAGTCTTTAGTCTCAAAAATTAACCTATAAAATCAAATAAAATTTAAAATTCCTTTTATTTAAACAATAACATCTAAAGTATAATAATAATAATAATAATAATAATAATAATAATAATAATATAGCTTATGTGTTAAAAAGAAAATTAAAATTAATGAAAATTAAAAGATAATAGCTTATAAATTGAAAGAAAAAATAAAATCAATTAAGAGTAAAAATATAAATATAATTTTTAAAATTTAATATTTAATATTTTAAATTAACTTTGCATATAAAAAATTAGATAAAAAGAATACCGCTAAAAAATTATAACATAAGAATCATACCCAAGGCTCACATAGAGTTTCCACCATGTAATAGCCTTTTGAGAAAGGCTTCTGCAAAAACACAAAAGGAAATTAAAAAAAAAAGGATAAAAATGGATAGAATGGTAAAAGAAAGAAAACAAAGCTAAGTGAAGGAAATGAAAAGACAATGGCAAAATGCAAAATAAAAAATAAAGCTTGGTTTAAAAGGAAATCTACTGCCACAAGGAATAGTGACTTGGGAGCATTTTTAGTATATATATAATGTATAACCATTGATTATAATACGATATCCAAGTTTCTTTTCTTTTATTATTATTATTATTATTTTTTATACAACCTAACCTAATTTGTGGAATTGTAATTAACACATGATGCTCGCACTTAATTATAAAAGAATTTAAAAAGAATTCAAATTGCACATATCTCTATAATTCTCCATAAAGCCTTATTTTTGAGCTTTCTCTCTTCCTCTGTGGAAGCTTGTCATCTTCCTCTATGAAGCTCTGTCGATTTGTGTTTTCAATCCTAAGTCTAGGGTTATTGCGGACAAGAGCATTTATGAGCTTTAAATTTTTCGGCCTCTCTCTTTTCTCTTCATAGTCCTTAATTTTTTGCCGATCCTTCTCTTTTCTTTTGTTTATTACTGGGAGTCTCTTGTAACATAAACTCCCAGCCAAAAACACCCTAGATCCAATGTGTCTGGGCTCTCTAGAGCCTCTTTTTAGTGTTTCCTTTCTAGTTTTGGGTTTTGGAGTTCCAAGATTTCATTTTGTTTACCAATCAGGCCCGGCCTTTATCATGAGCAACCTGAGCAATTGCTCAGAGCCTCCAATTTTAAGTGGGGCCTCCTATTTTTTTTAAATATATATATATATATTAAAAACTTGAGGAAGCAAAATTTTAAGTGGGCCTTTTATCTTTGACTATCCATATCTACCATATTTTCATGGCTCCTCTATTATTAAGTAGGGTCTAGCTCATTTTTTTAATATTTTTTTTTGAAATGCATTTTTTTAATATTAATATACAACTCTTTTTGTTTCCCTTATCTAAAAGACTAAAGTTATTTTTCCCTTTTTCAATATACAGCTCTTCAACTTCTTTTTTTTCTTTTTTCCGAAATTTCCTTTGGTTCTTTGATGGTATTTGCTGATTGCTATATTCAATCATTCAATTGGGTTCCATTGTTGATTGCTCCAAATCAGGTTGTGTTGCTCTTAACTTTTGCTATTTATTTTTTTTATTTTTCAATTAAATAGTTATTAAAAATATTGTTAGTCAATTTTGAAATCTGAATATGATTCATAAAAGAAAATATGAATCTGGTTGTGAAAAACGTTAAAAAAAAGAATTGATGAGTTAACTCAATCTCAAAAAGGAGCACTTGATAAATTTTTTATCAAAGACCCACAAGTATTGTTTGAAAATGAAAATATTGGAAATGTTAGTGATAAAAATGTTGGTAATGATGTCAATATTGGTGAAAATGTGCATATAAATGATTGTACACCTGATTTAGGAGATGATAATGCTAATGAAAAAGATGAAAATGCCATTGGTGATGATGTCAATGAAAATGCTTATTCTAATGTTGATATATTTGATCCAAGAAATTGGGATGCTTTAGATTCTCAAATGATTGATATTTTAGTGGTTAAGGGTCCTAAAAGAGACTTGTCTAATGTGAAAGGTGTAAAAAATAACATTGGTAGACATAAAAGAGACTTGTCATTGCAATTGTTAAGTTTCTTGGAAAACATAATCTAGTATTTCGTGGTACTAATGAGAGGTTGTATCAAAATAGCAATGGAAATTTCTTAGGATTAATTGAAATGTTAGATGTGTTTGATCCTATTATGCAAGAGCATATTCGTCGTGTTACTAATGATGAGACTCATGTTCATTACCTTGGCCACAACATCCAAAATGAGTTGATTCTTTTGCTTGCACATGCAATTAAATATGAAATTGTTAAGAAAATAAAAGAAGCTAAATATTTTTCTGTGATACTTGATTGTACACCTGATATTAGTCACCAAGAGCAAATGTCTTTAATTTTAAGATATGTGGATGTTTCTTCTAATTGTGTTAGAATAGAGGAATCTTTTTTGGGATTTTTGAATGTGAATGACACAACTAGGCAAGGACTTTTTAATGTTTTGGTACATGAATTAGAAGCTCTTGAACTTGATATAGATGATGTGCGTGGTCAAAGTTATGATAATGGGTCAAATATGAAAGGAAAAAACCAAGGAGTGCAAAGAAAACTTTTAGATTTGAATCCTAGAGCTTTTTACACTCCTTGTGGTGCCCATAGCCTTAATTTAATGTTATGTGATATGGCCAACAATTTTGCAAAAGCTAGGGACTTTTTTGGTATAATCCAACGCATTTACACTATCTTTGCGAAATCCATAAAGAGATGGCAGATTTTAAAGGACAATGTAAAAGAGTTAACTCTTAAACCATTGTCTTCTACTCATTGGGAGAGTCGCATAGATAGTGTAAAAGCAATAAGATTGCAGATTTCAAATATAAGAGAAGCTTTGCTTGAAGTTGCTGATAGTGATAACGACCCTGCAATAAAAAGTGAAGCTAAATCTTTAGCTAATAACGAGCTTGGTGATTTTGAGTTTATGGTGGCTATTGTCATTTGGTATGATTTGTCATATGTTGTTAATTCAGTGAGTAAAAAGTTGCAATTGAAAGATATGCTTGTTTGTGATGCTATTGAAAATGTAAAATGTTTGATTTCTTTTTTCAAGAAGTATAGGGAAAACGATTTTTTTAATGCTGTTGAAATTGCTAAGAAACTTGCAATAGAGATGGAAGTTGATCCAGTTTTTCCTCAAAGACGTCAAATTAAAAGAAAAAAACAATTTGATGAGACTTTAGATAATGAGAGTCCACAATCTCCGGAGGAGTCTTTTAGAATTAATTATTTTAATTGCATTATTGATCAAGCAATTGTCTCACTTGATAGGAGATTTGAACAATATGAACAATATGAAAATGTTTTTGGTTTTTTATTTACTTCTGAGAAATTGCATTCACTAGATGATTCAAGTTTAAAGTCTTGTTGTAGCCACTTGGAAGATGCACTTAAGAATGGTGATGAATGTGACATTCATGGTTATGACTTATATGTGGAGTTGAAATTACTCCAAGAATTTTTGCCAAAAGAAAAGTTGGGAGCTCTTGATATTTTAAAATTATTAAAACTTGTGGATTGTTTTCCCAATGCAATTATTGCATATAGGATATTATTAACCATTCCAGTGACAGTTGCAACAACCGAAAGAAGTTTTTCCAAGTTAAAGTTGCTTAAGACTTACTTGCGTAGTTCTATGTCACAGGAAATGCTTAATGGACTTGCTTTGGTGACAATCGAGAATGAAATTTTGGATAAAGTTGCTTATGAGGATTTGATTGACGAATTTGCTTCAAAGAATGCTTGGAGGAAGATTATTTTGAAGTAATACACTTGTAAGTTTAAAGTTTAGTAATGTTTTTAATTGTTAATTAAGAATAATAATTTTTTATATAAAGTAATGGAAAAAACCATCATTATTTAAGAGTCTATACTTAAGTTTTTGCTCAGGGCCCCTAAAATGTCCGAGATGGCTCTGTGACCAATATAAAGCTTTTATCAAGCTTTTTCTCCTTCAATCATCTTATTGTAGCGAGCCTTCATATCTCATCCCACTCTTCTTTTTTCTATTTCAAATTTCAGGAAGAAGCTCCTTCTAGAGATATGGCGGTATCCTCTCTTTAGTGCGGTATTGCCTTTGGTGGTTCTTTCTTCCTTTTTGGCCCCTTTGTAGGACCTATGTTCCTTTCTTTCCCTCAATAGAATCCAAATCTGAGGATACATGGGATATCAGATTTGATTTTTATCTTAACAATTTGCTATTCTACTGGCTCTAGTAAACAATCAACATCTTGGCTCCGCAGATTCTTTGCGTTCTTGGCCTTGTTCTTGGTATTTTTCAGTCGTTCTTTAGAGGGTGCTTACAAGCTGATCTATGTGCTTTACTATAAGAAGTTTATTGAAGATTTATTCTGTTCTAATTTCGGTAGTTGTGTTGGTTGCCTATGTTCTAATTTATGGTCTGTTTATTTTTAGGTTGGATTCTGTTGCCTATGTTCTAATTGTTGTGTTTTCTGTTTGTTTTCTCTATTGTATGTATCTTCTTATTGATTTGTACTTATGCTTTAATTTCTAATGAAATCCTCTTACTTTCGAAAAAAAAAAGAATTTAAACTTGAAATTTCTATTAATTAGATTAAAATATTATTGGTAATATTCCTAATATCAATTTTATCATCAATCAGGTTAAAAAAAATATGGATCACCAATCATTTAAACAAGCTGATATATTCTTGGCTCTATTATGAAAGAAAGCAGCAGATTAATTTTTGGCTAAATAATTACGAAGTCTCATATATTTTATAAATTATGTTAGTTAATTTTTATATTTTTAACATTTAATTTTTATATTTTTAAAAATTAAATTATTTAATTTTTTTATTAATATTTTTATTTTAAAATTATTAGTTAACTATTTTAATATTATAAAATAATTTATTTACTCTTTTTATATATATATTTATTTTTATTATTTATTAAATTTATTTTATTTTAAATTTTATTTTATATATAGATAATCTGTAAAATAATAAAAAATATTATTTATATTATTTAAAATTATTTTTTAATAATATTTATAAAATTAAAATAAATAATATATATTATCTATAAAATAATAAAAGATATTATTTATATTATTTAAAATTATTTTTAATAATATTTTTAAAATTAAATTAAATTATATGTAAGAAATATAAATAAAATTAAAAATAAGTATGACTTAACAAATAATAAAAAATATATATATAAATGAAGAATAAAGAAATTATTTTATTAAATCAAAGTAGTTGATTAATATTTTTAGGATGAAAATATTAACAGAATGACTAAACAGTTTAATTTTTAAAAAATAGAGAATGTAAAAATTAGATATTGAAAAATACAGGGACTGACTAGTGTAATATATAAAATCTTAGAGACTTTATAATTATTTAGCCTTAATTTTTATAGGTATTTCCTAATTAATTTCTTTAAATATATCTATTTTTTCATTTGACCATAAGTATAATTAATTTTTTAATACTGATAACATTTTATCATAAAATAGTCAACAAATTAAATTAATAAATACAAAAAAATCAATGAACAAATAATTAAAAACTGAAAAGGTCATTTTAATATATACTTCATAATAAACTTATCACAAACTAGATATAATATATTAAACTGCAATAGAGATAATTACTTATTATTATGTAATATATGTAAAAATTCTAATAATATTAATAAACTATATTGAATTAATCTTTATCATTTATCCATTATATATGAAACTCTCATTTTCAAAAAAAAAAAAAAAGATTACATGCACCACTTTAATAAGAAAAAAAAAACCATTGTTGTAAAAAAAAGAAAAAATTCAAATATTTTCTTTTAATTCAAACTAACTATGAACCTCTAATTTTACATCTAGCCTGAATAATTAGAAAAAAGTAAATTTAGAAAAATTAGAAAAATACATATTAATTTTCTTTACATAAAAAAAGGAAAAACATATTAATGGGCGCAACTAGTAGTACGAGGTTAGACCAATCTGCGCTTGGATAGACATACTGCTCGCAGATAGCCATGCTGAGCACAAATCATTTGTGTCATGCGCGGCTCGGACAAATTTTGGACTTTTATAAATAGAATTCCGTGCTTATTCTGAGATCATAATTTTAGACCCTAAAACTCTGCCGAATTGGACTTGTGTTAAAAAAATAATTAAATACTAAATTTTCTTTGATTTTTATTGGACCTTTCGTATCATTATTAGTTGACCCTACTCAATTGTTCGTACAAGTAGAGTTATAAAGCGGCAAGGCTCTTCAACCGTTTGTCAAGAAAAGCGTTTATCCAACGTACTGTGCATTTTTCAAATCTTATTTTCAATTCGATAATTAATTAACTATAAAATTGGTTAATTAAAAGCCTTTTGCAATCAAAGGCACAAACTCCTTACGGCTTTGATTCTCATTCAAATGAGATAAGTAGGCACACTCAGAATATTACTCCGAACGATGAGCCCATACATAAATAATCAACTGGTCCTTTTTTTTTTATTCTTCTTCAATTAATTATATTCTTTCTGCTATTATTTCCTCTTCTTTAATATTTTGGGGCACCATTGTAAAATTGGTAAGTTTTATAAATAGTTGCCATTATTATTTTTATTTGTCTACTTTTTGATTTATTGGTTGGTTTGGGGATTTGTGCTCATAAGGACTAGAGTTGAAGTTCTCTAAAATTATTATCTTTAACGGAGTTGTAATTTTTACTTTTTCGCATTGCATTTGTGAATGTCATTTTATTACCTTTCATGTATCATAACAACATCACAAGCATTAATTATGTCATAATATATAAAAATTGTATTTTTTTTTTATCAATTCTTAAGGAATGTCAAAATTTAGTTAAAGATGAACAAAAAGCCAATTTTTATCAAAATTTGGTATGAAAACTTAGTCCGTGACCCATAGTAATTTGTTTCAAGCTATTATCCTTTTTGGGTAAAAATTAACTTAATTTAATAGAGTCAATTAAATGAGTTTTCTTCTAATTTTTTTTAAAATAAAATAAACTAAGATGGCAACTCTCCAATCTTTACTTTTCAAAATAAAAGTTATTGTTCATTTTCAAAATAAATGAAAAGTTTCTTTACAGCAAAATAAATAAATCTTTTCGAAATAAAAGACAATTCAAAACCCGTACTTACCAAACCGATTGGAGACCGTTCGCGATCGGATCCTTGTAGCATTCATGTGAGACATAGCCCAAACGAGTACTTCGGTTCCTCTTAGCGGGCCAGATCAGTTTTCGAGTGAGGCCTCACACTAACTACTGTAGTATATATAATTTTATGGCCTGAAAAATTCCTACTTAGATGTCTATATTTATATACAAAAGTTCTTAACTCTTAAAATTCTTACCCATTAATTATTAATTTTTTAATTAATAACATTTTTCAAATTATAATTATTCATATAATTATCCTTTGATTCTTGAACTTCTCAAAGCTTTCATTCTTAATTAGGTCACTAAAATTCATACTAGTCCTTTATCATTAATTAGATCACTAAAATTCAAGTGATATAACCTCTCAAACATTCTTCCAAACTCTTTTATAGTCTTATTCTTTTATATGCCCTTCTATCATACTTAACTTATTTAGCTCATCTGAGCAAAGTGCATTTATAGGAAGAGTGCCTAGCATACTTAACAAGAATTGGAGCAAAGTTTGCTATTGCTACATAGGGCACATCATGTGACAAAGAAATTTAGTGACATAAAGCATAAGATGATTTACTTGTTTGATATTTCATGTTGGCTAAATCCTTGGACAATAAACTCTATTTTGATCTTTAACAACTAAATTAAAGAGTTCTAATTTTTGTATCAAGTGTTTTTACCTCAAGACTTAGAAATTTTCAAGTTGTCTATAGATCTTTTATGTCGCAACCGTTCTAGAGACAATGTTGTGACCGCACCATTGTTTCCCAAAGCAACATTTTCTCATTGAGAAAGGAACATGGTCATAGGAGTGACTAAAAAAATGGCTAGCATGATAATTTATTAAGGCAAAAAAGTCACGCATAGTAAGGATCACATACAGAGACACAGTAACTCCTAAGACCATTAGAATTTCTTCATGATAGCCCTAGCTCTAGAGAGACTACGAGAGTCTTAAAGACAATTTGGCCAAACTGGCATAAAGGTTCACAGTTTATCCTCACAATGAAACTCTCAGTGCCAAAGTTACACAGTCACTGCTATCTAAAAGCATCGCGATAGCACCATTTAAATGATCAGAAGATTTTGGCAAAACTTTGGCTACTCAATGAGAAAAATCCAAGTGGAAAGAAGACTTCAAAATAATAGTCAACTCAAATGATATTGCAAATATAATAGTAAAAGAGTGCTCTCAAGATTCATATAGGGTGGCACGTACAGAGTGGTTCTCAACGACCTGTCAGTGCTAGTAGACTAGCCATTAGAATTAACCGACAGACACAATAGTAATTTTGTGGCTGCATCAGTGTCTAATTGCATTGCCAAACCTTTTTTGTTATTGCAACATAAAGGAGGCGACTGCGAGAAGCTTTTGACAACATTAAATGCAAGAAATTTTTATTTATGAGGAGCTTGATATTTTGCTACCCAACTCTAATGACTCTATGGAGTTAAGATGGCTATAAATACCTTACCAAACAACATTTATTGTAACTTTGAAGTATTTATTACACAAACTCTTCTTGAATTCCTTTATAATCATTTTATTGTATTTCTTGAGTTTTTGAGTGTGAGCATTAGAAAACACATTTGTATAAGTTTGGTGTGAGCTTAAAAGTACTATATTAGAGAGTGAGCATTTTGGGAAAAACTCTTATAAGGGTTGTGAGCATAGCACAAGCCTTGTAAAGTTTGGTGTGATCTTATAAAAAAAATACTAAGTTAGAGTTAAGCTTGTAAAAATCTAAAGATAGTGAAAATACTAAACTAGTTAGTTGAGGAGTGGACATAGGATTATTGAATCCGAACCACTATTAAATTATTATGTCTTTCTTCCCTTAACCTTTAACCTTACTTTAAATTTTCAATTCATCTTTACAAATTTTAAAAGACACCAATTCACCCCCCCCCTCCCCCTCTTGGTGTTCTAAAGGGACCAACTAGTGGTATCAGAGCCTGATCAATCACAAGTCAAGCTTAAATGCATGATTCAAGGTCCATGGCAACCAGTACACTGCCAACTACCTCTTCCTTTTCCTCAACCCCCATAAACAAACACCTATGGTAACCTCAACCCTCATCTTAGACCATATTTCAATGGAATGAACTACTCCATGTAGAAATACGAGATGTATATGCTCTTAGATAATGAATGTATTAAATTATGGAGCTTTGTGATGAATGAGTGGAAGCCTCTGGTGTAAAATGTTGAAGGAGTAGAAGTGTATGTTACTAGAGAACAATGGAACGAAGCATAAATAAGAGCATTCTACAAAAACAATAGAGTCGTTTCCATTTTTATAAATTCCATGTTGAGAGAAGAAGTGGGAAGAGTTCAACGTAATACAAGTGCTTATGAAATTTGAAAACACTTAAGAACTATCTGTAGACCCTTAATTTTTGACCCAGTCCGGTCCAATATGTTTTATTTAGTCTTAAATAATTTTTGTTGTCTAATTGGTCCAAAATAATTTTTGATTTAGTATCTAATTTTTATTAATAAAAAATAAAAATAAACAAATAAAAGTCAAAAAATAAAACTAAAAATAAAAATTGTCGCACGGACCCATGGGCATTTCGCCCGCAGCCCGCCCACTGCCTCTATTTCCTACTGTAAATTTTTTTCGCCAACGCATTTTTTCCTGCGGCAATTTTTTTCGGCAGCGCAATTTTTCCGACGTAAATTTTTCGAAACCTAATTCAATTAGATTTTGGTTTCTTTTTTTTTTATTAATATTACTTGCCTTGACTAATTAGGATAAAACCATATCAAACCACTATAAATAAGGACCAAAGGCAAAAAAAAAAGAAGAAGGAGGAGGAGGCCGAAAGAAACAGTAGCTTGAAAATTTGAAACCAAATTAGTGAAGGAAAAGGAGCAATTCAATTTCTTTTTTTTTTTCTGGAATAGCAGGGACACGATTTAAACAATTCAAAGGCAACAACTATCTTTGTTCTTGTTCATCCAAGAAGAATTATTTTTGGAGAATCAACAAAAGGAGGTATGTTAAATTCTTTTTGTTTTATTTTTTCAAAGTTGCATAAACTATGAAATTTTATTTTTTAAATCAAAAACCTTAGAACTTTAATTTAGTTTTTCCAAAGTTAAAAACACTAATACGTTACTTTATTTTCTAAAAAGACTTAAAATTGTTATTTTTACCTCTTCAAAATCTTAAAACCTTAATTAAACATATTTTCAACAAAAATAAAATTTGATTCTGTTTCTTTCAAAATTTTAAACTAGATTCTATTTATTCAAAAAGCCTTAAAAAAACATCTTTTCTATTTATAAAAAACCTTAATCTGTTTGTTTAAATTCATAAAACTTCATAAAATTACTAAATTGATTTCCAAATTCTAAAAGCCAATTCATCACCCGTGACCCTAATTCTAAAACACTAAACCCAAAATTCAATTTTCAAACCTAAAATATTAAACTCTAACTCCTTTAAAACTTTAAACCCTAATTTTTTTCTAAGCCCTAATCCTTTAAAACATTAAAAATCATAAAAATATAAATATTTTAAATTTACACAGTAGCTTGAAATCATCATTTAAAACCATGAATCAAAAGTATTTTAAAGTGTCTAAAACCCTAGTTTCATGATTTCACCATTCAAATATTAATTTAGTTAATCAAAGAGTCTTACCAATCTATTAAAACATAAAACCCTAATTTATTTTAATTCCATAAAAAGTCACAGTAGCTATAATTGGACTTTTATTTGCTTTATTCAATTCCATATTTGATTATGTTTTGATTTATTTTATATGCTTTAATTTATGTAAGTTCAATGCTTGGTTTATTTTATTTATCATGGATGGATGTTTACTTTTTATTGATATTTAATACCTTTGATGAATGATTTATTTATTATGAATGGTTATTTACTTTTATCAATTTATTTAGATTTCCAAATGTTGTAAGAGGTATATTTCCACTTGGTGGGTATCTCATTAGTTAAATATCATGTAATTTAATTTGCTTTTCTATTTTAGAACCAATGTAAAGGGCATGTTTCTACCTTTCGGTGGTATCCTATTTAGGCATGTGATGTAAGGACATGTTTCCATCCTTGGATGGGTGTCCATTTATTTGCTTTGTTTGGACATTGCTTTGATTTTCATATAATCATGTTTTCTTTTAATTATTGTGTGTAATATGGATAATAGTATTATATTTAAGAATGTTATAATATTAAGACCTGTAAAGGAGGCCGGTTCCAATGAACCGGCGTTGTGGGGGTGCTGGGTCATTTCTCACATTCCCCACACGTACCCAACTTTCCGAACCCATTAGGGGGTTGGGGATTCCTTAGGAATCGAGTCATCCACCCCTTTCTTTTTCCCGGCCCGTCCAAGTGGTGACTCCATTTTCTCCGGACTTAGGTCCGTGTTCTCTAAGGCCCTGAGCCTAAACAGTGCCGAAGTCGCAAGAACTATTCCACCGGGAGTGGGGGCGAAAATCTCCGCTCACACTATCATGAGAGAACAACTCAAGTGAAGTCCAAGAAGATTCAAATGCTTGTAGTATAAGCTTTTGAAGATGAAGCCTAGTGAGAACATCACCGATATAACAAATCAGTTACTCTCTATTTTATCCAATTTAAAGAAGTTTGGAAAGGTGGTAAACAACAAGATCTTGAGGGCACTACCTAAGAAGAACTTCGAATTCAAGGTGTCATCAATTGAAAAAGTTCATGACCTAAGCAAAATTAGGACTGATGAGCTTGTTGGAAAGCTTTTCATTCATGAAATGACTTTTGAAAAGAATAAGGATAAGGGTGAAAAAGAAAAAAAGAAGGGGATTACACTCAATGCAATCAAAGAGATAAAGGAGAGTGAATTCTTTAATGTTAGTGAGCGTGGGGAAGATGATAAAGATGAAGTAGCCTTACTCTCAAGGAAGGTGAGTGAGATAATTAGAAAAAGAGGAAGCAAACCAAGAAAGGGTCCTTCTCCAACTTTAAGTCTTCTTCAAAAGAAAAGGAGAAGAAGAATTAGGTGAAATGCTATGAATATGGCATGTCACATCAAAACGGAGCGACCCAAGCAAAAGAATAAGAAGAAATTGGACAAGGAGAAGAAGAAATCTCTCAAGGCTACATGGAATGACGACTCTTTAAGTGAAGAAGAGGAAGCGCAAGGAAGTGAAAACCTATGTCTCATGGCCATGAGAGATGAGGAAAGCCCTAATGAGGTAAATTATGCATCAACATCTTTAAATGATAATTTGGATAATGATGTTGATTATGTAGGTGATGATGAGATTTTAGAGCATATGAATCAAAGAGTTCAAAATATTTTTCTAAAATAAAATTTTATAATTACAAATGTTTCAAACTAGAAAAATATTTCATTGATTTAAAAAACTCTATTTTGGAATTAAAAACATCCAAAGAGGACTTAAAAAGTTCATTGGATAAGATTTCCAAAAATTCGCCTAGTTTGGAAAAGATTTGCAGTGAAACCCAACTTTTGAGAAAGGAAATAGAAGAGTTGAAAAAATTCATTTCTAAGTTTCATATAGGTAAGGAGGCCTTGAACACCTTGATTGGGTCTCAAAGGTCACCTTCCCTAAAATATGGATTAGGCTTTGATAACTCATCCACATCCACATCAAATGCACCTACATTTGTCAAAGTTTCAACACCTCAAGCTTCTAGTATTGAGATTGAGAAGAATAAGGTTGCACACACTAAGCCAAAAGGCTAAACAAGGCTCACAAAGCTCTAGAGCTAAGTATCAAAGAGTTAACCATGCATTCATGTATATAAAGAATGCATAAAAAGCACATGCATTCACAATTACATCTCACTTGTTCATGTAACTATAGTCGATATCATCCTCCAAAATATCCTAAAAAGAGGTTGCAAAGAGCTAAACCCATATATCAATGCCATTATTGCATGAAATTTAGGCATATTAATATCTTTTGCTACATTAGGAAGGGTCATCTCAAACTTAAGGATCCTTCCAACGCTAACTCCTAAGGACCCAAGTACATTTGGGTACCTTAGAAGAAGTAAATGCCTTTTATTTTTGTAGGTGTGCCTCAATTCTATATCGAAAATAAAGCATTTGGCTAGTAGATATTGTATACTAGAGGTACATGATGGGTAATGCCAAACTCTTCATAACCCTAATGACCAAAAAGGGTGGAAGTGTAACATTTGAAAATAATGCAAAAGGTAAAATTATAAGCATTAGTTCCATTGGTACGCGTGGTAAGAATCTTATCGATAATGTATGGTTAGTTGATGGTTTAAAATATAATTTATTAAGTTTAAGTCAATTGTGTGATAAAGGATATAAAGTTAATTTTGACTCCAATGGATGTATTGTCTTATCTAATGATGGACAAGTTATATTTAAAGGAGAAAGAATTGGAAATACCTACAAAATTAATTTACCTCATGACATTAATGAGAATTTCAAGTGTTTAATATCTTTAATAATGATCCATGGCTATGGCATAAAAGATTGGAGCATGCTAGCATAAATCAACTTCAATGTTGAAGCAAGGAGGAGGTAGTAGATGTTCTACCCAAGATGAAGTCCCACAAAGATAAAGTATGTGGACCGTGATAACTTGGAAAGTAACATAAAAGTTTATTCAAACCAAAGACTATTGCAAGTACTTCTAAACCTCTTGAGTTAATACATTTAGACTTGTTTAGACTAAATAGAGTCAACTAACCTAAGAGAAAAGCTATATACATATATCTTTGTAGATGATTACTCTAGGTTCACTTGAGTTAATTTCCTTGCTCATAAGAATAAAGCCTTTAATGTTTTTAAAATTTTTGCAAAAAATGTTTAAAATAAAAAAGGCTATATGATTACCTTTATTAGGAATAATCATGGTAGAGAGTTTAAAAATAAAGATTTTGAAAACTTTTGCAATGAATTAGGTATTTCACATAACTTTTTTGCACCTAGAACACCAAAATAAAATGGTGTTATAGAGAGAAAAAATAGAACATTAGTTGAGGTGCCTAGAACTATGCTTAATGAGTATGAGATTCCCTCATACTTTTGGGTTAAAGCCGTCAACACTGCGTGCTATGATTCCAATAGAGTTTTTAAAAAGATCTTTAATGGATAAAACTTCTTATGAGCTATAGAACAATAGAAGACCTAGGGTCTCATACCTAAGAGTGTTTGAATGTAAGTATTTCATATTTAATACTAAGGATAATCTTGAAAAATTTTCATCCAAATTTGATGAAAGTATCTTTTCAGGTTATAGGGTGTTTAATAAAAGATCTTTAGTAGTAAATGAGTCTATGCATGTTGTTTTTAATGAATATTCTAAGCTTGATCTTGGAGAAGCTAGTTTGCTTAATGATCTTGTAGGTTCCTTTGAAAAGCTTGAGGTAAATGGTCCCCCGAAGCAAGATAAAGATGAGCCACCTCAACAAACACTAGACCATCAAGAGAATCCCCAAGTGGAGGTTGTCCAAGGAGTGGCAATATCAAAATTTTAAGTAGGCCTTTCATCTTTAACTATCCATATCTACCATATTTTCACAGCTCCTCTAATATTAAGTAGGGCCTACCTCATTTTTTTAATATTTTTTTTGAAATGCATTTTTTTAATATTAATATACAGCTCTTTTTGTTTCCCTTATCTAAAAGACTAAAGTTTTTTTTCCCTTTTTCAATATACAGCTCTTCAACTTCTTTTTTTTCTTTTTTCTGAAATTTCCTTTGGTTCTTTGATGGTATTTGCTGATTGCTATATTCAATCATTCAATTGGGTTCCATTGTTGATTGCTCCAAATCAGGTTGTGTTGCTCTTAACTTTTGCTATTTATTTTTTTTATTTTTCAATTAAATAGTTATTAAAAATATTGTTAGTCAATTTTGAAATCTGAATATGATTCATAAAAGAAAACATGAATCTAGTTGTGAAAAACATTAAAAAAAAAGAATTGATGAGTTAACTCAATCTCAAAAAGGAGCACTTGATAAATTTTTTATCAAAGACCCACAAGTATTGTTTGAAAATGAAAATATTGGAAATGTTAGTGATACTAATGTTGGTAATGATGTCAATATTGGTGATAATGTGCATATAAATGATTGTACACCTGATTTAGGTGATGATAATGCTAATGAAAAAGATGAAAATGCCATTGGTGATGATGTCAATGAAAATGCTTATTCTAATGTTGATATATTCCAAGAAATTGGGATGCTTTAGATTCTCAAATGATTGATATTTTAGTGGTTAAGGGTCCTAAAAGAGACTTGTCTAATGTGAAAGGTGTAAAAAATAACATTGGTAGACAATTTTCAGCTTCATTTTATACTAGAGTCTTACCAAATGGGGAAAAGTTTGATAGAGATTGGCTTGTATATTCAAAAGAAATTGATCGTGTTTTTTGTTTTTGTTGTAAATTATTTAAGAAAGGGGTTTGTAAAGGTCAATTAGCAAATGATGGTTTTAATGATTGGGCACATCTTTGTGTTAGAATTAGAGAGCATGAAACCGGTATGGTACATTTGCAAAGTATGACCACTTGGTATGAATTGCGTTTAAGACTTCAAAAGAATGCAACTATTGATAAAGTAGCTCAAAAGCAACTTCAAAAAGAGAAAGAACATTGGAAAAATGTGTTGTTGAGAATCATTGCAATTGTTAAGTTTCTTGGAAAACATAACCTAGTATTTCGTGGTACTGATGAGAGGTTGTATCAAAATAGCAATGGAAATTTCTTAGGATTAATTGAAATGTTAGATGTGTTTGATCCTATTATGCAAGAGCTTGTTCATCGTGTTACTAATGATGAGACTCATGTTCATTACCTTGGCCACAACATCCAAAATGAGTTGATTCTTTTGCTTGCACGTGCAATTAAATATGAAATTGTTAAGAAAATAAAAGAAGCTAAATATTTTTCTGTGATACTTGATTGTACACCTGATATTAGTCACCAAGAGCAAATGTCTTTAATTTTAAGATATGTGGATGTTTCTTCTAATTGTGTTAGAATAGAGGAATCTTTTTTGGGATTTTTGAATGTGAATGACACAACTGGGCAAGGACTTTTTAATGTTTTGGTACATGAATTAGAAGCTCTTGAACTTGATATAGATGATGTGCGTGGTCAAAGTTATGATAATGGGTCAAATATGAAAGGAAAAAACCAAGGAGTACAAAGAAAACTTTTAGATTTGAATCCTAGAGCTTTTTACACTCCTTGTGGTGCCCACAGCCTTAATTTAATGTTATGTGATATGGCCAACAATTTTGCAAAAGCTAGGGACTTTTTTTGTATAATCCAACGCATTTACACTATCTTTGCGAAATCCACAAAGAGATGGCAGATTTTAAAGGACAATGTAAAAGAGTTAACTCTTAAACCATTGTCTTCTACTCATTGGGAGAGTCGCATAGATAGTGTAAAAGCAATAAGATTGCAGATTTCAAATATAAGAGAAGCTTTGCTTGAAGTTGCTGATAGTGATAACGACCTTGCAATAAAAAGTGAAGCTAAATCTTTAGCTAATAACGAGCTTGGTGATTTTGAGTTTATGGTGGCTATTGTCATTTGGTATGATTTTTTATATGTTGTTAATTCAGTGAGTAAAAAGTTGCAATCAAAAGATATGCTTGTTTGTGATGCTATTGAAAATGTAAAATGTTTGATTTCTTTTTTCAAGAAGTATAGGGAAAACGGTTTTTTTAATGCTGTTGAAATTGCTAAGAAAATTGCAATAGAGATGGAAGTTGATCCAGTTTTTCCTCAAAGACGTCAAATTAAAAGAAAAAAACAATTTGATGAGACTTTAGATAATGAGAGTCCACAATCTCCGGAGGAGTCTTTTAGAATTAATTATTTTAATTGCATTATTGATCAAGCAATTGTCTCACTTGATAGGAGATTTGAACAATATGAACAATATGAAAATGTTTTTGGTTTTTTATTTACTTCTGAGAAATTGCATTCACTAGATGATTCAAGTTTAAAGTCTTGTTGTAGCCACTTGGAAGATGCACTTAAGAATGGTGATGAATGTGACATTCATGGTTATGACTTATATGTGGAGTTGAAATTACTCCAAGAATTTTTGCCAAAAGAAAAGTTGGGAGCTCTTGATATTTTAAAATTATTGAAACGTGTTTATTGTTTTTCCAATGCAATTATTGCATATAGGATATTATTAACCATTCCAGTGACAGTTGCAACAGCCGAAAGAAGTTTTTCAAAGTTAAAGTTGCTTAAGACTTACTTGCGTAGTTCTATGTCACAGAAAATGCTTAATGGACTTGCTTTGGTGACAATCGAGAATGAAATTTTGGATAAAGTTGCTTATGAGGATTTGATTGACGAATTTGCTTCAAAGAATGCTCGGAGGAAGATTATTTTGAAGTAATACACTTGTAAGTTTAAAGTTTAGTAATGTTTTTAATTGTTAATTAAGAAAAATAATTTTTTATATAAAGTAATGGAAAAAACCGTCATTATTTAAGAGTCTATACTTAAGTTTTTGCTCAGGGCCCCTAAAATGTCCGAGACGGCTCTGGGAGGAGAAGAAGGATTATGTGAGGGATCAGGGGACTTAAGATTAGCAATAAGGGCAAAGGTAGACTTTGGATCCTCTCTTTTAAATAAATAACAATCTCCAATTTGAATGGCAATACTTTTAGCCTAGCTAGTATAGCGATGTTCTATTTGGAATTCGAGAGAAAGTAGAGAAAGAGAATGTTGTGGATTTCAAAGCACCATCTGTGTCCCCTTGTTTATTTAGGATAAGTTGCATGATGTCCTTAATTAGCAAGTCTGACAGAGACATAGAAATCAATGCTTTAGGATCACATCTTTTTGCATGAGTATACATGGAGTTTGCTGGATTTTGCTTTTTAAAGTTGATTATTTTGGTTGTTGTGTTGGTTTTTTATTTTTATAATTATATCTAGTCTTGTTGTCAGAGAAAATTATCGATTAGTGGCCTTTATTCTCATCTAAGCCCTCCATAAGTGATTTGTTTTACAAAATCAGTGTCAACTTTAGTATCATGGTGAGGCAAATGATTTGTTAAAATATCCCGTCAACATCAGCTAAAGTATCAAACCTTGATCTAGTTTGATTACCTTTGCCAAACTTAGGAAAACTTAAAGGGATCTTCCTAGTTTCCTTATTGGAGTTTACTAAATATTTTCCTTCCTTGCTAGGATTCTTTCCTTTTCTACCTACAATCATTCAATGACCATAGGTTTAACTAGAAAAACCTGCCGTCATCAGGGCCTGATTATTGTCTTAGATATCTTCCTTCTCTAAAATTTTATCCTTCATAGTGTCTAAGCACAAAGCCACCAAGTGCCCATATTTTCCACAACTAAAGAAAATATTCAATAATTCCTCCTATTCTACAACTTGGGTTCTTCCTTTAATTTTAAGTTTGGAGATTAAGGGCTTATTTAGGTCAATTTTCACTGCCATATGAGCAAAATGGCCTCTAGTTAGACTTTATATATATTGTAGTCTATTTGAACCACCTTCACAATGAGGATTCTAATAGCATGAAGAACCTTTTTGTTATATAGGTGTAGAGGCATGCCTGATAATCTAATCCATACTACCGTAGAATTTATCTCATCTGCGTCACTATTAAACTCAGCAAACCATGAACGGACAACTAAATAGTGCCCCATAATCAGCCATGAGCTACCCATCAGGATGGCTTCCTTATCCAACACCCCCTTCCTGCGACTTTGAAAATGAATAAGAAAATAATTGTTATCTAGAATAATGATATTGAAGTTTGAAACAAGACTCTAAAGGGAATAAAGTATGGACTGCATGGATTTATACCCTATTATTCTCCCCATAGCTTAACTATAATAATAGTATTCCATGGCTTGGAGAGCTTCTCCTTGACATCTTGAAATATGGTAACTAATTGCATACAATCCTCGAATTGAACCAAAAAAAAATTCATCATTTAGTTCCCAATCATCATAGTCTTTAAAGAGTTGATTTCCCATGACGTTACTATTATTCAGTAGTTTTTCCTTAAAAGATGGGGTTGATTGATCTACAGCAGAATCAATCATCTCTTCATCATGAAATTTGGCTTTCTTTTTCCTTGTCTCATCGTCTTCTTCTAACATTGTATGAATTAACCATTTGTTAGTAAAATATTGTTTATTTATTTATTTTAGTTAAATTAAAAATTATTTTAAATTTTCTAAACTTATATTTTGTTTTTTTAAATAATAGTAATTTTTAGGAGGCTTAATTATTTTTTATAAATAAAAACCATAATCGAATTAATTTTAGTTAAATAGTTCTTCAATTCGAATTTTCCAATTAGAAAGGAGGAGTTTGATGATTACAATTTTAATGTGTTCTAAAGTTTTATATCAAATTTACATGTCCATTTATTTTTTTAATAAATAAATAAATAAATATATAAAATTATATTTTTATAAGAAAATATATAATATATTTATATATGTATAAATTTTATTATTATATAAATTATATTTAAAAATATAATATAACTTAATATGCATATGTATAATATATAAATGAATATTTAGTATGAATTTGTAGCAAAATAGTTCAATATTCATTATGGCCACATGGATAAATAATCTGTCTTATTTACAAACTAGCCTATAACCCACATGTTGCCACGAGATTTTTTTATTTTTTTTCTAAATATTTTTATTTTAAATATTATATTATTTTTTTATACTTTTATATTAAAAATATTATTTGTGATTGAAAATTTTTTAACCAATAATATAAATATTAGGTATAGAGACATAAAATGAATACACACATCTTAATACTATGATCAAATTCTAATCCCTTTTCAATAATCAAACTCACTAAGTAAAACTCAAAAATTTCAAAAAATAAAAATAACTCATAAGAGGGCAAAGAAGAGATATTTTCAACTTTCTTTCTCTTCCTTTGCTTACAACAGAAAGAGAGAGAAGGATTTGTAAATATTTTAAAAAATTAAAATTAAAAAAATATTAAGTCTCATTAAAATCACTAATTTTATATTTTCTCAAATTATTCTCTCTCTACCAAAAATGGCTCAAAAATAGATCTATATAAATTAAACATGCAACAAAAAAGAAAGAAAAAAAAATTCACAATTCAATAATAAAAATATCCTATTAATTGATATAAAATAAAATAAATAAAAGTAAATAAAATTGAGTCATAAAAAAAGAGATAAAAAATCAATGAATCCAATAAAATAGAAATGAAAGGAATTTACTATGAAAAATAACATTTTTAATTCAAATAGCTTAATTTTTAATATATTATCTAAACCAAATTTAATTTTAAAAAAAGAAAAATAAAATTTGTGTTCCCTTGATAATATGAATAAATAAAAAGCATATACCACAAAAGAAGATGGAAAAATGACACCTTTAACCACATTTTTAAAATTTTTACTTTTTTTATCAATGATATTTTAGTAATTTTATTATAAACTCATTATAAACTGTATAAAATTTATAAACTCATGATAAATTCATTATAAATTTATTGTAAACTCTTTGCAAACTAATAAAAATCTAGTATTTTGGTAAATATTTTTTAAATTCTGGTATTTTGGTAAATATTTTATAAATATGATAAATTTAAAATTATTTTTAATTTTTCTTGTATTTTTGTCAAAAGTCTAAAAAAGATTAACAAATTGGCCCAAAAAAAATAGATGTCCAGCTTAATTTGTTGGACATTTTAAGTTTTAAAATTACTCTATTAAAAATAATTATAATTATAATCATAATCATAATAATATATAAAAACTAAAATATTCTTAAGCAAAATAAAAAAAAACTACATCATTTTCTTTATTTGTTCTTAAAAAAAGAAATTTATTTTAATAATTTTAATTTCACTCATTATCAGTAGGGCCATTGAACAATATAAAAATTAAAATACCCTTTAAAAAATAAA
This sequence comes from Garcia nutans, assembly GCA_947685225.1. Taxonomy (NCBI): domain Eukaryota; kingdom Viridiplantae; phylum Streptophyta; class Magnoliopsida; order Malpighiales; family Euphorbiaceae; genus Garcia; species Garcia nutans. The sequence continues at coordinate 14,568,005 of CANTUV010000035.1, forward strand.
AAAAAAGATCAATTTTGATAAGTTTTATTTTACCAATTATCTACTAGTCCTACTTAATAGTATTAAAATTAAAATATCTTTTAAAAAGTAATCACTTTATTTTAAAATCAACAATTCAAATTAGAAAGTTATAATTTTATAAAAGTTAAAATTAGTTGAATTGTTTATATTCCTAACAAATAAGCTTTTTATTATTATTATATATGTATGTAAGCACATTTTGTCTGCTATATTAGGATCGAATTTGGTGAATATCCGACAAAACGAATCAAGAAATTAGCAAATCGAATTACAATTTTTTTTTTAAAAAAAATTATATCAAAATATAAATTTTAACTAATAAAATGAAAATTAAGCTCATTGATGCTTTTTGGTTGATTCCAGCAGCCAAATACACTGATGATGTGATTAAATTAAAAAACATTAATTATATTGATTGGATTTAAATTGAAAAAAGGTATTTTATTCTCGTATTATTACCAATAAAGAGCCGACCAAAAAATAATGATATAAATGCATGTGATGTCATACACATAATTACGTCTCTAACAGTTATATAATTTAGTTTTTTTATTGTTATTATTATTAGATTTTTTTTAAAACAATAAAAAATTAAATTTGAAGTTATTGTCTACACTCATCATTGATGTGTTGTAATTATTATGAGTTAAATTTTTAATAATTTCACTGAAGAATTTCTTTAGTTTGATATTCTCAACCCCACAGAGTGTGTGTGTATAAACTATAACTAATGACATTCTTGGCATTTGACAGCTTTGTAGAAAATGATATTATCATTGTTGGAGAATTTAATAATAATTGATTAATAAGAGAGTTACAGCCCAAGCTTATTTATTAATTAATTCGATAAATGATAATGATTTTATGATTTTATATGTGCAGAGTTAAACATAATTTAACATCATATTTAGAGGGTGTTTCTCAAAACTTAAAAGCTGGTCAAAATTGATTATAAGCAGTTTTTAGATTATAAGTTGTTTATTTAAGTGTTTCTGAAAACTTAAATAGTAAATTATAATCTGATTTTAATCAGTTTTTTAAAAGTTAGGTTTTGCTACTTTTTTTTAAGCACTTATTTTTTAAGCAGTTTTTACCAAGTAAAAGACCATACTATCCCTACCTAATCTTCAATATTCCAAATTTGTCCACCCTATACACTTTAGTTTCCATCAAAATTATTTTACGTTTCTTATTTATTATTATTAAATAAATTTTATTATTATTATTATTGCAAAATAAATTTTAAATTGACATTTAAAAAATTATTTTTATATAATAAATAAACTCAAGGACAGTTTGGTCATTTTGACAGTTTCTGCAATTAAAAACTGATTATAAGCTAATTTTACAGAAACACTTAACTGATTATAAACTGATTATCAGCTGATTATTAACTAGTTTACAGAAACGCCTAACTGCTTATTTTAAATCTGATTATAATCTAAAAATCACTTATTCACAATAAGCTGAAAAGCTCCAGTTTTAAGAAACACCCTCTTAACTTGTAACAAGCAAATTCATCCTACAGCTATGCTGCGGATTATAAAATTTTAAATGAAAAAATTATTTATATATTAATATATAAAAAATAATATCATATATATAAATATATAATATTGAAAACTTTCATATTTATATATTATAAAAATATATCAAATGCATAGATATTTTTTTAATTGATTTGATAATTGGCTAATCGAAGATAATGATAAAAATAATAATTTAAAATTTATTATTTTAAAAAATTAAAAAATAATTTAAATTTGTAATTTAAATAAATAAAAATTTGTTACTTATATATGATCTAATTTGAGAGGTTATGATTTTTGCATTGTTTTTAGTCAATTTTTTTCCTTATTAAAAAAATCATTTAAAATTATAAAACCTAATATTGAAATCCAAGTAATTTACAAAAAAAATTTATAATTTTTAATAATACACACAGTATTGTGCGAATTTTTTTAGTTAATTATCTATTCCAATAAATAATATATTTAATATTTAATATTTTAAAACTTTAAATTTATTATTAATATTTTTAATGTATTAAAATATTTTTTATTTGATTTGAGATTTATTCAAAGAAATAATCAAAATATTATTTTTTAAATTTTATTATTTTAATTAAAAAAGTAAAAATAATAATTTGAATAAAAAATTAAGTTAAAATTTATTACTTATTAATTTTTTTGGATAGAAATAAAAATTATAAAATTTAATTGAAAATGATATAATTGAAGAGAAATAAAAAATAATTGAATAATAAAATAATTAAAAAAATTTATATTAAGTTGGTAAAATAAAAATATTTTTAAATAAATAAAAGTTATAAAAAAGTAAATATTCTCGGTAACAAGATTGGCAGGTAAGTTCTTCGGTTGTAGAGGTTTCCGGCCAGATTTTAGACGGAGGTTTTGGTTTCCGGTGAATTGAGATCGTAGCTTCTGCATTTTTTTTAGAAGAATCTTGGGATTGGGATTGGAATTGTGTATGAGTGTCTGTCACATGTGGTTTGAATTTGAATAGAGATGGGCGCTAAGAGGGTTCTTTCCCTGATCACCGTGGCTCCCGATCCTGCAGTACCGGCAACGGCTTCGTCGGAGCAGGTTGCGAGATCGTTTCTTGATGTGTTGCGACGAAATTCTGATGCTTCCTCAGTGGATCGGTTGTTTTCAACTGTTGATAGGCGTGGCTTGAGCATGAAGAAACCGTTTAAGCATAGGGGGGTGCCTGCTGTCAAATTCTCGGCAGAAGAAATCTCCATATTTGCTCAGCCTTTCAAATATGCTTTGGTAGGACACTTCTCCTCTGGACGTCCAGGTATGAAACTTTTGCAGAAGTGTTTTGATTCCATTGGGTTTAAGGGAGTGTTCACTTTGGGTTTGCTTAATGATAAGGATGTTCTAATAAACTTTAAATTGGAAGAAGACTACCTTAGATGTTGGTTACGCCAACACTGGTTTTTCCATGGCTATGGAATGCGTGTATTTAAATGGACTGTGGATTACATCACGAATTCAGACAGCCCCATCTTTCCTGTGTGGGTTACATTTGAAGGTCTCCCTATACATTTTTTTCATAAGATTGCCTTGATGGATATAGCTGCCACTATTGGTGTTCCTTTGATGGTTGATGCTGGTACCGCGACCTTGACGAGGCCTTCTGCTGCACGAGTTTGCATTGAGGTTAATTTATCTAATGAGTTGCCTGATAAGATTTGGATTGGAGATGAATTTTCTAGGTTTTCACAGCCTGTGGTATATGAAAAATCTTCCTGTTTATTGTTTATATTGTTATAAATTGGGGCATCCCACTTCTTCCTGTGTTAAGGTGAATGTTGTTGAGGGAGGTATTACTAATAGTCAAGAAAAAGTTACCAAAAAAGTTTGGGTCCCTAAAGCTATAAATCCTGTTGAAAGGGTGCATGCTACTGTTGATGAATCTGCACATGTTACTGTTAATTCAGTTGATGAGAATTTAAAAGCTGTTTTGGTGGACTCTTCTGATGCTAAAATTCAACCCGAAAGTCATGTTGCAGTTGTATATGCTACTGTTGATGACACCGTGCATGCTACTGTTGGTTCAGTTGAGAAGAATTTCGAAGCTAATTTAATCGTGCATGCTACTGTTGGCTCTTCTGATGCTAATATTCAACCTACTGTTCCAGCTGTGCCTATTAAGGTTGCCTCTATATGTTCTGATCAGGATAGGGGGAGATGCTCTGTTCACCTTGAAACTCGTGAGCAACTTGGTGGAGACAAAATTGAAATTGCTGTCATGGGTTTACCAGCTCCAACTATTGCCCAAGTTGAGGATACTGGAAATTTTGTTCCTACTCGGCCTGACTCTGAAAATACTCATTTATTGGCTTCGGTAGATGATGGCTGCAGAGGTCTTGTGTCTAGTGAGGCTGAAGACAATAGCAATTTAGATTATGAGATAATGCATTCAGATGACAACTCGGTTCATGAAACTTCTCGTCCGGCTTCTCAAGATGATAAGAACATTGATGCCAATGGTTTTCAAGCAGTTAAAAAGAGGGGCAAACCTAAGGGTGCAAAAGGTAAGTCTAAAGCTATTGTTGTCTCTAAATCTTTTGTTAAGCATCATTCTTTGCAATGAATATTCTCATATGGAATGCTAGAGGAATTAGTTCCTCTTTATCACGTCTTCGTAGGCTTTGTCGAACTCATAAGCTTGGTTTGGTTGTTTGTTTGGAACCATTGGTTAATCAGTGTAAGAATATCTGGTTTGCTAATAAACTTGGTTTCAAGGATGTAGTATCTTCATCTGACAATAAAATTTGGATCATGTGGCACTCTCATGTTTTTTCTTTATCTGGGTTTCTGGATAATTCGCAGATTCTTACTTGTAATGTTATTAATCATGGTATTGGTTTGAAATTTTGACTTTCTGTTATTTATGGTTACCACTCGAGAGCTAGTCGTCAACGGCTTTGGAACTCTTTCCGTGGCTTACATAGTGGTTGTTCTTTGCCATGGATCATTGGAGGAGATTTTAATGTTATTAGATCTCTCTCTGAGTATAAAGGCAATGGGTCCCCTGATATGCTGGGTATTTAGGATTTTGTTGAGTGTATAAATGATTGTGGACTTATTGAATCTCCTGGTTTGGGTCCAGAATTCTCTTGGTCTGGTATGCGATCTAATGGCAGAGTTTGGGAGAAATTGGATCTTATTTTGGTCAATGTGGATTTTTGTGATGTTTTTGAAATATTTAACACTCGCTATTTATGCAGTTCCACTTCTGATCATGCTCTTATGCTCTTCTCTTACCGAAATTCGAATCAGCAGGTTCCCAGGCAATTTAAATTTTAGCATATGTGGGTCACTAATGATTCTTTTATGCCTCTTGTTAAGCAGAGATGGTCGGCCGCTTTTAGTTATGGGTGTATGCGAGGCTTATTTGATAAGCTTAAAGATCTTAAGGTTGGCTTGCAGGCTTGGAATAAGGAGACTTTTGGCAATATTTTCCAAGGGATTTCTAAGGCCGAGACCGAAGTGGAAGAAGCAGAAGTGTCCTATTCTTCTGATCCTAGTAAGCATAATTATAAACTTTGGCAGGATAAACAAGCTAATTTATTGCGATTACTTAAGCTTGAGGAGATTTATTGGCAGCAGAAATCCCATATAGATTGGATTAAAGATGGTGACAGGAACACGAAGTTCTATCATAATTTTGTTCGGATGAGAAGACGGTTGCATCGAATCAATATGATCGTTAATGGCCAGGGTGTTCAAATCTCCAATTAGGACCTTATTGGTAAGGAAGCTGTTGACTATTACTCTGATCTTTTTGGTTTGTTGAATAATGCTGATTCTCAACAAAAGGATTTTATTCTATCTTCTATTCCGGTTTTAGTCAAATCTTACAAAAATGATAAATTGGTCGCCATTCCTGATAATAGTGAAATTAAAGCCGCTGTATGGCAGCTTAATCCTAATAGTGCCCCAGGTCCTGACGGTTTCAACGGTTTTTTCTTTCGCCATTGCTGGGACATTGTATGGAAGGATGTGTGCAGTGTAGTCAAAGAATTCTTCATTGGGGTTCCTATGCCGGTAGCTTTCGGAAGTGCTCAAATCATTCTCCTACCAAAAAAAGATAATCCCATTTCTTTTAGTCACTACAGGCCCATATGTTTGGCGACTTTTATCAGCAAGGTTTGTACCAGAATTCTAGCAAACAAAATTTCTGAGGTTTTGGGTAGATTAATATCTGAAGAGCAAGCCGGTTTTATGAAGGATCGATCAATACATGCTCAAGTTATGCTTGTCAATGAATTAATTCATGACATTGATAAAAAGACCTGTGGACATAATCTTGCCATAAAACTTGACATGGCCAAAGCTTTTGACAGGGTTTCTTGGTCCTTTCTTCAGTCAGTTCTCTTTCGGTTTGGTTTTTCTGTCAAGCTGGTGGATTTAGTCATGTCTCATCTTTCTGCTTCCAGATTTTCTGTTTGTGTTAATGGTATCAATTATGGCTTTTTTCAACCTAGATGTGGGGTGAAGCAAGGAGATCCCCTCTCTCCTCTTCTCTTTATTCTGGCATCTGAAGCTTTTTCGAGGAGTTTGAAACATTTGGTTAACATTGGTACCATTCTTCCTTACAGGCTCTTCCGTAATTGTCCTACTATTACTCACCTGGCTTTTGCTGATGATCTCATTGCTTTTATAAATGGTGATAGCCATTCTATTCAGGAGTTTAGGGAATTTCTGGATGCTTATCAGGGTGCCTCTGGTCAGTTGATAAATTTTGAGAATAGTTCATTTTTCTGTTCTGATTCTGCTGATAATATTACTGTTACGGACTATGAGCCTGCCTTGGCTATTAAAAGAGGAAGCTTTCCTTTCACTTATTTGGGTGTTCCTATCCACCAAGGTATGCATAAGTCTTTTCATTGTCAGGATTTGCTTGATAAGATTGATGCAAAGCTTGCAGGTTGGCAAAAGGGCTTCCTTTCACCTGGCGGCCGAGTGGTCCTTATCAAGTAAGTCCTTGCATCTTTCCCTTTACACATGATGAGCTCGGTGTTGATTCCAAAGCCAGTGATTGATATTATAAAACGGAAGTTTGCTAATTTCTTCTGGGGGTCCGGAGGCGACACCACCAAGCATCACTGGATCCGATTTTCTAGACTTACTATTCCAACAGAGGAGGGAGGAATCGGTGTTTGGACTTTGAGTTTGGTTCAGGAAGTTTTTTCTCTCAAGCATCTATGGATGTTTTGGAGGGCTGATTCTCTATGGGCCCGTTACATGCATGGCAAATACAAACGAAAAGGTAACATGTCTTTTCTTCCTGTAGATTCCCATGGATGGAAACGTATATGTCGGACTTATGACAAATACAAAAATGTGAGGTTGAATGATGATTCACTCTTCAATTGCTTTCAAGATTCTGATTTTAACTTCAAGTTTGGTGATGTTTATGATATTATTCGGCCTAAGAAAAGCAGGTCTCTTTCTTCTAGATCCTTATGGGATTCTTCTATTCCTTTACGGTATTCTATTTTTGGTTGGAAAGTTGTTAATACTGCTTTACCGCTCCCTGCTAAGCTACAGCGCATAGGGGTTCAGCTTGCTTCGGCTTGCCCTTTCTGTCTAAAAGGAGAGGCTACTGCAGATCATGTTTTCTTTCATTGTGACTGGATCTATAGAATCTGGATATTTTACAGGTCCATTATCATTCCTCACGAACGGAGTCGTTCCTCTACTCTTCGGGGTGAGTTGACTTGTTGGTGGCTGAATGCTAATTCGAATAATCTTCGCAGCAAGTTTTTTGTCTTGGTCCATTGGTTGTTATGTATTATATTTGGCTAGCTTATTGCAAAAGGGTTTGGGGAGGTCTTGCCGTTGATATGAATGCTATGCATCTTCTCATTTCTAAGACTCTTCTTCATTGGGGAGTGGCCACATCTTCACAGAAGTTTGCAGTCCATAATTCCATGCTGGCAGACATTCTTCCATCTGATTATGGGAAGCGGATATGGAAACCATCACTAGTCTGGTGGGAGAGGCCGAAGAATGGATATGTCAAATTGAATGTTGATGCATCTTACTCGGATTCTTTTGCCACAGGTGGTGCCATCTTGCGTGATGATAAAGGTCACTTTATTATTGGAAAATGTTTTATTTTGCAGGCATCTTCTCCTTTCAATGCTGAGATACAGGCTCTACTTCACAGTCTCCAATGGATTTTTTCTTTGGGCTACAATCAGATTGTTGCTGAAGTGGACTCCATCCAGGTGGTTGATATGGCCAACTGCCAAAGTTTTATCTCTTCTGAATATTCTTGGCTGATCAAGCTCCCCCCTTCTGTTACCATCTCCCATGTTTATCGTGAGGGTAACCAATCTGCCCATTTTTTAGCTTATTATTCTCGTGTTAATAAGATTTCTAGAACTTTTGACACATTCATATCTTTGCCCAAATTTATTAAAGGCTTTGTACTGACTGATAATATTTATCCCTATTTGAGATATTAATAAAATTTGCCGGTGGTGCCGCCCACCTTTACTAAAAATAATAATAATAATAATAATAATATAGCTTATGAGTTAAAAAGAAAATTAAAATTAATGAAAATTAAGAAATAATAGCTTATAAATTGAAAGAAAAAATAAAACCAATTAAGAGTAAAAATATAAATATAATTTTTAAAATTTAATATTTAATATTTTAAATTAACTTTGCATATAAAAAAATTAGATAAAAAGAATACCGCTAAAAAAATTATAACATAAGAATCATACCCAAGGCTCACATCGAGTTTCCACCATGTAATAGCCTTTTGAGTAAGGCTTCTGCAAAAACACAAAAGGAAATTAAAAAAAAGAGGATAAAAATGGATAGAATTGTAAAAGAAAGAAAACAAAGCTAAGTGAAGGAAATGAAAAGACAATGGCAAAATGCAAAATAAAAAATAAAGCTTGGTTTAAAAGGAAATCTACTAGTCTAGGGTTTTATCTCTAGGGGGTCCTTGGCAAGTTTCTTCGATATTCTGGTTGGATCATCGGCAATGGAGGATGATAATATCTCCATCGATATGGCAAGTTTGAGTGTGAACGACGATGAGGAGGATGAAATCATTCTTGCACCTGATGAAATCACTACCGATACTGAGGAAGGGGATGTCAATCTGTGATTAGTGGGCAGATTCCTAACGGACAAGATAATTAATTTTGCGGCTATGAAACAAACCCTAGCCTCCATTATGAGACCTGTTATGGGAATGCTGATCAGAAAATTGGAGGGGGAGATTTATATTTTCCAATTTTATCATGTGATTGACATGGAACGGGCAATTGATATGTGCCCTTGGACGTTTAATAATCACATTCTTCTGTTGGAAAAGATGGAAGGGTATAGTAGTCCGTATGAGGTTCCTCTTTCTAATCTCTATCTCCGGGTCCGATTCCATGGTCTGAGGGCGGGGTATCGTTCGGATTATATCTTGGAGAAGCTAGCTAACAGGATGGGAACATTTATCAAATCTGATCCAGAGAATTTTACCAATGTCAGGAGGGAGTTTTGTCGAGTTCGAATTAAATGGGATATTAATAAGCCGGTACGGGAATCTGTCAAGTTGCGAAAGGAGAATGATGCTAACTAGTTCTCTGTCCAGCTAGTGTATGAACGATTACCAGAGTTTTGTTTTATATGCGGTATTATTGGACATGGTGAGCGGTATTGTCCACTTCCTGTTTTATCCAATGGGAAGATAATGCAACGTAAGTTTGGCCCTCAGTTGCGAGTAACTTCTCGACGTACTGTTTCTAGTGCTGGTTCTCGATGGTTACGTGATGAGGGGTTTACAGGCTTTGCTTTTAATGTGGGTGGCAAGGAAGGTGATCCTAGAGCTTCAAATGTGAACATGACTTCTAATCATGAATGATGTAATGTGAATGATAATACAGCAGGAGGGTGTCACGGTGATAATCTGGAAAATGTGGTTAATGATGAAATACGAGGTTCCTCTTCTGACAGTGTCCATTCACAAGCTGAGGAAGTTTTGCTTACTGATCCTAAGCGGCGACGTGTGGGGCTTGAAAAAGGAGGTAGCAAGGAGAATGTGGAGGCTGGTAAGGATGGTGTAGCAGTTGATCCAAAAAATGGGAAAATGGCGGGTTCTGGTTCCCAGACCCGCCGGTCGAAATGAGTCTCCTAAGTTGGAACTATCGTGGCCTTGGGAATGCAGCGGCAGTTCAAAACCTAAGGCAGCTTGTCTTGGACAAGAGGCCAAATTTCATATTTTTTATTGAAACTTTATGTAATTCAAATAAAGTCATTGAAATAAAGAATTATTTAAATTATGATGATTGTGTTGCTGTGGATAGTAATGGGCATAGTGGTGGACTTGCGCTTTTGTGGAAACAAGTTGATAATGTCTCGGTGTGTAATTTATCTTCTCATTTTATTGATGTTGAGGTACATATGCTGAATTTAGGAGATTGGCGGATTACAGGTTTTTATGGGCAACCGGATAGGAATAGGAGAACTGAGTCTTGGGAAGCTTTGTTTAGTTTGTCTACGATTTCTACTCTTCCCTGGATATGACTTGGAGATTTTAATGATATCCTTTATAGTTTTGAGAAGAAAGGTGGTTTGCCACAACCTGTTAATCTTTTGCATGGTTTTCAGAATGCAGTCAATGAGGCCAGGCTTACTGACTTGAAATTATCTGGATATCGGTATACTTGGGATAATGGTAAGGAGGGCTCGGATCATGTAGAGACTAAGCTGGATAGGTGTCTTATTTATGATGGGTGGAGGAGTTTGTTTCCTAACACAAAGGGAACGACCCTTGATTTATCTACCTCCGATCATCTTCCATTATGGATTCAGGTTCGGCAGTATGTTCCCAGGCAGAGTATTCATATTTTTCGTTTTGAAAATCATTGGGCCAAGGAACTTGATTGTCATCGGGCTGTGGAAGAATGTTGGTTGGCTGAGAGTTCAGATGATGTTTTGCATAAACTCTCATGTTGTGGCAGAGTTCTCGATGCGTGGGGTTCGGAGTTTCGTGGTAAATATAAGCGTGAAATTGCAGACTGTAGAACTAAAATTTCACGTCTTAGAGGGAGAAGGGCAGTAGAGGACCGACGCCATTTTCTTCAAGCCAAACAGAAGTTGAGTAACTTGTATGAGCAGAGAGAGATCTTTTGGAAGCAACGTGCTAAAGAGGCGTGGCTTTCTGAGGGCAATCGTAACACCAAGTTTTTTCATGCTAAAGCTAGTGCTCGTCACCGGCGGAATACAATTGATCAATTGAAGGATAAGGATGGTGAGTGGTAGAATTGGGATACTGGCCTTGAGGAGGTAATGTTGTCTTATTTTCAAAGATTATTTACTTCGCATATGTGTGTTTCGGATAGCTTTCTTAGTTTGATCTCTGCTTGTATTTCGAATGAGGACAATGCAATGCTTGATAGTCCTTTTACTGCTGAGGAGGTTAAATCTGCTGTGTTTAGCATGGGAAGGGATAAGTCGCCTGGTCTTGATGGGTTTAATCCAGGTTTTTACCAACTTTATTGGGATATTATAGGGCCAGAGATCACTTCTTTTTGCATTGATTGTGCTAATGCAGGCACTTTTCCAGTTAGTATGAATGAAACGGCTATTGTGCTCATACCTAAGAAACAGAATCCTGAAACTATGGCGGACTTGCGGCCTATCGCTTTGTGTCAGGTCCTGTATAAAGTCATTGCTAAAATGTATGCCAATAGATTGCGTGTTGTGCTACCAGGTATTATTTCACCTACCCAAGGTGCTTTTGTAGCGGGAAGGCATATTCAAGATAATACTGTTATTGCCTATGAGACTTTGCATCATATTAAGGCCAAGAGGAATGGCAAGGTTGGTCTTGCGGCACTTAAGATTGACATTAGTAAGGCTTATGACAGGCTTGAATGGGGTTTCTTGAGGATGGTAATGGAACGTATGGGGTTTAGTGCAGGATGGATCAGTAAAATGCAGATGTGTATCTCTTCGGTTTCTTACAAGATTCTGCAACAGGGGCGTTTGATTGGTCCTATTATCCCAGGGAGAGGATTAAGGCAAGGGTGTCCGCTAAGTCCTTTTCTTTTCATTTTAGGTGCTGAGGTTCTTTCCAAAATGATTCAGGCCAAGGAACAAGCTGGTTTATTGCATGGTATTAGAGTGGTTATGGGTGCTCCTGTGATCTCACACCTTTTTTTCGCTGATGACAACATATTCTTCTTTAAAGCTAAATTTCAGGAAGCTAATGTTTTGCAGATGGTTCTTAAGGATTATGAGACTGCCTCTGGTCAGACAATTAATTTTAATAAATCTTCAGTGTTTTATAGTCCGAATGTTACGGCTATGGATAGATAAGCCATTTGTTCTATTTTTGGAGTGCCTGAGAATGACAATATGGGTTATTATCTTGGTTTACCTATGGAAGTGGGGAGGAATAAGAAGGAAGTTTTTGGGTTTATCAAGGATAGGCTGTTTAAAAAAGCTTAATTCCTGGAAAGTAAGGCAATTATCTAGAGCTGGAAAGGAGGTACTTCTGAAAACGGTACTTCAATCTATTCCCAACTATGTGATGATGTTGTTTTTATTGCCTAAGAGTTTGTGTGCAGAGTTGGAAGGCATTATGACTAGATTTTGGTGGGGTTCTTCAGAGGACAGGAGGTCCATTCATTAGATGAATTGGCAACATTTGTGTAAGGACAAATCTATGGGTGGTCTTGCTTTTAAACAATTGCGGGAATTTAATGTTGCTCTTTTGGGGAAGATGGGGTGGAAGTTATTGAGAGAACCCGATTGTTTGGTCTCTCGTTTACTAAAGGCAAGGTATTACCCTAATTATACTTTTCTTGAAGTGCCTTTGGGATCTAATCCTAGTTATGTTTGGCGTAGCATTAGGGAGAGTCAGGAGTTGATTAAAAGAGGTTATTGCTGGAAGGTGGGAGATGGGCAATTTGGATGGACCCTTGGTTGCAAGATGAGGATCCTTTTGTGTCCACTGACTTTGATACGAATAGTGGAGTGTTTTATGTCAAGGATTTAATTAGTGCAGGGAAGTGGAATGTAGACCTCATTAGAAGTGTTTTTAATGATAGGGATGCTAGAATTATCATTGGTATGCCTTTGATTAGAGGCAAATCGGATGAGATTGTCTGGAGTAAAGATGTGAAGGGCAAATATTCTGTAAAGTCAGCATATAGAGAGTTAATATCTTCTTCTATTGCTTTGACCGTTCCGGGTTTCAATGTTCCTTGGGGGAAGATTTGGCGAGCTAAAGTTCCTCCTCAAGTTACTAATTTTATTTGGCGAGCGGTTAATGATGTTCTTCCCACCTGTAGCAACCTTCAGAAGCGGAGAGTGCAGGTCGCCGATTGCTGGCTTCTGTGTCAACAACATAGTGAGACAGTGGTGCATCTCCTCGTCCAGTGTCCTTATGCGAAACAAGTTTGGGAAGCCTCCTTCCTTGGATGGTTCTTGCATGTGATATCTTCTTTTGGGGAGTGGATTGGTACAGTTTGCAACTTATTTAATGATGATGATATTGCTTTGAGTTTTGTTATTTGTTATCAGATATGGCAAGCTCGCAATGATATGGTATGGAAGTAAAGATTTACTCCAGCTGTGTCATGTTGGTTGCATGCATGGAGGTTCCTTGAGCAATGGTGGGTGGCTAACAAACCAATTGTGGTGGCTCGTTCTGATCGTATTATCCGTCAATGGCAGAATCCACAAGTTGAGTGGGTTAAGATGAACGTTGATGTTGCTATTTCAGGGACTCCGGATTTTACAGGCTATGGCATTGTAGTTCGTAATCATGATGGTTTGCTTCTTGGGGTCAAGGTTGGCAGAGCTGAGGTTGTGTTAAACCCTCGTGAGGCAGAAGCTATGGCTGTGAAGGAAGCTCTTAGTTGGATGGAAGGGAAAGGGTGGATGAAGGTGGTTTGTGAAAGTGACAGTTTAGTATCAATTCTAGCTCTTCAAGATTGTCACTTTGATGAAAGCTCTATCTTTGGGGATTTTATTAGTTCCATTAAGTCATTTTGTTCTCATAGTAATGTTCAGGTTACTTTTAGTCATGTTTTGCGTTCTGCTAACGGGTTTGCCCATAGTGTTGCTCAGGCATCTCGTTCTTTAGAGAACGTAGGGGAATGGTTTTCTGAGTTCCCTCCTTTTGTATTGGATATCTTGAGTTTGAATAATTAATAGTTCCAGTGGTACTGCCCACTTTCCTAAAAAAAAAAAGGGAAATCTACTGCCACAAGGAATAGTGACTTGGGAGCATTTTAAGTATATATATAATGTATAACCATTGATTATAATACGATATCCAAGTTTCTTTTCTTTTATTATTATTATTATTATTATTATTATTATTATTATTATTATTTATACAACCTAACCTAATTTGTGGAATTGTAATTAACACATGATGCTCGCACTTTTATATAAAAGAATTTAAAAAGAATTCAAATTGCACATATCTCTATATTTTTCCATAAAGCCTTATTTTTGAGCTTTCTCTCTTCCTCTGTGGAAGCTTGTCATCTTCCTCTATAAAGCTCTGTCGATTTGTGTTTCCAATCCTAGGTCTAGGGTTATTGCGGACAAGAGCATTGATGAGCTTTAAATCTTTCGACCTCTCTCTTTTCTCTTCATAGTCCTTAAATTTTTGCCCGATCCTTCTCTTTTCTTTTGTTTATTACTGGGAGTCTCTTGTAACATAAACTCCCAGCCAAAAACACCCTAGATCTAATGTGTCTGGGCTCTCTAGGGCCTCTTTCTAGTGTTTCCTTTCTAGTTTTGGGTTTTGGAGTTCCAAGATCGCATTTTTTTGACGAATATAAAGCTTTTATCAAGCTTTTTGTCCTTCAATCATCTTCTTGTAGCGAGCCTTCATATCTCATCCCACTCTTCTTTTTTCTATCTCAATTTTCAGGAAGAAGCTCCTTCTGGAGATATGGTGGTATCCTCTCTTTAGTGCGGTATTGCCTTTGGTGGTTCTTTCTTCCTTTTTGGCCCCTTTATAGGACCTATGTTCCTTTCTTTCCCTCAATAGAATACAAATCTGAGGATACATGGGATATCGGATTTGATTTTTATCTCAACAATTTGGTATTCTGCTGGCTCTAGCAAACAATCAACATCTTGGCTCTGCAGATTCTTTGCATTCTTAGCCTTGTTCTTGGTATTTTTCAGTCGTTCTTTAGAGGGTGCTTACAAGCTGATCTATGTGCTTTACTATAAGAAGTTTATTGAAGATTTATTCTGTTCTAATTTCTGTAGTTGTGTTGGTTGCCTATGTTCTAATTTATGGTCTGTTTATTTTCAGGTTGGATTCTGTTGCCTATGTTCTAATTGTTGTGTTTTTTGTTTGTTTTCTCTATTGTGTGTATCTTCTTATTGATTTGTACTTATGCTTTAATTTCTAATGAAATCCTCTTACTTTCGAAAAAAAAAGAATTTAAACTTAAAATTTCTATTAATTAGATTAAAATATTATTGGTAATATTCCTAACATCAATTTTATCATCAATCAAGTTAAAAAAAAAATATGGATCACCAATCATTTAAACAACAAGCTAATATATTCTTGGCTCTATTATCAAAGAAAGCAGCAGATTAATTTTTGTCTAAATAATTACGAAGTCTCTTAGATTTTATAAATTATACTAGTTAATTTTTATATTTTTAATATTTAATTTTTATATTTTTAAAAATTAAACTGTTTATTTTTTTTCAATATTTTTTTTAAAAATTATTAGTTAACTACTTTAATATTATAAAATGATTTATTTACTCTTTCTTTATATATATATATATATATATATTTTTGTTATTTATTAAATTTATTTTATTTTAAATTTTATTTTATATATAGAACGTTTATAAAATAATAAAAAATATTATTTATGTTATTTAAAATTATTTTTTAATAATATTTATAAAATTAAAATAAATAATATATATGTATTGTCTATAAAATAATAAAAGATATTATTCATATTATTTAAAATTATTTTTTAATAATATTTATAAAATTAAAATAAATTATATGTAAGAAATATAAATAAAATTAAAAATAAGTATGATTTAACAAATAATAAAGAAATATATATATAAAGGAAGAATAAAGAAATTATTTTATAATATCAAAATAGTTGATTAATATTTTTAAGATGAAAATATTAACAGAATAATTAAACAGTTTAATTTTTAAAAAATAAAAAGATGCAAAAATTAAATATTGAAAATATATGAACTGACTAGTATAATATATAAAATCTCAGAGACTTTATAATTATTTAGCCTTAATTTTTATAGGTGTTTCCTAATTAATTTCTTTAAATAGATCTATTTTTTCATTTGACCATAAGTATAATTAATTTTTTAATACTGATAATATTTTATCATGAAATAGTCAACAAATTAAATTAATAAATACAAAAAAAAAATCAATGAACAAATAATTAAAAACTGAAAAGATCATTTTAATATATACTTTATAATAAACTTATCACAAATTAGATATAATATATTAAACTACAATAGAGATAATTACTTATTATCATGTAATATATGTAAAAATCCTAATAATATTAATAAACTATGTTGAATTAATCTTTGTCATTTATTCATTATATATGAAACTCTCATTTTCAAAAAAAAAAAAAAAGATTACATGCACCACTTTAATAAGAAAAAAAAAATCATTGTTGTAAAAAAAAAGAAAAAAATTCAAATATTTTCTTTTAATTCAAATTAACTATGAACCTCTAACTTTATATCTAGCCTGAATAATTAGAAAAAAGTAAAATTAGAAAAATACATATTAATTTTCTTTACATAAAAAAAGGAAAACGTATTAATGGGCGCAAGCTAGCAGTACGAGGTGAGACCCAATCTGCGCTTGGATAGACATACTGCTCGCAGATAGCCATGCCAAGCACAAATCATTTGTGTCAGGCACGGCTCGGACAAATTTTGGACTTTTATAAATAGAATTTCGTTCTTATTTTGAGATCAGAATTTTAGACCCTAAAACTCTGCCGAACTGGACTCGTGATAAAAAAATAATTAAATACTAAATTTTCTTTGATTTTTATTGGACCTTTCGCATCATTATTAGTTGACCCTACTCAATTGTTCGCACAAGTGGAGTTATAAAGCGGCAAGGCTCTTCAACCGTTTGTCAAGAAAAGCATTTATCCAACGTACTGTGCACTTTCCAAATCTTATTTTCAATTCGATAATTAATTAACTATAAAATTGGTTAATTAAAAGCCTTTTGCAATCAAAGGCACAAACTAATTACAACTTTGATTCTCATTCAAATGAGATAAGTACGCACAGTCGGAATATTACTCCGAACGATGAGCCCACACATAAATAATCAACTGGTCCTTTTTTTATTCTTCTTCAATTAATTTTATTCTTCTTCAATTAATTTTATTCTTTCTGCTATTATTTTCTCTTCTTTAATATATTGCAAAATTGGTAAGTTTTATAAATAGTTGCCATTATTATTTTTATTTGTCTACTTTTTGATTTATTGGTTGGTTTGGAGATTTGTGCTTATAAGGACTAGAGTTGAAGTTCTCTAAAATTATTATCTTTAACGGAGTTGTAATTTTTACTTTTTCGCATTGCATTTGTGAATGTCATTTTATTACCTTTCATGTATCATAACAACATCACAAGCATCAATTATGTCATAATATATAAAAATTGTTTTTTTTTGTCAATTCTTAAGGAATGTCAAATTTTAGTTAAAGAGGAACAAAAAGCCAATTTTTATCAAAAATTGGTATGAAAACTTATTCTGGGACCTATAGTAATTAGTTTCAAGCTATTGTCTTTTTTGGGTAAAAATTAACTTAATTTAATAGAGTCAATTAAATGGGTTTTCTTCTAATTTTTTTCAAAATAAAATAAACTAAGGTGGCAACTCTCCAATCTTTACTTTTCAAAATAAAAGTTATTGTTCATTTCCTACTTAGATGTCAATATGTATATGCAAAAGTTCTTGGCTCTTAAAATTCTTACCCATTAATTATTAATTTTTAAATTAATAACATTTTTCAAATTATAATTATTCATATAATTATCCTTTGATTCTTGAACTTCTCAAAGCTTTCATTCTTAATTAGGTCACCAAAATTCATACTAGTCCTTTATCATTAATTAGATCACTAAAATTCAAGTGATAGAACCTCTCAAACATTCTTCCAAACTCTCTTATAGTCTTATTCTTTTATATGCCCTTCTATCATACTTAACTTATTTAGCTCATCTGAGCAAAGTGCATTTATAGGAAGAGTGCCTAGCATACTTAGCAAGAATTGGAGCAAAGTTTGCTATTGCTACAAAGGGCACATCATGCGAGAAAGAAATTTAATGACATAAAGCATAAGATGATTTACTTGTTTGATATTTCATGTTGGCCAAATCCTTGGACAGTAAACTCTATTTTGATCTTTAACAACTAAATTAAAGAGTTCTAACTTTTGTATCAAGTGTTTTTACCTCAACACTTAGAAATTTTCAAGTTGTCTATAGATATTTTATGTTGCAACCATTCTAGAGACAATGTCGTGTCCGCACCATTGTTTCCCAAAGCAACATTTTCTCATTGAGAAAGGAACATGGTCATAGGAGTGACTAAAAAAATGGCTAGCATGATAATTTATTAAGGCAAAAAAGTCACGCATAGTAAGGATCGCATACAGAGGCACAGTAACTCCTAAGACCATTAGAGTTTCTTCATGACAACCCTAGCTCTAGAGAGACCAGACCACGAGAGTCTTAAAGACAAGTTGGCCAAATTGGCATAAAGGTTCACAGTTTATCCTCACAATGAAACTCTCAGTGCCAAAGTTACACAGTCACTGCTATCTAAAATGAATCGCGATAGCACCATTTAAATGATCAGAAGATTTTTGCAAAACTTTGGCTACTCAATGAGAAAAAGCCGAGTGGAAAGAAGACTTCAAAATAATAGTCAACTCATGCAACTATAATAGTGAAAGAGTGCTCTCATGATTCATATAGGGTGGCACAGAGTAGTTCCCGCCGACCTGTCAGTGCTAGTAGACTAGCCATTAGAATTAGCCGACAGACACAATAGCAGTTTTGTGGCTGCATCAGTGTCTAATTTCATTGCCAAACCTTTTTTGTTATTGCAACATAAAGGAGGTGACTGCGAGAAGCTTTTGACATCATTAAATGCAAGAAATTTTTATTTATGAGGAGCTTGATATTTTGCTACCCAACTCTAATGACTCTATGAAGTTAAGATGGCTATAAATACCTTACCAAACAACATTTATTGTAACTTTGAAGTATTTATTACACAAACTCTTATTGAATTCCTTTATAATCATTTTATTGTATTTCTTGAGTGTTTGAGTGTGAGCATTAGAAAACACATTTGTATAAGTTTGGTGTGAGCTTAAAAATACTATATTAGAGAGTGAGCATTTTGGGAAAAACTCTTATAAGGGTTGTGAGCATAGTACAAGCCTTGTAAAGTTTGGTGTGATCTTATAAAAAATACTAAGTTAGAGTTAAGCTTGTAAAAATCTAAAGATAGTGAAAATACTAAACTAGTTAGTTGAGAAGTGGACATAGGATTATTGAATCCGAACAACTATTAAATTATTATGTCTTTCTTCTTCCCTTAACCTTTAACCTTACTTTAAATTTTCAATTCATCTTTACAAATTTGAAAAGACACCAATTCACCCCCCCTCCCCCTCTTGGTGTTCTAAAGGGACCAACTAGTGGTATTAGAGCCTAATCAATCACAAGTCAAGCTTAAATGCATGATTCAAGGTCCATGGCAACCCATACACTACCAACTACCTCTTCCTTTTCCTCAACCCCATAAACAAACACCTATGGTAACCTCAACCCTCATCTTATACCATATTTCAATGGAATGAACTACTCCATGTAGAAATACGAGATGTATATGCTCTTGGATAATGAATGTATTAAATTATGGAGCTTTGTGATGAATGAGTGGAAGCCTCTAGTTCAAAATGTTGAAGGAGTAGAAGTGTATGTTACTAGAGAATAATGGAACGAAGCATAAATAAGAGTACTCTACAAAAACAATAGAGTCGTTTCCATTTTTATCAATTCCATGTTGAGAAGAAGTGGGAAGAGTTCAACGTAATACAAGTGCTTATGGAATTTGAAAAACACTTAAGAACTATCATGAGAGAACAACTCAAGTGAAGTCGAAGAAGATTCAAATGCTTGTAGTATAAGCTTTTGAAGATGAAGCCTAGTGAGAACATCACCGATATAACAAATCAGTTACTCTCTATTTTATCCAATTTAAAGAAGTTTGGAAAGGTGGTAAACGACAAGATCTTGAGGGCACTACCTAAGAAGAACTTCGAATTCAAGGTGTCATCAATTGAAAAAGTTCATGACCTAAGAAAAATTAGGACTGATGAGCTTGTTGGAAAGCTTTTCACTCATAAAATGACTTTTGAAAAGAATAAGGATAAGGGTGAAAAAGAAAAAAAGAAGGGGATTAATCTCAACGCAATCAAAGAGATAAAGGAGAGTGAATTCTTTAATGTTAGTGAGCGTGGGGAAGATGATGAAGATGAAGTAGCCTTACTCTCAAGGAAGGTGAGTGAGATAATTAGAAAAAGAGGAAGAAAACCAATAAAGGGTCCTTCTCCAACTTCAAGTCTTCTTCAAAAGAAAAGGAGAAGAAGAATTAGGTGAAATGATATGAATATGGCATGTCACATCAAAACGGAGCAACCCAAGCTAAAGAATAAGAGAAATGGGACAAGGAGAAGAAGAAATCTCTCAGGGCTACATGGAATGACGACTCTTTAAGTGAAGAATAGGAAGCACAAGGAAGTGAAAACCTATGTCTCATGGCCATGAGAGATGAGGAAAGCCCTAATGAGGTAAACTATGCATCAACATCTTCAAATGATAATTTGGATAATGATGTTGATGATGTAGGTGATGATGAGATTTTAGAGCATATGAATCAAAGAGTTCAAAATATTTTTCTAAAATAAAATTTTATAATTAAAAATGTTTCAAACTAGAAAAATTTTTCATTGATTTAAAAACTCTATTTTGGAATTAAAAACATCCAAAGTGGACTTAAAAGTTCATTGGATAAGATTTCCAAAAATTCACCTAGTTTGGAAAAGATTTGAAGTGAAAACCAACTTTTGAGAAAGGAAATAGAAGAGTTGAAAAAATTTATTTCCAAGTTTCATATAGGTAAGGAGGCCTTGAACACCTTGATTGGGTCTCAAAGGTCACCTTCCCTAAAATATGGTTTAGGCTTTGATAACTCATCCACATCCACATCAAATGCACCTACATTTGTCAAAGTTTCAACACCTCAAGCTTCTAGTATTGAGATTGAGAAGAATAAGGTTGCACACACTAAGCCAAAAGGCTAAACAAGGCTCACAAAGCTCTGGAGCTAAGTATCAAAGAGTTAACCATGCATTCATGTATATAAAGAATGCATAAAAGCACATGCATTCACAATTACAACTCACTTATGCATGTAACTATAGTCGATATCATCCTCCAAAATATCCTAAAAATAGGATGCAAAGAGCTAAACCCATATATCAATGCCATTATTACATGAAATTTAGGCATATTAATATCTTTTGCTACATTAGGAAGGGTCATCTCAAACTTGAGGATCCTTCCAACGCTAACTCCTAAGGACCCAAGTACATTTGGGTACTTAAGAAGAAGTAAATGCCTTTTATTTTTGTAGGTGTGCCTCAATTCCATATCGAAAATAAAGCATTTGGCTAGTAGACAATGTATACTAGAGGTACATGATGGGTAATGCCAAACTCTTCATAACCCTAATGACCAAAAAGGGTGGAAGTGTAACATTTGAAAATAATGCAAAAGGTATAATTATAAGCATTAGTTCCATTGGTACGCATGGTAAGAATCTTATTGATAATGTATGGTTAGTTGATGGTTTAAAACACAATTTATTAAGTTTTAGTCAATTGTGTGATAAAGGATATAAAGTTAATTTTGACTCCAATGGATGTATTGTCTCATCTAATGATGGACAAGTTATATTTAAAGGAGAAAGAATTGGAAATACCTACAAAATTAATTTACCTCATGATATTAATGAGAATTTCAAGTGTTTAATATCTTTTAATAATGATCCTTGGCTATGGCATAGAAGATTGGGACATGCTAGCATAAATCAACTTCAATGTCTAAACAAGGAGGAGGTAGTAGATGGTCTACCCAAGATGAAGTCCCACAAAGATAAAGTATGTGGACCATGATAACTTGGAAAGTAACATAAAAGCTTATTCAAACTAAATACTATTGCAAGTACTTCTAAACCTCTTGAGTTAGTACATTTAGACTTGTTTAGACCAAATAGAGTCAACTAACCTAAGAGAAAAGTTATGTAACACCCCTTCCCGACCTACGTGTGTAAGCTGAGTAGAGGCGCCACACTATCCTAATGTTGCTACCACTTTTGCTTAGTCAAATTTTTGTTCCGATTTTTACAGAAATTTTGCCATAGTTTCGCCTAAAAATTCAATCCCAAGTGTCAACAAAACTGGTTTTTTTTTTTCTGATTTTTGAAAACATTTTTACACAAACCAATGCAAACAAAATCATTCTCAGTACACTTCCAATAAATCCCCCTTATAACCTCAACTACAACCTGCAAAAAAGATTTACACTTCTAATACAAAATAAAGTGAAGGTTTATTATGAAATACGGTAGATAAAATATTTGTTCACTATGCAACGGAAAGTAACAATATTTACAAATTCATATACATCAAAACTCAAGTTTTACAACACATAAAATTTATACATGTTTGGCAGTCAGTCTTCGATCTTAAAGCCCACTATTCACTCTTCAAAATCTAGGCTTGACTCAGCCTAGAGTAACTCTCTGGTTCTTCCCTGTCACCTGCGCGAAGAATCACATTTGCGCTAAGCCAACGGCTTAATGGTACAAACTACAGTTCTATGATGCTTTAAGGCCATGCTAATGTCACACAATCAAGATTCAAGATCAATTCAAGAGAATATTATATTTCACAATCTTACATTATTTAATAATTAATCAAAACATTCATGATTCACATTGAAAACAAAAACAAGCATGGGCCCAAAAAGGATCTAATATGCTATTCAAAGTTCAGAGTTACTGCTTTGGTCCATACTCACAATCATCAAGCCCGTAGGTGATATATATATCTCTATCCATGGATAGGGTAACAGACCCAGTCTCTTGGACCTCAACCCGGCTACCCGAGGAGATCCTCAACCCGACAAGACTGTTACCAAAACAAATGTAATAGACCCAGTCTCTTGGACCTCAACCCGACTTAACTCGAGGAGATCCTCAACCCGGCAAGACTGTTACTATAATTCACATTTCACATTTATCAACTGGAATCGGCTTACGACCCGGTCTTTTCACCTATCCAATACTTTATAGGCATGCCGCCAAAAACAGAACTCTGAAAATTGAATTAACACATTAGGCACACAATCATTTCATTTATCTCTTTATCAGTCTCTTTTCATTTCATTTCTCATAATTAATTAGGCAACCATGCCCCAATTTTATATTTCATTTGCATTATCATAGCCAACAACCATGGCCTCATATCTCATATGATCTCAAATCACAATAAAGCAACTCTTCATAACATCATATCTTTCACATTTTATTTCATCATCACATCTTGCACATTTCACATTTCGTTATATTTCAAATCACATTAATCAATTCATTATTCAAATGGATATAATCAATGGCATTAACACATATTTTACATGCTCATCACAACATTCACATTATACCAAACATAACATTATTAATATACATCCACAATGCATTAGATTCCTTATCACATTTATAATCAAATATGTCTCAAGTCTCAATATCATATGAATGTATGCACTAATGTAGTTTGTACTTACCTTAAAACCAACTCACACCAATTTATACACTTACTCTTCCAAGAATTCTCAACACTTAGATTAGGGCAATTCAAGCTCTTCACAACCTAATCCAAAAAGGAGTATTAGCAAAATGACCATATGAATAGTAAATTCTGGTTTTGGACTCAACTTAATCCTTATTTTAAAAAATTGTATAAAATAATCTACTTGACCAAAAACTCTAAAATTTTTAAAGAACTAACTTTTACATCTTAAAATCATTCCTTTAAAATTTCAGATCAAACTGAACACAAAATCTTGGTCAAATAGTTCACCCAACCAGACTGCCCCAATTGCCCTGCATCCTGGCAGCAGTTCTGAACTTTGTGAATTCCATAATTCAAATTCAATCAACGTGGTTCTAAATTATTTTTCTCAAATACTAGACTCACTAAACAACAACATATCCAAAATTCAATTAGATATTATTTTTCTACATTTTATTAAAAATCCCGAAAGATAGCTATTTCAGTTAAGGTACCTGCTGGAACAGGTCTAATAAAAATAATCTTTCCAAAATCATAACCATTCCAAAATCGAATCAACATATTTTTCAGTCATTCTAGACTCATAGAGGTACAACATATCAAAAATTCACTTCAAGAACATTTTTCTATATTTAATTAAAAATCATACAAGTTACAGCCTTTACTAATTGTAAAACAGAAAAGATTTCACTAAACACAACTCTTACTCTTCCATCACCAACACCAACCTAACTTCTTATCTTTAATTCCATTTCCAACACATACAAACACACCACAAGCAATCCTAACCATATTATCAACAACACTTCATCAAACTCAAAAATAACTTCAAAAACAACAAGAGCAATCAAGAGAGAACTTACCAAAATAATGAAATTTCTTGAATTTCTAACTTGTTTTCTTGAAATCTCCTTCAATTTTTTTGAGCTTGAACACAAAACTCTCTCTTGCTCTCTTTTGTCTCATTAAAGTGGCTCTTTCCTTGCTTTTTTCCTCTAATTCTTGAGTTTATGGTGATTTTCTTGAAAAACCATACATAAACTATCTAATTCCCATAAAAATTTGAATTACTTCCAATGGATTCTAAGTTTCAAGTAAAGAAATGAAGGAAGATGAAGAAAGTAAAAGAAATGGTGATGGTGAAGATGGAGTCCACGTTTTATGGAAGGAAGAAGAAAAGAAAATGAAAAAAAAAATAAAAAGAGACAAAGTCAAATTTATGGTCTTCAAACATTCTCCACCAAGTCTTTTAATAATAAAATAATCAATTATTTTCTCTTCCACTCATTTATTTCTTCTAATTAATTCATTAATTCAATAATAAACAAATATCTTCTTTAGTTGACCATCCATTTTGACTTGTATATATGTTATATATATTTTCATATATACAACATATAAACTCTCTCTTAATTCTTTTTCTTTCCAATTACACATATACATTTAATTCAAATAAAACAACAATTATATCAAAACTTCTAAGGCACACTTTGGGATATTACAAGTTATATGCATATATCTTTGTAGATGATTACTCTAGGTTCACTTGAGTTAGTTTCCTTGCTCATAAGAATAAAGCCTTTAATGTTTTTAAAATTTTTGCAAAAAATGTTTAAAATAAAAAAAGGCTATATGATTACCTTTATTAGGAATAATCATGGTAGAGAGTTTAAAAATAAAGATTTTGAAAACTTTTGCAATGAATTAGGTATTACACATAACTTTTTTGCACCTAGAACACCAAAATAAAATGGTGTTGTGGAGAGAAAAAAATAGAACATTAGTTGAGATGGCTAGAACTATGCTTAATGAGTATGAGATTCCCTCATACTTTTGGGTTGAAGCCATCAACACTGCATGCTATGTTCCCAATAGAGTTTTTAAAAAGGTCTTTAATGGATAAAACTTCTTATGAGCTGTAGAACAATAGAAGACCTAGGGTCTCATACCTAAGAGTGTTTGAATGTAAATATTTCATATTTAATACTAAGGATAATCTTGAAATTTTTTTTATCCAAGTTTGATGAAAGTATCTTTTTAGGTTATAGGGTGTTTAATAAAAGATCTTTAGTACTAAATGAGTCTATGCATATTATTTTCAATGAATATTCTAAGCTTGATCTTGGGGAAGCTAGTTTGCTTAATGATCTTGTAGGTTCCTTTGAAAAGCTTGAGGTGAATGGTCCTCAGAAGCAAGATGAAAATGAGCCACCTCAACAAACACTAGACCATCAAGAGAATCCCCAAGTGGAGGCTACCCAAGGAGTGGCAATATCACAAGGAACACCCTAAGGAGCTCATTATTAGAGATACTTCCAGGGGTATAATTACTCATTGTAAGCTTAGATATATTGATTATAATATAACTTTTGTTTCTCAAATTTAGCCAAAGACAATAGACAAGGCTCTAAATGATGAATATTGGGTAGTTGCCATACAAAAGGTGTAACATTTATAATTTTAATAGACATAAGATTAATTTATATGGAGGATTAGTTAGTGTATTAGAAGAGGAAAATGCATAATATATACCTAATGTATATATTTGATATACATAAAATATACATTGGATAGATAATGTATAAATGGTATATACTTAATATATACACATTCACTAAAAAACAAAGTTAGGTAAAAAGTTAAAAGTTAAAATATATAATAATAATAATAAAATAAGATAAAGAAAGATTAAAATTAATTTTGGATGGGAAAGAATGAAAATATCTTAATATTTAATTAATTAATTATTTAGTAATTATATATATAAAGGAAAGGTTAGGAATTATTTAGAAATTAAATTTTCTTTTCTTTTCTTCTTCTTCTTCTTCTTCTTCTTCTTCTTCTTCTTCCTTGGGCCAAATTCCATTAAAGGGGGAAAGAGATATTCACTTCATCATAGACCCCAAAATTCATATGAATTTCAAAGATTTCAAGGTGGTTTTGAAGATTAAGCAAGGATTAGGTGTGTATTCTTTAATTTAAGCAAACTTTTCTTTGATTTAAAGATTGTGAATTTGGGGTTTGTGATGAAAATGATTTTAATTATTGAAATGGATAGTTTTGAAGTTATTTTGATGTGTATATATTGATTTAAAGGTTGGATGATGAAAGTGAAGTTGTTTTGGTAAAGTTTGAGTTTGGAAGAAGTGAAATTAGGATTTTGTTGGAATTTTGGATGGAATTGATATAACTAGAGATTGTGTTTGTATAAATTGAGTAAAAGAATAATTCTAATTGAAGAATTTTACTTGTTGTTTGGTTTAAGATTGTTCAGGCTAAAGTCACTGTAACACTCTTATACTCTATATATGTATAGTACGTATACTCCATATATATAAAAAACATATACAAGATACAAGAGTGCCATCATAATTGCCTGTGGAAACCTTATAATTATTAAAATAATTATATTTTTAATAGACTAACTTATTAAATAAATAAATTTATATTTAGTGTTTCAGAAAATCATTATAAGAAAATCTCTAAAAAAATTTGCCAGAATTTTATCTGTAATTTCAATAAATTCAAAACCAAAACCACACAAGTTGACCATTGAAATGCACTTCCAGATTCTTTATCATCACAATACTCAATAATTTCTCCAAATATTTATTCCTTCATTTTGAGTAATTTACAAATATATGAAAATGTAAATTGTTTACATTTAAAAAACAATAATTGCATAATCATTATCATAAATTGTTTTTATATACAAATACACATAATATAGTTGACAAATACTTATATATATATGTTAATCTCTACATATATATATCTACATGATATGCAATCCAACACCAAAATCAGGTCTTGTGGCATAACTCAAACATCAAATTTCACTCACAGTCTAAATCATTCTGGTATGCACTTCTAGCACCTGCACGATACAAACTACCACGCTAAACTCAAAAGCTTAGTAGTATGTACTTTGATATAGAAGAAAAATTAAAAGAGCAATGCAAAATACCTTTACTTTTCAATTCACAATATGACAATCAAATACATGATAATCTTATATATTTTATTTATTAGAAATCATCATATGTCACGTTCATATACATTGGGCCCAAATGAACCTATATAATGTTCAAATTTCAGAGTTAATATTTTAGCCTATTGACACCCAGTGTCTAGTGACCTCAACGTCTAGCCTGAAGGCAAATCATAAAATGGTGATGCCCAATATCTAGCCCGAAGGCAAATCATAAAATGGTGACGCTCAGCCTCTAGCCCGAAGGCAAATCATAGGCATGTCGCCAAGCACAAAACTCTGGAACATAAACTATATAAGGCAACACACATATCAAACACATTTCCACGGTTCATTTTTTTTCACATTGTCTCATTTACTCATTTCATTCCATAACCATGCATAATTGCCTTAGTTCAACATATTCATCACATTTTCATTAATGTATGTCACCTTTTTAATGTGCCTACATTTCTTAAACACTTTGGGCTATTTTCATATTTTTTTCATTTATAGCATATTACTCATTTTTGCCATTTGTAATGGATTAACATAATACACATCATACATTTACACCATTTCACAACCAACATGTCAATGCACTTTACAACTTCAATGACTAAGTAGCTTAGCACATTCACTATCAAAATGTGCTAAGCTAATTAAGTGCAAATATATTTTAATTCATCAAAGTATGTACATACCTCAATTATGGCAATACACCTCCTAAGTCTTTCTTTACCAATTGCCCTTTCTCTCTTTAATTTTGTAAATTCCATTTACTCAATCCTAAACCACATTATAAGTTCCAATTTAGCATTAATAATCCATTTAAATTTACTTTAATCATTCAAATACCATTTACATCAATTCCACCAAGAATTCAACCAAATACTATTTTCATCATTACTGCCTTATTCAAACTTCATTCTATCAAGTTTATTTTCAACATTTAACTATAAAAACATCACTTATACATCAATATAACAGTAAAACAATTCACTTCCATAATTATGGAAATCTCTTTCAAAAACTCAAATTTCACATAATGTAACTATTAACATTAACTTCACCAAAATCTACTCATATCACATTTTCAACCTAAAAATCATAACATTTATATTAAAATAATACTAATTAATCTCATTAAAATAATTATCAAGATCCATATTAAAAACCTTAATTTTGAGCCTCATTTTTCCATAATCCTAAATCCATCCAAACTCATCCATATCAAAATTCTAACCATAGAATCATCATGTATACATTAAAATAACATTAAATCTCTTGATTACAACAATTAAATCCACTCATATCAAAATCCTAGTTTAGCCATAATCCATCCATAATACTACTTCCATCATTTATACTATTTCAACTAACTATCCAACAATTCATCAAATACTCATCATTTTAACATCATCTCTATCCATTTTAACAATTTAAAAATCACTTTCTCTCTCTAGCAATTCATAACATAACAATAAAACTAAGAATTTAAAGCTCTAAAGTAAGGATACTTACTTGATACTTTAATATTTCTTCAAAACCAACTTGAAATCTTAAGAATTTTGGTGAAACTTGATGTATGTAGAAACAACTCTCTTTCTCTCTCTCTCTCCACTACAACCATCCATGGAAAATGAAGAAGAAGAAGAAGAAGAAGAAGAGTTTCCTTTTGTTTTTTTTTTTCTTAATTCCCATCCATAAATATTAATATATTAATTAATTATTATTTATTTAATTTCTTTTAACTGCCATAAATTATTTTTCATACTTTTTGACTTTTCTCTTCTTTATTATTTATTTATTTATTTTAATTACTAACTTTCCAACTCCACTTTATATCACATTTATATGTTGTGTGTATTTTATGTATATGTATATGTCACATATATTTTACTTATATGTTACATATATTTTTATGTATATGTTTATGTAATGTATATACTATGTATATGTAATGTATATTTAATATATGCATTTACCCATATATTTATATATCATGTGTACCCTATGTACACATCAAATATACCCTATATATTTTATATATATCAAGTATATAATATATATATACATATAACCAACATACTTATATATATAATATGTATATACTATGTATACATTAGGTATGCATTAGAAATATACAACATCTTTACTTCTAAATGCTTATCTAATTTCTCCAAGATTACAGATATTATAGTCACTCAAGTGGTGAAGTTTAGGGTTATTGAAAGTAAAGCTTGGAGAGTGATTTTAGGTTAGTTTTGCTGCTAAACAAGATTAATATATACTTTGATAACTTGTGTTTTAATTATACATATTTTGGCATAATTACATTGATACTTTGAAAATGTGTTTTGTTACTTTGAGATGAGGTTATACATATAACCTATGCATTTATTATCAAAGATATGATTTGTACATTGGTTTAAATTTAAAGATTATTGTTTTATGGTGAATGGTAACATTCTCTTACAATACCTTGGTATGTTGGTATTGAGTCATATTTTGAATATGTTCTAGTACATTATGCCCTATGTTATTGAGAAATGTGGGAATGATCATAGAATATGACAAATGTGGAAATTGTGGGAAAATGAGGAATGGTAATGAGAATATGGAAAATGTGATGTGTTTATTTGCCCTATATAATTACTTATTCCAGAGAATTGAATTTTGTACTATCGAGTTGGCATGCCAACAATATGTCATAATATTTTATACGTCTTCGGATGAGATACACCGATATCACTGTTTTACTACACCTTCAGGCGAGGCACACTGGTGTCGAGCACTTCTGTGCTAAGGAGACAGCCTTGGGGTAATATATGACACTTTGTCTCTAATATCAAAAGGAGATGATCTTCTGGTGATATATGACTCTTAGTTGCCGGTATCAAACTTTTGGGTCGCAATAGGCAAAATCAAACTTTCTAGAACCTAAATATTGTGTAGAGATTTGTTGGCCCAATGTATGATAATCTATTGAGTTGATATGATTTATAAGTTGTTAAATATTAATTAAGCACTACATTATTTTTGGATCTAAATGCATATTGTGTCATGAGAAAAAGCATTTTTTTAAATATTATTGTTATCAAAGTATGTACCACTAAGCTTTTTAGCTTAGCACGGTAGAATTGTATCGTGTAGGTAATAGACTTGCAGAGCAGGAAAGTCTTGATAGACCTGGGCAAGTCTAGATTTGAGACTAATCTTGAAGGTAGTGTTTTTTTCCATGAGACCAAAACAATTTGCGCAACATTATATGTATAATTTTGTTTTAAGGCACTTTAGTTTTGCACATTATAGTTATCAAATGCAAACATGTTTGAAACAAATGTTGTTTTATATAGTTTTGTAAATGTATAAATTGTACATTAACTATATTCATTAAACACTTGAATATGTATGAAGAATGATGGATTTTTGTGAAATTAAAATTTGGGAGTATATTTTCTATTACAGGTTGTGTTTTGTTGGTTTGTAAATTATTGAAATTACAGATAAAACTCTGGTGAATTTTTTTAAAATATTTCTATATAAACTAATCAAAATTATATTTTATTATATTTATTTAATGGCTACATACATAAAGATTATTTATATGCTATTATATACTTATAATATTTTATTTTTATATTATCAATTGCGAGTATTTTTACAGTTAATTACTGGAGCACTCTTATATTCTATATATGTATTTCACGTATATGGAGTATATATATTATACGTATATAGGATATAAGGGTGTTACAAGGGAAACTCAATCAATTTGAGAGAAACACAGTATGCGAGCTAGTCCCTAGACCTAAGGACCATCTAATTATTGGATGTAAATAGTGTATGGAACAAGACTCATCACTAGGAATAAAGCCTGTGTCAACAAATCCTTGGCCTACTAACTCTATTTTTTCTTAGGCAATTAAATTGAATAGAACTAATTGTGTTATCAAGTATCCATGTACACGAAATTTGTATAACTTAGAATTTTGATAAAAACAGCTTAATCTCATCTGCACCACTACTTGACTATTAGCCAAATGGATTGCACAAAGACTCTTTATTTTTATTTTTAGCACTCAAATTGAAAGACATTTAACTTGGCTTTTAAGTGTTTATTTTATAGGAACATTTGCCTTAATTTTTGCCAGAATAGAACACTTTTCACGACCATCCTAGTCCTTGGGTGGCCACACCTTATATTGAGAAAAAGGAAAAGAAACATAGTAGAGTTTGCGATGAGAAGCCCAACCTCAAGGACGAACACTAACTAGGTGTGTGCGACCATCCTTTAGAAGGTGTGAATGCACTTAACTGTGGAGAATTTTGAAATATCACGGTAGAAAATGTGATAATTGGAGCAGTGAAGACAATGGGTGCTAAGCATTGGTGCATGACCGGCCAATAGGAACGCGCGACTGCACCTCATCCTGAAGGTAAAAGTCAAAGAGTTGGCAGTAGAGTTCGCGATCTCAAGCACGACCTAAAGCTCATCGTGAAAGCCCATATTCGACCATGATTCAAATAAGAGGTGATCGCACTTTTCAATAGTTGGCAATTTTCTCTCTCCACCAATTACACATTGATAAGTGACATTACCATTTAGAGGGAAAAATTAAATTGATTGAAGCGGGATCGCACCATGCTCAGGGGCAACTGCAATTTTTACAAAGTCTAGGGCGTTGTGTTTTACGCCGACTTATCAGAGCCACATATACTTGTTGTTAAAACTAGCTAATATACACAAATTCAATATTCGCGGTGGCCCAAAGTCAGGGACAATCATGAAACCATGAAGCGTGACTGCACCAACAAGGCAAGTGACCACGCCTCTCTTTTGACAACATTAAATGCAAGAGATTTAGTTGATGAAAAGCTTGATCTTTCTCTACTCAACTCAAATGAAAATTTCTGATAAAGACGGCTATAAATACACCACCAACCATTATTTTAAGAGACTTTTAAGCATCATTATCCAACTTCTTGCAATTTTATTTCTTAATTGTGCCTTGTATTTGCAAAAGTTTGGCTACAATAAACACAATTAGTTATCATAAATGATGGTAGGAAGGTGCATTTATAGCCTTCTAAGTCAACTTTCCTGCTGCAAAGCTGTAGAGGGAAGATTTGTAACACCTTTATACCCTATATATGCATATTATATATACCTGATTTATGTAAAATAAGCGTATAAAGTATAAGAATGCCACAATCCAATTTAATAAAAATTTTCATATTCCCAATTAAAAATCTCAAACACTTTACAATGTAAATTTAAATAGTAAATAAAATATTCTTTATTAATTATAAGTTCTAAAATAAGCATTTTATATAAAAAATCTTTGAAAAAAATTCACCAGAGTTTTGTCTGTAAAGAGAAAATTCCAAAATTTTAATAAAACTCAACCTGCATAAAAATACACTCCCAATAAAAACAAATCAACATTTCACCAATACTTCTTAGTCTCCTCCCAATTTCTCAAAACATTCATATATGAACATAAATATATAAATATCAAACACATATATATTCATTCACCCATTGTAAAATTATTCCAAAAAGTCTTTATAATTTATAATATTTTCCTCAAAACATAAACATAATATACATAATAACAAAATATACTATAATATATATATATATATATACATGATGGCAAATGGCTCTAATCTTGATGCAGCAAAACTCCCCCAAAACAACCTCAAATCTAGACTCTATCAAGTCTAACAGAAACTCCCTGTATCTACTAGATCACTTCTGTCACCTGCACGATAAATTACAATGCGCTATGCTAAAAGCCTAATGGTATAAATTTTGATAATACTAAAACTTCAATATAATGCCAATGCATAATGTTTTTTCATGTTATGTCACAATGTGGCATTCAATACCACTTTAAAACATAATCTTTAATCTTTCTATAATTCACATAAACACATACACAAGCATGGGCTCCTAAACAAACTAATATATTATTCAAATCTCAGAGTTACTATTTTGGTCCATATTGACACCAGTGTCTAGCCCGAAGGCAAGTGACGCCCAACATCTAGCCCCGAAGGCAAATCATAGTGATGTCCAACATCTAGCCTGAAGGCAAATCATATATCAGTGACACCTAGCGTTTAGCCCCGAAAAAAAATAATGAGGATAACCTCATAGGCATACCGCCAAACACATAACTCTGAAAATTGAATAACATACTAGGCACACAAATATACATATTTTTCATAATCAACTTTTCTTATCACATTGCCTCAATTTCTCATTTTTCTCATCACATTGCCTCATTTTCTCATTTTTCTCATTCATATCAATGTCAACTCATTTCAATTCATCATACCTTATCCTTTCATCACAATGTATATCATTTCACATTAAAATCACATTATCTAAATATTTTTGGGTCATTCTTATATAATGCATTTAAATCACATTTAATTCATTTTAGCCATTATTAATGGCTTTTCATAATGCACATATTGCATACATAACAAGTCACATGTTATAACATAATATTCATGAATGTTCAAGCTACCAAGTAGCTTAACACATTTTCTATCCAAAATGTGTTAGGCCAACTTTAATACAAATATATCCCATTTATCATAAGTTTATACATACCTCAAAAAGCACTCAAATATAAGCTAAAAGTCACCCTCCAATCTTCGCTTCCAACTTGCCCTTCAACACTAGGATTGGACAATTTACTTTCTCTTAATGCCTATTCAAAATGTGAATAAATACTAACATTTAAAATCACATTTTAAGACATTACAAGCATACAATTCTAATTAAACATCACTCCTACAAATATTCCTAAATTATGCTTAACCTTACTTTAACATTGGAAATTCATTTTAATCCATTTACGTTGGTGTCTTAAGTTTATTTATATCATTAAAAAGATATTATAATATGTTTTAATCAATCACATTACATAAACACATACTCTTATACAAAACTCTAAAATGCCATAACCTTCATCATTTAAGGTTCGTCATTCCAACTCATTCCAATTATTAATCCAAGCTTATTTCCATCACTTATATCATTAAAATAACATGATTTAAATATTAAAATCAAACAACCAATCATACTTTGAAAATTTTCTTCCAGAATCCTAAATTCAACACTACCTTATCTAATCTCTAATCAAACTTAGTTAAATTCATCATTTGACTTTAAAATCCTTGTTTATGCATCAAAACAACACATTTGGAATCTATTTGTACAATTAAAACACATAATTTTAAAAGTTCAAATTTTACATAACCCTAAATTATATTCTTCCTCCAAACTCCACTCAAACTTAATCCTTTCTTCAATCCAACTTAAAATCATTAATAACTAATTAGAATAGCTTCATACATACCCATTCAAGCCATTAAATCATGCAACCATAAAAATTCAAATTCAACATATTCACAATTTTGTGGAATTTCAAAGAATAAATTGAAAAACTTACTATTTATGGAGAAATTCACCAAAATCTCACTTAAATCTTATTAATTCCTTCAATTGACGGCGCTTGGAAGATGAAAAAAACCTCTCTTGGACTCCAATGGTGGTTTGGCCTCAAGGAAAAAGAAGAAGAAGATCAACTTTTAATTTTCTCTTTCTTTCCACTAATTTTAAGACTATATATATAATATACTTTAATATATTTTTATTTATTTATTTAAAAAATTATAATTTATCTCTTCCAACTAAAAATAATTTATTTTTAATTTATTTAAATAATTTTAATTTTATAAAGTATAATTATAATTTTACTATTTGACTTTTGATTTTTATTTAAAATATTAACTTTTATATATATTATATATATTATATATATACATTTTACTTTTACTTAAAATTTTATAATTTTTTATTTAAATTATTTATTTAATTTATTAATTTTAATTTATTTAATTTAATTTTTAAAAATTTGAGATATTACAATATTAACATTCAGCCATCATATCTCTTACATTAAATATTATGTCTAAGAGGTTTCTCGATCAGTAGCTATTAATCCCGATCCAAAACTACTTTTCACGAGCAAACTGAGGCTGTCCAGAACGTGAGAATGACTTTGTCTCTAACATATCTCCAAGAGCTAATACACGTGGCACTCTTCGATTGGGTTGACTTATCACAGTTAAATTCTACTTTCCCTTCTAGGCGTGTCCTACTTGGAATGTTTCTTCTTCCGGTCGGTTAATGTAGAACCCAAGTTTATGCCATTCAGATCACTTACCACTTGTCAAACTCTCATTGGATGCTTAATCTTCCTCTTTTTCTTTATTGACATATTTGAATATCCCAATTGAAAGTTTACTTGGTCTGATCGTGATTGTGTATCAAGGTCAAATGTAAAACATGATCCTCAACATGATCTCTGCTAGATGTCGTGGTAGAATTGTCTATTGGTCAGTCTAGCCATGCCACTATCAGTTTGGACGGGACATCTTTTGTACTGAACATTTGAAAGCGATAACTCACCGTGAAGTCTACTATACAAAATTGTATTTTTTCTTCAACTGTATCTCAAACGGGATGTTATTGTCCTTATCGGGACAAGTTGTCACTCTGAGCTTTGAATATCAAGAGGTATGATTTAAAATTAATGAAAATGGGAAAAGGTCAAAATGGGCTTTGTTATGGATTGCTAAGGACATTTAAGAGATGTGATTCAATTTGGTTAATTGTGGATCAATTGATAAAGTCAGCTCATTTCTCATCAGTAAAGAATACCTATTTTGTTTTCAAGCTTGCTTAATTGTACATAGACATAATAGTATGTCTTCATGGTGTTCCAATCTCAATTTCTCCAAATAGAGGATCACAGTTTACCTTGATATTATTAAGAGGCTTTAAGCACTCCATTAGACTTTATTATGTTATTTTATTTACAAATCAATGGGCAATCAAAAAGGACTATCCAAACCATAGAAGAGGATATGCATACTAGACCTTAGAGGAAATTGAGATATATTCATTTTGCATTAACTGAGTTTGATTACAACAATTGCTATCATTCAACCATTGAGATGACACCTTACAAAGCTTTACAATGGAGGAACTATAAGTCTCCCCTTTTATTGGGAAGAATTAGGTAATAAACATAATGAAAGGTTGGAGTTAGTTCAATACAGAATTAGTTCAGTACACAACACAGAAAGTGTCTATTATAAAGAAGACATTGAAACCCGCATTTAGTCACCAAAAAAACTATGTCAATCCTAAGAGAAGGGATATCCAATTTGATATTCTTGAAGGTATCTCCAATGAAAGGAGTAATAAGTTTTAATAAGAAAGGAAAGTTATCACCGAGGGTCCATTGGGTCATTTGAAATCCTAAAGGCTAAATGCTCACATTTTTCCACTCTTAGGTACATTTTCTAAAATTTGGGGATGACTTTTCTCTGAGAATAGGAGAATGTAATTAATACTCATATCTTTTATACTATGTTGAACACTCAATTGAAGTATTTACTAGAGAGGCCATCACTTTTCTGGGCTCTAATTCAAGAGCATGCCAATCGTTCAACTAAATTATGATAAAAGCACCATTTTGGTTTTACTATGACTTTTCTTCTGCAAATATTGGGAAAGAAAATCTTCTAAAGAGAATGCATATATAGTTTTGAGTTGATTTGATTGCAGAAGATATTAGTTTACTACTAAGTTTGAAAAGAGTCCTCTAATTAGCTGCTCAGAATGAGAAAAGCCTCTTTTTTGCAATAAGCACCATAAGTTGTATCTAAATTTTTACAAGACAACATTATCAATTATATTCAATGAATAATGAAAAGAAAAACAATGTTAGTATTATTTCCAGTACTATATTTAAGTGTATAACTTATTAGCTTATTTCTGATCTTTTAGAAGAAAAGTAATCAATTAATCCAATTAGCCTCTTAATTTTCAAATTTGAGTTAACTGATGTATAGCATAGAGCTCCCGTATCTACTAGTTTAATACGAGCTACCTAATACAGATGCTTTTATTAGCATATGATCCATTATATGTGAGGGGAAGATGTTGATTTTTGAGTTGAGTCGACCTACGACGAATGTTGAAGATCCATGGGCCCAAACCAACTAAATAATTATCATATTTGGATAAATATCTATAGAGTATGAAAGGGATTAGAAATCTTATTCACATTATGATTTTGATTTTTTGATAAAATCCTATAAAAGGAGTAAAAGGATCATAATCGAAGGTTAGCAGAAATATCTTTAAGTAGAAGAAAAAAACTAGTTTTCTTTCTAAAGTTGTTTTTTCTTTATTTCTCTATAAATTTCCTTTTCCACAAGTAATTCTCTTTTTGTGAGTAAGATACAATTATGAAGTTGTTTTGCTCTTAGACAATGAACACAAGTTTCCCCTTCATTGGTGATTGCTCTTATGATCAATAGCAAAAACTGTGATCAAAGTCTTCTATAAGCATCTTCAAAGGTAATATCTGATCCTTATTTTTTTTTATGTGGGTATGCTTTTACACTAATAATTCCTATACATAAGTTTACTCTAATTTGTTCGTATAAATTTTCTTTGTATCAAAAATAAAATTTTTTATTATATGATAATAACCAAAAGATTCATATTATGTCTATGCTAAACCATTTACACTCATCTAATACCTTATTTTTGTGTAGAGTATATGTGTATGTGTATAAATAACCCTAGTCATTTTTATTATCTTGAATACTCCATGTCCTAAATGAAACTTTTAATTGGTTTAGAAATACTCGCTTGATGTGGTGGCTTAAGTACTATATTCTCAAGTTCTTAGCTCGTTAGCCTTTCTAAGTGTTTTTATTTTCTCACAAGTGCTATATAATTTGTTCTATTTTGTGGTTTCAGTGTAAAAGAAAATAAGACACTAAAAGTAAAAGTAAATAAAGAAGACATAATAAGTGAATTTTGGGACAATTGCAAGCAAAAGGTGGCTAATTGCATGAACTTGTTTTTACATGTCTTTATGGTGGCATTTGAAGAATTAATTTTTTATTTACAACTTGAAAGGTGGCAAGCGCTTAGGTTTTTGGTTGTTAATTCTAGTGGTTTATTTTGACTAATTTGTTTTGTTTTTATAAAGCCCATTCTTGTCCAAACTTTCCAACCATCCCATATGTGTGTGTGTAGCTTAGTTGATCATTAGGCCCACTACAAACTCTTAATAATTTAGCCAAAACATTTAAAAATCTTTCGACTGTAAATTCTACTTAAGTCTATTTGTGTGATTGTTTATTTTGAATTTTTGCTATATGACTTTTATGTTGTTATCATTACTATTATTTATATTGTCATAATTTGAATTACACTATTATTATTTTTATTCCTTAGCATTTTGGATCCCTATTATATGTATATACACACATTGTAGTTTACTATAGTCACTTCTATCATCATCATCATCATCATCATCATTATTATTATTACTATTATTATTGCTTAATATTTTATTTATGAGTTGTGTTGGTCCAATTTCTTTATTTTTTATCTTAAGCAATTAAATTGAATTAAGCTAACATTTGTATTAAGTTACAGTTTGCATGAAGTTAATTTTTTGAAGGAAATATTAAAAGTCTGATCGGGCCATGAAGGAGTTCAACCGGACCTTCAATGACAAATTGAGCAAAATGCCACAGAAAGATTCACAATGGAAAGTACTTTCAAATTCTCACTGTATCTCAGAAAGTCCGACTAGACCTTGAAGAATTTCGACTGGACTATTAGATGAAAATGTTGCAAATCACACAGAAGGATTCACGATCAAAAGTACTCTCACATTCTTAACGTACCTTGAAAAGTCTGACCAGACCTTACAAGCCAATTTTGTTAAAAACATCCAGAGAGGTTCCCATCCAGAAGTACACTCAGTTTTTCACCGGATCATAAAAAGTCCGACTGGACCATGATAAAGTCCGACCAGGATCTTTAAATAAATCACAAGTCAGAAGTTGTTGACCTCCACTCAATTAGTGAAAGCCACGTGGACTGACCATTGGAAGAGCTTTCAGCAGAATGTCAAAGGTACGATCGGACCACTATGTTTTCCGACCGAAATTAAGTAATTCCGACCGGACCTTGGTAAGTCTGACCATAAAATTGCTCTGGCAAAGAAATTAGTGGAAGACAAGAATTAATCATGTTGGACCACTCATCAAATGGCTAGTTTATGACTTGGAGGTTATATTTACCATATGTAACTTCATTTTTATAGAGTTTCTGTGATTGTAATAGCCTATTTAAACATATTTATTTTCTTTGCATCAAAAGTATACTTTGTATTGATTAAGTGTTGAGTGTGAGCATTAAACACCATCTTAAGTTTGAGTGTGAGCTTGGAAACACTTAGGTTGTGAGAGTGAGCCTGGAAAAACTCTTGTAAGGGTTGTGAGGTGTGTGATCTCAAACCATTGTAAAGTTTGATATGAGCTTGTGAAAATACCACGTTAGAGTTAAACTTGTAAAAACTCAAAGCTAGTGGAACCTTAACAAGTTATTAAGGAAGTGGATGTAGGATCACTATAAATCTTTGTGTTCATTATTCCATCTTCTACTTAACCTTCTACTATATCTTCTACATTTCTTATTCTTGAATTTTGGATTTTAAATTTGCCATCATTTTTCAAACCAAACAATCCCCCCCCCCCCCTCTTGGTTGCCATCTTGGGACAACAATTGGTATCAGAGCTTAAAAAATTTCTTAAACTTAATTGTGAAATTTGATCCACAATGGCAACTTCTTTATCCACCCCAAACTCTCATGGAAATCTCAACTCTATCCTTAGACCCTGCTTTGATGGAATGGATTATTCTTATTGGAAACACAAAATATTTTTGTTCTCAAATAGTGAAGGAATTGAGCTTTGAGATTATATTGAAAATGAGTGGAAACCTCCAACTTATGAAGTTGATGGTGTCCAAGTTCCTCTTCCCAAACCACAATGGTCAAGTATGAATACAAGGGATCGATTCAAAAACCATAGGGCAGCCTTCATCTTGATGAATTCTATTTCAAGAGAAGAAGGTGAAAAAGTCCAGCATCTCACTTGTTCTTATTGCATTTAGAAAACTCTTGAGAACTATCATGAGGATACTACCCAAGTGAGGCTCACCAAGAAGCAAATGCATATACATGAGTATGAACTATTTAAGATGAAGCCCAATGAAAATGTTACCGACATGGCCAATCGCTTGCTTGCTATCATTAATGAATTGAAGAAATATGGCAAGGTATATGATCAAGATGAAGTCAACAACAAAATCTTGAGAGCTCTAAGAGCAAAGAAGAACTTTGAATCCAAAGTTTCTTCAATTGAAGAAGCACATGATCTTAGCTCTTTGAGAACCGATGAACTTATTAGAAAACTACCCACCTTTGAGTTGCACACCGAAAGAGAAGAAGAACAAGGTGAAAAAGAGAAGAGAAAACCAATAGCTCTCAAAGAAATTAAAGAAATTGAGAGCTCAAGCAATGAAGAAAGTGATGATGAAGAAGAAATGGCATTATTTTCAAAAAGGTTGAATGATCGGAAAAGAAAGAAAAGATTGCAAGCTAACAAAGGTACACTCTCTAAATTCTCTTTTAAAGATAAAGATAAAAAGAATGAAGTGAAATGTTATGAATGTGGAAAATCTGGTCATATCAAATCAGATTGCTTTAAGTTGAAAAACAAGAAGAAATGGGACAAAGAAAAGAAGAAATCTCTCAAAGCTACATGGGATGACTCTTTCTCAAGTGAAGAAGAAGAAGAAGAGGAAGAAGGAATTGCAAATCTATGTCTCATGGCTATTGAGGATGAATCCAATGAGGTAGGTACTCAATCCTTAAATTTCATTGCATATAATAAAAATGATATTGATGCTTTAGATGATAGTGACATGATTGAGCATATGAACTTTAAAGTAGAAAAGTATTTTTCTAAGATGAAATTCTATAAAGACAAATGCTCTACGATGAAAAAAGATTTTGTATGCTTGAAAAATTCTACATTAGAATTAAAAAGCTAAAATGAACAATTATTGTAATCAATTGATGAATTGAATAAAAATTCACATAGCTTAGAGAATGTGATCAAGAAAAATAAAATTTTGAGGCACAAACTAAAATAACTTAAAGAATCTATCTCAAAGTTTCATAAGGGAAAGGAAGCATTAGATACATTGATTGATAATCAAAGGTCACCCTCCTTGAAATATGGTTTAGGATTCAATGGCTTATCTAATGCTACTTCTAGTAAACCAATATTTGTGAAAATCTACAACTGAAATCTCTAGTGTTGAAGTTATAAGAAACACTAATGCATAAATCAAACCCAAAAATCCCAAAAGGATTAAAATAAGCTCCCAAGACTCTAGAACTAAGGTTTCAAGAGCAAAACATGCATTCATGTATACTAAGGTTTCAAGAGCAAAACATGCATTAGATACATTATTATTATTATTACTATTATTATTGCTTAATATTTTGTTTATGAGTTGAAATTTCAGGTTCTAACAAAATGTTTATAGACTAATTTATTTAGTTATTTTTAGTAACCAACTTTACTAATTCCGTCACAAAACCATAGAGAGAGAGAGGAAAAAAACATATTAGATCAGAAATCAAAAAAGAAAGAAACCAAAAGTAGGCTATTTCGATGGTGTAGGGGATTTCTTGGGCGTAGCCTCCACTAACAATATGTCGATTACATTCCTACTATATGGAGGGAACAAAACCTTCTTCTACCTCTTCACCAACTCTCAAGGAAACAAAGAATGGAAATTCATCAAAAAAATTGAAACAAAGTTTCATATAAGCAAACAAAATAAACCTCCATTCTTACAATGTCAAACTAATTAATAATAATTTATAGGCATAATCTTCTTTAGCAAGCCGCGAATCTTTCTTTGTAGCCAAGGTTTTTGTTGGTAAAAATAATAGAGAAAAAAAAAAGAAATGAAAAGGAATTTAGTAATTTTAAAAGAAACTATAAGAATCTATTAAACAAATAAAAAGACACTTTTATAAATGATAAAAAAAACTTTGAAAAAAAATTAAAAAATAAATAATGAGGGGAGTAATTTCCCCTAAAAATAATGAACTAATTGGTTAGACTTGTTGAGAAGGTGGGTTGGGTAGGGAATTTTAGG
This sequence comes from Garcia nutans, assembly GCA_947685225.1. Classification (NCBI taxonomy): domain Eukaryota; kingdom Viridiplantae; phylum Streptophyta; class Magnoliopsida; order Malpighiales; family Euphorbiaceae; genus Garcia; species Garcia nutans. The sequence continues at coordinate 14,610,653 of CANTUV010000035.1, forward strand.
CCAAGTGGTCTAGTTTGATTATTTAGATTTGTCGATTTGTTAAATTTTGGGTAATTAAATGAACTATAGAGTTTTTTACAAAAATATTTAAATAAAAAATATTTGAAATAACATCAATTTTTCAATTTATATTAAATATCATTTTTTAGTTTTTAAAATGTCACACTTTTTTACATATTTTTAATATATCAAGTGTATATTTTAAAATTAGAACATATATTTTTTAATATTACAATATGAGAAATAAAATAATCGATCCTAAATCTATTCAGAAAATGTATACTTATTATTAGATTATGTCCATTGTGCATTAGATTATGCTCATGGTGCATACTTTAAAATTAGAACATATTTTTAGCATACTAAAACATACTAAATGCATACTTCTAAAAAATAATATTTTTAAATAAAATTAAAAAAATTAATATTTTTAAAGATAACTTATTTTTTGGAGTATCTTTTGAAGAAATCCCTTTGTTTAAAAAATACTCATATATGTATGCAGTTAAGCTTAAAAAAATATATATTTTTTTAAATTATTTAAAAGTTATAGAATATTTTTTAAAAATTAAAAAAAGACGAAGGTCCAATTTAGTCCTTGAATTATAATGAGAAGTCCAAATTGGCCTTTAAATTTTTTTTTGAACCAAATTGATACTTTTTCTTTTAAATTTGATAGAAATTGCCAATTTTTTTAATGGATCCTTGAAATAGTTAATGACATGGTCTAATTTGGACCCAAATTAAGGATCATGGGCCAAATTAAATTTTTAAAAAATATTAATATAATATATTTAAAAATTATTTATTAATTAATATTTTTAATATCAATAATTTATAATATTAATAAATATTTTTATAATTTTATAATTTATAACAATTTAATAATCTATAATTTAACAAATAATTAAAAATATTAAATAATTTATAACAATTTATACTATATAATTTTTATAATATTTTTTCAATATAATATTAAATATAATATTTCAAAATTAATACTAAAAATATTAATAAATGAATTATATTAATAAATATTATAATTTACAATATTAATAAATATTAATAATCTTAATTTTTTATTATATTTCATATTTTTTAATAATTAATTAAATTTTAATATTATAAATTATATTGAAAATATTAATTAATAAATAATTTATAATATTAAAAATTAAATAATTATGTAAAATATGAAATATATTAAAATTAAAATTATTAATATTTATTAATATTAAAAAATTCTTTTTATTATAATCAATTATAATATTTTTTAATATAAATTATTTATTTATATTTTTGATATTAATTTAATAATATTGTAATTAATATTATATTTAAAAATAGTATAAAAATCCTATACAATATAAATTATTATAAATGATTTAATATTTTTAATTATTTATTAAATTAGAGATTATTAAATTATTGTAAATTATAAAATTATAAAAAATATTTATTAATATTATAAATTATTGATATTAAAAATATTAATTAATATTAATATTTATAATAGATATAGGTTTAAAGGTGCCTAAGGAATCGCTCTGAACACCTACACCCCTTCCTCCTCTCCTCCTTTCAATACATTGTTAGAGGTATTGGCTATTCGTAGATCTATTACATAAGCAATTTAGCTACTTTCAATCCTTAGAAGTTAAGTGAAAGCATCAGGGGTGCTCACAGGTTAGGCCGGGCTGGGTTGGGTTTCACCCTAGCCCGAAGTGTGTCCCTAAGCCTTAGTGGCCCGATTACATTTGAGCCACTCAGGCCACCGAGTCAAGTTTTTGGGTTTTTCTTCTTCATTAAAAATAATTATATTAAAGATTAAAAATAAAAAAAGATAAAAAAGTTTCCAGATGCTTCATCTTTGAAAGTAAATCCAAAGAAAATTATTAAATTAAAAATAGAAATAAAAAAGATAAAAACTAAAAAGTTTCCAAATATTTCATCAAATCATCTGCAAACTTTGAAAGTAAAAGTAAAACCAAAATTAATAAGTGGTAGCAGAAAGAGTAAAACAACTTTGAAATTAAAACCAAAATCTATGATCAAATATATCTGAGAATAGATTGTGGGAGAGAGAGATCAAAAAGCACAGAGGAAGAGAGATAAATTGAAAAATGAGAGTGAGAGGTTGCCTCAATTTTTCCATCAAGATCATTATTTCTTCTTCTCTGATTATGATGGCTTCCACTTGATCATAATTAGGTTGGTTGTTAAATGTTGAAATGTAAGAGAGAAAGAGAGAGAGAGAGGGAAGAGAGTGAGACGAGATGAAAAAAAAATGAGAGAGCGGAGATAATGATTTAAAAATGGTAGCTGTTAGAAAGATTAGGTTAATTTTAGTATAATTTTAATATACAAAATTGAACTTCGAACTGGGTCAGGTTGACCCAAAAAAATTTAGCCAAACCTGAAGCCTGGCCCAGAATAAAATCAAATTACATTAAGTAACCCATAGCCCAACCTTTAGAACTGAAGGCCTAGTCCAGTCAAGCCAACTTGGCCATACGAGTTAGCGAGCTTTATGAACAGTCCTAGAAAGCATCCATGTGCCATAACTTTTCCACTCTCCGTGGAAGTGGCAAAATAATTGACGTGAAACCTGATTACTTTCTTGGCGGTTAGAGATGCACTTATACAGGCTAAAAGGATATGTTTTTGCTTATATATTGGTTTAAGGAATGGTACCCCCTAAGTGAGTTCCCTTCATCGCCACCACGACGCCGGGGTTTTGGTTTTGGGGGGGGGGGGGGGGGGGGGGGGGCTGCTTATATCATAGGTAGACAAACAACAAATATTAAAAAATATACAAAATTGCAAATTCAATTTTTTAAAAAAAGTATCCATACATACTATGTAATATCCACATTTTTGGTATACATTGAAATAATTAATATGGAAGAATAATTAGGGTATTGAAAGAGGTATATATATTATATATACCTAAGATATACATAATATATCCATTGGATACACCTAATATATATATATATATATAGTATACATAATATATGCACATATTCATATATACACATAAGTTAAAAAAATAAAATAAATAATAAATAAATAAATAAATAAAAGTCAAAGCAAGATGAAAATTTATTTTATAGTGGAAAATTAAAGAGAAAATATATAATATAATATTTAATTAATTAATAATTTAAGTATTTAAAGAGGGATAAATATGGAAATAAAAATTTAAAAAGTCTTCTTCTTCCTTTACCATCACCATGGACGATGTTTAGAGAGAAAAAAGGAGATTCTTCTTTATCCAATACACCAAATTTCACTAGAAATCCATGGATTTTAAGGTGGTTTTGAAGATTAAACAAGGATTCAAGCCAAGTTGTTACAAGTGATAAAGTGTAGGATTTGTTGGAAGTAAAGCTTGGGAAGTGATTTTGGAGCAAAGAGAGGTTAGTACATATTTTGGTAACTTCTAAATTGAATTTACATAATTGGCATTGTTTAATTTGGTACACTTTGAGGGACTTCATGTTCCTTAAAAATGACATTATGTATAAGTATGTGTGTGATGTGAATGTTTCATTATCCATTGAGAAATGGTGTTCAATCATGTTTTATGTAAAGTATACGAATGTGTGAATTATGCATGGGTTTATGTTTAAGTGATAAGGTGTTATGCAATGTGATGTGAAATTGTAGGTAATAAATATAAAATGTGGAAAATAGTTAAGGAATATGAAAAATATGAACAATTGTGAAAAAAGTGAGTGTGATGAAAATTGATAAAATATGACAATGTATATGTGTTTGCAATTATGATAATTTTTTGTGCTATGTTATTTGATTGTTAAGGTATAACATGGATATTTTGGATAATGTGAATGAAATTATATAAAAAAAAAGGTTGTGGGACAAGATGGAAATGTGGAAATGAGCCACACTATACAATATGAGTAAGAAATGATAAATGTGATTATAAATGAGGAAATGACCAATGAAATGAGAATATGGATATGTGATGTGAAATGTGATTGAACTATATTGAAAAGTATGAAAAATCAAGGATTGAGTTTATCACTTGAAAATGTATGGAAAAGTGTTGCGATGAAAAGAGAATCTGATTATGTAAAGATGTCATGTGTGTATGGCTCTACCCAATTACCTGTTCCAGGAAGTTGCATTTAGTGCTATCGATATGGAATGCCATTGCCTTCAGGCTAGACATACTGGTGTCATAATTATTTTTTTCCTTTGGTCTAGACACACTGTCGCTATTATTTTTTTCCTTCAGGCGAGACACGCTGATGTCACTTATGATGTAATAATTATTTTCCTTCGTGACTAGACACACTAGTGTCAATAGGGGACACACCTACAGGCAGTATGATATGACACTTAGATCTTCGATGTTACGATAGAAGCAATATTTCTATAACTTGGATATTATGTAGAGACACATTGGGTCCAACGTATGTGTTTGTGAGTCTTTGATATATATATGAGTAAAGAGGTGAAAGATTAATGTTACATAGCATTGGCACTAAATATTTTACCAGATAGTAAATGATTAAACAAATGTTGCTTTGAGATAATAGTGTGATTTATTGTGTGACATAAAGGCATGTAATGATTTTCTTGAAATATTTTATTATTATCAAAATATGTACCAGTAAACTCTCAGGCTTAGTGCAGTTGAACATATCGTGTAGGTGACAAATTAAAGAAAGGAAGTTTGGTTAGTACAAGCAGGAGTAAGTTTGAGACTGATTATTAAAGTTAGAGAGGCGTGCCACGAGACTGCTTGGCCAGTGATACATTGCATTGCATGAAAAGTTTATGTACTAATGTTTTTGGGATATGTATTTCTTGAATTTTTGCTAAGTATTTTAAAATTACAAAGTTGGTAATGTTTTGTAAAAACTAAATTTGTATTCTATTTTAAATGTGTTATATTTTGGAAAAAAGTAGAAGGAAGTGATGGGTTTTGTAAACTTAAGATTTGGAAGTGTAATTTACCTTGCAGATTATGCTTATTTTGAATTTGGAATTTATTGAAATTATAGACAAAACTCTGGTGAATTTTTTCAAAGATTTTTTCTTTCAAAATTTATAATTATTTTTTTAATATTAAAATGGAGGTTACTACTAGTATTTATTGTGACACTTTTATATTCTATATACGCATCCTATGTATACGAGATATATTTATTATACGTATATGGGATATAAGTATAACATCCTCATTTTTGAAATACATTGGAATAATTAATATGGAAAATTAATTATGTTGAAAGAGATAAATACAATGTATAAATATGATAAATACAAATATATATATGTTATATACATAATGTCTACATAATATATATATATATATGATATACACATTTTGCACTAAAAGACAAAAGTTAAAAGTCAAAGTTAAAAAGTAAAAAAAATTAAAAAATAAAAATCAAATAAAAATTATTTTTGAGCCGAAGAGGATAAATATTTTTAAATAATAAGTATTTATTTAATTAATTAACTTATTATTATTATTATTATTATTATTATTATTATTATTATTATTATAGGAAAAGAAGATAGAAAATTAAAAAATACGTATTTATCATCATCCTCTTCCTTTTCTCTCATTTTGGACGAATTTTATGGTGGCTAGGGGAGGATTTTCCTCTTCTAAATACTCAATATTTCACCAAGTTCTTAGGGATTAAAGGTGGTTTTGAAAGATTTTCAAGTAATAGGTAAGGATTCTTTGAATTTTACTAAGTTTTCTTTCAATGTATGGATATGTAGAAATTGAGATTTTGATGGATGTTGTTAATTATTGATATGGATTAGTTTTAAGCTATTAAAATGTATATGTAATGATTTTATGGTTGAAATTTGGATATGAGTTGAGTTATGATGGAACTAGGGTTTATGGGTATGCTATATGAAATAAGGATTTTTTATTATGATGTTTATAATTGTTAAAATAAATTTTTTTAATTTTGTTTTAATGAATTTAAGGTTGGATGATGGAAATGGATATATTAAGTGGTAGTTTGAAAGAGGTAGTAAGGGTGAATTATGGTTTTGAAGGAATTTTGGATAAAATGTATATAATTGAAGTTTAGTTAATTAAAATGACATGGAATATGTTGTTAATAGAACATTTTTTTTTATTATAATATGGTTTAGGATTGAGGAAGGTGAAATGATAAAATCAAAGTGAAGTAGGACATTGGTGAATTTGGAGTTGGAAGAGTGGATTGGGCTTGGAGTTAGCATTCTCAAGGTTAGTATATACTTTGATAGCCTTTGCATTGATTGCATTTGAATTTACTTAGCACATTATGAATTATGAAAATGTGCTAAGTTACTTTGATATTGGAAGTCATGGTAAGAGTGCATTGTTGTTTGTAAAATTGTATAAAATGCTTGAAATGTGAGATACTAGGTCATTGTAGAATGGCTAATATCTTTGTGAAGTGTAATTAGTAAAAGTGCATTTTATGCACTTGGAATGGGAAGTATGCCATATTAGGAACATAGCAAGAAAATATACTTGAATAATTAAAATATGTGAAAAATATACAAGTAGTATTTAGAATTTAAAAATGTGTGAAAATTGGTAAAAATATGGAAATATGATAAGAATGAAAATGATGAGATAAAGAATATGTGCATGTTGTGATATGTTGATAATGTGTGATTGAGAATGATGATAATGTGATAGATTATGATGTGTATAAAAGATGGATAAATGAATGTGTTGTGGTATGTTGATGAGATATGTGGTAATATGTGATATGTATAATGCGATGTATTGAGACAAAATTAATCTATAAATGTCTTTATTTATGAGATATGTGATGGAGATCATGGAATGATATGATCACGATACATATAAAATTTCTGAGAAGGAATGTGAGATGAGAAATATGCTAAATGTGTTGAAAGACATGAGTAGAGCTAAGTCTTGATAATAAAAATAAGATTATGAAAATATGATTTGATGAGATGAATAATTATACGATGTGTGTATTGCCCTGCATAAAAACTTATTCTAGAAAATTGATGTTGAGGATTATATAATGATAAGCCCGAGCAGAGCTGTGCCATGATTTGAGCAGAGCTAAGTCATGAGATTGGGGACCTGAGCAAAGCTGAGTCGAGAAATTAAAATGATTTTGCCTATGGACTAGACACTAGATGTCACAATGGACCAAATCAATTATTCTGAAACTTGATTATTGTGTAAGGAGTAGTCGGGCCCAACGTGTGATGTGATGTCGTCTCTTGTAAAGTTTTGCTAATGTTGCAATGAAATGATGAGATGAATTGAATAAGTTTAGTTGAGCAATGTGTTGTACTGGTAGTGTGACAATGAAATATTGAGTTGATGAATATATGTGTGTGTGGTTGTGATATATTTGTATATGAAATTTTTAATGATGATGTTACGTGGCTCATATATATGTGTGTGTGTGTGTGCTTGAAGAATTAAAGGATGGATGATGAGTAGTTTGTGATGAATAATTATGTATATATGAATTATAAGGCAAAGGAAATGCAAAAAATAATAGTGTATATATTGATAGTAAGATGATAAAATATGAGTTGAAAAATATGCATGTGTGTTATTTAAATTGTTGTATGATTTAGTATGTGCCACTAAGCTTTCGGGTTTAGCGCAGTTGTGTGAATCGAGCAGATAGGAGAGTTACTGTTCAGAGAGATCCAGACTATGGATGATACTTAGTGACCTAGGGTACCGCAAGGCCAACTGTGTCATTCGCATTCATGCATAGATATGGTTTTAAGTATTTTGGTTTATGTACATTAATACATAACATTTCTATTAGTATATAAAGAATTATAATGATTGTGTATTTATATACTTATAAAAGTATTTAATTATAACAAATAACGTTTTGAGTTATAAATGTGAATGTGTATTTATAAACTGGTGATTTGGAGAATGAGTGAAAACTGTATTTTGGGAGTGTTTAATTTATGCAGGTTGTGAATGATTGGTATTTTAGGAATGTCTGAAATACAGATAAAACTTTGGTGAATTTTTTTTCAGAGAATTTTCTTATATAACTTTATTTAATTATCTTTTAATTATTAATATGTTTGGAAAAAGTGATTTTATAGTGAATTAACTTACTACTCTTGTATTCTGTATATGTATCTTACATATACATAGTATATATATTATACATATATAGGGTATAAGAGCATTATACTAAGGGTATTACATACAAGATGAATAAACTATTAAAAATTTATTTTTTATGCCACTATATTTTTGTAAAACTCTATCGACATCTTACATGCATAGAGGATGGTCAGATTCTGTTGCTATGGGTGTTTGGAAAAACCATTGGTTGTTGGATATGTAACATATTTTGTGATAAAAAATATATATTGGTTTGACTTTTTAGATTTTACATGCATAGAGGATGGTCAGATTCTGTTGCTATGGGTGTTTGGAAAAAGCATTGGTTGTTGGATATGTTAGATATTTTGTGATTAAAAATATATATTGGTTTGACTTTTTAGATTTTACATGCATAGGTGATGGTCAGATTCTGTTGCTATAGGTGTTTGGAAAAAGCATTGGTTGTTGGATATGTTAGATATTTTGTGATTAAAAATATATATTGGTTTGACTTTTTAGATTTTTTTAGTAACTAAAATTATTATTATTATTATTATTATTATTATTATTATTATTATTATTATTATTATTATTATTTGGCTAAAATATCTGCAACTTGTTCAGCCAAGATGAGTTATTGAGATAATGCCTAATTTTTCTCAATTAATGTCGTTGGGACATGATCCACTCTCCTGCATATTTCTTGGCCTACTTTCTTTAACAAATTAAAAAGAAGCCAACCATTAAAAAAAATGTAAAAACACAGTAGGGAAGAAATCTAGCTTATTTGTTTTTGGCTTCGGAAAGAAAAATTTTACAGCAGTATAATTGACAACTAAAATATATACATGTAAATATTTTTTGAGCAGTGAGAATAATCAGCTCAGGAAATTCTTTTCTGCACACAAGGATTTCAATAGATTGGAGTATTTTGCGAGAGGGATATGGTTGATCTAATACTTGATATAGTCGTGTTGTTTCCTTTCAAAGGATAACGCGAAAATTGATGTGCTTAAATCCACAAATCACAAGCTACTCTAAACCTTTTTATTGATTTAATTGTTGTTTATTGTTTTATTATTATTGAATTGCTTGTATCAATTTAATTTAGAGAGTTAGTATTTATTTATTAAGAAAGATAAAAAGTTTTGTAGAATAGAGCTTTGTGACACCTTGTTTGTATTAGTTTTTCAACAGGATATTCCACATAAGACAAAGATTTTTGGCTGGAGGGCTCTTGGTAGACATATTGACAATGAAGGTAGCTCTAAACTTGGAGAGGATTTTTGTTAATATAAGATGTGATAACTGTGGATTAAAAGAGACAGCCCTTCATGCTTTTGCATGGATTTTTATTGCAAAGGGGGTGCATATTGGTTTATTGTATTATATATATGGCAATGGATGTCCCACTCAAGTGGGATCCACTAGCAATAAAATAAAAAAAAGAAAAAAGTCAAAGAAAAGTGGCATCAAAAATTTACAATTGGTCGCATAATATACACGGTTGGGAAGGCCTATAAATGGTCTTCCCTCTCTCATTTCTAAATAACAATTGAGAAAGAAAAAAAATTAGAGAGAGGAGAGAAAAATATTATTTATAAGATAATATTTTTGAGTGACAAAATAGTGAGGTTTTATTTTGGGTGTTTGGAAACACTTACCACTATTTTAGATTTATCTCATTTGTGAGTGTTGTATTTCTAGAATATTCTTTTCTATAAAAGTCTCTCTTATAGTCTTACTATTTATTAGTGGAAGAAATTATTTTAGAGTTTGGCACATGGACGTAGCCCAAATTAAAGGGTAAACCACGTTAAAATATCGGTGTCTCCCTTTTACTGATAATTTTTTGTTTTACACATATTTTATTTATTTATAGCCAATTCACCTCGAGCCTGCTAATCTCATTATGCTACAATTTATTTTTGGGATTTATTTATTTAAATTTTTAACAACTGGTATCAGAGCTTGGTTGGCTATTGTCTATGCAATTTGGAATGAATGAGTCAAATAGTATGTTTAAATTGGCTTCTTCAAATTATTCTATTTGAAAGCCTAGAATGGAAGATCTTTTGATCTGCAAAGATTTTTATGATCCTATTGAAGGTGAAAAGGGCAAACCAGCAAATAAATTCAACAAGGATTAGGAAAAAATGAATAGAAAGACCGTGGGAACAATTAGACAATGAATAGATAATAATTTCTATCATCATGTGGCTCGAGAAAATAATGCTAAAACTATATGAAATAAACTTGACAACTTGTATGAAAGAAAATCTCCACAAAATAAGACTTTTCTTGTTAGAAAACTTATCCACATGAGATTTAATGATGGAAGCAGTATGACTGAATACCTGAGTGATTTTAAAGACATTGTAAATCACTTAACAAATTTAGAAGTTATGTTGTTTGATGAATTACAAGCTTGTTTACTTATTGGTACTTTGCTTGACAGTTGGGAGACTTTGGTGGTTACCTTGAGTAATTTAGCTCCTGAAAGGAAATTGTCCATGGATGCAGTTTGTGAAATTTTATCAAATGAAGAAACTAGGAGAAAAGATCAAGGCTCTTCTACCCACTCTGAAGCATTAATTATCAAAAGGCATGGTAGAAAAAAAAAACTAGACAATCTTAAAATACATACAAATAGTCAGACAATCGTGATAAGTCAATGGGTAGATCCAAGTCAAGAACAGGTATTACTTGCTATCATTGTGGTAAGCCAAGACATGTAAAAAGATTTTACAAGCAATTAAAAAAGGAGTAGGCAAAAGAAAAAAATGAACAAAAAGAAGATACAGCTTTAATTGCACTTGACAGTGATGTTGTCATTTCTATTGGAGACAATTGTCTATATCTTAATGGCCATGAAATCTCTTAGGTTGTTGATTCTGGAGCTTTATATCATGTATCTACTAAATGTGAATTTTTCACATCATATACAAGTGGTGATTTTGGCTACGTCGGAATGGGAAATGAAGCTTCATCCAAGTTATTGGCATGGGTACGGTGTGTTCAAATACTAACACCGGGTGCAAGTTATGGCTCAAAAAATATAAGGCATATTCCTGAGATACGACTCAATCTTATTTTCTTTGGTGCTCTTTCGATGAAGGAAGCATACAAGACACTCGCAAAATTACCAAAGGGAATCTTGTGTTGGCTAAAGGAAGCATACAAGACACTTTATACATTGTGTAAGCACAGATATACAAAGGAGAGGTGAATGTAGTAGCAGATACGTCATCAAATCTATTACATAAAAGGATTGGTCACCTAAGTGAGAAAGAAATTGGTGTTCTCACTAGAAAGAAATTTCTACCCTTGATAGGTATACATTTAAAGTCTTGCACTGATTGTTTAGTAGGAAAATAACATAAAGTTGCATTTCAAAGATCTTATTCTTCAAGAAGATCAAATATTCTCAATTTAGTTCACACTGATGTTTGCTTTATGAGTAATAAAATACTTAGTGGTGCTTCATATTTTGTGACCTTTATTGACGATCACTCTACAAAAGTGTGGATTTTTTCTTTGAAATCTAAAGATCAGGTTCTGGATGAGTTCAAATATTTTGATGTCAGTGTTAAAAGAGATATAGTAAGGCAGTTAAAATGTGTCCGTGCTGATAATGGTGGAGAATACAAGGGTCCATTTAAGATGTATTGCAAGGAGCATGACAATCGCTTGGAAAAGACAATTCCAAAAATACCTCAACAAAATGGAGTTGCTGAGAGAGTGACTAGAACCATCATGGAAAGGATCCAGTGTATGCTCTCTCATGCTAAACTCCCTAAGTTCTTTTGTGGTGAAGCAATGAGAACTACAGTAGACTTGATTAACCTTTGTCCTTCAATTCCTCTTGATGAAGATATTTCATAAAGAGTACGGAGGGGTAAAGATGTTAGATATGATTATTTATGAGTTTTTAGATGCAGGGCATTTGCTCACATTCCAAATGAGGAGAGATCCAAGCTTGATTTTAAGGATAAAAAATGCAACTTCTTAGGTTATTCCCATAAAGAGTTTGGATATAGGCTTTGGACTCCTGTTAATAAGAAAATTATCAAAAGTAGAGATGTGGTGTTCTTTGAAGATCAAACTATTGAAGATCTTGAGAAGTCTAAACTAGTTAAAGGAAAGGTTCCAGATCTCACATCAGAGTTATCTAGTTCCGAGCAAAATGATGCAGATGAACAAAATGTCAACAGTGATAGTGAACCTATTCCCGATGATGATGAAACTAATGAGGTTGTTAATGAACATGATGATCAACATCCTCCTCCACCACCAGTTGAAATTCAATTAAAAAGATCCACAAAAAATAGAGTGGTCTCCCAAAAATATCCTCCTAATAAGTATGCAATACTCATTGATGGGGAGAACCAAAAACTTATGAAGAGGCAATGGCATGCGATTAGAAAGATGAGTGATCAAATGCCATACAAAATGAGATGAAGTCCTTATATGAGAACCACACTTATGAGTTAGTGAAGTTGCCTAAAGGAAAGAAAGCACTAAAGAACAAATGGGTTTTCCGAGTAAAGACTAAAAATAACACTTCACAGCCAAGGTACAAGGCTAGATTGGCTGTAAAGGGTTTTGGATAGAGAAATGGAATTGACTTTGAAGAAAATTTTTCACCTGTGGTCAATATGTCTTCTATCATAGTTATTATTGGTTTAGCTGCCAGCTTAAATTTAGAGATAAAACAACTTGATGTGAAAATAACTTTCCTCCATGGTGTCTTGGAGGAAGAAATTTATATGAAACAACCAAATAAATTTAAAGCTAAAGGAAAGGATAATCTGGTTTCCAAGTTGAAGAAAAGCCTATATGGACTTAAGCAAGCACCAAGGTAGTGGTATAAGAAATTTGAGTCATTCATGATAGAGCATGGGTATGGAAAGACAACTGTTGATCATTGTGAATTTATAAAAATGTTCCATGATGATGACATTATCATCTTATTGCTTTATGTGGATGATGCGTTAATAGTTGGCCATGATGCTGAAAAGATAAGTTCTTGAAAGAAAAAGTTTAGCAAGTCCATTGCAATGAAGGATTTGCGATTCACCAAGCAAATTCTTAGGATGAAGATTACTCATGATAGAAAGAGAAGAAAACTATGGCTATCCCAAGAAAAATAAATTGAGAAAGTTCTTGACATGTTCAACATGAGCAAGAAAAAACCAGTTTTCTCTCCACGTATAGGTCATTTCAAGTTGAATTTCAAACAATGTCCTTCAAGTAAGAATGACAAAGAAGAAATGAAGAAAGTGCCTTATGCTTCTGCAGTTGGTAGCTTGATGTATGATATGGTTTGCATAAGGCCGGATATTGCTCTTGCTTTAGAGTTGTAAGTAGATTCATTTCTAATCCTGGAAAGAATCATTGTTTAGCAATAAAATGGATACTAAGGTATCTTAAAGGCACCTCTAGAATTTGTTTATGCTTTAGCGATGGGAAAACTATGTTCGATAGATACATAAATGCATATATGACTGGTGACATTGATTACAGAAAATCTACTTGTGGGTACTTGATTACTTTTACAGGGGGAGTTGTTTCTTGCCAATCAAAGTTATAAAAATGCATTGCCTTATCCACCACTGAGGCTGAATATATTGCAATTACTGAAGCAAGCAAAGAGCTACTATGAATGAAGAAGTTTCTACAAGAGTTGAGGTTTGAGCAAGAGAAATATATATTATATTGTGACAGTCAGAACGTTATTCATATAATAAGAACTCTACTTTTCACTCATGATAAAAGCATATTGATGTAAGATATCACTATATTCAAGATGCACTAGAGATGGAGCAGTTTTGGCTTGAAAAGATTGGCACAAATAATAATGGCTCTGATATGATAACAAAAGCTCTACCTATGGAGAAGCATGTTGTTTGTAGGGAGATTGTTGGTATGGAAATCCCACCGACTTGAGTGAGGGGGAGATTTGTAGCGGCAGATGTCCCACTCAAGTGGGGCCCACCAATAATAAAATAAAAAAGGAAAAGTAAAAAAAAGTGACACCAAAAATTTACAATTGGCCATGTAATTTACGCTATTGGGAAGGCCTATAAATGGCCTTCCCTCCCTCATTTCTAAATAACCATTGAGAAAGGAAAAAAATTAGAGAGAGGAGAGAAAAATATTATTTATAAGATAATATTTTTGAGTGACAAAATAGTGAGATTTTATTTTAGGTATTTGAGAAACACTTACCACTCTTTTGAGTTTATCTCATTTGTGAGTGTTGTGCTTCTAGAATATTCATTTTCTAAAAAAGTCTCTCTCTTGTAATCCTATATTTAGTAGTGGAAGAAATTATTTCAAAGTTTATCCCGTAGACGTAGCCCAAATTAAAGTGTGAACCACGTTAAAATCTCCGTGTCTCCCTTTTACTGATTATTTTTTATTTTTTCACATATTTTATTTATTTATAGCTAATTCGCCTCAGGCTGGCAAATCTCGCTACACTGTAATTTATTTTTAGGATTTATTTATTTAAATTCCCAACAATATAGGAGATGGTTGATAAGAGTTTTTCAAGTCCTGGATGGTGAAAAGTTAGGGGAATTTATAACTATTTATTGGCAATTGTGGCACGCTCGTAATATGCATTTATGGGAGAGTAAGGTGGTTCCCTTAAAGTTAATTTTAGATGGTGGTCTAAAAATACTGAAGGAATGGAAGGAGGCTTTGGTTGGTAGGATTGTTTTAAGGAATGTAGCTGGATCTTATCTGGTCACTCCCTTGCAGAGACCAACTCAAGGTTTGTGGAAATGTAATAGTGATGGCCACTTTTGCTTAGTATCAAAGGTTAGGATTAGGGGTTGTTTGTCGAGATGAAAATGGTGCTTTCTTGGGTGCAATGTTGAGTTGTATTGATGGTTTGCTGGCGATAGAGGTTGTGGAGGCTGTTGCATGCAGGGAGGCTATCATATGGGCTTCCTCGACTTTTACAAGTGTTAGGATTATAGAGGTCGATTCACAACAATTGATTTATGTGTTGAGATCATCTAAGGAAGACCTGTTGTATTTTGGACTTTGTGATTCAAGATTGCAAGATGTTACTTTTGGAAAAGTTCTCAGATTTCAATTCATTGGGTTAGCCGAAAAGCAAATAATGTTGCCCACTTTTTAGGAGCTGGGGTGTCTAATTCTTTTTCTACCTTTCACTCTTGGTCTAATTGTCTATAGTGCTCCACTTGTTGATGATTTGAATTAAATAAAATCTTCTCTTTTTCTAAAAAGAAAAGTAAAATCACATTTTGACTTGATCTTAATAACTTCACTGATATATATTTATTGATCTTCAAAAATTGTATTGTTATATATTTATTTAATTTATTAGTATTTTAAATTATTAAAACTAAGCAAAAAAAATTATTAACACCAAAATCGATTACACACTATTTATTAAATTTCAAGAATGTGCATAAAAATGATTCTAATTAAGCAACGTTAATGATTTATAATTTCTGCTTTAAGTATATTAAGCTATCTTATCGATTTTTTTTGTAAATTTAATCAAATATATTTAAATTTGTTGTTGAGAAGCGGATTTTAATAACACACAAATTACTTGCTATTACACAAGTAAATAGTATATGAAATATTGTACTAAAAATAAATACTAAGAAAATTTTCAAGAAAGACTGGAGGGGTCACAAATGGTCCCATTTAAAACTCAGTCTCCTTAAACAGAATTTTAGTCAGGTAATTAATAGCGCAATATAACAAAATAACTATACTTGATAATAACTATAAAATTAAGATAAAAAAAATAATACACCATATTTAACGTGGTTCACCCTTTTATTTAGGCTATGTTCACAAGACAAACTCCTAACAATTTTTTCTACTAATAAATAGTAGGATTAAAAGAGATAAACTTTTCTAGAAATATATTCTAGAAGTACAACACTTACAAATGAGATAAATTCAAAATAGTGGTAAGTATTTTCAAACACCCAAAGCAAATTCACACTATTTTGTCACTCACAAAAATTATTATCCCACACAAATAATTTTCTCTCTCTTAAAATTTACTCTCTTTCTATTTTTTTTTTCAAATTGTTATTTAGAAATGAGGGAGGGAAGGCCATTTATAGGCCTTCTCAACCACTTATATTACACAACCAATTGCAAAATGCTTTGCAATTTGCAATATGAGAGCAAGTTGTCCAATTGGATAGCTTGTTTCTTCTTCTTTTTTATTTTTAAAGTGGGTCCCACCTATTTATGTGGGACTCACTAACAAATCTCCCCCTCACACTCAAGTAGGTGAAACTTCCTACAAGCAACAAGCTTCTCTATAGGTAGGCTTTAGTCATCATATCAAAGCCATTATCATTTATGTGAATCTTTCAAGCTAAAACTGCTTTATCTCCAGCGTATCTCGAATCTAATAATATGTAGAGTTCTTACTGAGATAAATAGTGCTCTGACTGTCACAATATAATATATACTTCTCTTACTCAAAGCTCAATTATTACAGAAACATTTTCGTTCATAGTGGTTCCTTGTTTGCTTCAGTAATTGCAATATATTCAGCCTTAGTAGTTGTTAAAGCAATATATTTTTATAACTTTGATTGCCAAGAAATAGCTTTCCCTTTAAAAGTAATCAAGTATTCAGAAGTAGATTTGCTGGATCAATGTCACTAGCAATATCTGTATCTGCATACTCATCCAACACAGGTTTCCCATTTCCAAAGCATAAAAAAATTCTAAAGGTATCTCTAAGATACCTTAGTATTCATTTTACTGCTAGCTAATGATTCTTTCCAGAATTAGAAAGGAATCTGCTTACAACTCCAATAACATGAGCAATATTCGGCCTTGTACAAATCACAATATACATCAAGCTACCAACTACAAAATCATAAAGCACTTTCTTCATTTCTTCTTTGTCATTCTTACTTGAAGGACATTGTTTAGAATTCAACTTGAAATTACCTGCAAGTGGAGAACAAACTGGTTTTTCCTTGCTCATGTTTAACCTATCAAGAACTTTCTCAATGTTTTTTTTCTTGAGATAGCCATAATTTTCTTCTCTTTTCTATCTCGAGTAATCTTGATCTCGTGAATTTGCTTGGCGAATCTCAAATCCTTCGTCGTTAAGGACTTGCTAAGCTCTTTCTTTAATGAACTTATCTTTTTAGCATCATGTCCAACTATCAACATATCATTCACATATAGCAATAAGATGATAAAATCACCATCATGAAACTTCTTTACAAATGCACAATGATCAGCAATTGTCTTTGTATATCTTTGATTTGTCATAAAAGACTCAAATTTCTTGTATCACTGCCTTGGTGCTTGTTGAAGTCCATATAAGCTTTTCTTCAACCTGCAAACACGATTCTCCTTGCCTTTGACTTTGAATCCATCAGGTTGCTCTATATAAATTTCCTCCTCTAAGTCACCATGGAGGAAAGTAGTCTTTACATCAAGTTGTTCTATCTCTAAATTCAAACTGGCAAATAATCCAAGAATAACACTGATGGAAGACATCCTGACCACAGGTGAGAAAATTTCTTCAAAGTTAATTCTCTTTTTCTGTCCAAGACCTTTCACGACCAATCTAGCCTTGTACATTGGTTGTAAAGTATTATTTTTAGTCTTTACTCCGAAAATCCATTTGTTCTTCAGTGCTTTCTTTCCTTTCACCAACTTATAAGTGTGGTTCTTATAGAAGGACTTCATCTCATTTTGTATGGCATTCAACCACTCATCTTTTTTATCGCATGCCATTGCCTCTTCATAACTTTCTAGTTCTCTTCCATCAGTGAGCATTACATACTCATGAGGAGAGTATTTTTGAGAAGGTGCTCCATTTATGATGGATCTTCTTAATTGGACTTTAACTAGTGGAGGAGGAGGAGGTTGATTATCATACTAATTAATAGCCTCATTAGTTTCATCAGCATCAGAAATAGGCTCATTATTATTGTTGGCATTTTATTCATCTGCATCATTGTGTTCAGAACTAGATGATTCTGATGTGAGATCTAGAATCTTTTCTTTGACTGGTTTAGACTTATCAAGATCTTCAATAGTTTGATCTTTAAAGAACACTGCATCTCTGCTTCTGATAATTTTCTTATTAACAGGATCCTAAATCCTGTAACCAAACTCTTCATGGGCATAAACTAAGAAGATGCATTCTTTAACCTTGGAGTCAAGCCTAGATATCTCTTATCTTTTGGAATGTGAACAAATATCATGCATCTAAAAACTCATAAATTATCATATTTAACATCTTTCTCCCTCCATACTCTTTCTGGAATATCTTTATCAGGAGAAACTGAAGGAGAAACGTTAATCAAGTCGACTGCAGTTCTCATTACTTCACTCTAAAAGGGCTTAGGGAGTTTAGCATGAAAGAGCATACACTGGATCCTTTTCATGATGGTTCTACTCATTCTCTCAACAACTCCATTTTACTGAGGTGCTTTTGGAATTATCTTTTCCAAATGAATGTCGTGCTCCTTGCAATACATCTCGAATGGACCCATGTATTCTCTACTATTATCTGTAAGAACACATTTCAACTGCCTTCCTATTTCTCTTTCAACACTGATATGAAAATGTTTGAACACATCCAACACTTGATCTTTAGATTTAAGCAAAAGCCCACACTTTTCTAGAGTGATTGTCAATAAAGGTCACAAAATATGAATCACCACCAAGTATTTTATCACTTATAAATTAAACATCAGTGTGAACTAAATTGAGAACATTTGACCTTCTTGAAGAGTAAGATCTTTGAAATGCAACTTTATGTTGTTTTCTAACCAAACAATCAATGCATGATTCTAAATGTATACCTGTCAAGGGTAGAAATTTCTTTCTAGTGAGAACACATATTTCTTTCACACTTAGGTGACCAAGCCTTTTATGCCATAAATTTATTGAAGCATCTACTACTGCATTCACCTCTCCTTTGCAAATCTTGGCTTGCACAAAGTATAAAGTATCTTGTCTACTTCTTTTAGCCAACACAAGATTCCCTTTTATAATTTTGCATTTCTTTGTACCAAAGGAACCTATGCAACCTTTATCAGCAAGAGTACCGGAAGAAATAAGATGGAGCCGTATCTCAAGAAAATGCCTTATATTTTTTAGCCATAGCTTGCACCCGGTGTTAGTATTTAAGCACACTGTACCCATGCCAATAACCTTGGCTGAAGCTTTATTTTTCATTCTTACATAGCCAAAACCACCAATAGTATATGGTGTGAAAAATTTACATTTAGTAGATACGTGATATAAAGCTCCAAGACATTTCATGGCTATTAAGATATGGACAATTGTCTCCAGTAGAAATAACAATATCAACGTTAAGTGCAATTGAAGCTGTATCTTCTTTTTTTTTTTCATTTTTGTCTCTTGCTTCCTCCTTTTTCAACTGCCTATAAAATCTTTTCACATGTCCTGGCTTACCACAATCATAGTAAGTGATACATTTTCTCGACTTGGATCTATCCCTTAACTTGTCATGATTGTGACCACTTGTCTGCATTTTAAAACGGTTTAGTACTGCTTCTACACACTTTTCAGTAACTAGTACTTCTGTGTGGGTAGAAGAGCCTTGATCTTTTTCTCATGGTTTTTTTATTTGATAAACTTTCATAAACTGTATCTATGGACAATTTACCTTCAATAACTGAATTACTCAAGACAACCACTGTTTATCTGCAACCAACTATCAGGCAAAGTATCAAGAAGCAAACAAGCATGAGTTCATTAGATAATACAACTACTAAATTGGTTAAGTGATTTATAATATCTTTAAAATCGCTCAAGTGTTCAACCATACTACTTCCATATTTAAATCTCATATGGACAAGTTTTCTGACAAGAAAAATTTTATTTTGTAGGAATTTTCTTTCGTATAAGTGGGCAAGTTTCTTCCACAAAGCATCGGCATTATTCTCTCGAGCCCAATGATGATAGACATTATTATCTATCCATTGTTAATTATACCCACATTTTTTCTATTTATTTTCTCTCAATCTTGATCAGATTTATTTGCTGGTTTACTCTTGTCACCTTCAATAGAATCATAAAGATCATTGCAAATCAATAGATCTTCCATTATAGGCTTTCAAATAGAATAATTTAAAGAAATCAATTTAAATATACTGCTAGACTCTTCCATTTCAAATTGCACACACAATAGCCAACCAAGCTCCGATGTCAGTTGTTGAGCAGCGGGTTTTAATAACACATAAATTATTTGCTATTATATAAGTAAATAGTATATGAAATATTGTACTAAAAATAAAAAATAAGAAAATTTTCAAGAAAGGCTAGAGGTTAAATTATTAAACTAAGAGAAAAAAAATTATTAACACCAAAATCTATTACACACTGTTTATTAAATTTCAAATATGTGCATAAAAATTTAAGAATGTGCATAAAAATGATTTTAATTAAGCAACGTTAGTGATTTATAATTTATAATTTAATTATATTAAGCTATCTTATCGATTTTTTTTTGTAAAATTAATCAAATTTATTTAAATTTGTTGTTGAACAGTGAATTTTAATAACACACAAATTACTTACTACTATATAAGTAAATAGTATATAAAATATTGTACTAAAAATAAATATTAAAAATTTTTTTAGAAAAGACTGGAGGGGCCACAAATTGTCCCGCTTAAAACTCAGTCTCCTTAGACAGAATTTTACTCAGATAATTAATAGCACAATATAACAAAATAACTATACTTGATAATAGCTATAAAATTAAGAAAAAAATAACACACCAGATTTAACATGGTTTATCATTTTTTTAGGCTATGTTCACGGGACAAACTCCTAATAATTTCTTCTAATAAGAAATAATAGGATTACAAGAGAGATTTTTCTAGAAATATGTTTTAGAAGTACAACACTTACAAATGAAATAAATTCATTTTTAAACACCCAAAGTAAAACTTCACTATTTTATCACTCACAAAAATTATTATATCACAAATAATTTTCTCTCTTTTAATATTTACTCTATTTTGATATTTTTTCATTCAAATTATTATTTAAAAATGAGAGAGTGAAGGCCTATAACCAACCGCGTACATGTCACGACCCAAACCTGGAAGCCGGGACCGGCGTAAGGCTATACCTAAGTACAACCTTACAAGCCTAATTCAAATTTATTATTATAGTGCAAAATTACTAAGTTCAATAAATTTATTCCATAATCAAGTCATCAATAGAAATGATACTATCCAAAATCGAGTTCAATAACTAAAACTCAAACTAGATGCAAAGAAACAGTCTACTCCTTATTACAAGAAAAAGGGTTCGAACACAGTCCGCCCAAAAAAAATATCCAGAAATCTCTATGAAGTAAAGAAAATATGCAGACGAACCAAAATCCATAACCAAACTAGAAGAACCCACAAAGAGAACGACCGAGCTCACTAAGGAATATAACTTCAACCTGCAAGTCAATCTATAAGGGTGTGAGCATTATATATATACACTCAGTAAGCTCATAAGAGGTAGAGAAACACTAATACAATTTAACAAAGTAATATATATCAAGTAAACATCCACAATAATCTCATATATGATGGTGTATCGGGGTCTACAAAATATAACATCCACCTCCTTCAACCATATCCAAGAACAAGTAGGCACGTGGCCCCAAGAGCAAGTAGGCATAAGCCCCAAGAACAAGATCGATATCGATATACAAAATAATCTCCATAATCACAATCCATATCCTCCGTCCCCATTGGACACAACATCGTACATCACAAGAATATTCAATATCATATCAAGGCATTTAGCAAATAGCATACAAGTTTCTCTGTCTCCTATTCACATGCGAGACTAGGGCAAGAAAGGATAATATATCGAAATTAGAAAGGATAATATATACGAAGGGCTTATATATATATAATAGCTTAGTTAGCAAATAGCACATCACAAATAAAACACATACACCCATGAACTTACTTGGTATCCAAAGAAAGCTTAGCCAAATCCTCACAACCTACTAACTTTGAGCTTCAGCTGGATTATTGCCTAAGGAAAGATAATTACATAGTCCAACAATCAATCCCACTATCTCATCTATCATGAGGGATGCAATGCATGCTATGAATGCAAAAAGACCAATAATTATCCAACAATTAACCAAGATAATCCAAAATTAAAAATCAACCCGACTCAACTCAAAATTATGGTTCAACCCAATGGTTAAACCGATCGCACCTCAAAAATACAAAATCATTTAATTACTTAAAATTTATTAGAACCAGAACCTCAACTCAATTTTTATAACTCATTTATCAAATAATATCACATCAGTCCCTATGCAAAAATCATAATTCATACCAACACCCAAAACCGATAAAAATTCTTAAGTAATCCCTATAATTCAAAAATTTTCAGAAAATAATTCATCATTCAAAAATTCTGGAAAAATTCCAGTAGCTTCTCCAATATCTAAATAACGTGTGTGCAAAATGTCAAATTAATCCAAATTTATTTGGTCCCCCAAAAATATTTTACAACATTCTGGTTCTGTTTAAACCACTAAAAATCAGTACAGCAAAAATTATTATAAATCCTTCACATTTCGTTACAAAAAAATTATCCAAATAATTTTCTCATATTATAGACATAAGGATGGACAACATATAAAAATTTCATAATTTTTCATGACATCTAAGACCTTCAAAATAATTTTCAAAATAGACACCATCAGAAAACCCTTAACCAACAACAGTGTCAATTCTTAATTTATTTTGGAACCTAAACATTAGAACCAGACTCCAAATTATTTTTCATATATTCACAACATCCTAATAAACAACATATCAAAAAATCAAATTAATATCAAACACCAATTATTTTTAAAAATTCGACAAATGTACTGAATTTACAGTGACTATGCATAGACAACATTTTCAAATTAATATTTCAATTAAAAAATATAAATCTTAACCTAAAATTCCCAAATAAAATCCTACAGCTAACCTAACATCTCTAGAACAGATGAAAATTGCAAAAAATACCAGATCATTAACTTAAACTCCCGAATCAAAGATTAACATCAAGAACCTCCATAATCACCGTACAACTTTTTAATTGTTTTTAATTAATTAAAAATTAAAATAAATCAAAAATATTATTTTCTAACACCCTAAACATCATACAAACACCCAACAACACAAATCATACCATGAAGTTGGAAGAAATTGAAAGAAATTGAAGAAAACCTCAAAATATCCAAACTGCCAGAATTGAGAAGCCCGAAACGACAGGCTTCGATTCACGCTGTCCCGCCGAACGACACATTCCGCACACCTAACGACACGGCCTTCAGCCCGCAGCTCCGCGCCTAACGACACGCTCCCACGCTGAACGACACCAGCTATTCCGCGCGCGCACTGACCAAACGACAGTACTCTGTTTTTGACCCAAAAATAATTTTTTCCTCCCATTTTCTCTCTCTAACGGCACAAAATTTTCTAGGCTTCTAATTGGGTGCCCTAACACCCATATTTATAGTATTTTAGGTGGTAAATTACTAATATACCCTTAAATTAATTTATTTAATTTAAAAATATCCTAAACTCTTTAAAAAATTCAAAAGAAACACCCAACTAACTTATAAAAATTCACAACTAACCCCTAATTCAATTATTTTCATAATTATTTTAATTAGTTAATTAATTATTTATTTTATTTTAATTAAAAATTAATAAATACCAAAAAAATTTTCAAAACACAACCCCTAGCAAAATTATACTCAAAATAACCGTAACGACATCACGGTCACCAAAATGACATCAAAAACAGCAAAACGAAATCCAAAAAATTTTCAACCGCCAAAATGACTAAAATACCCCCCCGAAGCCAAAAACACAATATTATACTCAAAATAAACATCTCAACACCCATATTATGAAAATAAGCACCAAACGTTATAAAATGCACCCGAATATGAATTGAAGGTAAAATTATCATTTTGCCTCTAGGCTCCAATTTTCCCAAAAATCAAGAATTTTACAATCTAACCCCCTTAAATAAATTTCGTCCTCGAAATTTTACCCAATAACATACTCATCATCAAAACACTTTTATATTTTAACTTATACACAAATCCGGAAAGCATAGCTCACTTAGCACATGTTGTTATGGGTGATCAGGCCATAACCCCACAATACTAAGCGCTACAGACTGTTCCAGTTTTGCTCCAGGTTATGTTTATTATAAGATCAAACAGAAGCATTTTCTTTTCAACTTCCACTCATCAACAATCATCACAAAAAGTCAAAACTCAAGTGTTCAAGTCAAACCCAAATCAACTAAAACCATTATTAATATAACACTTATCCATATGATACTCATCATTCTACCAACAACCCAGACTTATTCAAGAATGACATCTGATATCAACAAACCAAGATTATTCAAAAAGGTCTTCCAATAACCAATTTAATAGCAAACTAACATAAATAATGCCAGACAAAACACATATACATTTATGATGTACAAAAGATATAATGATGTAATAATGATGTAATGATATGCATGCATATGGTGCTATATCAAGACTATTAATAAACTACACTCTAACCCCCTTAAAATGATTTTGCCCACGAAATCAATAACGCACCTGAAGACTCAAACAAATGAGGGTATCTTGCTAGCATGAGTTCCTCTGCTTCCTAGGTGCATTCCTCAACAGAATGGTTACGCCAAAGAATCTTTATTGAAGCCACATCCTTTGAACGTAATCGCTTGACCTGACGGTCCAAAATAGCTACATGCTGCTCCTATTAAGTACAATCATCAGTAATCTCAATGGTCTCTGAAGCCAGAACATGATTGGGGTTCGATACATATTTCCTTAACATCGAAACATGAAAAGTCGGATGCACAGCTGCTAACTCGGGTGGCAAATCTAGTCTGTAAGCAACATCACCGACACGTTCTAGGACCTCATAAGGACCGATAAACCTGGGAGCCAATTTTCCTTTCTTACCAAACCGCATAACACCTTTAAAAGGTGATACTTTCAGAAACACCCTATCACCAACTGCAAACTCAAGATGCCTTCGCTTAAGATCAGCATAACTCTTCTGTCTACTAAAAGCAGTACGGATCTGATCCTGAATTACTAGTATAACCTGGGCATTATACTGCAAAAGATCAGGACTCTTAATACGACGTTCACCTACCTCCTCCCAATACAATGGGGTTTTGCACCGTCTACCATACAATGCTTCAAAAGGAGCCATACCAATGCTAACTTGATAACTATTATTATAGGCAAACTCTACCAACGGAAGATGATCTGCCCAACTTCCCTTAAAATCCAGAACACACAATCGTAGCATATCCTCCAAGGTCTGAATGGTTCTCTCCGACTGTCCATCTGTTTGAGGATGAAAAGCCGTGCTATAATGAAGATCTATACCTAACCCTTTCTGAAGCTTCTGCCAAAACATGGATGTAAATTGAGCACCTCTATCAGATACAATGGAAACTGGTACCCCATGCAGACTCACAATCCGATTAATATACAACTTTGCATACTGAGACACTGTGTACTTGGTATTAACCGGAAGAAAATGCGATGACTTGGTCAATCGGTCTACAATCACCCAGATCGAATCATAGCCACCAGGAGTCTTTGGCAACCCAACAACAAAATCCATAGTGATTCTCTCCCACTTCCACTCGGGTATTGGTAACTCTCTCAGTAAACCGGCTGGCTTGTGATGCTCATACTTAACTTGCTGGCAAGGTAAACATTGAGAAACAAACTCCACAACATCATTCTTCATTCCTTTCCACCAAGAACCAGGATGTATAGTGTACTTGGAAGAGTAAGCTTCTTTCAAAATCTTTTTCTGTAAATCATCCACTGAAGGCACACACAACTTTGAACCAAACCGCAAAACTCCTTTTTCATCAACCGAGAATTCTGTGGATTCACCTGACAAGACTTTCTGGTGGATCGTTGACAACTCCTCATCCGTATTCTGCGCTGAAATTATCTCATCAAGGAAATCAGGTTTGACTGTCATATTAGCCAACAACACACCTCTATCACCTTCAATTTCTTTACCAGACATATGAAAAGTTAAACCATCACCTAGCAGTTGATGTATCTCCCGTATCAACGGTCTTCTGAAAACTGAAATGTGGGACAGACTACCCACAGACTTACGACTTAGGGCATCAGCCACAACATTCGCTTTACCCGGATGATATTGGATGCTATAGTCGTAGTCTTCAAGAAACTCTACCTACCTTCTCTGTCTCAAATTCAAGTCTTTTTGAGAGTATACATACTTAAGATTCTTATGATCAGTGAAGATCTCACAAGTAACTCCATAAAGATAATGTCTCCAGATCTTGAGTGCAAACACAACTGCAACTATTTCTAAATCATGTGTAGGATAGTTTACCTCATGCTTCTTCAGCTGTCTAGAGGCATAGGCGACTACTTTACCATGTTGCATCAATACACAACCTAGACCAACGCCTGATGCGTCACAATAAACAGAATACCCCTCAGTGCCTTCTGGCAACACAAGTACTGGTGCAGTAGTTAATCTTTCTTTAAGAGTAGCAAAACTCTCCTCGCAAGCATCATCCCAAATGAACTTAACACCCTTACGAGTGAGTTTTGTTAAAAGTGCGGCTATTCTTGAGAAATCTTTGACAAACCTTCTGTAATATCCTGCTAACCCCAAAAAACTCTGAATCTCAGTAACAGTCTTCGGTCTCTGCCAATCCATCACTGCCTCAATCTTCTGTGAATCAACCTGAATACCCTCTGCGGATATAACATGTCTCAGAAAGACAACCCTATCCAACCAAAACTCACATTTGGAGAACTTAGCGTAAAGCTGATGTTCTCTTAAAGTCTGCAACACCAACTTCAAATGATGCTCATGCTCTTCCTTGGATTTCGAATATATCAGAATGTCATCAATGAATACGACAACAAACCGATCAAGATAAGGACTAAACACCCTGTTCATTATGTCCATAAAAGCAGCAAGAGCATTAGTAAGTCCAAAGGACATCACTAGAAATTCATAATGCCCATTCCTTGTGCGAAAAGCAGTCTTAGGTATGTCACTCTTCTTCACCCTCAACTGATGATAACCCGACCACATATCAATCTTGGAGAAAAACTTTGCTCCCTGCAACTGATCAAACAAATCGTCGATCCTGGGCAATGGATATCTGTTCTTCACAGTCACCTTATTCAGCTGTCGATAATCGATACATAGCCTCATTGATCCATCTTTCTTTTTCACAAAAAGCACTGGAGCACCCCACGATGAAGTACTCAATTTGATATATCCCTTCTGCAACAAGTCATTCAATTGCTCTCTCAACTCCTTAAGCTATGCTGGATCCATCCTATATGGAGGCATAGAAATAGGATTGGTTCCAGGTATAAGATCAATGGAGAATTCAATTTCTCATTCCGGTGGTAACCCTGGTAAATCGTTTGGAAACACGTCCATATAATCTCGTACTGTCGGGATATCTTCAAGTTTTGCTTCTTCCTTGTCCACATCCCGAATAGAAATAAGGTAGGCATTACAACCCTTTCGCAACAATCTTCTAGCTCTCATAGCTGAAATTAGCTGACTGGTCCCATTGACTTTAGAACCATAAAATGTCACAATCTTGTCGGCCTCATATGCAAACACCACTACCTTATCCTTATAGTTCAAATTAGCTCCATGCCGAGCTAACCAATCCATACCCAAGATGACATCAAATTCTATCACATCGAACACCACTAGATCCGCAAGAAGTTCAACATTTCCAACTTTAACAACGCAATCCTTGTATACCTTTAAAGATTCTACCTCCTCTCCTAAAGGTGTATGAACAACTAATGGCATTTCCATAGGTTCAGATGTAATACTCAGCCTAGATGCAAAACTAGGTGATATGAATGAATGAATAGCTCCAGGATCTATCAATATGTGTGCATCTAGAGAGCAAATAGAAAGAGTACCTTGCACCACATTGTTGTCAACTTGAGCCTGCTGATGATTTAGGTTGAACA
Organism: Garcia nutans; assembly: GCA_947685225.1. Taxonomy (NCBI): domain Eukaryota; kingdom Viridiplantae; phylum Streptophyta; class Magnoliopsida; order Malpighiales; family Euphorbiaceae; genus Garcia; species Garcia nutans. The sequence continues at coordinate 14,638,869 of CANTUV010000035.1, forward strand.
CCCGAGCATAATTCTGGTTTTGGCCCTGATTCCGATTCTGATTTTGGTTCTGACCATTACCTTGTCCCACTGGTTGAACTGCTCTACTATTCTGTTGGTTTCCATTATTTGCAGCACCCTGGTATCCACGACCCTGCTGATACTGCTGACCCTAATAGCCCTGATAACTGCGACCCTGCTGGCCCTGATATCCTCGGCCCTGCTGGCCCTGATAACCTCTGCCTCCATTGTAACCTCGACCACCCTGATAAAAAAAATCTTAACCTCCCTGATATCCGTTACCGTTAAACTGTCCACGGCCACCATTACCTCTACCATAACCATTTCCATTCTAATAGTTACCCCTATATGCTTGATTGCCAACTGGTTTGAACTGAGTATGCTGACCTGCCTGAGTCTGATTGCGCCTAGGAATTGGACAATCCTTGACTTGGTGATCCATCTGTCCACAGTTAAAACAAGCTCCAGTCTTCCTTCTGCACTCTCCCGTATGATGTAAGCCACAAGATTCACAAGTAGGGGCTCTAGGACCCTGCTGCTGGTAGCACCCACCATTATCATTGCCTCTCTGACCACTATACTGCCCCTGATAACCTGGCTGATTCACTGGCTTGTTCTTCTTTCTGCTTGATTCTCCAGCATCATCCCTCCTTTTTCTGTTTTCTAACCCCAGAGCAGCATTAACAGCCAAATGTACTTCCTTGTAATTATGACTGGCTAGCAACTCATAGTATTTATCATTCAAGTCATCCACAAATCTATCAGTCATAGATTCTTCATCTTGAGACACACGTGTAGCATACTTCCTTAGCTCTTGAAACTGCTCCCAGTACTCAGCTATAGATTTGTTGCCCTGAGTCAACATTTCAAACTCCCTTGCTTTCGCTTTCATCACATTTCGAGGCATAAAGTTTTGCATAAACATTCTTCTGAAGTCTTCCCATACCTCAACCTAGCCTTGGATAGAGATCTTATACCATTCTTCAGCTGATTTTTGCATTTGATGCCCAGTTAACTCTATGGCTCTCTTCTCAGTACATTTCAAAGCATCACAGATCTTCTTAACTTTATTAAGAAATGCTAGAGGGTCTTCTGTAGCAAGATTGGAGAATGTAGGTGGATCAACTCTAATAAATTTTTTCAAATCCATTTCCTCTAGCTGTAGCGTGAGCATTAGCATTCATATTGTTACCCATGCCTTGAACAACCTGAACTACTCCATCAATGAGAGCTTCCATAGATCTATTCAATGTCTGCAAAGTAGCCAAATATGCATCTGGGTTTCCTTGAACTGGTACTTGACCTGGCACATTCATATTACCAGCACCTGAACCTGCGCCATCATTTGGAAAATTTTGGTTTAATCCCTGATCTTGTCCAGCATTCTGTTCTAGCCCCTGATCTTGTTTAGTAGCAACTCTACGTGGTCTACCACGTCTGCGTGGCTAAGGTGGCTCCTCAACATGAGTGGCTGGCTGATGTTCAACTTCCTTAGCTATTCTAGCACCACTAGACCCACCAATCAAAGGAAAACGAGGGTTTTCTTGAGACATTGCACCTGCTAGCGGAGAAAAAGATTGATTAACGCAGAAAGGAAGCAAGACTTTTTAGAAGAACAATCCTAATGATTTCTGGATAGTATTAAGCTAAGTAAAACCTATGTCTCTGATACCACTTTTGTCACGACCCAAACCTGAAAGCCGGGACCGGCGTAAGGCTATAACTAAGTACAACCTTACAAGCCTAATTCAAATTTATTATTATAGTGCAAAATTACTAAGTTCAATAAATTTATTCCATAATCAAGTCATCAATAGAAATGATACTATCCAAAATCGAGTTCAATAACTAAAACTCAAACTAGATGCAAAGAAACAGTCTACTCCTTATTACAAGAAAAAGGGTTCGAACACAGTTCGCCCAAAAAAAAATCCAGAAATCTCTATGGAGTAAAGAAAATATACAGACGAACCAAAATCCATAACCAAACTAGAATAACCCACAAAGAGAATGACCGAGCTCACTAAGGAATATAACTTCAACCTGCAAGTCAATCTATAAGGGTGTGAGCGTTATATATATACACTCAGTAAGCTCATGAGAGGCAGAGAAACACTAATACAATTTAACAACGTAATATATATCAAGTAAACATCCACAATAATCTCATATATGATGGTGTATCGGGGTCTACAAAATATAACATCCACCTCCTTCAACCATATCCAAGAACAAGTAGGCACGTGGCCCCAAGAGCAAGTAGGCATAAGCCCCAAGAACAAGATCGATATCGATATACAAAATAATCTCCATAATCACAATCCATATCCTCCGTCCCCATTGGACACACCATCACACATCACAAGAATATTCAATATCATATCAAGGCATTTAGCAAATAGCATACAAGTTTCTCTGTCTCCTATTCACATGCGAGGCTAGGGCAAGAAAGGATAATATATCGAAATTAGAAAGGATAATATATACGAAGGGCTTATATATATATAATAGCTTAGTTAGCAAATAGCACATCACAAATAATACACATACACCCATGAACTTACTTGGTATCCAAAGAAAGCTTAGCCAAATCCTCACAACCAACTAACTTTGAGCTTCAGCTGGATTATTGCCTAAGGAAAGATAATTACATAGTCCAACAATCAATCTCACTATCTCATCTATCATGAGGGATGCAATGCATGCTATGAATGCAAAAAGACCAATACTTATCCAACAATTAACTAAGATAATCTAAAATTAAAAACCAACCTGACTCAACTCAAAATTATGGTTCAACACAATGGTTAAACCGATCGCACCTCAAAAATATAAAATCATTTAATTACTTAAAATTTATTAGAACCAGAACCTCAACTCAATTTTTATAACTCATTTATCAAATAATATCACATCAGTCCCTATGCAAAAATCATAATTCATACCAACACCCAAAACCGATAAAAATTCTTAAGTAGTCCCTATAAAATTTTCAGAAAATAATTCCATCATTCAAAAATTCTGGAAACATTCCAGTAGCTTCTCCAACATCTAAATAATGTGTGTGCAAAATTTCAGATTAATCCAAATTTATTTGATCCCCCAAAAATATTTTACAACATTCTGGTTCTGTTTGAACCACTAAAAATCAGTACAGCAAAAATCATCATAAATCCTTCACATTTCTTTACAAAAAAATTATCCAAATAATTTTCCCATATTATAGACATCAGGATGGACAATATATAAAAATTTCATAATTTTTCAAGACATCTAAGACCTTCAAAATAATTTTCAAAACAGACGCCATTAGAAAACCCTTAACCAACAGCAGTGTCAATTCTTAATTTATTTTGGAACCTAAACATTAGAACCAGACTCCAAATTATTTTTCACAGATTCACAACATCCTAATAAACAACATATCAAAAAATTAGATTAATATCGAACACCAATTATTTTTAAAAATTCGACAAATGTACTGAATTTACAGTGACTATGCACAGACAGCATTTTCAAATTAATAATTCAATTAAAAATATAAATCTTAACCTAAAATTCCAATATAAAATCCTACAGCTAACCTAACATCCCTGGAACAGATGAAAATTGCAAAAAATACCAGATCATTAACTTAAACTCCCGAATCAAAGATTAACATCAAGAACCTCTATAATCACCGTACAACTTTTTAATTATTTTTAATTAATTAAAAATCAAAATAAATAAAAAATATTATTTTCTAACACCCTAAACATCATACAAACATCCAACAACACAAATCATACCACGAAGTTGGAAGAAATTGAAGAAAACCTCAAAATATCCAAACTGTCAGAATTGAGAAGCCCGAAACGATAAGCTTCGATTCACGCTGTCCCGCCGAACGACGCACTCCACACGCCGAACGACACGGCCTCCAGCCCGCAGCTCCGCGCCGAACGACACACTCCCACGCCGAACGACACCAGCTATTCCGCGTGCGCACTGACCAAACGACAGTGCTCTGTTTTTGACCCAAAAATAATTTTTTCCTCCCCTTTTCTCTCTCTAACGGCACAAAATTTTCTAGGCTTCTAATTGGGTGCCCTAACACCCATATTTATAGTATTTTAGGTGGTAAATTACTAATATAATCTTAAATTAATTTATTTAATTTAAAAATACCCTAAACTCTTTAAAAAATTCAAAAGAAACACCCAACTAACATATAAAAATTCACAACTAACCCCTAATTCAATTATTTTTAGAATTATTTTAATTAGTTAATTAATTATTTAATTTATTTTATTTTAATTAAAAATTAATAAATACCAAAAAAATTTTCAAAACACAACCCCTAGCAAAATTATACTCAAAATAACCGTAACAACATTACGGTCACCAAAATGACATCAAAAACAGCAAAACGAAACCCGAAAATTTTTCGACCGCCAAAATGATAAAAAATATTCCCCGAAGCAAAAAACACAATATTATACTCAAAACAAACATCTCAACACCCATATTATGAAAATAAGCACCAAACGTTATAAAATGCACCCGAATATGAATTGAAGGTAAAATTACCATTTTATCCCTAGGCTCCAATTTCTCCAAAAATCAAGGATTTTACAGTACATTACATGGCCAATTGCAAATTGCTTTGTGGGAAAGCAATTTGCAATGTAGGAGCAATTGGACAGTGTATTTTTTTAATTGAGTCTCATCTATTTGTGCGAGACATTCTAAAAAATTAATATATATAATTTTTTAATTATTTTTTAGTTGATTCATTTTTCTTTGTTTAAAATGTTTTGAAAAATTATTTAATTATATATACACAATTATTTATTTATAATATAAAGATATACTTACTAGAAAAGTCTTACAATTTTTATATACCGAATTTAGTGGGAATTCTATTTTTTAATTTTATAAATATGTCATCATAAATAACGTTTTTATGAATTATAAAAGTCATTTGAAAGTCTTAACAAATAAGAATGTATATATATATATATATATATTATTTTTCTTAAAGCATGAGAAAGATATTTCAGTCTACAAAATTTAGTTTGTACTAAGATATATAAATGTAAAACAATGATTTTTTTTTATTCCAATAAGAAATGAATTAAACCATCTAGCTGAAATATATTAATATTAAAATTATTTTTCAAATTGAGAGTCAAAATTAAATTAAATTTAAATTTAAATAAAAAACTACACAGCAAATTTCAAAAGATAAAAAAGCAAAAAATAATTTTATTGATTTAAAAAATAAAAATTATTAGTAAGTTTTTAATTTATTAATATCATAGTATGATCTTAAAGGCAATAAAGAACTTAAGGAGGAATGCTAAATTTATATGAAAAAAAAAATTAAATATTTATTATTATTGTTCATTGTTGTTATATTTTTATTTAATTCAAAATATTTTAAAAAATTAATTAAAATTTTAATTTTAGAATTACAATATTTATTTATTTTTAGTTTTTTAAATATTTGTATACAAAAATAAAAAAATGTAAAACCCTTGATTTTTGAATGATTTTAAGTCTATGGGCAAAATGGTAATTTTGCACCTTAGGGGCAAAATAGTCATTTTGTACCCTCATATGTTGTTTGAACATAATTTGATGGTTTGAATGTCTTTTTGATACTCAGGACGACGAGACGGTCGTTTTGAGTATAATATTGTATTTTTGGGTGCCGATGATATTTTTGTCATTTTTGGATTTTTCGTCGTTTTCGGTATTTTCGGGTATTATTATGCGTAAAACATATTTATAAATTATTTTGGGTTAAAGTTTGAAGTTAAAAATAAATTTGAGTTGATTTTGTGAATTTTATGGTTTTGGGTAATTTTTTATGAAAATAAATAGTTTTGGGGTGTTTTTAATTAAAATAAATTAGATTGGGGTCAAAATATATTTTTAAAAGTTTTCTTTCCTATAAATAGGGCCTAGGTTTGATGGGGGAAGGTTTTAGATCACTTTAAATTCGGGTGGCTTAAAAAAATAGGGTGTTTAGTCCATATCTTGATCGGTTTGTTGTGGTGTTCATTGATGATATTTTGGTGTATTCCAAGACTAAAGAAGAGCATGAGGAACATTTGAAGCTGGTTTTGCAAACTCTGAGGGAACATAAACTTTATGCTAAGTTCTCGAAATGTGAATTCTGGTTGGATAAAGTTGTGTTCTTGGGTCATGTTATATCTTTTGAGGGTGTCCAGGTTGATCCAAAGAAGATTGAGGCAATCATGGATTGGCCAAGACCAAAGACAGTTACAGAGATACGAAGTTTCTTGGGTTTGGCTGGTTATTATAGAAGATTTGTTAGAGATTTTTCTAGACTTGCAGCACCTTTGACTAAACTCACTCGCAAGGGTGTTAAGTTTGTTTGGGATGATGCTTGTGAGGAGAGTTTTAACTTTCTGAAAGAAAGGTTGACATCTGCACCTGTACTTGTTTTGCTGGAGCGCAATGAAGGCTATGCTGTTTACTGTGATGCATATGGTATTGGTTTGGGATGTGTGTTGATGCAACATGGTAGGGTGGTTGCTTATGCTTCAAGACAGTTAAAAAAACATGAAGTTAATTATCCTACGCATGATCTGGAGATGGTTGCTGTTGTGTTTGCACTAAATATCTTGAGGCATTATCTGTATGGTGTTATATGTGAGATTTTTACTGACCATAAGAATCTCAAATATGTTTACTTGCAGAGGGATCTGAACTTGAGGCAGAGGAGGTGGATAGAGTTTCTGGAAGATTATGATTATAATATTCAGTACCATCCTGGGAAAGCAAATGTTGTGGCAGACGCTTTGAGTCGCAAGTCTATGGGGAGTTTGTCACATATTTGTTTGACGAGGAGGTCCTTGATTTCTGAGATTCACCAATTGCTTGATGAGGGTTGGACATTTAATATGTCTGACAAAGAAGTTGTGAATGGTAGAGGGGTGTTTCTTGCTAGTTTGGTTGTGAAGCCAAATTTTCTTGACAGGATTATTTCTGAGCAAAGTAAGGATGCGGATTTGGAAATTTTACTACAGAAAGTCTTAGCCGGTGAGGACAAGGAGTTTGTTATAGATGATAAAGGTGTTTTGAAGTTTGGTACTAGGGTGTGTGTTCCTAAGGTAGATGATTTGAAGACTGATATCCTTAAGGATGCACATTTCTCTAAGTACACAGTTGTATCGGGATTTGAAGCAGTTGTACTGGTGGAAAGGGATGAAGAATGATGTTGCACAGTTTGTTTCTCAATGCTTATCTTGTCAGCAAGTTAAGTATGAGCATCATAAGCCTGCGGGATTGCTTAAGGAGTTACCACTACCTGAGTGGAAATGGGAGAGAATCAATATGGATTTTGTTGTCGGTTTGCCTAAGGCTCCTGGTGGGCATGATTCGATCTGGGTTATTGTTGACAGATTGACTAAGTCCGCTCATTTTCTTCCGGTAAATACTAAGTACACAGTGTCGCAGTATGCCAAACTGTACCTCAACAGGATTGTGAGTCTTCATGGGGTCCCAGTTTCTATAGTTTCTGATAGAGGACCACAATTTACTTCTAGATTTTGGTAGAAGCTTCAGGAAGGTTTGGGAACTAATCTTCATTTCAGTACTGCTTTTCATCCTCAGACAGATGGTTTGTCGGAGAGGACTATTCAGACTTTGGAAGATATGCTGCGATTGTGTGTTCTTGATTTTGGTGGTAGTTGGGCAGATCATCTTCCTTTGGTAGAGTTTGCCTACAATAACAGTTATCAGGCTAGTATTGGTATGGCTCCATTTGAGGCTCTGTATGGAAGAAGGTGTAAGACTCCATTATATTAGGAGGAGGTTGGTGAGCGTCGAATTGAGGGTCCTGAACTTTTGCAATACAGTGCTGAGGTTGTACCAGTGATTCAAGACCGTATTCGGACTGCTTTTAGTAGACAAAAGAGCTATGCTGATTTGAAAAGAAGAAATCTGGAATTTGCTGTCGGGGATAGAGTGTTTCTAAAGGTTTCACCTTTCAAGGGTGTTATGAGGTTTGGTAAGAAGGGAAAATTAGCTCCACGGTATGTTGGTCCATTTGAAATTCTGGAGAGGATTGGTGATGTTGCTTATAAGCTTGATTTACCACCTCAGATGGCTTCTGTGCATCCGACATTTCATATCTCGATGTTGAGAAAGTATGTACCTAGTCCTAATCATGTGCTAGCTTCGGACACTGTAGAGATTAGTGATGATTGTTCTTATGAGGAGTAGCCAATGGCTGTTCTGGACCGTCAGGTCAAGCGGTTGCGTTCTAAGGATGTAGCTTCTGTGAAAGTCCTTTGGCGCAATCATTCTGTTGAAGAATGCACCTGGGAAGCCGAAGAGCTTATGAAAGCTAAATATCCCCATCTGTTTGAGTCTTCAGGTATGTTTTAGATTTCGATGTCAAAATCGTTTTAAGGGGGTTAGACTGTAATATTCTTCAGTTTTAGTATTAGAGCACTTGCATACTAGTATAACATCATACTCATACATCGCATGATATTGTTTGTGACTGATGATTGACAATTGTATGCAATGGATCTTATTGAAAAGGTGTATGTGTAATGATGTTGAGTTACAGAATATTTCTGTTATTGGTTACAGAGGTACAATATATTAATATTGTTATGGATTGGAAAAATGAATAGAGATAATGTTATACTCGATTAATTGGCACTGATATTGACTGGGTTGAGCGCTAAGGGCTATTCATTGATTTTGTTTTGGTTATCTGATAATTAGTTTTTATTTAATAAACTCTAAATGGATCAAACCTGGAATGGTCATTAGTGCTTGGTATCTTGTGGTTATGGCCTGATCAACCATAACGACACATACTAAGTAGACGATACCATCCGGATTTGTGTATAACTATTGTAATGACAGTTTTTGATGGATAATGATTATGTTGGATTCAATTGCGTGGACGCAATTACTTTAAGGGGGTTAGATTGTAAAACCCTTGGTTTTTGAATGATTTTAAGTCTAGGGGCAAAATGGTAATTTTGCACCTTAGGGGCAAAATAGTCATTTTGTGCCCTCATATGTTGTTTGAACATAATTTGATGGTTTGAATGTCTTTTTGATACTCAGGACGATGAGACGGTCGTTTTGAGTATAATATTGTATTTTTGGGTGCCGAGGGTATTTTCATCATTTTTGAATTTTTCGTCGTTTTCGGTATTTTTGGGTATTATTATGTGTAAAACATATTTATAAATTATTTTGGGTTAAAGTTTGAAGTTAAAAATAAATTTGAGTTGATTTTGTGAATTTTATGGTTTTGGGTAATTTTTTTATGAAAATAAATAGTTTTGGGGTGTTTTTAATTAAAATAAAATAGATTGGGCTCAAAATATATTTTTAAAAGTTTTCTTTCCTATAAATAGGGCCTAGGTTTGATGGGGGAAGGTTTTAGATCACTTTAAATTCGGGTGGCTTAAAAAAATAGGGTTTTAGGCAAAAATTAGAGGGCCTGTCGTTTTGGTCTTGGCGCGCAGAGGAGGCAGTGTCGTCCGGCGAGAGGTTTGTGTCGTTTGGCGGAGAGGCGCGGGCTAGGGCTTCATCTTTCGACCTGCGAAGCTCTGTCGTTTGGCCTGCTGCGGCGTGGCTCGACCTGTCGTTTTGCTTCCCTTTCCAGCAGCAGCAATTTTTGCTATTGTGTGTGTTTTGAGGTTTTTCTTCCACCATTTTGCTTTGATTTGACTCCCATCTACCTAGAACATGTTCATATCATATTGGGTTGGTATTTTTCTTAATTAATTTGGCTAAATTTGAATTATTATTTAATTAAATTGATTTTTACAAAATAGGTTAGGTTTTGGGGTTTTTATTGTTTTGAGGGATTTTGGTTATTGAATTAATTGATTGGGCTAGTGTGTTGGGTTCTGAAATTTGATGAATGTATTTAATTAGGGTTTGATTGAATTGATTTGGGTATTAGGGTTTTCGAATTAATTGTTTTCTTTGAGTTTTTGGATGATTTAATTATCTGCTGAAGTTTGATGTTAGTGCTGTATGTTGCTCGATTTTTAATTAAATATTGGAACATGATAAAAATCTAAAATTTGGATATGTGACTCGAAATTGAGTCTAGTTTATGATAAAAATAAGTTTTGGGATTTTGGAGCATCGTATATTTCTGGAAAATTCAAGTTTTCTGCTTTTGTCTGACGAATTGTACTGTAGATGCGATTGCATCATCTGTAACTTTCAAAATTCATATTAAAAGGTGTAAAAATGTTTTAGATTTGATTTTCATATATGTTGAATTTCTGGAAGTCTAATTTACAAGAAAAATATGTTGGGTTATATTTCTGTTGTTATATTTTTGAAATAATTAGATCTTTCTACTGCTGTCAGTATAACTTGTGAGTTGTATACTGTTATGAATAAAAATTGGTTGAGAGACTTCTAAGTCTCGAAAAATTATGAAATTTTGGTAGGATGCTTTTTAGATATCAAATTAACTTCTGGTTGAGAATTATAAATTTTGCATATACTGGTTAATTGTTTTGAATTTTACAAGTTGACACTCGTTATTCAGATTTATCGGTAAAATTGTATTTGGTGAATATTGATTATTTAAGTAAGGTAATTGATAAATTTAAATTGTAAGGACTTTTTAATGATGTTTTATATTCTGGAAAGCAAGTTTAAAGGTGTGGTATTATGATGGTTAAGTTATGATTGGTTGACAAAAAGGTTTAACCTTGTTATGGAAACTATTGAATTGCGTGCATTCACGTCATGTATTCCCATTTGCACTTGCATACATTTGTAAGGGTGGTTGCTAATTGATGGTTAATGGTTAGACGGTGGTCCAGCAGCACCTCAGACTTAGGGTGGCGATTGCTTAGCTGACTGTTAGACCAGGTAAGTTCTATGGGTGTATTTGAACTGTTTGTGTTGTGCTACTTGCTAACAACTTATATATATATAAACCCTTCTTATAATATATTATCCTTTCTATATATTCACTAGACTATTCTTTCGAACTCAGCCTCGCATGCTTTAGGAGACAGAGAAACTTGCACGTGATTGTATTTATGTGAGAATATTGAATTTGATATTACTTGTGCTGTGTGATGGTGTGTCACGAAGGGGAAGGAGGTTACTGAGGCTTAATGTCTATACTGCTACTGAGACTTAATGCCTATACTATTTACTGAAGCTACATGCCTAATTACTGATTATTGTACTGTACTGAGGAGTTATAAGGGCGGATGTGACTGATATTATACTGTACTGTTTACTGATTGGTGACCCCGACACACCATCTTGATTGCTTAATTTGTGAATGTATTATATGTACTACTTATATAACTGTTAGATGTTTCTCTACCTCTCATAGGCTTACTGGGCGTCTATATAAAGCGCTCACACCCTTACAGATTGTCTTGCAGGTTTACAGTGATTGCCTTCGTCTATCTTCTTTCTCTTCTTTGGCGAAGTCGATCAGGTTTTCCGTTTGTGTTTATCGGTCCTTCTGCTTAGAGATTTCCGGATATTGAACTTTTGGGCGGATTGAATCCGAATCCCTTTTTGTGTAATAAGTAGAACTTGTCTGCATTAGATTTCCCGAATGATTTTATTGGGATTTGATTATATTGATGGTTTGCATTTGAACTAGGATTGAAGATTATATAAATATTGAACTGTTTTGCACTTAGACTATTATGAATGTTTCTAAGGCTTATGTGGTCAGACTTCGGTTTGACTGCATGCCGGTCGTGGCCCCTGAGTTGGGTCGTGACAAAAAAATTAATCTTAACTCTTAATGAATAATAATATTATTAGTTACTAGTAGCTGGCCTTCACAATGTGTAAATATAATTTTGAAAAAATTATATTAATGGTATCTGAACTTTTTTATTTTTGATATTTTAGTGTATGAATTTTTTTTTGTTTATTTTGATGTCTAAACTTTTATAAATAAAAATAATCTGATTGTTATGGCCGATCGACATATAGCAAATTGATCGAAAAAAATTAGCCGGAGCAACTAAGTTATTTTTATCAATAAAAGTTCAGATACTAAAGTGAAAAAAGTTCATACACCAGAATTGCAAAAATGAAAAAGCTCATATACCATTCATATATTTTTTTTCTATGATTTTTTATTTAATTATTAGTATTATTGATCTATACGGATATTTTTTGTCATAATAGTCAATAAATTAAATTAATAAATTAAAAAATATTAAACAAAAAGATATATTAACAAATAATTAAAAATTAAAAAATCATTATACAAGATATTTCATAATAAACTCATTAAAAATTTAATATAATAAATTAAACTGTAAGACAGATAATTACTTATTATTATATAATATACATAAAAACTATAATAATATTAATAAATTGTATTAAATTAATTTTTACCGCTTACTGTTATATATATATATATAGTTTACTTCACTAAAAAAAGAAACTATATATATATTATTTTAGTAAAAATAAAATAAATCATTACTCTAAAAAAATAAAAAAAAATTAATTATTTTCGAACAATTTAAACTAACTATTATAATTTAATTTTTCTAAATATTTTATTTTCTATTTATATTTTTAGTTTTTCACAAACGACTTATCGTTATTTATTGGAATAATTTTTTTACTGAGTAGTAATATTTTTACAACCAAATCGAATATTAATATAAATTGATAATTGATCTATGGTTCAATCGGATTGACTTGAATTAATAATATAATAATATTTTTAATATTTTTAATAATAATATATAATATATAATTATTTATTATCTTTTTTAATTCATGACTTTTTAAATTCTAATTTTATATCTTTTAAATTCTTAACTTTTCAAATTTTAATTTTTATAATAATAAATTATAAAATTTATAATTTATATTTTTTTATCTGCTTATGCAGCAACTATAAAACTTCTATTCTCTAGTTCCTTATCTATTATTGTATGAAAATAGTAAAATATAAATAAAAAAAATAAATATATAATAATTTGTATATAAATATAATATTTTTATTTCATAACTTGACATATTTTTATTAATCAAGAATAAAATTTATACGTATTTTTACTATAAAAAAATTTTAAATTATGTTAAAATAAGAAAAAAAATTCAAGCAAATTTTTTTTCAAATAGGAAGAAAAATATGAATAAAAAGATTTATAATTATTAGATTTTTGTTGAAATTGTTATTAATATAAATATTATTATTATATAAATTATTAATTTATGATTACTTTGTTAGACAAATTAAAAGTTATATATTTTATTATTTAATTTTTAAATATATAAATTAATTATTATTATAAATAAATTATTTAATTTATAATTAATTTATTAAAAAATAATTAATCATATACTTTTTGAAACTTTTCAATTCTTTTTAAAAAATATATATGATTAATATTATTTAATTATATTGAAGTGTAATTAATTTAAAAAAATTAAAAATCATAAATATAATTTATTTAATTAATATTATAAAATTATATTAATATATAATTATTTAATAGAAGATTAATAATCATAAATATAATTAATTATTAAAATTTAAATTATATATAAATTATTAAAATTAGTTAAAAATTAATTAAAAATATTAAATATTAAATAAATATTAAATTTAAAAATTAATAAAAATTTAAAAAATTATAATAATATAGTATTCTTTAAAATGGGTGATGATAATTATAGAAGAATTTTCATTTACTTAGCGTTTATATATTCATATCTGTCAAATTATTTTAAAAAAAAAAAGGTAGAGGGCAGTATTTTAAGGTTTAAAAGAGTACACATATAATAGAAAGAAAAGCTCTGTGGACAGTAGACACGTAGTAGATCCATAGTCATTCTTCTCATCACACGTGGCTTAATATGGTAGGCAAAAACTTGGACCATCAAAATACCAACCACAGAATGTTTTTTCCTTTTCCTTGTGACAGTTATCTATTTCCGTGGCCACAAACTCTGTGAGGGAAAAATCATAAAGACCCTTACCCCTTAAGCCCTACTTTCGCGTAAACAACAAGATTGCCACTTGCTTCATAAATTTATTATAATAACTTCTCATTCCCACAAAAGTTTGAAATCAAATTTATGAGCTTCCACACTTAATATTTAAAACTGTAAAATATTTTTTTTTAAACAATTCATGTGTATAAAATTAGTTGTTTATTATTTTCAAGTAATCTTAATTACTTATCAACTCAAATAAATTGAATTAGATAAAAAATTATATTTTTTATTTATAAAATTAATTATAAATTATATATTTATTTATAAATATTTTAATTATGTCATGAGTAATTTATCCTGTTAATATTATTTTATTGCTAAATAAAATAAAAATAAAATAAAAAATTGATAAAATATGATTGTATTTATAATTATAAATTTAAGATTCTTAATTACGGATTATAACTCATTAAATAATTATGATGTAATAGAGTTAGAAATGACAAATAATGTGAAAAATATACATAATTTAATCCTATGATAAGTTTCAATTTTAATGGAGCAAATAGATTACGAAATTTCTTTGCTAAAATAATTAAAATTTTCTTCTATCAAAATTTTCTTATCTAATCTATTTTTTAATAATTTTTTTAAATAAATCATATATTGATTTTTCTCAAATTATGGAAAATTCGAGATAACTAAAATAATATTTCTTTCATTCCTTTTGAAGTATCCATTTAAGAAGTTTTTTTTATTTCTAAATAAATATCTATTTAGAAAAATAAAATATAATTATCTATTTTATTTTAATATTATATTTACATATTAAAACTTAACTATTTACTTATTAAATGTATTTTTATTATTTGTAGAAGGATATTTTAATAAAAAAATATTGATAAATAATTTGTTTAATATTAGTATAATAGTAAATGTGTATATTTAAAAGGAAATGGAAAGAGCAGTAAAATAAAAAAATTCTGGACCTTTTATTTATTTATTTTGATTTTGTCAAAGATGGAAGGGGAAAATGGCAAGATCGATAATATCAGAATCTAGAGTGTCAGAGTTACCGAGAAAAAAAATTAACTAGAGAAAATACAAAATGTAACAACAAAAAGAAAAATAAATACTAATAAATACTAATAAATAAAAGAAAAAGAAAAAGAAAGAAGTTTTGCCATTGCATCGAACAGCTTCTCTTCATTCCACAATTTATCTGTCAATGGGCTGAGAATTTCTCTGAGTTCAGTCTGTTCGCTTTACAGAGTTTGCCTCAGAGAATCTCACATCAACTTTCTATTTTCTTATAATTTTTTCCCAGTAACCAAACATGGACTTATCCACCAAGGTCCACCGTCTAGACCTCCACTCTTCTTTCTTCACTGGTACAGTTTTGTTTGATACCAGAACCTCTCATCTTCGATCTCGTTTTAAGCAAAACTCAGCTCCCATAATCACAAAACCCATTAAGAACAATCCCAATTGGCTCATATTCGCTGTTCCTTTAAGTTACAGAGGAGGCAGTTCTGAAGTCACAGCTCGGTTATCCACTGCCACTGTCGAAACATCGGTTGCTGAGCCTGAGACCGATATTGAGTCCTTGTTTTCGAGCAATTCTGATAATCAATTTGACAGGAAAAGCTCAAACAAGCAATCGAATTCTGGGGCCTCGGGGATATCATCGGGCATCAAGCTTGAAAATATAAGCAAGAGCTATAAAGGAGTCACTGTGTTGAAAGGTATTACCTGGGAAGTGAAAAAAGGTGAGAAAGTAGGATTGGTAGGTGTTAATGGGGCAGGGAAAACAACCCAATCGAGAATTATAGCTGGACTAGAAGAACCCGATTCTGGGAACGTAATCAAAGCCAAACCCAACATGAAAATTGCGTTTTTGACTCAAGAATTCGAGGTTTCTTTGAGTAGAACTGTTAAGGAGGAGTTCATGAGTGCATTTGAAGAAGAAATGGAGATTGCTGGGAGGTTGGAGAAGGTGCAGAAGGCTATAGAGGGGTCTGTTAATGATTTGGAGCTAATGGGTAGATTATTAGATGAATTTGATTTGTTGCAGAGGAGAGCACAGGCTGTGGACTTAGATGAGGTTGATGCAAAGATCAGTAAGTTGATGCCCGAACTTGGGTTTGCCCCTGAGGATTCGGACAGATTAGTGGCCTCGTTCAGCAGTGGCTGGCAGATGAGGATGTCGCTTGGGAAGATATTGTTGCAGGTATAATAAAGTTTTGTTTTTGATGATATAATATGCTGAATTTTGAATGATAAAATATGTTGGAATTGTATGTTGTTGAGTTTTTCTGATTTGGGACATGCTACTTAAATTGTTGTTGATGTTTAATACAAGTGCATTCATTTTGGAAAAATAGTTATTTTGTGGATGAAGCATAGTTTTGTGCATTCATTTTTTTTTTCTGTTGTTACCTCTGTCTGGTATAAAACAACTTAGATTGAAATTTGAAGTGACAATGTCAATGAAGGATAGCTCTTTATTGCGAATATTGTTGGTTGACTTAAGTGTTCAATTATTCATTTTGCAGGACCCAGATTTGTTGCTGCTGGATGAACCCACAAATCACCTTGACCTTGGCACAGTTGAATGGCTTGAAGGTTATCTCCAGAAGCAAGATGTGCCAATGGTTATCATATCTCATGACAGAGCCTTTCTTGATCAACTATGTACAAAAATTGTGGAGACTGAGAATGGTGTTTCTAGGACTTATGAGGGAAATTACTCTCAGTTCCTTTTGTCGAAGGCAACATGGATTGAATCTCAATATGCTGCCTGGGAGAAGCAGCAAAAGGAAATTGAGCAAACAAAGGACTTAATAATTAGGTTGGGTGCGGGAGCAAATT
Organism: Garcia nutans; assembly: GCA_947685225.1. NCBI lineage: Eukaryota > Viridiplantae > Streptophyta > Magnoliopsida > Malpighiales > Euphorbiaceae > Garcia > Garcia nutans. The sequence goes on from CANTUV010000035.1 coordinate 14,655,696, forward strand.
CTGGCCGTGCTTCTTCTGCTGAGAAGGTACAACTAGATGTATAGAATTAAGTTTCATTTCTTCAAAGAACATGAAAGATTTTTGTCATGGACATAATTTGAACATATAATTGGTATTTATTGAACTAATATACCGAAAGTCTATGCATTAAGATAAGTCTATGCATTAGTGTTTGAGAAGGTTTCCTACTTTGTTAGATTGAATCAGATGGATTTCTTGGATTTACTGAAATGACACAATTATGATTTTAATATCGGTGTATTTACGAAATAGTTCTTCTAGAGGCAACACTGGATCTTTATTATTGACGTCATGTTGAATAGGTATTTTGCTAGATGTTGAAATTCTTTATGCCATGATACCTTTTAATTTCACATGTTTGGGAAACAATTACAAGTCCAGAATATCCAATATGACAAGGAATGAGGTTTCATTAGCTGCTGTGATTTTGGTACCATAGAATGTCTTTCTGAATAAATATAATGTTGCTTACCAGAACCCTTTCAGACAGATATTTAATGAGGGGTTCTTTAGTTTCTGTTGGCTGAATCCCATCCCCATCACCCTCCAGTTTAGTTTCATATGCTTTTCTAGTGGATGGAGATAGTGCGAGTGATTCAAAAAAATTTTTGATCCTCTCCTAACAAGGTCATAAATATCATCTTTGCCTCAGTAAAATCATTTGACAGAAGTATGAAGGAGGTGGAACTTTGTAAAATGAAGCTTATTGCTGTTGAGGTTTCTTTTTTGACCTTGTCAACTATAGCTTGGTTTTGCATTTACTACTGAGAATGATTCTATAATTGCAACGATGTGGCATCTGCAATTATTTTCTTGGCTGCTTTTGTTCTTACCTAACTTTTCCCTTTTCTTTAATATAAAAAGTTTCTTCTAATGACAGAAACTGGAGAGACTTCAAGAAGAGGAGCAAATAGGGAAGCCATTTCAATGGAAACAAATGAAGATCAGGTTTCCAGAGCATGGTAGAAGTGGAAGAAATGTTGTAATGATTAAGAATCTGGAATTCAATTACGACAATAAGGTGAGATATAATACAGGAGATGCTGCTTAGAATGTTTAGTTTTCTGTTCTACCATGATCTTCCACCAATATTTACAGTTTTGGAATGCTCTTTGCACCAGGTGCTGTTCAATAGAACAAGTCTTGCAATTGAAAGGGGCGAGAAAATTGCTATTATTGGCCCAAATGGTTGTGGGAAAAGTACTTTACTGAAACTGATAATGGGCTTAGAGAAGGCAAGTGCTGGTGAAATTTTACTTGGGAAGCATAATGTACTGCCCAACTATTTTGAGCAAAACCAGGTGTGTTACTGCCATCAATCAGATACTATTGAATTTAATCATATATTCAGTTATTCACTGTTTGTTGTTAATATGAATTGTTATGCTATATAATAAATTGTATTGCCAACTGTCTTTGATCTACTTCTCTTTAAGGCTGAGGCACTGGATTTAGAGAAAACTGTACTTCAAACAGTTGAAGAAGTTGCAGAGGACTGGAGAATTGATGATATAAAGGGACTCCTTGGACGTTGTAATTTCAAAACTGATATGCTTGATAGGAAGGTTTCTCTTTTGAGTGGTGGTGAGAAGGTACTTCCATCTAATCTTAAAGTCTCACCTCTCTTCAGTTGCACATTCTTCTGGCAATTCTTGTTTCTCAAAAATTTCTCTCTATGAATCGTATGTTGAAGCTTTCTTCTATACTCTGCTGGAGATCTTTTTGCAGCTTGTAACACTGGAGTAGTATAAAAACTTATTAACTGGACAATTGTTTGAAGCTTAAGTACTGTTTAATGATGATTATGCAGTCAATATTGGTGCCAAGACATTAAGAGCCAAAGCTTTTTTTATTATTGATTTGTATCAATGGTTCATAAAACATGCCTATGTGTATATATCTATATATGACTTCTTAGGTCATATTGTTGTGCCTTATTTTCTATTATTTTCCTCCTTTCAACAATGCTTAGACTTAGTGTTCCTGTTCTATTCAGGCACGTCTAGCATTTTGCAAATTCATGGTAAAACCTTCAACCTTGCTCATTTTGGATGAACCAACCAATCACTTGGATATACCATCAAAAGAGATGCTTGAGGTTTGGATTTTCTTCTTATTTATTTTCATTCATTCATTTAAACGGCTGTCACCAATTTGTGCCTTGATTGTTATATCAGGAGGCAATAACAGAATATAAAGGCACAGTCATCACAGTTTCTCATGACCGGTACTTCATAAAGCAAATAGTTAATAGAGTAATCGAAGTTAAAGATGGCCAGCTGCGGGATTATGCAGGCGATTACAATGTAACCCCCTTGTTCTTCATCCACCCTCTCTTTTGTCTGGCGGATGCCTGAATGTTATAGCAAAAGGTTATATGTTCACAGAGGTCTGATTATCTGGTTATATCATTTGTACACGAAATGGTATGATGAGATCACTTTTTGGTTGGGAGCATTAACTTATTGATTAAAGAAAAAGAAATAAAAAATTCCTTATTCATCTTACATATATGGTACTAGTGGGAGATAGGAATATCTAATCTTGTTTAGGATGCTAGTCAATTATGTTTTGATTCAAAATTTCTTGATTAACAGTATTATCTGGAGAAAAACCTTGAAGCAAGGGCAAGAGAAATTGAACGCGAGTCCGAGCTTGAGGAAAAGGCTCCCAAAGTAAAGGCCAAATCAAAGATGTCGAAGGTAAAGTTATATATCCTTTGTGCTTGCTTGCATTACAAAGCAGAAATAATATTGTTCATGAAGTAACCTTATTCGTTTTTTATTCTTCAACAGGCTGAGAAGGAAGCTCGGAAGAAACAAAGAATGCAGGCTTTCCAGGCTGCAAAACAAAAATCTAAAGGGTTGAAGAATGCCAAGAGATGGAATTGAGAGATGCACACTACAAATCAATTGAAAATTACACTTTATTGAACTAATTTTTTACCTTGTAAAGAGCCTAGGAGTTGATGTGACCCATTCTGCAAGGTACTTGACCATTGTAAATAATATTTGACAGAAATGCAGGTTTTGGTTAAGTTTTACCACCATTTCAAATATGGACGCATCTTATTTTGCGTTTCTAACTGAAAAACTTGCTGTTATTTTCTCAATTTTTTTAAAAAGCAAAGCATCTAACACATAATTTTTATTCAAATGAACGGAACGGAGTGGCTCCTCCTAAATCCCAATGTATTTAATCCATTCTCAGTGATCTGTTCGAGAACTCTTTTCGTATGGCTGAGATATTAATGAATGATCACGTGCCAAGGTCAACACTATCAAACCGGGTTATATAATAAAAATCGGATCCTATCTTTTTAATTGGAAATTTACATTTATACCGTGTTTAGATTTTAAGTTTTCACATGTACAATGGCTATAATTTTTTTTTCAAAATATATGACGCGCGGTTTTTTTATTTATTTATTTTATTTTCTTTCGTGTTAGTATTTCTTTTTTTTCCTTTTCAATTTTTGTAAATTTTGTTTATTTTATTTTTAATATTTTTATTTATAAATAATATTTTTATTATACACAAAAAAATAAATATATACATGCATAATATATACATAATACATATAAAATAATTTCTTCGTCCCATAATAATAAAGATACTTTTTTTTGGTTTGTCCTAAAATATAGTCTTATTACTTTATTTAAATTATAGTTACATTATAAATTAACTATTATATCACTATTTAATATTTTATAATCAACAACATTTGCATTTAATTATTTATATTTTCTATATTATAATTACCTTTGATGCAATCAATAATTAGTTTTATTTTTAATTTTTATAATAACCAATAATCATTTAGTATAAATGGAGGGTAAAACGGATAGTTTATTATAAATATTTTATTTATTAACTAAATAACTAATTTTTCTTAATATGTGTGAAATGAGAAGTATCCCTATCATTTTGCGATGGAGAGAGTAAATAGTAATATATCTGTAATATATATATATATATACATATATATATATATAACATATACACATCATATTTACAATATATATATACTATAATTAACTAGTACATAAAGGCAATACATATCTGTAACACCCTTATATCCTATATACATACTTTATATACTTTATATATATATAATACGTATATAGAATATAAGAGTGGTATAAAAAAAGCTGTAACTCTTTAAACTAGTGCCAAAAATATTTAAATATTAAAATAAAAATATAGATAAATCATTTTCAATTAATTAGTAAAAAGAAATTATCTGAAAATTTTTTATTAGAGTATTATCTATTTTTTTAATAAATTCCAAATGGTCAAACTACACAACTGCATAAGTGAAATACTCTCAAAACTTTGCAATCGCAAAACCCAATAATTTCGCCAAACATTTCTTCTTTCATTTCCAATTAATTCACAAATATATAAAAAAGTAAATTATTTACATTTTCAAAACTATTATTACATAAACATATTCATAAAGCCTTATTACATACAAATACATATAATGTAATTAGGAAGTACTTATAAACATATATCTCTATATGATATACAATCCAGCACCAAGGTCAGGTCTCATGGCATAACTCAAAATTTAAATTTCAGTTATAGTCCGCATCATTTTGATATACACTTTTAATACTTACGTGATACACTCTACCGCACTAAGTCAATGACTTAGTGGTATATACTTTGATAACATAAAATTATTTTTAAAATATACATGCAATAAACTTGCAGTACCTTAAACTTTCCATGCACCCATTATTTATCATCACATTCTTTATCTTATGAACTTTATTTATTATCATCATATATAATGTGTTTCTCATCCATAAATCATAATATTACTTTAATATATCTTAAAAGCATGCATTAGGCCTAAATGACCCTACATAGTACTCAAGTTCTAAAGATATTAATTTGGTCTATCGCAACAGTTGACGCCCAGCGTCTAGCCCCAAAGACAAGTAATATCATGAGTGATGCTCAGTATCTAGCTCAAAGACAAATAATAGTGAAACACAACGTCTAGTCTGAAGGTAAATTATATCATATGCATGTCATACCGATAGTATCAAATACAATTCTCTGGAATAAAGTACTATACAGGATAAACACACATTTCACATATATTCTCATTTTACATTATCATTTCTATCATTTCTCATTTCCATTATGTCATATTATTTCACTTCAACATAATCACACTTTCCCAACACAATACTCATTTTATCTTAATATTTTTTCACATTTTCTAAGTAATCAACCTTATCATGATCACTTTCACATTTTCACATGCTCAACTATCATTTTCTTAATTCAATATAATTCACCACATTTTTAATAATATATGTCACATTCACAATGCAACTACATTACCAAAATACTTTGGACATATTTTACATTTTTTCCATTTGGCACATATTAACTATTTTACAATGACTTCACACAATGCATTTAATACAATTTAACCCTTTTTCAAAACAACAATACATTACATTCAAAATCTTAACTTCAAATAGCCTATCACATTCTTAACATCAAAAATGTGCTAAGCCAAATTAAATGCAAATGAAGTATTAAAATCAAAGTATGTACATACCTTAATCCAAGGCAACTTCCAAGCTAAATTCACACTCTTTCCTTCACTTTCTAAAATTTCATTCACTACTTGATTTGGACAAACACTATCTACTCAACACCTAATCACATTTTAATTTAGATTCTTCATTAGCATTAAATTTCTATATACTTTAACTAATTAAACTTAATTTAAAATAATCCTATAAAATTTCAAATTTTTGCCCTAACCTTCTTTAATTTTGAAAAACTATTCCAATCCATTCCAAATTGAGTTTTAGGCTCATTTCTACCATTAGAATCGTATTATAACACAATTTAAGCAATGAAATTCAACAAACATCAATTCCTTGCAAACTCCCCATCAAAATCCTAAATTCACTACTACCTCTCCCAAACTACCATCAATCATAATTGGTTCAACCATTTAACCATAAAATCATTATCTCTACATAAAAAAATATATATATATCATCCAAGCCCATTTAAGCAATTGTTCAACACTCCATCAAATTTTCAAATTACACAAATTCAAATATTCAAGAAAACTTAGAAAAAATCTCAAGAATCCTTACCTCTAACTTAGAAATCTTTCAAAATCACCTTTAATCCTTGAAATTTTGATAAAATTTTAAGTATTTGGAAAAGCCAAATTGTACCCTTTAACTCTATGAAAATCAACAAGGAGAGGAGAAGAAGAAGAAGAAGGAAAAAACTAGAAATTTTGACTCTTTTTTTTTTTCATCTTTTAATCCTAACCATATATATTTAAATATTTAATTAATTAATTAATTAATGTTCAATTTTTTTTCATCATCTTCCACTATTAAAAAAATCATTTTAAATTTGAATTATTTTTATTATTATATATATCAACTTTTTTACTTTCACTTCCATTTTACCATTTTATACTTACTACTATTTAACCTTTGTTTTTTTGTGAATTTTTTTATACTTTAGGTATATTTCTCATATACCCAACATATACATTTTATATTAATTATTCTTTCAACACTTTAATTAACCTTCCATATAAATACTTAATTATGTCCAAAATTGTGGATGTTATAATATCTACATACATACTGTTAGACAAATGATCTCAATTTTGATCATTGACAACTCAAATTGAATGATCCATTTAACATGTGTTTGAAGAATCTTGTTGCAGGCTTAGGTTACTTCAAATAAAGCTGAATAGAACACTTCTAGCGGTCGCACCAAACCTGAATACGACCGCACCATTCAATTAAAGGATGAAACCTTATCATAGTAGGTTTCGCGGTCAGAAACCTGACCTCAATAACGACCGCACTCAATGAAGAGCGACCGTCCCAAGTTATGGACGACCGCTACTCAAGGAACTCAAATCATTTTAATCACAGTAAGGTTCGCGGTGACAAGAACGGCGAATGACACAATATTGCTTACCACTTTAGCGACCGCGCGTTCATATTCACGACCGCTCTGCCAATGCAGGAGAAAATTACTTAAAGAGATAGTAGTGTTCGCATCCTCAGGTGCGTCCAGAAGTTCGACGCGAGTCTCTCAACTCGACCGCGAGATGCTACCTAGGGTGACCGCGACATTCAAATTTTGGCGGACATCTCTTCTGCCCTGTCAGAGAATGACACGTGACATGACCGTTATAAACCCACTTCAACATTCAAAAAGGGCGACCGCACCTTTGTTATGCGCGACCATCCCGACAACCACAGCATGAGCAAGATTCCTACTGCAGAGCACTAAATTTTGACCGTTGAAGTATTTTTAAATGCAGCGACCGTACCTTGTCCAAGGACGACCGCATGAGATATGAGCGTGACCATCCTTGTATGAAGGACGACCGCGAAATACTTCTGATAGTTTAATAAAGAAGGTCTAAACTGCCAAGACTTTATTCTCACTATCAATAACGGCTAGTAAGACCACATTGGCTATAAATACAGTGCTTCTACAAGAAAAGCAATAAGAAGTGAAGAAAAAAAAGAATTTGATAGCCAAGCAACAACTTTTCTTTTACTTAAACTTACATTTGAATTGTAATGAATGTTAGGTGTAAGCATTGAAAACACCATTGTATAAGTTTGAGTGTGAGCTTGGAAAACACTTGGGTTGTGAGAGTAAGCCTTGTAAAACTCTTGTTTAGGTTGTGAGAGTGAGCCTTAAAAAATCCTTTAAAGGTTCTTGAGTGTAAGCCTTAGAAAAACACTTGTGAAGTTAGGTGTGAACTTGTGAAAACACCAAAGTTGGAAGTGAGCTTGTAAAAACTTCAAAGATTAGTGGAACCTTAACAAGTTGTTAAGGAAGTGGATGTAGGATTGAAGTAAATCCGAACCACTATAAATCTTGTGTGTTCTTTCTTTCTTCCATTACTCAACCATCTCTCTATTCCGCATTTCTATTTTGTTGAGTTTTTTAATTGTCATTATTTCTTGAGGAAACCAATTCACCCCCCCCCCCCTCTTGGTTGCCATCTTGGGACAACAATTGGTATCAGAGCTCCTGAGATTTCTTAAACTTAATTGTGAAATTTGATCCACTATGGCAACTTCTTCTTCATCAAACTCTCATGGAAATCTTAACACTATTCTTAGACCCTACTTTGATGGAACTGATTATTCATACTGGAAACACAAAATGTATTTGTTTCTAGACAGTGAAGGGATTGAACTATGGGATTTCGTGGAAAGTGACTGGAAACCTCCCACTTATGAAGCTGACGGTATTCAAGTTCCACTTCCCAAAGCACAATGGTCAACTAGCAATGTCAAAGATCGATTCAAGAACAACAGAGCCGCATCCATCTTGATGAATTCCATTTCAAGAGAAGAAGGTGGAAGAGTTCAACATTTAACTTGTGCACATTGCATTTGGAAAACACTCGAAAACTACCATGAAGGTACGACTCAAGTGAGATTTACCAAGAAACAAATGCATGTCCATGAATATGAGCTATTCAAGATGAAATCAAATGAAAATGTCACCGACATGACCAATCGCTTGCTTGCTATTGTCAATGAACTAAAGAAGTATGGCAAGGTATATGATCAAGGTGATGTAAACAGTAAAATCTTGAGAGCACTAAGAGCTAGAAAAAACTTTGAATCAAAAGTATCATCCATAGAAGAAGCTCATGATCTCAGTACATTAAGAACCGACGAGTTAGTTGGTAAACTACTCACATTTGAGCCACACAGTGAGAAAGAAGAAGATCAAGGTGAAAAATAAAAAAGAAAACCAATTGCACTCAAAGCAATCAAAGAAGTTGAGAGCTCAAGCAATGAAGGTACTGATGATGAAGATGAAATGGCAATGTTCTAAAAAAGAATCAATGAATGGAAAAGGAAGAAAAGATTACAAGCAAACAAAGGTACACCTCCAAAATTCTCCTTCAAAGATAAAGAAAAGAAAAATGAGGTAAAATGCTATGAATGTGGAAAAACTGGTCACATTAAATTAGATTTCTTCAAATTGAAAAACAAAAAGAAATGGGATAAAGAAAAGAAAAAGTCTCTCAAAGCCACATGGGATGACTCTTCTTCAAGTGAAGAAGAAGAAGAAGAAGGAATTGCAAATCTGTGTCTCATGGCTATTGAAGATGACTCCAATGAGGTAAGCACTCAATCCTTTGATCTAGTAGCACATAATGATACAAATGATATAGATGATAGTGATTTGATTGGGCACATGAACTTTAAAATAGAAAAATATTTTTTCTAAAATGATGCTTTATAAAGAGAAAAACTCTAAGTTAGAAAAGGATTTTATATGCTTAAAGAACTCTACCTTAGAATTGAAAACCTCAAATGAACACTTGATGAATACGATAGGAGAGTTAAATAAAAACTCACATGACTTAGAAAAAGTTATTAAAGAAAATGAAACATTGAAGCATGAACTAAAAGAACTAAAAGAATCAATTTCCAGATTTCATAAAGGAAAGGAAGCATTAAACACATTAATTAATAACCAAAGATCACCTTCCTTAAAATATGGATTAGGATTCAATGTCTCAACCAACATTGCACCAAGCAAACCAACGTTTGTAAAAGCATCTACAATTGAAATCCTTGATGTTCATATCAAAGATGCTTTCACCAAGTCTACTTCTTATGGTTTGCTAGGAAATAAAGCCAAAAATAATTATGCATTTTTGTACACTAAACTTGCACAAAAGAAATCACATACTTGTAGTTGTATGCATGATACTTTAAATATAAAAAGAAAAATGCAGAAGTATAGAATACCATGGCAATGCACATATTGCATGAAATTCAGACACAAAAATTTTTCTTGTTATATAAGAAAGGCTCTTCTCAAGTTAGAAGGCACTTTTACTACTAACCATCAAGGACCCAACTTCATGTGGGTACCTAAAAGAAGATGATCACTATTGCCTTGCAGGTATGCCTAAAATCTACTATCAACGAAAGCACATGGCTTGTGGATAGTGGATGCTCAAGGCATATGACTGGGAATGCAAAGCTCTTTACAAGTATTACCTACAAACATGGAGGTAATGTAACTTTTGGAAACAATGCTAAAGGTAAAATTCTTGGTGTTGGCTTCATTGGTTCTATTGGTAAGGATTTAATAGAAGATGTATGGCTTGTTGATGGTTTGAAACATAACTTGCTAAGTGTTAGTCAACTTTGTGATAAAGCATACTTTGTCAATTTTGATTCCAAAGAAAGCAAGATCACGAATTCAAATGATATTATCATATTTAAGGGTACTAGAACAAACAACACTTATAATATCAACATACATTCAAATCATACATTTAAATGTTTAATGTCCACTAATAATGATGCATGGTTATGGCATAGAAGACTAGGACATGCTGGTATGGATCAATTAAAATATATCTGCAATGAAAACTTAGTTGATGGCCTACCTAAGATAAAATATGACAAAGATAGGATTTGTGAACCTTGTCAACATGGTAAGAAACATAAAAGCTCATTTAAATCAAAGAGTGTTATAAGCACCACTAGACCTTTAGAGCTCATTCATTTGGATTTGTTTGGACCAAATAGAGTTATAAGCCTAGGAGGCAAATCATATGCATTTGTTCTTGTTGATGATTACTCTAGATTCACATGGGTTAATTTCTTAGCTCAAAAGAATGAAGCCTTTAATTACTTCAAAATGTTTGCAAAAAGAGTTCAAAATGAAAAAGGATATGTGATCACATCTATTAGAAGTGATCATGGCAAAGAATTTGAGAATGAAAATTTTGAAGGTTTTTGTAATGAACTTGGCATTTCACATAATTTTTCTGCTCCTAGAACTCCACAGCAAAATGGTGTAGTTGAAAGGAAAAATAGAACTTTAATTGAAATGGCTGGGAGAATGCTCAATGAATATGATTTACCATCTTATTTTTTGGTAGAAGCCGTTAATACAGCTTGTTACATTGCAAATAGTGTTTACAAAAGGCATTTAACTAATAAAACTTCTTATGAGCTATGGAATGGAAGAATACCCAGAATTGGATATTTTAGAGTATTCGGATGCAAATGCTTCATATTGAATACCAAGGATAATCTTGGAAAATTTTCATCCAACTCAGATGAAGGCATATTCTTAGGATATTCATCATATAGCAAAGCATATAGGGTATTTAACATGAAAACTCTAGTTATAGAAGAAACAATGCATGTTGTATTTGATGAATCATCTAAACGTGATCAAAAGAAAGGTATTACTTTCAATGACCCTGTAGGTACTTTTGAACCTCTTGAATCTATTGATGCTCCAAAGATCAATCAGTATGAACTTGAAGAAAAGACTCAAGATCTACCTAAGGATTGGCAATACAAGAAAGACCATCCTAAGGAGCTCATCATTGGAGAAACATCTAAGGGAGTAATTACTAGATCTAAAATTAATCATATAGATGTTAATTTTGCTTTTGTTTCTCAAATTGAGCCAAAGACTGTTGAGGAGGCTTTAAATGATGAAAATTGGATAACTGCAATGCAAGATGAACTTAATCAATTTGAAAGAAATAATGTTTGGCAACTTACTCCTAGACCTACAGATCACTCTATAAAAGGATGCAAATGGGTCTATAGGAATAAGCTTGATGAGAATGGTCACATTGTTAGAAATAAAGCAAGATTGGTAGCCAAAGGCTATAATCAAGAAGAAGGTATTGACTATGATGAAACTTTTGCCCCTGTAGCCAGATTAGAAGCTATTAGAATATTACTTGCTTTTGCATGTCATATGAACTTTAAACTCTTTCAAATGGATGTTAAAAGTGCATTTCTAAACGGACTTATAAGCGAAGAAGTTTATGTAGAACAACCTCCTGGTTTTGAAAACTACAAATTTCCTGATCATGTTTTCAAACTTACCAAAGCTTTATATGGATTGAAACAAGCACCAAGAGCTTGGTATGATAAACTTAGTGCATATTTACTTGAAAATGGTTTTTCAAAAGGAAAAGTAGACACAACTCTCTTTGTTAAAAAGGATAAGCATAACATTTTGATTGTACAAGTTTATGTGGATGACATAATATTTGGAGCTACTAATGAAGCCTTGTGCAAAGAATTTGCTTCTTGTATGACTAGGGAATTTGAAATGAGCATGATGGGTGAACTCAAGTTCTTCCTTGGACTGCAAGTAAAGCAATGTGAAGATGGGATCTTCATCAACCAATCCAAATATACAAAAGAACTCATCAAGAAATTTGGAATGGATGGCTGCAAAACTCCTATGAGCACATCCTTGAAATTAGGTAAAGATGAAAATGGTAAAGCAGTAGATGAGAAGAAATATCGAGGTATCATCGGATCACTACTTTACTTAACCGCTTCTAGACCTGATATAATGTATAGTGTATGTCTTTGTGCTAGATTTCAAACTAGTCCTAAAGAATCACACTTGAATGCCACTAAGAGAATTTTGAAATATTTGAGTGGTACAATGCATTTAGGACTTTGGTATCCTAAAAACACATCATTTCATATCATAGGCTTTTCAGATGCAGATTATGCTGGTAGTATCTTAGATAGGAAGACCACTACAGGAGCATGTCACTTTCTTGGTAATTGTCTAGTATCTTGGCATAGTAAGAAACAAGCATCGGTTGCTTTATCCACAACGGAAGCAGAATATGTTGCAGCATGTTTTTGTTGCACACAAGTATTATGGATGAAACAACAATTGCTTGACTATGGTAAAGCATTTAACAATATCTCCATTAAATGTGACAACAATAGTGCTATCAATTTGTCTAAAAATCCTATCCAACACTCTAGATCCAAACATATAGATATTAGACATCATTTCTTGAGAGAAAATGTACAAAATCAGAATATAATCCTAGAATTTATAGATATACAAAATCAACTTGCTGATATCTTTACAAAACCCTTGAATGAAGATAGACTTAACTTCATTAAACTTAATTTAGGAATGATTGATGGAATCACTTTGAATTAATTGCCTATCAATGAAGTTTCAATGTGCATAAAATTTTCTTTTGCCTAAACATTAGAAAATTCTTCCATCTTTCCTTGAATCTTTCATTTCTAAGTCAGTCGCGTTCGCTCCAGTGTCCATAGCGATCGCTATCTCGTCTGCCAGATTCATTCAAATAAAAATCTCTGTGCGCGGTCGAGAAAATTTGTGCGCGGACGCACTAATTTGAATAGTTTCGACCGTTACAAACAGTTTCTTCACCCGCGAGCGTATTGATCTTGCTAATGGTCGCTAGACCACATTTTGCGATCGCACCCTTTTAAATCTGCGACCGCACTCTGTACACTCTGCTCAAAATTTTGTAACCGTTGGCTGTATGACAGGTCGCAACTCTTAACTTTCAACAGTCATAAACGGCTATTTTCTTAATTTCTATTTAAGAGTATGATACATCAGTTTCTTTGATATTTTGCTTATTAAAGCATATAAACTTCCCTTTAAATCTCGAAAATCCTCTCAAAATCATCTGCTTCTCAAAACACCCTCTGTTTTCCAGTTTTCTTCTTTTTCTTTCTATTCTAATGGCTCCCAAAAAGAAGACAACCTCCAAAATAAAAGGAAAAGCAAAGAGAGCTCCAGGAATCACAATAAGAGAACCAATAGATGATCCTCCATCTCCTTCACAGTCCAAAAGAGGTGAGAAAATTCACAAACCTCACCATCAAACTTCTGAGGAAGATGTTAGGTATGCCATGCTGAAGAGAAAGAAAGTTGAGGGAACCAAATCTCCTTTTGGTGGGATGCTTTCAGCCCTGAATATTAAGGATGAAATTGAAAGATTACTAGATGTCCTTGGATGGAGAAAGTTTGTATTTCCTGAGGAGGTAGGCTATTCCAGTTTAAGCAAGGAATTCCTTATGTCTTTCCAAATAGAGAAGAGTGCTAACTCTGCACTGGGATGGTATGGGGTTAAGTTTAAACTGTTTGATCAATACCAAGCCTTAACCCTAGAAGACTTTGGCAATATTTGGAACTTTCCTGCTGATGGTATAACCTCCTACAACGATCAAACCTTTTCAAACCAAACTCTCTCTGCATTCTGGCAAGAAATTTCTGTGGAAACTTCTTTTGAAAAAGAATCAAAAGCCAGACACATCAAATCCCTCACCCATTGGATGCTCCATAGGATTATCACCTACACCATCCATCAAAGAGCTGATGGGAATGAAAAGGTAACAAAAAGAGACCTCGTATTTTTATATGCTTTCACCCACAACATCCAAATGAACACAACCAAGTTCTTGATTGACACCCTCTATCATCATGCAGTTACAAGAATTGGAACTTTCTTCTTATCCTCCCAAATAACTCAAATAGCTAGGCACCTGAACCTTCTAAATGATCTGAACTTAGCTACATTGAGAAACCCTTTCAATCTTGCCTCTAGTGCCATCACAATTGACTATCTAGAACATGCTGGATGTGTAAGGAAGATTGAAGGTACATATGTGTATTATTTTGGCAAAAAAGGAGTTGTGGATAGACAAAAGAAAAGGCCAAGGTACACAATTGAGGAAGAGGGAGACTCTGTGGAAGTTGCTGTGGAATTACCTCCAAAAGCTACTTCATCAAAAGCTACTCAAGAAACTACCTCATCCTCTACTCAACTCATCCTCAATGCTATCAAATCTCTCTCCAGGAAACTCTCTAGATTCAAGAAAAGTGTCTCCAAAAGATTCCATCACTTGAACAAGAGAATTGACCTTATATCTCACATGCATCATGATCTCTATGATATGCAAGGCAAATTGGACTTGCCTCAATGCAATCTTGAAGATTGGGATATAAGTGATCATACTCAAAGTCTTCCTGAAGAAGAAGAGTCCATTAGTACTAGCTCTACCTCTTTTGCTCCTCAAGATAAAGGAAAAGCTCCTTTAGTAGAAGAAGAGATAGATGAGGATGATGATTCAGAATAGTTTTCATTTTCAACACATTTAGTTTCAATAGTTTACATCTTCATTTTGTGTTATGCCTTGATATGTTTGTTGCTTTATTTGTTTAATATATCTTTGTACTTTCCTCTATCTTTTAATAAACATAATGTTTAGTATCTTTTAATCTTCAAGATATGTTATGCAATGGGGAAAAATGTTTTGCCTATGACAATGGGGGAGAAAATAGTACACAACTTGGAATGATTGTTTAACTAAACCAAGATAATCAAATAATAACAATGCACCAAGATATACTTAACCATGATTCATGCATATATTAAGGGGGAGCATTTTATTTTTTTTAATCATTCCATTTGGATTGTCAAAGTCAAAATGGGGGAGATTGTTAGACAAATGATCTCAATTTTGATCTTTGACAACTCAAATTGAATGATCCATTTAACATGTGTTTGAAGAATCTTGTTGCAGGCTTAGGTTACTTCAAATAAAGCTGAACAGAACACTTCTAGCGGTCGCACCAAACCTGAATACGACCGCACCATTCAATTAAAGGATGAAACCTTATCACAGTAGATTTCGCGGTCAGAAACCCGACCTCAGTAACGATCGCACTCAATGAAGAGCGACCGTCCCAAGTTATGGACGACCGCTACTCAAGGAACTCAAATCATTTTAATCACAGTAAGGTTCGTGGTGACAAGAACGGCGAATGACACAGCCTCGCTTACCACTTTAGCGACCGCGCGTTCATATTCGCGACCGCTCTTCCAATGCAGGAGAAAATTACTTAAAGAGACAGTAGTGTTCGCGTCCTCAGGTGCGTCCAGAAGTTCGACGCGAGTCTCTCAACTCGACCGCGAGATGATACCTAGGGTGACCGCGACATTCAAATTTTGGCGGACATCTCTTCTGCCCTGTCAGAGAATGACACGTGACATGACCGTTATAAACCCACTTCAACATTCAAAAAGGGCGACCGCACCTTTGTTATGCGCGACCGTCCCGACAACCACAGCATGGGCAAGATTCCTACTGCAGAGCACTAAAATTCGACTGTTGAAGTATTTTTAAATGCAGCGACCGTACCTTGTCCAAGGACGACTGCATGAGATATGAGCGCGACCATCCTTGTATGAAGGACGACCGTGAAATACTTCGGACAGTTTAATAAAGAAGGTCTAAACTGCCAAGACTTTATTCTCACTATCAATAACGGCTAGTAAGACCACATTGGCTATAAATACAGTGCTTCTACAAGAAAAGCAATAAGAAGTGAAGCAAAAAAAGAATTTGATAGCCAAGCAACAACTTTTCTTTTACTTAAACTTACATTTGAATTGTAATGAATGTTTGGTGTAAGCATTGAAAACACCATTGTATAAGTTCGAGTGTGAGCTTGGAAAACACTTGGGTTGTGAGAGTAAGCCTTGTAAAACTCTTGTTTAGGTTGTGAGAGTGAGCCTTAAAAACTCCTTTAAAGGTTCTTGAGTGTAAGCCTTAGAAAAACACTTGTGAAGTTAGGTGTGAACTTGTGAAAACACCAAAGTTGAAAGTGAGCTTGTAAAAACTTCAAAGATTAGTGGAACCTTAACAAGTTATTAAGGAAGTGGATGTAGGATTGAAGTAAATCCGAACCACTATAAATCTTGTGTGTTCTTTCTTTCTTCCATTACTCAACCATCTCTCTATTCCGCATTTCTATTTTGTTGAGTTTTTTAATTGTCATTATTTCTTGAGGAAACCAATTCACCCCCCCCCCCCCCCCACCTCTTGGTTGCCATCTTGGGACAACATATACTATAATTAAGCAATATATAAATATTGTATAATATATAAATGCTAAAATATAATATATACACAACATATATATGATATATCTGTAACATATATACAACATATCTGAAACATATAAAATTATGTTATAAAATAATTTTCTTAAATTTTTTTGAGAAATTTTTATAAAATTAAGTTATTTTCTATTATAGGTATTATTTTTTCAAAATAATATCCAAAATAAACTCAATTTTTATATATTTTTTAAGAATTTTATAACATATACATAACATATCTATAACATATGCATAATATATATAAACCATAAAAATATGATGATGTATAGTATATTTATAATTTTGCAAAATTTTTAGGTATTTTTGAAAATTTTTATATCAACAATATTTGTGAAAAAACTTTTGGTTTTGCAGATAATTTTATAAAAAGCCCTTTTTAATAGAGGTTTTTACACTATTTATGGCAATTGGGTGTTTTCACATGGAGATTGATTTTTTTTTTCATTTCCTTGATTTTTTTTCTTTTTTAGGCAAAACAATGGTGATTTTTTTATTTTTATTTTATTTTTGAAATAAAACAAATATCTATATATATCTATATAACATACATAATAAAATTAATAATTTTTTAACTTTATTTTTTATGTGTATAATATATAAGATTTATTTTAAAATAAATTTAATGATTTTTATTAATATATTTTATATATTTTACTTTTTTATATTATTTTTGTATGTTATTTATTATTTGTAATCAAAATTAAATTTTTTATATAAAAAATAATACATTTTATATTTCAAAAATATAATTTCAAATATTAATTTTTATTATTTTATTGAAATATATTTATTCAATAGTAAAGTTTGAAAAGAAAAAGATGAAAATTGAAGTAAAATGTTATTTGTAGTGAGAGATAATGTATTTTTTTTTAAAAAAAAATTATTTGAGCGAGGAATGAGGTATTTTTTTTTTAAATTTGACATAACTTTTTCTAAAAGTGTAAATATATATATATTTGCAGTATTTTTGAAAAAAAAAATCATTTTCATAGGTAGTTTTGTGAAAACTCTCTTTTTCTATAGCCTATCTTTGTATACTCATTAATTTATTTAGTCATATGTTGATGATGTGATATCCTCGAAAAAAATTATATAATGCACTTCACCGTTAAGCTACTTTAATAATTTTGTTATTATTTAAATTATAAATATACACAATGCATAAATTCACCATGCATAATTTATAGGTGTAAATCATAATTATATATAAGAATCATATATATAATTATTAATAAATAAATTAATAGCTATACTGATATATATAGTTGATACAATATAACTAATATAAAAAATTATGTATATAATCTTTTTATACTCGTTAATTTATAGTCATCGATCTTTTTATGGCTATCTAGAAAGGAGTCACAAGCGAGTGTCATGAGATTTGCTCCTAAGCTTAAAGAATAGGTCAAAGCTATATGGGTTATAATGGGTGATTTTAACAACCTTTTTTCCCCTATGGAACAACGATGTAGTATCCCACATTCGAATTGTTTGTGTAATGGGTTTAGGGCAGATGTTAATGATTGTGAACTTCATGACTTAGGAATAATTGGGGACCCATTTATGTGGGAAAGAGGATGGGGCACAAATGTTTAGGTTAAGGAGAGACTAGATTGTGTGTTGGCCATAGAAAATTGGAGCATGAAGTTTGGAAGTGTCAAGGTGTTCAACCATAAAGGACCCTACTTTGACCATTCTCCGTTATTCATGTAGATTATGATCAAGCAATTCAAAGTTAGATTAAGTTCAAATTAGATTCTCGATGTAGTGAGGTTATATATGGTAGTTGGAGGAGCTCGGTTGGGATGTAGATTAAGGGGCAGACTAGCTTTATGTGGTGAAGCTTTGTTAACATGGGGTGAATGACTATTGGGGACTTTAAAAGAAAATTAGATGATTTCAAAAACAAGCTAAATTTTCTCAAGGGTAGGCATAATGAACCCTCAATTGTCCAGTATAAGGAAGTAAACATGGGGACTTGTTGGACCAACAGAATACCTTTTGGATGCAACATGCAAAATAACGTTGGCTTCAATTCGAGGACTTTAATTCTAGGTTTTTCCATTTAGTTGTGGCTATAAGAAGGAAAAAATAACATTGGTAACTTAAGAAAGGATGATGGTACTTGGTGTGACTATAATAACTGTCTGGATTAATTGATTGTTAGTCATTTTACTGAGCTCTTTAAAGCCAAGGATTGTGAGGTGGAGGAGGTAGTATAGTTTATTAACTCAAAGGTGTCTGAAGCTCATAACCAGTTTTTGAAGGAAGAATTCACGGCCTCAAAGATAAAAGAAGCTATCTTTTCAATGCATCTTGATAAATCCCTAAGGCTAGATGGCAAGAACCTTGGTTTTTATCAAGCTTTTTGACATATAATTGGTTAAGATGTTACAACTAAAATCTTGAGAGTCCTTTATTATGATTGTTTACCCCAAGAATTGAATAACACAAATCTTATCTTTATTCCTTATAATTCCAATCTATAAAACATATCTGATATTAGACCAATCGATTTATGTAATGTTATTTACAAAATTGTCTTGAAAGTTCTAGCTAATAGTCTCAAGAAAGTTTTGCTAGAGATTATTTCATAAGATCATAATGCATTTACCAACGACCATCTCATCATAGATAATGTCTTAATTGCCTTCAAAATTCTACACCTTCTGAAGAGAAAATAACAAGGAAAATCAGGTTGGGCTCCTTTTAAACTTTATATGAGCAAAGCTTATGATAGGATAAAATGAAATTTCCTTGAGCTAATGATGAGGAAGGTTGGTTTTGAGCAATAATCAATTTGGTTGATAATGATGTGCATCACCTCTGTTCATTTCACCATCAACTTATAAATGGTTTTGAGGTAGGGCCAATCCAACCAACTGGGGGGCTTCGTTAAAGGGATCCATTATCGTCCTATTTATTTTGTAATTTGTGCTGAAGGATTGTCAACTATGTTGAGGAGCGCTGATGCATTAGTAAGGATTTATGGTTGTAAGGTTGCAAGAAGTGCTCCAAAATTTCACATTTGTTCTTTGCATACGATAGTTTTCTTTTTTTCTTTTTTTTTTGAGGTTACTTCTCAAGAAAGCACCTCAATTCAAGGTAAGAGAAGGCATCATGGCAGCTAGTCAATTTCAATAAATCAATTATCTTCTTTAATTTGAATACACCAACAGAGAAGAGAGCTTGCATATGTGATACTTTAAGTGTTAGACACACTGAGGATCATGGGAAGTACTTAGGTTTGCCATCACTCATTGGTAAGAAAAAGAATGAGGTCTTTGATTACATTAAAGATCAAGTATGGAACAAAATTAGCAACTGGAATAACATATTCTTATCCATGGGTGGAAAGGAGATTCTCTTGAAAGCTATATTACAAGCAGTCCTATCTTACATAATGAGTATATTTATAATCCTAAGTGAGTTGTGTGGTGGGCTTAAAAGGTTGTTCAATGCATTTTGGTAGTGCTCTAATAATGAATCAGGTGGAATTAAATGGCTTAGTTGGGAGAAGAAGTGTATTAATAAGAAGGAAGGAGGACTTAGGTTCTGAAAACTTAGGGATTTTAACTTGGCTTTGCTCAATAAACAAGGATGAAGGTTGGTAACAAATACCCATGCTTTAGTGGCACAAGTATTTAAAACAAGATACTATCTCAAATCATCCTTTCTAGAGGCATCCCTAGGGAATAACCCCAGTTTTGTATAGAGAAGTATCTTTGCTACTCAGAAATCCTTAAAGAATGTTTGAGAAGAAGAGTGGGAGAGGGCTCGAATATTATGATCGCTAACTATCCTTGGCTTCCTATTGCAAATAATCCTTATGTTTCTATTAATTTGTCTAATGTGTTTCAAGCATCTACTATCACTAGTCTATGGAAACATGGTAAAAGAATGTGGGAGCAGAGAAAATCAAAAGTATAATAAATAATAGGGATGCTAAGCTGATCTTGAGTATTCCCCTCAACTGTAGGCCATTATCAGATGTTTCAAGATAGTGCTGAGAGAAGAAAGGTGCATTTGCTGTTAAGAGTTATTATTAGAAGTTGATTAATAACTCAAGGTTAAGGGTCTATAATTCCTTAATTCCTTGGAAAATGATTTGGCAATATAAGATCTCAACTCAAGTTAAGATTTTCTTGTGGAGAGTTTGCAAAAGGTGTCTACTCCACAAAGATTAGCTGATAAGAAAACAAATTAAGGTAAATTCTCAATGTGTTGTTTGTAATGTGAATGAAGAAATAAGTGAGCATGTTTTTTCTCCTGTCTAGTGGTAATAAATGTTTGGAACAACTCATCTTTAGGGATGATAATGAATGCAAGAGGTTCCTTGAATGATTAGCTAATGCTTTTGAAGAATTTGAATCTAAAAGAGGAATGAAGTTCTGGGATTATGTTATTTTATGCCATCTAGTTTAATAGAAATAACATGTTATGGAGATAAAAGGCCTTAATGGTTAAAGGTATTATCAACATGGAAAAGGGTACTCTTCAATAATGGGCTCAATAGTAGAAAAAATAAATCTCTACTGTCTTGCAGGATGCACAAATGAGAAAGGCCTGAATGTGACTTAATTAAATGTAATTTTAATGTATCATTGTTTCCTCAATCTAGTAAGTATGGAATGGGTTTTATGGTTCGTGATGAAGCTAGTCTATTTAGGCATGCTACTACTAAATTGTTGGTTCCTTCCCCATCTCTAGCTATTACAGAAGCATTAAGTTCCAAATAGGTTGAGTTGGCTTAAGGAGTCGGGCTGGAGTAAAGTGGTTTTCGAATAAAATTGTCTACAATTAGTTTAGAATATGAATTCTTCTTCTTTGGATATGCCTGATATGGGGATGGTTTTCTCAAAATATAAATTTCTTTTATCAAAGATGGGTGGTAGTAAAATTATATTTGTAAAACGCTATGCAAATCATGTAGCCCATAGTCTTGCTAGAATTTCTAATTCTCTGTCTGAGCCTTCCACATGGATTGATGATTCTCTCATGTTTTTTGCTATTGTTCTAAGTTTTGATTTTCAATAAATAAGTTTTTCCCTTTTAGTTTAAAAAAATTACTTAATCATATGTTAATGGCAAGATATCCTTAAAAATTATATAACTCACTTCACTATTAAGCTACTTTAATAATTCTATTACTATTTACTGAAAATAAACACAACACATAAATTCACCACATGTAATTTATATGCCATATATATAACTATTAATAAACAAATTAATAGCTATATTGATATAATATAATTGGACTAAAGTCCAATTTAGCCCCTGAAATATTCAAATAGGTCCAATTTAGCCCTTATCTTTTTTTTTGGAGACAAATATGACCTTTTTCTTTCAAAATCAAACCAAATTCCCTTAATTTTTAATGTCTCTATCAACAAAAGCCAACATAAGCTTATGTGGCCAAATGTGGGTCCCACCAACACTCTAAGACTCGTCTGACTAAGCCTCTAATATGGCAAAAAATAAAAACCCCAAATTCTTGCGTTAGGGTTTGAAGAGAACATTTACACCCTTAGGAAAACAAACTGGTTCACTTTAATCCCTAATCCTCAAATTGCCATCCAATTTTATCCCTCACCTTCTAATCTCCAGCCACTCACTATTATTATGCCAGCCACCAACCATTACAACTCCATCTGGTTCTCATTTCTATATATCCTTCTTCAAATTAGATTAGTTTGAAAAGATAATTGTCGATGGTTTTACATATTTATGACCATTTACACCATTAGTAGTCCTTCCAAGATGAACAACAACAAGAAGTATGAATTATTATGTTTACACATTCTTAATAATAAGACTTTGTTATTTAATTTGAATCTTGGACTATGGATGATATTATCAAAATAAATGAATGTAAACTACCTTGCTGGTATCAAACCTGATAAACTATAATTATGCATGTAAAAATCAAGAGTCAATATTGAGTTTTTTTTTTCTCTTTAATGAATATAAGAGCTCTTAATCACATACTTATTATTGTAATGCAATATAAATTCTCATTTCTTTGTTCTTAACATGATGTCTAAGTGTTGTGATAAGATTTGATGAATTGCTTAATAAAATATATTTTATGATGTTATTGAAGAATTAAGAATCAAGAATTAGTTCCTTTTGTTTTTTTCTTTTTATCAAATTCTAATATGGTTAGAGAATGGCATTTAATAGGATTAACATTGTTTTCATGTTTGAATAAGTCGCTGGTAGCTAATTTTATTCCTGTGAAAGTAATTTTGATGCTAAATTGTAATATCTACTTATGTTCTATATATATGTATATGCAAAGAAAAGAAAATTAGTGGACTAAGTCAGCTACAATAGAGAATGGGTTTTAATAACCTTTATGTCGTTTGGTTAAAAGTTACTTTCTTATTATCATAAGTCAACTTCAAGTTTAAGACTAGATATAACTCTTCGTTGGTGACATTTATACTAGTATTTCTTCTACTCTAATTGATAAACCCACTTTTTTTTTTTCGGTTTCCCTTTATCAATTTTATGTGCTTCAATGAATTTTTTTCTCATTTTTGGAAGAAGTAGTTACATATATTAATAAATACATTTGCCACATGGACATCATGGTTTTCATAATTTTCTTTTGCATTATGCAAATAGGTATATATATATATATGTGTGTATGTATGTATATATGTATAAAGAGCTTGTTGAATTACAAAGTTAAAGATAGGCTTCATTTCTGAAATTTGTCTTACAAATTACTTATAAATTTAACTATGCTGATATATGCTATATGATTGAATTTATCTATATGTATGGTTGATTTTGCTATGTTGTTTTATAATGCTCAGTTTTTGCCAATGCCTTATTCTACTATTCTCAGTTTTTGCAATGTAGTTGGAAATGGTAAATTTATTATCTTTTAATTACAAAGTTGTTATTTTATTTTCACTTATTTCAAATAATAATGCAGAATGAATTTTTTTAACTAAAAATCATCTATTTTTCTTGTAGAATGGAGACCATAGATTTGGTATTTCAATATGGTGGTAGATGGGAATGGTCATCTCGTATAGCATATGTTGAGGGGAAAGCTGATGTGGTGAGGAATTTTGACATTGATTTTCTGTCATTCATAGACATTAAGTAGAAGTTTGAGGATGAATTAAGGTTTACTAATTCAGGTAAAGTTTATGTTTTGAAACCTAGGAAAGATTGGTATAAGGGAATGCTCTTAGTTGAAAATGATGATGGAATTAGGCAAATGATGAATACTTAGCTGAAAGTGGAGCACATAAAGTTCATATATATGCACACCAAGTACTTGATGATGCTCATATTGTCAATGACCCTCCTATGTTAGAAAGTGGGGAAAAAATATCCACATTCATACACAATGTGTATCACAATCCAAGATAAAAAGGGTGAAGCTATAGAAGATGACATTGTTGGTAATGAGAATGTGACAAGTTTGGATGATGAGAATGTCACATGTTTTAATGTTTACAGGTTGCTTTTAGAGACAATGTTACTGTAGAAGACGATAGTAATGATAGTGAAGAGTTTGATGATAGTGATTTGCATGTGGATGAAGAAGAGGAGGAGGAAGATGATAAGGATGATGTTGATGAAGAAGAAGAGGGCTACAATCATTTAATGGATGACAATGATGTAAAAATCATCAAGAAAGAAGGTGAGATATGATGTGGATGATGATAATCCAAATTATATTCTAGGTATGAACTTTAGCAATGCAATTAAAGTTAGAGAGGTAATTGCTAAGTAAAGTGTATCTAAAGGTCATGATCTTAGGTTTATACGTATCAAGAAATGGAGGATTAAAGCATTTTGTAAGGAGGCTGGCTATTCATTCTTATTGTTTGTTGCAAGGGATAACAAAACTGAGACCTTAACTATTAAGACACTCTAACCTGAACACAATTGTTATAAGATATTTGACAACTCAAGAGCTATTGTTCAATTTTTATGTAACACCCGTGATTTTAAATACAATTAAATAATTAATATGGATAATAATTAGAGTGATGGAATAGAGATATGTATAGTAAATACCCAATGTATACATGGTATATACATGATATATACATTTTTCACTAAAAGAAAAAAGTTAAAAAGTAAAAGTCAAAAGTTAAAAGTAAAAAAGTTAAATATATAATTATTATTTTAAAAAAATTAAAATTTAATTTTAGATAGGAAGAAAGACTAAAATATCTAACAATTAATTAATTAATTAATATATATTTATGTTGTTAAGGAAGAAATAAATTGAAAATCACTTTTTTATCTTCTTCTTCCTTCTTCAACTTTGGCTGATTTTTCCATTAGAGAGAGAAGGAGGATTTTCTTCTTCTACTAGTCCAAATTTCATAAGAATTACTAAGAATTCAATGTAGTTTTAAGGAATAATCGAGGATTAGGCAAGTAATTTCTATTTAAAGCTTAGTTTTAGTGATGTTTATGAATATAAGGATTTTGAGTATTTGATGGAGGAATCTATAATTGTTAATACGAGTTATTTTGAAGTTATTCTAATATGTATATAATGATTTTATGGTTAGAAGTTGGATATGAGTAGGTTTTGATGAAGTTAGGGTTTATAGGATTAATATGTGAAATTAGGATTTTGATGGAAGTTCTTTTAATTGTTAAAATTAATTTTTTTTTTATGTTCTTTTGATGTATGAGTGATGATTTAATGGTTGAATGATGGAAACGACTTTGGTTGGGTGAAGTTTGAGAAGGGTAATAAAGGGGAGTTAGGGTTTTTGTTGAGAATTGGTTAAGAATTGCATAAATGGTAATTGTTTTGAAAAAAATGGATAAAAAATATGGTTTTAGTGGGAAAATTTTATTTATTGTTTGGTTTGTGTGTGTTTAGATCAAAGTTGCTAAGTGGAGGAATTTATTACTCTCTAAAAATTAAAGCTTGGGAGGTGTTTAAACTTGAATTTATAAGAGATACAATGTTAGTACATATTTTGATTATATACATATGTTGAAAATTCATGATTCATTTTGACACCCTTTAAAGAATATTGATATTTTTTAAAGTGTAATTGTTCATTTTCTTTGTGAATTATTGGTAAAAACATGATATATATATATATATATTGTTTTAAAACTTAAAGAATGTTGTTTTATGGAAGTAAGAGAAATGTGATAAAAATGTGAACATGAGTCACATTGTGAATGTGAATCATGTTTATGCATTGTGATTGTCAAGTGATAGATGAAATGTGTTGATCCCTTGAAATATGTGGAAATTTGTGGAAAGGTGTCAATAAATAATGAGGATATAAAAAGCAAAGAGATATTGTGTGTTTGCTAACCCTATACAATTGCTTGTCCAGAAAGTTAATATTGGTAATGCATATGCTGATAGATATGAACAGAGCTAGGTCCTGAGATTGAGCTTAAAGATAGACTTGAGTAGGACTAGGTCTTAAGACTAGACTTGGTAATTGTATAGGGGTTGTTAGGCCCAATGCGTGTGTAAACGTGTTGTGTTTGTATGGATTATGAGATAATAAAGGTTTGCATAAATAATGCATATTACATTATAAGAACGAGCATTCAGACATAAATGTAAATTATTATCAACTATGTAACACTAAGCTATATACTTAGTGCGGTTAACTATATCGCACAGGCGATAGAAGTGCAAAGCTAAGAGATATTGATAGATCCTGATAGGTCTGAGTTTTGGGGATGACTTTGAAGGTAGGGTTTTATCACGAGACCAAACCAGTGTACTACATGTCATGTATAAGTTTGTTTGAAGGCATTATAGTTTTTGTACAATATAGTAACCAAGTGATAATATGTTGGAAATAAAGGATGTTTTGTATAGTTTTGTATGATTATATAATGTATATTATCTATATTTGTCACTTACTTAATTATGTAAGGAGAAATGAAGTTAATGGATGAATTATAATTTAGGAATATTATTTTATGAAGGTTGAGTGTTTGATAATTTGGGGTTTTATGAAATTGCAGAAAAAAAACCTAACAATTTTTTTAGAGATTTTCTATTATAAACTTATAATTATTTTTAAAATTGGAATGAGGAGTTATTACTGATCATTAGATTGGCATTCTTATATTATATATGTGTATTGGACATGCCAATTCACCACAGCCACTCACCCATGGCTAATTGGCACCACCAATTCACCTCGGGTCTCACCTATGGTGAATTGGTCATACCAATTCACCACAAGCCCACACTATGAC
Organism: Garcia nutans; assembly: GCA_947685225.1. Lineage (NCBI taxonomy): Eukaryota > Viridiplantae > Streptophyta > Magnoliopsida > Malpighiales > Euphorbiaceae > Garcia > Garcia nutans. The sequence goes on from CANTUV010000035.1 coordinate 14,682,763, forward strand.
CACTAATCCTTATTCCTAATTTAGATTGGACTCTTGTGTTGGCCGTTGGATTAAATATTTTTTCCTAATTTAGATTGGACTCTTATGTTGGCTATCATATTAAGTATTAAGGTTCTATTGTGAACCATTCGGGGCCTATAAATAACAAGGTTTTAATGTTAATGGGGGGGCAACAATCAGCAATTAGCACAAAGCATTAAATAGAGAAACCCTAGCAGCAATTGTGAACCAAAAGATAGAGAGTTAGCAACACAAACACTACACCAAACAAAGGCAGTAACACACTGTCTTTACCTTTGCTTCAGCTAAATTTTAAATTGGTATAGGCAAGCAGTAGCTTGGATTAACAGATAATTTGGTGGAGCCTTCAATGCAAGTTTTGTTTTTTAAACTCTTTAAAATCATAATAAGTCTAGTTTATTAATATCATGAATTTCGTACTTGTGGTTTTGCTTAAATAATATTCAATGAGCTTTATATGATAATTCCATTGAATTATATATATTGTATCTTCATTTAAATATATCCAGCAGCTTACTTTATTGGTTTTTAAAGTCACAGTAGATTAGTCATTTAATTTTGTTTCGTGCAAATAATTCCTTTAGCTAGTATCCTTTATTCCAAATCCACAGTAGCTTACTTGAGCATACAGGAGCTGGACTCATTATTCCAAAATCCTAATTTATTATTTTCCAAATTCTAGTTTTTAAAATATCCAAAACCCTAATTTATTATCTTCCAAAACCCTAATCTTATTTTTCTAAAGTCCAAAAACCCTAAACTTATTTTGAAAATCATTTAGTTTTCTAGGGCCATATGCGCCGCGCCCTATATTTCGTTAAGGGAGTTAATGTTTGCTTATGGATTGTACCTTTTTTTTGTGATTTCATTATATTTAAGTCCTAATTTATTATTGTTTAATGATAATGTACATTATTATGATTTATTTGCTTATGGATTATAATTTCTTATTATTTGAGATTTTGAGATTATAAAAGGCATGTTTCCACTCGTGGATGCCTTGTTCGTCTAATTTATTTATTTTTTGTATTTTAAATTATTTAAGGACTTTGGGACAGTTGTAAGGGACACATTTTCACCTTTTGGTGTGTGTCTCATTTTATTTATTTATCTTGTTTATCCTTTGGACATTGGACATTATTGTAAGGACAAATTTCCATCCTTGGATGTGTGCTCGTTTTGTTTGTTTTATCTTAATAATATGACGGATATTTATTTCTTTATTTCTATTGCATGTAATATGGATAATATCATAATATTTAAGAATTTTATAATATCTATACTTGAAAAAGGAGGCCGGTTCCAATGAACCAGGCGTTATGGGAATGTTGGGTCACTTCTCACCTTCTCCATACGTACCCAGCTTTTCGAACCCAATAGGGGGTTGGGAATTCCTTAGGAATCGATTCATCCACCTCTTTCTATTTTCTAGGCCCATCCGGGTGACAACTCCATTTCTCCGAATTTAGGCCTGTGTTCTCTAAGGCCCTGAGCTTAATAGTGTCGAAGTAGCAAGAACTATTCCATATGGAAGTGGGGGCAAAAATCTCCGCTCACAGCCCTGAGCCTAATAGTGCCGAAGTTGCAAAAATCATTCTACCGAAAGTAGGGATGAAAATCCCTACTCACAGTGGCGACTCCATTGGGGATAAGAGAAGCTGATTTCGTTAGTCTTTATATTATTTTATTCTTTCTTATTATGATATTATCTATTGCATCACTTAAATTGCATTGTATGTGTGAGTTAGGACACACATGTTACTTGAGTTATGTTATTGTGAGCGTGAATTTTCGCCCCCACTCCCGGTGGAATGGTTCTTGCAACTTCGGCACTGTTTAGGCTTGGGGCCTTAGAGAACACGGGCCTAATCCTGGAGAAAAATGGAGTCACTATCCCGACGGGCCAGGAAAAAGAAAAGGGTGGATGACTCGATTTCTAAGAAATCTCCAACCCCCTAATGTGTTCGAAAAGTTGGGTACGTGTGGGGAAGGTGAGAAATGGCCCAGCACCCCCACAACGCCTGGTTCATTGGAACCGGCCTCCTTTGCAGGTCTTAATATTATAAAATTCTTAAATATAATAATATTTTCCATATTATATGCAATAACTAAAATAAAACATCATTATATTAAAATCAAAACAATGTCCAAACAAAGCAAATAAATGGACACCCATCCAAGGATGGAAACATGTCCTTACATTGTTCATGTTTAAACTAAATAGGACATCCACCAAAAGGTAGAAACATGTCCTTTACATTGATCCAAAATGTAAAAGCAATTTAAATTACATGATATTTAACTAATGAGGTACCCACAAAGTGGAAACATACCTCTTACAATTTTAATACTAAAACAAACAAATAATAATCATAACAATAAAGAAAACATCCATCCATGACAAATTAAATAAATCAAGCATTGAAATTAAATAAATCAACCATCAAAGCATATAATAAACTACATAATCAAATCTAAAATTAAATAAAGAAAGTGAAGATATAAATTAGGATTTACTGTTTCAATTTAGAGTTCTTTAATTAACATTTAGGATTTTGAGATTTTAGAATTATTATTGTTATTATTTAGGCTACTGTAAAGATTTTGAAAAATTGGAATGAATTAGGGTTTTATACGTTTAAGAAAGTAGTAAGGCTTTTTGGTTAATCAAATTAGGGTTTAGGGGTAACATCATGAAATTAGGGTTTTGGAATCTTAAGATATTAGAGTTTATAATTCATGGTTATTGGATTGTGATTTTAGGTTTGCTAGATCATTGGCTTTAGGGTTTAGATTTACTAGATTGCATTTTTAAGTCCACTAGATTAGGGGTGATGCTTTAAGAATTTAGGGTTTAGGAAAACTAGGGTTTACTGTATTTGGTTTTGAGAGAATTAGGGTTTTTGGTATTTTAGAAAACATATTTGATTTTTAGGATTTAAGAAAACAGTTTAGAGTTTTATAAAAATAATTATGATTTTTAGAAAACGTAAAGAAGATTAGGGTTTAAAGATTTAAGAAAACATTTGGAAATTTAGGACAAAAAGTTATGGTTTAGATGAAAATAGTTCGGGGAAAAATAATTTAGGGTTTTAAAGCTTTTGGAAGCAGAAGAATAGTTTTAAGGTCTTTAAGATTTCTGGAAAAAGAAAAACAGTTTATGGTTTTAAGGTTTTTGGAAACAGAAGAAACAATTTAGGGTTTTTAACGTTTTTCGAAACAGGAGAGAAATACTTTAGGGTTTTAAGGTTTCTGAAAAGAGAAGAATAGTTTTAGGGTTTTGAAGTCTTGATCAGTGATTAAGGCTACTGGATGAACATATTACCAAGTTTAATTATTTGGGTTACTGAAAAAAAAATCAATGATAGATGTAAAGAAAATAGGGCCATAACAATGTAAATATAGTTGAAGCAAAGATTTATAATCAAACCTCCATTCATTGGTTCCACCAAAATTGATTTCTGGATGAACAATGACAAAGGCAGTGTTGCTGCCTTTGAATGGATTATTGATTGCTTCTTATTGCTAATGTATCTTGTGCTAGGTTTTTTCTGTCTCTTTTTTACTCCAGTAAAAACTAATATTTCCGATCAATGAAAGTCCAAATTTTCCTCCTTAATTTTATGTTTTAATGTCATATTTATAGAAAAAATCTTAAACCTACTTCTAATTACTTAAGGAAATTAAAACCAATTAGGAAAAGAAACCAAAACCAAATAGAATTTGGTTTCGGAAAAACTGCGTCGGAAAAACTGCTTGCGAAAACTGCGAGAATTTGTGAGAATCATTGCGGACAGGCGTTGGGCGGCCAGCTCCTGCGGCGAAATGGCCCAAGGCCATTTCGCTTGTAGGAAATTCTTGCGGGCGAATTGGCCTGGCCAATTCAACCTTCGGCGACGAATTTTTTTGTTGTCGATTTTTATTTTTATTTTTATTATTATATATATATATTTTTTTTTTATTTTATTAACTTTACCATTTTTATTTTTATTAAAAATTATAAAAAATAAATACTAAAATAAATATTATTTAATTAAAATATCAAAAAAAGTATTTTGGATTATATAAAAAAAATCGAACCAGACTGGTTCAAAAATTAAGTGTCTACAGTTTGTCCCCTACTTGAACGATCTGAGACTACGGCAAAAGAGAGTGAAAAGCAATATGACTTTGAGCAGATTTTGGAGAGAATGGATACTTGGATTGGATTTGGGTATTTGGACCCGAGACTGAACTTGATTTGGGTACTCGGACCTGAGACTGGATTGAATTTGGGTACTTGGACCCGAGACTGGATTGAATTTGGGTACTTGGACTCGAGGTTGAATTTGATTTGGGTACTTGGACCCGAGGTTGAATTTGATTTGGGTACTTGGACCCAAGATTGAATTTGATTTGGGTACTTGGACCCGATATTGGATACTTGGCCTCGAAATTGAATTTGATTTGGGTACTTGGATCCGAGATTGGGTACTTGGACTCGAGATTGAATTTGATTTGGGTATTTGGACCCAAGATTGGGTGCTTGGACCCGAGATTGAATTTGATTTAGGTACTTGGACCCGAGATTGATTTGATTTGATTTGGATACTTGGACATGAGATTGGGTACTTGGACCCGAGACTAAATTGAATTTGGGTGCTTGGATCTGAGACTGAGTTTGACTGACCTTTTATCAGTTATGAAGTCTGACTGCTCCGGCTATTCTATTCTTTAACGCATTGTGGTTCTTCACCCTCAAAATGGATCTTTACCTTTGAAAACAGATCTTCATCCTTGGAGATCGGGTCTTCACCCTTGTAAATGGATCTTTATCCTTGGAGATCAAGTCTTCACCCTTGAAAATGGATCTTCATCCTTTGAGATTTGGGTCTTCACCCATTGCATCGGGTCTTCACCTTTGAAAATGGATCTTCATCCTTTAAGTTGGATCTTCATCCTTTGAAAATGGATCTTCATCCTTGGAGATCAATTCTTCACCTTTGTAAATGGATCTTCGTCCTTTGGACGTCGGGTCTTTACCCTTGAAATTGGATCTTCATCCTTTAAACTGGATCTTCATCCATTGGAGATCGGGTCTTTACCCTTGAAACATGGATCTTTATCCATTCCATTGGAAATCGAATCTTTACCCTTGAAACATGGATCTTTATCCATTGGAAATCGGGTCTTTACCCTTGAAACATGGATCTTTTTCCATTGGAGATCGGGTCTTTACCCTTGAAATATGGATCTTTTATCCATTGAAAATCGAGTCTTTACCCTTGAAACATGGATCTTTATCCATTGGAGATTGGGTCTTTACGCTTGAAACATGGATCTTTATCCATTAGAGATCGGGTATTTACCCTTGAAACATGGATCTTTATCCATTAGAGATCGGGTCTTTACCCTTGAAACATGGATCTTTATCCATTGAAAATTGGGTCTTTACCCTTGAAATATGGATCTTTATCCACTGTAAATCAGGTCTTTACCCTGGCTTCAGCTCTTTTAACTGGACTGATCTTTTGTCTTTTGCATCTTCATTCTTTTGAGAATTCTAATTTTCTTCTTTTTCCATTCTCTTTGTTCTTCTTTTGCACTTTTTGCAAAGCAAAAAATTTCAACCATTTTTTTTAGCTAGTCTTCATATCTTCTCATTGCCCCCTGCGTGGTAAGATATTTGAAAGTGAGTTTGAAAATGCTTTGTACATGCATACACTCAAAAATTGAAAAAGAGAAACTTTGCCGCCTGTGTAGGCTCAAACCTATGATTTTTCTATGTGGGCTCTAATTGATGTTTGTCTTGTCTAGCTCTTCACACAAACACGTATTTCTTCTTTTGCAAAATGACTGGAGCTTCCTCAAGTAATAGGCTTTCCATGCCCCCCTTGATTTAATATCTTCTTTTGATTCTTTATTTCGCAGGGTATTTGTTGTTCACTTTGACAAAGAATAGATAATACAACACAAGAAAGTGCGATGTGATATGCTCATGTATGCATGATATGCATGATAATACTCACAGTGGTTCCATCGACTCACAGACCGAGGTGATTAGTAGAAGTATTCTCATTGACTCCTTTGAGATGTCCATTCAGGTCTTACACTGGAATGCCAGGATGCTTCACATTTATGGCTTTTATCTTCGAGATGTTGAAAATATGAGTGGTGGAGACCCCAAGTTGCATAGTCAGGGATACATCCATTTCAAACTATGTTTCAGCATGTTAGTTGGTAGCTTCTTCATGACCTTGCTAATAATCATTTTCTTTGCCCAATGTGTCCTTTGAGGTTCGATAGTTCAACATACACCCATTAACTTGAAGGTTTTGTATGACAAAAACATTTTTGAATTTTTGAATTTTGAACTTTGATTTTGCAATCAAATGTTGGCTTTGTCAAATTAATGTCAATTTACCTCAGGACTTGATTTTTCAAATCAACATATCTATAACATGACAACCCTAGTTACCATACTAAACTCGGGAATCATTTCTATTTAAGCAAGAATTGTTGCACCTCAGATAGGCACATACATATTACTTGGCCAAAGATCTCTTTTGAGTTTAAATATTGTCTGTCTCATATGCATGCTTATCTAAACTATCTCTACTAATAGACTCTACCTACCAAGAGAGATCAACAGGTCTTTGATAGGCTTGAAATGGGGTCTATAAGGGACACGAGTTTAAATGAAGCCCATTTTAAGATAGGAGGTAATGTGACACAATGGACAAACCTTCACACTACAAACTGCTTATTGAAACTTTAGACAGTTGGGAGCATGAAAAGACAGAGCTTTGAACATTCTTCTTTCTTTTTGGCGTTAACCTGAATCTTGATTGGGATAGTCTTTGCCCTTGAAAAAAGTTTGGTACCTAAATTCATTTCTTTTCTTCTTTTCCCTTTTCTTTCTTTTTATTTTTCTTACTCTTCCCTTTCTTTGAGGATTTTATCATTTTGTCCTTCTTCCTTATAGGACTGTCAAGTACAGAACTTTTAAGAATTGGATGGTCTTTCTCCTTTTTCTCTGATTTTGATCGAATCTTTGGTTGGGTTGGACCAATTCAAGTCAAAATGTCCTTATAAACCAAATGGAAGCCTTTTGCTGCTTTAGGTAAAAGAGAACTTAGTTGGCTTTCTGAACCACCTTTTTTAGGTTTTATCTTTCTTTTTTTTCTTTTTCTTTTTCTTTTTCTTTTATCCTTTTTTTTCTTTTTCTTTTCTTTTCTTTTCTTTTTTTCTTATTTTTTTTGGGTTCTAGCTCTAACAGAGTTGTCTTGTTTGTACTAAGTTGGGTTTCTAATAATGGATGAGTGGAGTGACATAAATCTTCTTTAACAGGGATAAATCATTTGTTACTCTGATATTGTCTTGATATTTTGGAGATATTAGGAAAACTTCAACTACCCTTATGATCTTGATTATTCATTCCTTTCTTTGATCTTCTTACCTCTTCATCTTAGTGATCATAAGACTTGTCAAAAGTATCACAATAACTCAGGGTAGGTTATTGGGGATTATATGCCAATGAAAAGAAAGCTAAAATTTTATGAAGGCTCAAAAGAGACAACTAGGAATTGATATTTAATTGGGTAGATACTAGTTGTTGGCTAACCAAATAATGCCTAGATCATTTCTCTCTTAAAATAAGTAGAGTTCAATTTTGCCTCGAAAGTTTGTCAAAACATGTTCTAAAACTGACTAGGATCTAGACAAAGGTAATTATGCAGGAGCCCTCTCTAAGTAAGCATATACAACTCAATGCTATAGAGCAATTCCCTCATCTAGTAAAGTCATTCTAGTCATGATGCCTAGATACATTAATTTATGAATATCAAGCTAGATTCGTCATTGGTTGAGCACCAAAATGAACAATGACTAACAAAAATTTTAAATGAAAGTAATTTATTCAAATAAATTTAAATTTGAAAAACATGATTGTTCCATAAAACACCAAATAAAGAAAATAAAACAAGAAAAACAAACAAGCCAAGGGAAGTTCATTGAGTTAAGCTTCTTCTCCTTTCACATCTTCAATATTCCCATCTTGAAAAGAGGATAAGACAAAATTTTCCTCAAATCCTTTTCCTACCATGAAGGTTGCCCGTGGAGGTACTCTTCCAAACTTAGGCAAAGGATTGTTCTTAGTGTCGGGCTTGTTTGGCTCAGGTAGCTTATCACTATCAATTAGATCTTGGATCTCAAGCTTCAATCGGGTACATCTATCAGTCTCATGTCCTTGAGTATGATGAAATTGGCAAAAAGCCTTAGTATCAAATTTTGGGGGTAAAGGATTAGGCAAAGGTCGAGGGGCCAACGGCTGCAATAGTCCCTTCTTTTGTAGCTTGTTGAAGATCCAAGACAAAGGCTTCCCTAGATCTGAAAACTGCCTTCTATTTGCTTGACCAGTTGTATCAACTTCTTTTTGCGTGCTTTGATTTTTAGACTGGTAGTTCCCTTTCTCATTCCTTTTTGCCAAAAAGCGATTCTTCTCTCTTTTCCATTCTTCAATTTGCAGACCGGCTTGGAGAAGATCTTTGAAATTATGGATGAGTGTATGAGACATCGTTTCACGAAAACTAGGCAGCACCCCTCTCACAATCATCTTTATTTGATCAAATTCATAGGGCCTCTTCTTAAGCAAAGCAGCTTTATTCCTCCATCTTTTCACATAGTCCATAAAATTTTCATTTGGCCTTTGTCTAATGGACTCAACTTCCATTAAGGTAACTTCCATCTCAACGTTGTATCCATATTGTTGGATGAAGGCCTTGTATAGCAAGTCCCAACTCTTTTGTGTTCCTTCTTCTAAGGTATTGAACCAATTTTGGATAACAGGGTGCAATGAGATCATGAAATATCTTAGAGTTTGAGCTTTAGTAGCTCGGCAAGACTACATAGCAGTGATGTACTGCTTCAGATGGAGATGAAGATTTTTTATTCCATCAAACTTTGCAAAGGATGGCATCTTGAACTTATAAGGGACCTCCTCATCTTGTTCAAATAGTTTATCGATCTTGGACATCTCTTCGATTTTCAGCTTCTTCTTAAATTTCTTTTCTAAATCAGCAATCATCTTCTTAACATCAGATGTCTCAATCTGTTCAACAGTTATCTTCTCAACAACCTTCGGCTCCTTTTTGTCTTGAGGATCTTGAAAGTATTGAACCCAATCATCATCATCAATGATCACCTTATCATCATCAAAAGCCATTTCACCAACTTTAGCCTTTCCCTTATCTTTCTTGGTGCTAGCAGATGCTTCGGCATTGTTTCCTAAAATTGCAGCTAGTTGATTCTTTATGGTCTCAGCCATGGCCTTTTTTATTTCTTCCATCTTGGAATTGAGGGAGTCGTCCACCATTCTTTGAATTTGTTCAGGCTCCATTGCTTTTGGTGAGCAAGTGATTGAGTTATTGCTAGATTCTTCATCTCCGGCGTAGGTCAGATTGTCATAAGTTTTTGAACTGTCGTAATCCAGGGCTGTGAGCCAGAAAGGATTAATGAAATGAGATGTGATGCATGTATGCATGTATGCACAAACAATAAACAAACAAGGATAAATAGGACATTCCTTCCCACCTTATAACTTCCACACACGAATGGCGAGTCTCTTTTCCTAGGTATATGGTTAACAAAATATCAACATGGGGTATCTTGTTTTCGAATATTTCCCTCGAACGTTTCAACCAATAGTTATATTTCAAAAATAGAAATTAGTTCATGATAATTCCCATTAATTACGTCTTAATCCATCTAACCAACTAAAGTAGCTTTTATGCTATATTGGATTAAAACTAAATTAAGAGGTTTATTATAAATAGATTTCTCACTTGGAAAAGTAACTAATGATTCATGCCAAAAACAAGCCCATGATTAATTACTCTTAGTATAAACTAAGCTCACAATTGATTTTTGGTATTTCATAATTGACCTAAATATTTGTAAGCTCTTTTGGATGAAAATGATTTTATTTCTAAGCCCATTGTAAGAAAAAAAGATTTTAGAAAAAAATAGATTTTGGGCTTAGTATTTGGGTCATGGGCAAAAGAATTTTTGATTTGTTTTTAAAAAAGTTTTATGTCCAAAGACCATCTTGAAAAGTTTTAAAAATAGCTTTGGTCTTTTGGATTTTAAAGAAAAATTTATTTTGAGCTCACAATGTATGTAGGTCATATTAGAAAAAGAACAAACCAAATAAGCCATGATTTAAGCTAAGATAAATTAACCATAGTCAAGCAACAAGCATTTGGAGTAAAATCCTAAGGAAAATAACTAGGCCAATTACATGAGCTTTAGTCATTGGGTTAAAAGGCTTAGGTTACCATATCAAGTATATACCAAATGGTAAGAGGCTATGAGTGGTTATGCCATGCTCGATCTCCATACCTTGAGTGAAAATATGGCATCCCTTACATAACACAACACGGGTGACACGGGAGTCCTAACTCACGCACACGATGCAATCTAATATGATGCAATGGATAATATTATTATAAGAAAGAATAGAATAATATAAAGACCAATGGAATCAACTTCACTTATCTCCAGTGGAGTCGCCACTGTGAGCGGGGATTTTTGCCCCCACTCCCAGTGGAATGGTTCTTGCGACTTCGGTACTGTTTAGGCTCAGGGCCTTAGAGAACACGGGAAAAATGGAGTCACCACCTGGACAGGCCAGGAAAAAGAAAGGGGTGGATGACTCGATTTCTAAGGAATTCCCAACCCCCTAATGGGTTCGAAAAGTTGGGTAAGTATGGGGAAGGTGAGAAATGGCCCAGTACCCCCACAACGCCCGGTTCATTGGAACTGGCCTCCTTGCAGGTCTTAATATTATAAAATTCTTAAATATAATAATATTATCCATATTACATGCAATAACTAAAATAAAACATCATTATATTAAAATCAAAGCAATGTCCAAACAAAGCAAATAAATGGACACCCATCCTAGGATAGAAACATGTCCTTACATCGTTCATGTCTAAACTAAATAGGACACCCATCGAAAGGTAGAAACATGTCCTTTACATTGATCCAAAATGTAAAAGCAATTTAAATTACATGATATTTAACTAATGAGGTACCCACAAAGTGGAAACATACCTCTTACAATTTTAATACTAAAACAAACAAATAATAATCATAACAATAAAAAAACATCCATCCATGATAAATTAAATAAATCAAGCATTGAAATTAAATAAATCAACTATCAAAGCATATAATAAACTACATAATCAAATATAAAATTAAATAAAGCAAGTAAAGATATAAATTAAGGTTTATGTTTCAATTTAGAGTTCTTTAATTAACATTTAGGGTTTTGAGATTTTAGAATTATTATTGTTATTTAGGCTACTGTAAAGATTTTGAAAAATTGGAATGAATTAGGGTTTTATACATTTAAGAAAGTAGTAAGGCTTTTTGGTTAATCAAATTAGGGTTTAGGGGTAACATAATGAAATTAGGGTTTTGGAATCTTAAGATATTAGAGTTTATAATTCATGGTTATTGGATTTGTGATTTTAGGTTTGATAGATCATTGGCTTTAGGGTTTAAATTTACTAGATTGGATTTTTAAGCCCACTGGATTAGGGTTTTGATGCTTTAAGAATTTAGGGTTTAGGAAAACTAGGGTTTACTGTATTTGGTTTTGAGAGAATTAGAGTTTTTGGTATTTTGAAAAGCATATTTGATTTTTAGGATTTAAGAAAATAGTTTAGAGTTTTATAAAAATAATTATGATTTTTAGAAAACATAAAGAAGATTAGGGTTTGAAGATTTAAGAAAACATTTGGAAATTTTGGACAAAAAGTTATGGTTTAGATGAAAATAGTTCGGGGAAAATTAATTTAGGGTTTTAAAGCTTTTGGAAGCAGAAGAATAGTTTTAAGGTCTTTAAGATTTCTGGAAAAAGAAAAACAATTTAGGGTTTTAAGGCTTTTGGAAATAGAAGAAACAATTTAGGGTTTTTAAGATTTTTGGAAATGGGAGAGAAATACTTTAGGGTTTTAAGGTTTCTTAAAAGAGAAGAATAGTTTTAGGGTTTTGAAGTCTTGATCAGTGATTAAGGTTACTGGATGAATATATTACCAAGTTTAATTATTTGGGTTACTGAAACAAAAATCAATGATAGATGTACTTAAAAGAAAATAGGGCCATAACATTGTAAATATAGTTAAAACAAAGATTTATAATCAAACCTCCGTTCGTTGGTTCCACCAAAATTGATTTCTGGATGAACAATGACAAAGGCAGTGTTGCTGCCTTTGAATGGATTATTGATTGCTTCTTGTTGCTAATGTATCTTGTGCTAGGGTTTTTCTGTCTCTTTTTTACTCCAGTAAAAACTAATATTTCAGATCAATCAAAGTCCAAATTTCCCTCCTTAATTCTGTGTTTTAATGTTGTATTTATATGAAAAATCTTAAACCTACTTCTAATCGCTTAAGGAAATTAAAACCAATTAGGAAAAGAAACCAAAACCAAATAGAATTTTTTTCGGAAAAACTGCGTTGGAAAATTACGCTAGCAAAAAAATTGCTAGCGAAAAGTACGAGGATTTGTAAGAATCATTGGGAGTGATTCGCCGCATGAATTTCCTGCAACGAAATGACCCAAGGCCATTTTGCCTACAGGAAATTCCTACGAGAGAATTGGCCTGGCCAATTCAACCTTCGGCGGCAAATTTTTTTCGTCGCTAATTTTTTCGTCGCCGATTTTTATTTTTATTTATTTATTATTATTATATATATATTTTTTATTTTATTAACTTTACCATTTTTATTTTTATTAAAAATTATAAATAATAAATACTAAAATAAATATTATTTAATTAAAATATCACAAAATTTATTTTGGATTGTATAAAAAATATCGGACCAGACTGGGTCAAAAATTAAGAGTCTACAGTTATATAAGGGATAACATACTTTCACTCAAGGTATGGATATCGAGAATGGCATAACTACTCATAGCCTTGTAGCTTTGGGTATATACTTGCTATGAGAGCCTAAACCTTTCAACCGAAAGACTAAAGCTCATATAATTGACCTAGTTACTTTCCTTAGGTTTTTTTGCAAATGCTTGTTGTTTGACTATAATTGATATATCTTGGTTTGAACCATGGTCTATTTGGTTTATTCTTTTCCTAATATGACATAATTATATTATATGCTTAAAAATAGTTTTATTTTTTAAGCCCAAAAGACCAAAATTATTTTCAAAACTTTCAAAATGATCTTTGGACATAAAACTTTTTTAAAAATGGTCAAAAATTATTTTCTACCTCATGGCCCAAGTACAAAGCCCAAGATTCATTTTTAAACAAACCTTTTTACAATAGGGTTCAAAACAAAACTATTTTGCACTTCATTCAAATTACAATTTTTACTTAACCTTCTTCTTAAATGAGCTTACAATTATTTAGGTCAATTATGGAATACCAAAACTCAATTATGAACCTAATTTATACTAAGAATTATTAATCATGGGCTTGTCTGTGGCATAAATCATTATTTATTTTTCCAAATGGAAAATTTATTTATGATAAACTCTTTGATTTGGTTTTAATCCCAAATATAGTATAAAGGCTATTTTTAGTTGATCCAATTGATTAAAGCTTAATTAATGGGAATTATCATGAACCGATTTTTAAGATTGAAAATACAAATATTGGTTAAACCATCCAAGTGAATTTTTTGAAAATAAGATTTCCCATGTTGATATTTTATTGATCATAAACCTAAGAAAAGAGACTCATCATTCATGTGTAGAAGATATAAGGTTGGAAAGAATGTCCTAAATATCTCTTTTTATTTGTTACTTAAATACATGCATACATGCATTGCATTAAATGTCATTGCTACCTTATGGCTCACAGACCTGGAGTACAACAGTTCAAGAACTTACGACAATCCAAACTACGTCAGTGACTCAGAGTTCAGTGAGAATTTGGTCAATTTCACATCAAAAGTGATGGATCCTAAGCAAGTTCAGGAGATGGTGGATGATGCACTCAACCAAGTTCAGGAGATAGTGGATGATGCACAAATCCAAGATGGAAGAACTAAATGAGGTCCTAGATGAAACCATAAAAAGCCAGCTGGCTACATTATTAGAGAATACTGTTAAAGCATCTGCTAGTATTAAGAAGTAGAAGGACATAAGAAAAGCTAAGGTAGGTGAGGTAGCCTTTGATGATGACAAGGTGATAATTGATGATTATGATGACTGGGCTCAATATTTCAAAGATTTTCAAGATAAGAAGGAAGCAAAGAAGGCTATGGAGAAAATTGAAACTACAGATGTGGAGAAAATGATTATTGATTTGGAGAAGAAGTTTGAAAAGATGCTGAAGGTCGAGAAAGTATCAGAGGTAGACAAGCTATTTGAGTAAGATAAATATGTCCCTTACAAGTTCAAAATGCTTTTTTTCACTAAGTATGATAGTTTAGGAAATCCTCACTTGCATGTTAAGTAGTATATCACTGCCATGCAGTCTGCTCGAGCTACTAAAGCCTAAACTCTGAGGTATTTTATGCTTTCTTTGGATCCTATTGTGTAGAATTAGTTTAATACTTTGGAAAAAAAGTACTCGAAAAGATTGAGACATGTTGTACAAAGCCTTCATTCAACAATATGGGTACAATATTGAACTGAAAGTGACCTGATGGAGGTGGAAACTCTCAGACAAAAGCAAAATGAGAATTTTGTTGATTATGTGAAAAGGTGGAGAAACAAGGTTGCATTGCTCAAGAAAAGGCCAGATGAGTCAGACCAAATTAAGATGATAGTAAGAGGGGTGCTGCCTAATCTTCGTGAATGGATGTCTCTCACTCTCATCAGGGATTTTAAAGATCTTCTTCAAGCTGGTTTGCAAATAGAAGAATGGGAAAGAGAGAATAATTATTTTTTTGGAAGAAGTAATGAGAGTGAGAATTATCAGTCTGATAATCAGGATATACAAAAATCAATGGATATCAATGCAACAATTGGTCAAGCAAATAAAAGATAGTTTTTAGAGTTGGGAAAACTTCTGTCTTGGGTTTTCAATAAGTTGCAGAAAAATGGGATATTATAGCCATTAGCTCCCTGACCTTTGCCGAATCCTCTGCCATCAAGCTTTGATTCCATGGCCTTCGATCAATTTCATCAAGTGAAAGGGCATGAGATAGATAGATGTGTTCACTTAAGGCATGAGATCTAAGATTTGCTTGACAGTGGCAAGCTGCCTGAGCCCGATAAGCCCAATACTAAAAGCAATTCATTGCCTAAGTTTGGAATAGTGCCACTGCCAGCGACCTTCATGATAGTAGAAGGATTGATGGAAAGTTTTATCTTGTCATATTTTCAATATGTAGATGGAGGAATTATGGATGAGGAGGTGATGACCATTGCCCCAAACATGTCCAAGTAGATGAAGTACCATCGATTATAATTCAACAAACCTCCTTAGGCTTGAGTGCTATTTATTTTATTTCTGCTTTTTTTAATATTTTGGAACAATTATATTTTTCAAATTAAGATTATTTGAATAATTATTTTCATTAAATTCTTATTGGTATTTGTTCATTTTGGTGATCAACCAATGATGAGTCTAGCTTGATATTCATAAATTAACGTATCTATGCATTATAATTCGAATGACTTTACTAGACGAAGTAGTTGTTCTGTAGCATTGAGATGTGTATGCTTACTTAAATAGGGCTCATGTATATTTATCTTTTTTTAGATCCTAGCCGATCTTAGAACATGCTTGGACAAACTTTTGAGGCGAAATTGAACTATAATAATTTAAGAGGGAAATGATCTAGGCATTGTTTATCGAGCCAACAACTAGAATCCACCTTGTTAACATCAATCTCTATTTTATCCCCTTGAGCCTTCATAAGATTTTAGCTTGCTTTTATTAGCTTATAAATTCCAATAATCTACCCTGAGCTATTGTGACATTTATGACAAGTCTGATGATCACTAAGGTACTGAGGACTAAATAAGACCAAGGAAAAGGATACATAGTCAAAACTATAAAGATAGTTGAAGGTCACCTGAACTATCTTAGATTTATTTCACCATTTAGATAACATCAGGGTAATAAAGGATTCCTCCTTATTGAAGCAGACTCACTCTACTCTACTCATCCATAGTCAAAAGCATAGAATGGTGCGAACAAGATAACTCTTTTAGAGTTAAACGAAAAAAAAAAAGAAAAAAGAAAAAGAAAAAAAAGAAAGAAAGAAAAAAAGAGAAAAAAGAAAATAAAACCCAAAAATGGTGGTTCAAAAAGCCAACGGAATTCTTTTACCTGATGCAGCCAAAGACTTCCACTTAGTTTACAAGGACAAATTGACTTGAATTGGTCAACCCAGCAAAGACTCAAATAAAATCAAAGAAACAAGAGAAATACTACCTTTCATTTTATCCAACACAGCTCCAAGTCTCCAATCTTGAAAGTCTTAGACTTGATATTTCGAAGGAAAAAAGGACAAAATAATGGTCATGTGTTTTCATAAAAGGAGAAGATCAAGAATTCTGCCAAAAGATTCAAGCTTTGTCTTTTCATAAAGCCAGATAACAAGAAGCGTAGAAAAAGGAAATGGTGCCCATAATTTAAGAATGCTTCTAACAGTATACAGTTCCAACAAGACATTTATAATATGAAGGTTTCTCAGCAGTGTCGCATCAGCTCTAATCTAAAGATGGCCTTCACTTAACTCATGTCCCTTATAGGCCCCATTTCAAGCCTAATAAAGACATGTTGATCTCTCTTGGTAGGCAAAGTCTATTAGTGGAGATTGTTTGAATAAGCATGCATACAAGATATACAATATTTAAACTCAATGAGACCTTTAGCCAAATAATATGTATGTGCCAATTTAAAGTACAATGGTTCTTGCTCAAATGAAAATAATTTCTGAGTTTAGTATGGTAACTAGGGTTGTCATGTTATAGATATGTTAATTTGGGAAAATCGAGTCTTGAGGTATAATGATACCAATTTGACAAAGCCAAAATGTGATTTTACAATTAAAAAAAGGCATTTTTTGTTACATGAGCCTTCAAGCTTAGGGAAGTGTGTTACATTGTTAAACCTTAAAGGACATATTGGGCGAATGAGGATCATTGGAAAAGTTATGAAGAAGTTACCAACTAATGTATTGAATCATAGGTTGAAACGACATCTCATATGCTTCTAACTACCCTATTGGGCCCTCTATTACTCATACTTTGTACATGTGGAAGATAAAGGCATAACTATGAAGTCTTGTATTATTTTGAACAAGCATCTGGAATGAACCAATGAGAGTGCTTTGGTTGACCACCTTAGTCTATCAGTTAGTAGAACCACTACAAGTATCACCCATGCATATCATGCATACATGAATATATGACACTGTATTTTTGTCTTGTATTGCCTATTGTTTGTTAAAGTGAACAGCAAACACAATGAAGTGAATAATCAGAAATAGATATAAAATTAGGGGGGGCATGAAAAGGACATTGTAAAAAGAAAGAGAAGATGCATGCTTATGAAAAGAACCAGATAAAATATAGACATATGTTAGACCTTGCATTGGTTTGAGCTTACACAGGGACAAAACTTGTCGTTGTCAACTTTTAAATTTATATATAAAACATTTTTAAACTCCACTTTAATGTTTTGCTACACAGGGGGCAAAGCAAGGGTGTGATGGCAAAAAATAGCTGAATAGCCAAATTTTTCTACAAAAGTACAAAGTGAGGAATCCATTGAAGAATGGAATAAATGGCTAGAAGAAAGCCAAAACTCTCATATGACAAAAAGTCAACACGATCCAGTGAAGAATGGAATAATCAACACAATTCATTAAAGAATGAAATAATGGCTAGAAGAAAGCTAGAACTCTCAGATGACATAAGGTCAGAAGAATCCATTGAAGAATGGAACAATGTCTAGAAGAAAGCCAGAACTCTCAGATGACAGAAAGTCAGCATAATCCACTGAAGAATGGAACAATGGCTAGAAGAAACCCAAAACTATCAAATGACAAAAGGTCAGCACAATCCATTGAAGAATGGAACAATGCCTAGAAGAAATCCAAAACTCTCAGATAATAAAAAGCCAGCAAAATCCATTGAAGAATGGAGCAAGTGACTAGAAGAAAGCCAAAATCCTCTGAAGATCAATCAAGCTAGAAGAGCTAAAGTTGATCTGGTTTTTTTTTGAATCTTTGAAACATCCAATCTTGGGTCCAGAACCCAAATCAATCTCGGGTCCAGTACTCAAACCAATCTCAGGTTCAGAACCAATCCAATATCGGGTCCAGAACCCAAAGCAATCTCAGGTCTAGAATCTAATACAGTCTCAAGTCCAAAACCCAAACCAATCTTGAGGTCCAAAACCCAAACCAATCTTAAGGTCCAAAACCCAATCTAGTCTCAAGCCCAGAACCCAATCCAGCATTAGGTCGAGAACCCAAATGCAATCTCAGGTCCAGAATCCATCTTCATCCAAAATTACCTCAAATCCATGTTGCTTTTCGCTCTTTTCTACTGAAGTCTCAAATTGCTCAAGCAGAAGGTAAACTGTAGACCCTTAATTTTGGCCCTAAGCTAATATGATCTCTATTAAAGAATGCTAAGATAAATTTGGTTCGATTTTAAAAGTTTAAACCTAGTTTATACCTTTCAAACAAGTTGGTCCAGTTTTAAAAGGCCTAAAAAAAGTTGGTTTAATTTTTAAAACCCTAACCTAGTCTGATTTAATTTTTAAAGGATCAAATCAACTCCAACTCAATTTTAAAAACTTTAATTAAATTTGTTCGAATTTTAAAAGCCCAAAAAAGTTCGTCTAAGCCCAAAAAGCCATGCCACTTTGGACCCATGGTGAATTGGATCCCTAATTCACCATGACTATTGGTCCATGGCGAATTGAGGCTTCCTATTCTCCATGGACCAATGTCCATGGCAAATTAGGGAGTCCTAATTCGCCATGAACTAATGACCATGGCGAATAAGGCAATCCTAATTCGCCATGGGTCTTTTAATTTAGTTTTAATTGTGGTTTCGGGACATATTAGACTTCCTAATTAATATGGGACTTCAAATAGCTTTCGAATAAGTAGAGATTTTTAATTGAATAGATTTACCTCAAAATACAGGATTAAAAGCAAAGAGAGGGGGATAGCAACAAGAATTAACATAGATACAAAACAACATAAAAAAAATAAGAAAAGACAATAATAGACACAGAACACATCGAGCCAAAACACACAACAACCAAAAGGAGATAGCGACCATTGTCTCTAAAATTGCTTTGCTCACTCAAAATCAAGGTTGAATCAGACAGTAACATGAATAAAGCTTGACTCGACATATCAATATTGGTGGAGCCTTCAACCGCAAGTTTAGTTTTTTAAATTTAATTTACTTTAAACTTATAGTAAGCTACGTTTATTATTATCTTACAATTATTTAAATTTCCAGTAGGATGTTTTTATTCTTCAAAACAATGAAATTATCACAGTAAGTCACTATTAGCATCAAAAACTAGATTTAATTATAGTTCGTATCAATATATATAAACAGTAGCATCAATATATATTCTACCATTATTTTAGAAAATTCAAAACCCTTAACCTTATTTCCAAAACCCTAATTCACATGTAAAACCCTAGTTTAAGAAAAATTCTAATTTGTATAAATATAAAACCATAGTTTAGATAGAAATCCTAATTCACTAATAAAAATATATCATGTAAATCATTTACCTTTCAGGGGTGCTGCTCTCGATCCTTTGTAAGGGACAATGCCCCCTTAACCCCTGCTGGCTAACCGGCTAGCGGGACCACCGTTCATGATCCCATATTGGTCAATATTTATTTTTAGATTGCTATTTATGATTAACCTTAATTTTATTTTATTAAACTCTAACTTATTATTATTTTTATGATGATTAAACTACATATTTGGATTATTTATTTTGCTATGAATGGTTAAATGATGTTAATTTTATTATTTGGATGTTAAGGATGTAACATGCATGTTTCTACTCATGGGTGTCTTATTTATTTTATTTATTTATTTTCTATAATTTAATTTATTTAAAGACTTTGGGATAATTGTAAGGAACATATTTTCACCTTTTGATGGATGTCCTATTTTATTTATTTCTTTGTGGACGTTTGGATATTTGTAAGGACATATTTCCATTAATTGATGGGTGTCCATTTATTTATTTGTTTGATTTATAATATAATGATTACTTATCTCAATAATTGCATGTAGTATGGATAATATTATAATACTTAAGAATTCAATAATATTTAGACCTGAAAAGGAGACCGATTCTAATAAACTGGGAGTTATGGGGGTGTTGGGCCACTTCTCGCATTCTCAATGCGTACCCAACTTTTCGAACATGATAGGGAGTTGGGGATTCCACAGAAATCAAGTCATCCATCTCTTTCTATTTTTTCGGCATGTCAGGGTGCACCTCCATTAAAATAATGCTAATCATATTAAATGTCATTCTCTACTTATACTTAAATTTGATTTTAAAAAAAGGAACCAATTCTTATTTCTTATTTCTTCAATAACACTAGTAAATATATTTTATTAAGCAATTCATCAAATCTTATCATAACACTTAGATAATGTGTTAGGAACAGAGCAATTAGCCTTTATATTGCATTACAATAATATGTAAATGCTTGAGAGCTCTTATTTTCATTAAAGAAAAAAAACTTAATATTAATTCTTGATTTTTACATACCTAATTATAGTTTATTAGGTATGATACTTGCAAGATAGTTTACATTCATCTATTTTGAAAATATCATCCATAGTCCAAGTTTCTAATTAAATAATAATGTCTTATTATTATGACTATGTAAACACGGTAATTCACACTTGTTGTTGTTCATCTTAGAAAAACCCATCGACAATTATCTTTTCAAACTAATCTAATTTGAAGAAGGATATACATACCTGAGAACTAGATAGAGCTATAACGGCCGACGATTGACATAATAATGGTTAGTGGCTAGAGATTAGAAGGTGAGGGTTGAGATTGGATGACAATTTGAGGATTAGGGATTAAAGTGAACTAGTTTGTTTTCGTAAGAGTGTAAACGTTCTCTTCAAACCCGAACACAAGAATTTGGAATTTTTATTTTTTGCCACATTGGATACCCAGTCAAATGAGTTTTAGAGCGTTATTGAGACTCACATTTAACCACATAAACTTCTATAAGCATATGTTGATGGAGGTGTTAAAAGTCAGGGAATTTGGTCTGATTTTGAAATAATGTTGTATTTGTCTAAAAAAATGATACGAACTAAATTGGACCTACTCAAATACTTCAGGTGCTAAATTGAACCTTAGACCTAATATAATTAATATAGAACAAATTATTAATTATATATATAATATAACAAATACATAATATATATAATTAACTATATGCATTGCGTATAGTATAAATAGTTAATCTTATAAAAAAAGATTATAATTATTATAATATAATTAATATAAAGTTTTATAAATTGAATATATTATATATTTGTATTTTTTATATGTATGTAAAGTGAAATAACTAATATAAAATATTATAATTTGAGTGTATATATATGATAAATACATTAATATAAAATATTATACGTATCTATATTAATTATATAAATTATATAATGAGACTTATTATATACTATACATATTTAATAAAAAGGATAGCTTATTTTAATTTTATTTTTTATTTATTAAACATCAATTAACTTAAAGTTATATACTTTTAATATAAAATTACATAGTTTTAGTGTATATTTTTTATTTAATTATATATATATTTAATATTTTTATTATTCTAGGTAACTAAAGATTATAACAAAATAGGTATTTTCAAGATGGAAGGTACCCAACCCATCTCGATCTATTTACATAGAGTATATGTAATTTTTAAACTGGTTTTGGCGAGTAGAGATAGTGTTTTTGCTACCTATGAATGGTAGTCGGGTACAGATACATCCTTGTTTATATAATTAAATTTTTATTTGTTATATTTTATTAAATTTTAATTATATAATTTTATTGTAAAAAATTATTTTAATAAAATTATATTAGTATTATATTTTATTTATAATTATTTTATTGAGAAAATTATATTTTATAATTTAAATTGTATTATATTTTTAAAATTTTTATACTTAAATGGGTATGAGTAATATATGAGTAGTATTAAATGGGTTTGAGATGGATACAGATAATATAGAGATATTTATAAATGGATTTGGAACCAATATGTGTTGTTAAAAACTAAACGGGTTCGGATAAAGTAATTTTTGTGGATACTCTACTGTTGTCACTCCTAAATGTAACCCTAAAATTAAATTTATTAGGGGTGTATTGGATTAAGATTTTAATTGATTTTAATTGACTTTAAAAATATAATAGTATTCAATTCAGATTTATTTGAAATCTCATAAAATCTGATGATATTCAATAATAAATTTTGAAAAGTCTATTAAAATCTAATGTTATTTAAAAAGTGATTAATTTTAATGAATTTTATAAATTTTATATTTAATTGGATTTTAGGTTGCTAGATATAAATAAAAAGTATAATTACACTGTTGATGTTTGAACTTTTTAAAAATTAACAATTGAGTTATTCAACTTTTCAAAATATCAATTAAGTATTATAACAGAAAAATCATGTACAATTTAGTTGTTTTAACAGGTTGCAAACCAGTTATAGATAAATGTCATATCACCTTTTTATTGACACTGTTACCCAACAAAGCAGCTTTTGGTTTGCAACTGGCTAAAACAATGCAAACTTGTTCTAAATGGTTAGGGTGAAGTTGTGATTTGCCAGTCTAAATGAAATATGTCTTGATGTTCTATAAAGTGCATCATGAGGTGTGTATTTGAAAGAACTTAGGAATTCATAAACTAATTCAGCATAAGTGGGGCAATTAATTAATGTGAACTTTCCCAAATTGCATTTAACAAAAAGGTCCATGACTTCATCAAACATTTTCAATTTTCTCAAAGTTTCTTCATCAATATAACGAGTGGGAATAATTTTATGTCGCTTGTGAATTTCGTACCTTTTACGTTGGGCATCATTTTCAAAAACAATGGGAGAAAATTGATTTACTGGAAGTGATGGTGACCTTGGTCGAGGAGGTGGTGTTGGAGATTTCTAGGCAGTGATGGTGATGGCGAGGAAATTGAGGAGCCTTTCTCTGATGAAGAAGTTGGTGGGAGAATTATTTGGGCTTTCCTTAGTGCTGATTGCCTTGAAGAAGAGGACTCCCCTTTTCTTTTTGGACTCCCCTTATGAGCAACAACTTTTGTTCTTCTATTTGGTGGCATTTTGCAAACACTTAGTCAATGCTTGTAAGTTTCTCAAGACAGCAAGAAATGTTCTTCAAAAATTCTATAAATTTCTTGATAAATTTTGTTCTCTTGTATGTGAAGCACTTAAAAATCCAATTTCACTTCCAAAGAAATCAGTTTTCTTAGAAAAATCCACAAACTCTTAAGGTTTAAATTTTAAAGAAGCAAAAATCCAAAGATTTGTGGTTTAATTTTTGAAATTTAGAAGTTAAATGGATGTATGGAGATAAGATTTGATGGATGTTGGAAGAAATTTGTGATTTTTATGGAGATTTGGAGAGTTTTAAAGATAAAAATTGAAGATGGAGAGAAAAATGAAAGGGACAACAGTTGAGAGGATTTGAGAATATAGGTGTGGCAGATAGGGTTTAAGGAAAAGAGAAAAAGAAGCTTTTATATATGCAGGGCACACGAACATGTGTAGCTTAGGTGACATGCTCATGTTTATCTAGTTTGAATATGACTGCATGTGTATAGTAGCAATCTAATCTAGACGAGCATGTGTATCCTAGAAACATGCCCATGTGAATGATTTTAATGCTGCCTATTTTTTGCGCCATCACTGTACAGTAGCCATTTGAAATACATGGGCATTTGAAACTTTAGGGGCATACCTGTGTGAAAGATTTCAAATCTGCCTACTTTTCAATGTCAATATCCAGTGGCTCTCAAAAACACACGGGCGTGCAGCCTAAGTGACACGCCTGTGTAGTTAATTTTGAATCTATTTTCCTTGCACCTTTTGAACACAGTAGCAATCTAAAATACATGGGCGTGTGTTCTAAATTTGACACGTCCATGTGGATTGATTTGAATCTAACTTGTTTAATTATTAGTTTGAAAATCCTACAAACATAATTAGTCAATTCTTCAGGTCAAGGAATCAAACAAATAGAATAAGAATAGAGGAAAATTTACCTAACAAAAAATAAAAAATAAAAACTCAAAAATATTAAGGTAACAAAATTAATTAAAGAGAAACTTAGGTTGCCTCCCAAAAGCGCTTGTTTAAAGTCATTAGCTCAACTTGGTCAATGAAGATTAACTGCTCAAATAACAAACTAATGTCTTTTCAATTGGTTCACCAATGAAGTAAGGCTTCAATCTTTGCCCATTTACTATGAAAGTCTCTTTCACGTCATTTTGCACTTTAACAACTCTGCATGGATATACTTTCACAACCTTGAAAGGTCCAAACCATCTTGACTTGAATTTTCCCAGAAAGAGCTTAAATCTAGAGTTGAAAATAAGTACAAATTGTCCCTCATGAAAAGTTCTTTTTCGGTATTCTTATCATGCCATGCTTATTCATTCCTTGTATAATTTGGCATTTTCAAATGAATTAAGCCGGAGCTCTTTAAGTTGGCTAAGTTGAAGAAGCCTTTTCTCTCTTGCCACTTTCATATCCATGTTTAAATTTTGGATTGCCCAATAAGCTCGGAGTTCCAATTCAATCGAAAGATGATTAGCTTTCCCATAAACTAACCTATAAGGGGACATCCCAACAGGTGTCTTAAAAGTAGTCCGGTAGGCCTATAGTGCATCATCAAGCTTCAATGCCCAATCCTTCTTAGAATTTCCCATTATTTTCTTTAATATCCACTTAATCTCTCTATTAAAAACTTCTACTTGTCCATTTGTTTGAGGATGATATGGAGTAGCTACCTTGTGATGGATTCCATATTTCTTAAGAAGTGTTTCAAAAACCTTATTGTAAAAATGAGATTCATCATCACTAATTAGAGCTCTAGGTACACCAAATCTTATGAAAATGTTCTTCTTCACAAATATTGTCACTCCTTTAGAGTCATTGGTTGGACTAGCAATAGCCTCAATCCATTTGGAAACATATTCCACAACAACAAGTATATATTGGTTTCCAAAAGAAGATGGGAATGGTCCCATAAGTCAATGCCCCACACATCAAACAACTTAACCTCTAAAATTGGGTGCAAAGGCATATCATCTCTTCTAGAAATATTTTTCATCTTTTGGCAATGATCACATCTTTTAACAAACTCATGTGCAACCTTATTTAGCCAAAAGAATCCCGATTGCCATATCTTAGCTTTTGTCTTTGAAGCTAGAATGTCCACCATACTCCTTGGAATGTCAAAATTCTAAAATAGCTTGGAATTCTTGTTTTGAAATACAATGATGGACTATCCCATCACTACAATGCTTAAATAACAATGGATCATCCCAAATATAGTGCTTGACTTTCGAGAAAAACTTCTTCTTCTGATTTAAATTAAATTTGGAAGGAACAACCTTGTCTATCAAATAATTCACAATATCCGCATACCATGGCAACTTGATGAATCCTAGCTACCTTCTTTAGAATCACTCTCTCACTATACCAATGATAATTATTAGTAGTCATAACTTCAAGAAGTTTTAAAGCTTCAATAGGACTTTTGTTCATTAAAGCTCCACCGACAACCGCATCAATTATGCTTCTTAAAGAACTAGTAACTCTATTGTAGAATGTTTGAATTGTCATCCAATCCGGAATCCCATGATTTGGACACTTCCTTTGAAGTTCCTTGTACCTTTCCCAAACCTCATACAATGACTCACCATCATATTGAGAAAAACTAGTAATGTCATTTATGCACTTAGCAGTTTTTCCAGGTAGAAAATACTTAGCCAAGAAAGCTTTAGATAAATCATCCCAAGTAGTGAAAGTTCCTGAAACACGTCCCAATAACCAACTCTTTGCTCAATCCTTCAAAGTGAATGGAAAGAGTTTAAGAAGGATAGCATAATCACTAACACCATTCATTTTAAGAGTACTGCAAATCTTAAGAAAAATTTGCAAATGACTAATTGCATCCTCATGATCATGCCCATAAAAAAGAGTCGGTTGTGCAATATTGATCAAGGTTGGCTTAAGTTCCAAGTTATTTACATTTATCACAGATCTAGCTATGCTAGAGCCTACTTCTGCAGTGGGTATAGCATATTCCCCTAAAGCACGGTTTGCTAGTCCTTCCACCATTTCTTCCTCACTATCAGTCAAAAAACTGTGTATCAATGGCTTCTTCAAAAACTTTAGTATATCTTTGTCTTTCCCTTTCTTCTCTTTCGAAATATAGTCTTTCTCTTCTTGCTCTATTGTTTGTCATACACTGCCTTTCAATTTTTGGATTATAATCTTTCAAAATTGTGTGTGGATTACTACACATAAATGTCCTGCAGAAAATGAAATTAAAAACAATTAAAATAAAGCTCTAAATTAATAATCTCACTAAAATTTAATATTATCAAAATTGTTGCCTTCCTTAACAATGGCACCAAAAACTCATTGTTATCATGGTGAATGTATGTGTGTTCTACTATGACTAATATAACAAGTGTACGGTATCATTTCATATAGTGTAGTGGAAGAATGAGTGTCTTATCCACAAGGAAAGTATATTTTGAGTAACTCAAATTTATTTAAACAATTATCCGGAAATCACCAATTTACAATAATTAAAATATCTAATTAATTTACCTTAACCAATATCCTTAAACTAGTTGTTTAAATAATGAATAATAAAAGGGTAGGATTCGATTTCATTAGAGTTTTTAATATGGGTCTAATTAATGATTCATTTAAGTTCATTCCTTGAATCCAAGATATCTAATATCACTAAATTCATTTATTTCTCTCTCAAGCAAGGGGAATTTAATTGGGCAAGGGTTAAATTACTATTCTCATATCAAATAATCAATGTCCAATCCAATTTAAACAAGATACCACTCCTGTATCCTTAAGCAATTAAGTTATCTCTAAGCTAATCACTCAAGGTTGATGATTTCACATCAAAAATCATACCCAACTCTCATATTTTATATGATTCTTTAGATTTTAATAATTGGTGGCCAAGCAATTGCTAATCAATTAAATTAAAATCACCAAATCAAGGATAAAAGAAAATGTATCTATGAATATTAATAAATAATAATCAAACACATAGTTTAAACATCCAAATCCACCTAATCCCATAAGAGGATTAGTTATCCATTATCAAAATGTGAAAAAATTCAAAAAAAAAAACCATTAACTACAACTAAAATATCCATTAGTCTAGCTAAGATAAGGTTAAATCAATAAATACAATGGAAAGATAATAAGATTAAACTAAAGATACTCCCTTAATCTTGCTATAAATATCTTCAAATATCAAAACATCTATCAAATTTGCATATTTGACTCTTGAATGGTTGATTTCTTCTCTCCTTTTATTTAGAATCCCAAAATTTGCCAAGAAAGGTAAGGAATGAGATAAGCTCCTTAAAAATATTTGAAAAGATGTATTTATAGTATGCTCTAAATGTCCTTGGGTGCCCTAGACTAAAGACAGAGAAAAATCTATCAAAAACTTCACTAAACAGATGGGCACAGTTATGCACGAGCATGTAGAAATCAACACGCGGGTGTGTAGATCTATAACTCTTTAAAAATCTTGAATTGTGTTATTTTTGGTAGACTTTGAAAAATCCACATTAGTGTGTGAATTAAATTTACACGGGCATGTGAATTAAATTTACATGGGTGTTTTAATTTTTTAGCTTCTGTCTCTTTTTCTTTTCTTCTTCTAGTAGGAATTTGATATACATAGGCGTGTAGTTTCACTAGTCATGCCGTGTATATGTTTTTCCTTCTGTTTCCTCTTCTTTTTAACCTCAATATGCTTCACTTCTGTTTTTTAAGGCATTTTATCCATCAACCTACCATCAAAACACAAAATTTCATTAAGATTGGCAAAATATCCACCAAAATAATCAGCAAATTAGCAAATTCTCATTGCAATTAGAGGTATATGCAAGATTATCAATATACCATATAACACTTCACAATACTAATGTTAGACCAAATTTTATCCTATAAAACGACACTCTTATGTCACTAAATTTTTATTAATAAATATATATCTTATTACATGAAATGCAAATTTGGAGAAATTTTATGGCTTTAATTATGAAAATACGTTTAAATAATTTTTTATAAGTTGGATATTTTATTCTCAAGTTCCTACATAGATATATATATTATTTATGAAATTATGACATTATAAAAAATTATTATTGTAATTTTAAAGATTTTACTTATTTACTTTTTATTATGTATTAAAAAGAAATATAATAAAACTTCTTGTTACGATGAAAATTATTATTTTTAATTAATTTATATTTTATAGGTATAATTTGTTGAATTAATAAATAGTTATTAGTTCATGTTACTTATTATGTATGAAAATGGTTATTAATTTATAAAATTAATGTATATTTCTTTGTTAGTTGACCAGTGATTAAGTTAGTAAATTATATTTTTAGTAAATTACTTAATAAATAAATTTAGTTAAACAATAGTTAAAAAAATTATTATTTAAAGTACTTATAATTATGTGTAATTTAAGTTGAACATATTTACATTGCTTTTTAATTATAGAAAAGCTTTTTTTACTTTTATTTTAAAGTGTATTACATTCTAATATTGTCGAATGATATTACATTTTTAAAATGTGAATAAAAACATATCAATTTAAAAAAAAGGTTGCATATATATGCATATTGTGCGATATACTTAATAGATTTTAAAATATTATTAAATCGTCATATTAGATAGTTTAAAAATATATAATTTATTTAAATTTTAATTGCAAATTGATATTTATTAATTATGCATAAAAACTCAGTTGTATTTTTTTAATATTTTTCACTATAATAAATATGCGAGTTTTTTTTATAATTTTTTTACATATAATAATAAATATTGAAGATGATATAATTATAATACCCTTATATCCTATATACGTATAATACATACACTCAATATATGTAATATATGCATATATAATATAAGAATATCACAATCTGATTTAATAAAAATTTTCATATTTTTAATTTAAAATCTTAAATACTTAAAAATGTATATTTAAATAGTAAATAAAATATTTTTTTTATTAATTATAGGTACCCAAAATAAGTATTTTATATAAAAATTTCTAGAAAAAAATCGTCAGAGTTTTATCTATAAATTGGACATCCTAAAAATTCAACAACACTCAACCTGCATAAAAACACAATCCCAATAAAAACAAATCAACATTTCAATCCAACTTCTCAATTTCTCCTTATTTTCCTCAAAACATTTATATATATACATATATGCATAAAAACACTTGTAAACATTCCCATATTATAAAATTTATCCAAAATATTCTTTATAAATTTACAATACATTCAAAATATAAACATTATATACATAAGAACAAAAAATACTATAGAATAGAATATATACATAATGACAATCAGCTCTGTCCCTGTGGCAGCAAAAATCAATTCAAATCAACCTCAAAGCTAGACTCTACCAGGTCTAGAAGAACTTTCCGGATCTATCGGATCAACTATGTCACCTGCGTGATGAATTACAATCGCGCTAAGCTAAAAGCCTAGCGGTACAAACTTTGATAATAATAAAACTTTAAAATAATGGCAATGAATTATGTTATTGCATGGTATTTCACAATGTGACATACAATTTCACTTTCAAATATAATCTTTAGTCTTTTTATACTTCACATTAACACATACACATGCATGGGCCCAAATAATCTAATATATTATTAAAATCCTAGAGATAGTATTTTGGTCCATATTGACACCCAGTGTCTAGCCTGAAAGCAAGTGATGCCTAGCGTCTAGCCCGAAGGTAAATCATAGTGATGCTCAGCATCTAGCCTGAAGGCAAATAATAAGAATAATCTCATAGGCATGCCGCCAAACACAAAAATCTGAAAATTGAATAATATACTAGGAACATAAATAATTCATATTTTCATAATCAATTTTTCTAATCACATTGCCTCATTTTCTTATTTTTCTCATTTATAGTAATGTCAAATCATTTTAATTCATCATATCTCATCACTTTATCACAATGTATTTCATTTAACATTACAAGCATATTATCCAAATATTTTATAGTTTTTCTCACATCATTTATATAAATCACATTTTATTTATTTTGGCTATTAATAATGGCTTTACATAATGCACATAATGCATACTCAACAATTCACATGTTATAACACAATGTACATGAATGTTCAAGTTACCAAATATCTTAACACATTTTTCTATCCAAAATGTGTTAGGCCAAAATTAATACAAATATATCTAAATTATCAAAAGTTTGTACATATCTTAATTAACATTCAAATTCAAGCTAAAGATTACTCTCCAACCTTCACTTCTAAATTACCCTTCAACACTAAGGTTGCACAAATTAATTCCTCTTAATGCCTATATAAAATGTGAGCAAATACAATCATTTAGAATCACATTTCAAGGCATTTCAAACATAAAACCCTAATAAAATCTCACTCTAACCAAAATTTTAAAATTTTGCCTTTCCTTACTTTAACATTGGAATTCCATTTTAATCCATTTTAATTGGTATTTTAAGTTTATTTTTATCATTTAAAACATATTATAATATGTTTTAACCAATCAAATTAAATAAACACATACTCTTTATTAAAATCCTAAACATCACATATTCATAACTTCATGAAATTCCAAATAATAAGATGAAAAACTTACTAATTATGAAAAAAATCACTAAGACTCCTCCTAAATCTTGAAAAATTCTTCAATTTTTGATGCTTGGAAGAAGAAGAAATCTCTCTTTTTCCTTCAATGGAGAATTGGCCCCTTGGAGAAGAAGATGATGATGATTTTTAATTTTGATTTTCTCTTTCTTTTCACTTAAATTAAGACTATATATATATTATTTTAATATTATTTATTTATATATTTATTTAAAAAAATCATAATTTACCTCTTTCATCCATAATTAATTTATTTTTAATTTAATTAATTAATTTTAGTTTTATAAAGTATATTTACAACTTTGTCATTTGACTTTTTGACTTTTTTCTTTAAAAGTTGACTTTTGTATATGTTATATATATTTCATATATATCTCACATATACACTTTATGTTTTCATTTATAATCCTTCAATTTTCCATTTAAATTATTTATTTAATTTATTTAATTTAATTTTTTAAAATTACTGATGTTACAATTCTCTTCCCCTAAAGAAAATTTCGTCCTCGAAATTACCTGATATCAACTCTGGAATAACTGGGGATACTGGCTCTCCATCGTTTGCTCAGTCTCCCATGTCGCGTCCTCAGTGGCATGATTCCTCCAAGGAATCTTAACAAGTGGTACCTTATTATTTCTTAACTCTTTTACCTCTCATGCCAAAATGGTCACGGATTCTTCTTCGTAAATCATATCTGGACTCACCTTAATAGACTCCACTAACAAGACATGAGATGGGTCTGACATATATCTCCAGAGCATAGAGACATAGAAGACATTATGTATCTGATCTAACTCAGGCGATAGAGCCAATCTATAAGCCACTGAACCAACTATCTTCAATACCTCATATGGTCCTATGAAGCGAGGACTCAACTTTTCTTTTAGACCAAACATCAGAATCTTCTTCCATGATGGCACCTTCAAGAACACTTTATCTCTCACACTGAACTCTATGTCTTTCCTCTTGAAATCTGTATAGAATTTCTGTGGGTCTGAAGCTGCTTTCAAACGATCCTGAATTACCTTCACTTTCTCTTTCGTTTCTTTAATCAAATCGGGACCGATCAGCTTACCTTCTCCAATCTCATCCTAATATAATGGTGTCCTATACTTCCTGCCATACAAGACTTCATATGGTCTCATCCCCAATACTGGACTGATAACTATTGTTGTATGCGAACTCAATATGTGGCAAATATTCATCCCAGCTCCCAGTGAAATCAATGATACAGCTCCTCAACATATCTTCTAGAACTTGTATCACTCTCTCTGATTGCCCATCCATCTGTGGATGGAAAGCAGCACTAAAGTGTAATTGAAAACCCAATGTGTCCTGCAAACTCCTCTAAAATCTCAATGTAAAATGAAAATCTCAGTCTGATACCAACTGAGACTCCATACAATCTCACTCTCTCGCTGATATACAACTCAGCCAAACTATCAAGTGAGTGATCCATGTGAACTGAAAGAAAATGAGATGTTTTTATCATCTGATCAACTATCACTCAGATTGCATCATGCTTCTTCTGGGTTAAAGGTAGTCCAGTCACAAAATTCATCATCACTCGCTCCCATTTTCACTCAGGATCTGATAATGGCCAAAGAAACCCTGAAGAAACTTAGTGCTCAACCTTCATTCTCTGGCAAGTGAGACATCTGGACACAAATTCTGCTATATCACTCTTCATACCTAACCACCAGTAATACTGTTTCAAATCTTGATACATATTGGTACTTCAATGGTGCATAACATAAAATGATTTATGTGCTTCATCTAAAATCTTCTTCTTCAATCTTGCATCATCAGGAATGCATAGTCTATCTCTGTAGCACAAACTATCATCATCTCTCACATGAAAATCTCTCCCCCTTTTGGTAGTCCTCTACTATATTCTGAATTTTCTCATACACCAACACTAGTCTCAACTGCAAATGAGTCATCAATGCACCATCATCACATAACTCAAATCTAGCATGCAATGCTCTCAACTTAACAAGCAACGAGAGCGAATAAGCAGTCAAACATACCATGGACTTTCGACTTAAGGCATCCGTAACTACATTTGCCTTGCCAGGATAATAATCAATCAAGCAGTCATAGTCTTTAATCAACTCTAACCACCGTCTTTGTCAAAGATTTAGCTCTCTTTGAATACCCAGGTACTTCAAACTCTTGTAATCCATGTACATAAATATTTCTCCCCATACAAGTAATGCCGCCAAATCTTAAATACAAAAACTATGGATGCTAGCTCCAGATCATGAGTCTGGTAATTCAGCTCATGAGGCATTAACTGTCGGGATGCATAAGTAATAACTCTACCCTCCTGCATCAGAACACAACCTAAACCACTATGTGAAGCATCACTGTATATTACATAGGGTTTACCTTCTATAGATGGAGTAAGGGCAGGAGCTTGAGTCAACATATCTCTCAAATGCTCAAAACTCACCTGACACTGATCTGTCCAAACAAATCTAACCCCTTTTCGAAGTAATATGGTGAGTGGTGTAGCTATCATAGAAAAACTCTTCACAAACCAATGATAATAGCCTGTCAATCCCAAAAAACTTCTAACCTTTGTCACATTCTTTGGTGGACTCCAATTTAAGATAGTCTCGACTTTACTCGAATCAACTCTAATACCCTTTGCTGATACCACATGACCGAGAAAAGTCACCTAATCGAGCCAAAACTCATACTTAAATAGCTTAGCATATAATTGCTTCTCTCTCAAAGTCTACAGTATAATCCGCAGATACCTGTCATTATCTTCCTCATTGCACGAATACATCAAAATATCATCAATAAAGACCACTACAAACTGATATAGGTATGGTCTAAACACCTTATTCATCAAATCCATAAATGTTGCTGGTGCATTCGTCAATCCAAAGGGTATCACCAAAAAATTGTAATGCCCATACCTAGTGCAAAAAGTTATCTTGGGTACATCTACATCTCTAACTCTCAACTAATGGTACCTTAATTTCATATCAATCTTAGTAAATACTACTACTCCCTTCAAATGATCAAAGAGATCATTAATCCGAGATAAATAATATTTATTCTTGATGGTCACCTTATTCAGCTGCTTGTAATCATTACATAATCTCAAGGTGTCATCCTTCTTCTTTACAAACAAGACAGGTGCTCCCCACGGTAACACACTAGGACGAATGAACTCTTTATCAAGCAACTCCTGCAACTGCATCTTCAATTTCTTTAATTCTACAGGTGTCATCTGATAAAGGGTGATGGACATAGGAGTGGTACCAAGCATCAGATTGATATCAAACTCCACCTCTCTCTCAAGAGGTACCCCTAGCAACTCATCAGGAAAATCATCCAAAAACTCGCAACTATATGTATACTGTCAAGCTGAGACCCAACTACTCTGGTATCTACAACATGAGCCAAATATGCCTAGTCGATACAGCTGAGATAAACATGGATGAAAGGTGTCTCTGTTCACTAGATACCACCACATCTCTACCATCACGTGTTCTCGGAGTAACAAATTTTTGCTGACAGTCTACCACAACCCCATGCTTGGATAACCAATCTATGTCCAGAATCAGATCATACACCCTAAAAGGCATCTCAATCATATCGCTGAGAAACTTCTCATCTTGAACAATAACTGGACTATCTCGGCACATCCTGCTAACTACAATATTGTGCCCTAAAGGATTGATAACCAACACATCAAATCCTAGGGACTCTAAATTTAAATCACTCACAGGCATTATGGATGCACCGATATATGAATGCCCAACCCAGGGTTTATCAATGCATGAACTAAAATGCCAAATAAAGTAAAAATACCAACTGTGATAGCTGAAGTATCTGGCAACATCTGTATCACATAAACTCACTGTGATAGCCCTGCATCATCTGGTCTACTTCTTGCTGAGGAATATCCTTTCTGACTAGACCCTGATCTACCACCCTTGCCAAAATCTCTGCCACCACGACCCCCTCTGACACTGGGTCTAGATGTTGCTATATCTATCTATCTGTCATCTGGTGGCTCTGGATAGTCTATGATAAAATGGTTTGATAATCCACATCTGTAACATACTGTTGATGCACCAGTCCTCCAACAAACCCAACCATTCACCCTACCACATTAAGCAAATATAGGTGGAATCGGCCTCTAGGTCACTGGGGTCAGCACACTAGCCACTCAGACTGTACGTCTCTGTCTCTGCCTCTGCTGCTGTGATGACCTGCCAAGCTGCCCCTGGCTCCTACTGAACCTTTGAGGATATCCCCCTCAATCTCTCTTCGATCATGAAGACCCCGCCTCACCCTAGGGTCTCCTAGCTCTGCTCTCTTCTGCTCTGCAGCTGCTGCAAGTCCCTGTATCTTGCTTCACCTTGAATTTCAAAAACTCCCAAGGCTAATCCCATTAGAATTAGAATTGGAAGTGGATACAAATTGAATCTAGATGCAATTCAAAATTAATCCCAAGAGTAGGGGCCTATGGCGAATTGGACATGCCAATTCGTCGCGGGCTAATCGGGCATGCCAATTTGACAAAATTCGGGATTGGGCCTACTTATCTTGGGATTTTAATATTGTAGGATCATTTCAGACTTTTAAAATTGTTCTAGACTAGTTTAAACCTTAGGACTTGATCTAATTCCCTTTTAACTGGAGCCGGATAGAATTAGATCCAAAATTAAGGGTCTACATAAACTTCTCCTTCGGACTAGCCTATAATTGTATGAACATTCTATGAATCATGTCCAGTCACTAATCTGCAATAACCGGATCTATAGTGCCAACAAAATTTGTGGCTCAAAACTTTCTCAGCTTGTCATACTTCCGAGTCAGCAAATGTTGTTGTGGCTGCTGCTGTGGTGGTGGCTGGAGCTGTTGAACCAAAGCTTGTCGTAACAACTTCACCATATGTTGTACCCAGCCCGGTGGAACCTCCTCAGCTGCTAGTCTAACTGGCATAGATGCAGATGCCTCTTCAGCAGTCTCAGCACTAACTCTAGCTCTACTCTCATTTGGAGCTACCCTCTCTGCACTACCCTCTACAGGGTGGTGCATCTTAGACGCCATGACTACCTATATATACAAATACAACAAAAATTACCACATCAAAGATCAGATAAAATGTCAGTGCCAATGCATGTATCATAATTTAAAACCATATTTAAAATTCCTATTTTCTCTCTCTAAAAATTAACCTAGATATAGAATCTAAAACCTAGGCTCTAATACTAAAATAAATGTAATATCCGTATACCCTATATACATATAATATATATACTCAGTATATGTAAAATTCACATATAAAGTATAAGAATGTCACAATCCGGTTTAATAAAAATTTTATGTTCCCAATTTAAAATTCCAAATATTTAAAAATATATATTTAAATAGTAAATAAAATATTATTTTATTAATTATAGGTACCCAAAATAAGTATTTTATATAAAAATCTCTAAAATAAATTTGCCAAGTTTTGTCTATAAATTGGACATCCAAAAAATTCAACAACACTCAACCTGCATAAAAATGCACTCCCAATAAAAAATAAATCAACATTTTATCCTAACTTCTCAATTTCTCCATATTTTTCTCAAAAAAAATATATATATATATATGCATATATACATCAAAACACTTGTAAACATTCTCATATTATACAATTTATCTAAAATGTTCTTTATAAATTTACAATGCATTCAAAATATAAACATAATATACATAATGATAAAATATACTATAGAATGGAATATATACATAATGACAACTAGCTCTGTCCCTGTGACAGCAAAAATTAACTCAAATCAGCCTCAAAGCTAGACCCTACTAGGTCTAGGCTCAAATCAAACTCTTCAGATCTACATGATCAATCCTGTCATCTGCGCGATGAATTACAA
The DNA here is from genome assembly GCA_947685225.1 of Garcia nutans. Taxonomy (NCBI): domain Eukaryota; kingdom Viridiplantae; phylum Streptophyta; class Magnoliopsida; order Malpighiales; family Euphorbiaceae; genus Garcia; species Garcia nutans. The sequence continues at coordinate 14,719,669 of CANTUV010000035.1, forward strand.
TTGCGCTAAGCTAAAAGCCTTTTAAAATAATGACAATGCATAATGTTATTACATGGTATTTCACAATGTGGCATACAATTCCACTTTAAAAATATAATTTTTAATCTTTTTATACTTCACATTAACACATACACAAGCATGGGCCAACATCTAGCTCGAAGGCAAGTGGCACCCATCGTCTAGCCCGAAAGCAAATTATAGTGATGCTCAGCATCTAGCCCTGAAGGCAAATAATGAAAATAATCTCATAGGCATGCCCCCAAATACAGAACTCTGAAAATTGAATAATATATTGGGCACACAAATAATTCATATTTTCATAATCAATTTTTCTCATCACATTGTCTCATTTTCTCATTTTTCTCATTCATAGCAATGTCCAATTATTTTAATTAATCATATCTCATCACTTTATCACAATGTATTTCATTTAACATTACAAACATATTACCCAAATATTTTAGAGTCTTTCTCACATAATTCATATAAATCACATTTTATTCATTTTAGCCATTAACAATGGCTTTACATAATGCAAATAATGCATATTCAACAATTCCCATATTATAACATAATGTACATGAATGTTTACGTTGCCAAGTAACTTAACACATTTTTCTATCCAAAATGTGTTAGGCGAAATTTAATACAAATATATCTAAATTATCAAAAGTTTATACATACCTTAATTAACACTCAAATGCAAGATAAAGATCACTCTCCAACCTTCACTTCTAAATTACCCTTCAACACTAAGATTGGGCAAATCACTTCCTCTTAATGCCTATACAAAATATGAGTAAATACAATTATTTAGAATCACATTTCAAGGCATTTCAAATATAATACCCTAATTAAAGCTCACTCCAACCAAAAATCCAAAATTTTGCCTTTCCTTACTTTAACATTGGAATTCCATTTTAATCCATTTTAATTGGTATTTTAAGTTTATTTTCATCATTAAAAATATATTATAACATATTTTGTAACACTCCGATACTCCATATAAGTACTATACATACACCTAGTATATATACAGTAAGTATATAAAGTATAAGGATGTCACTTTTCGTTACATTTTTAAAACCTTTAACAGAGTTCAAACCACAATACATAAATTTAAAGAATATTTTCAAAATAATTATACTTTCAATAATCTTATCTTTATCAAAATTTCATTTATACATATAAATATACTCTTGTCAGAAATACATCATAATTAAAAATTATACATGTATGCATCACCCTCTAGTTGGTCTCGATAAACTCTTACTCTTCTCGTGGCAACAAAAGACTTCATATCTTCCACCTAGACACCTGCGCGATTACACATCCGCGCTAAGCCCGAGAGCTTAGTAGTACAAATATAACATATAAACATACATTATAGAAATTCTAACATATAACGAAATATCACTTCCATGTACCATTAGTTTCTTACCATGTTTTTCCTTTTGAATTGCACCTTTCATATATCTCGACTAATTTCATATATTATATACATATCATTATCACCAACCACAATCCATCATTAATATTCAAAATCAATATATATCAATATACACATTACACAACATACTTCATAACATTGTTTTATTCACAGTTCATCAAACATAATCCATCACTAACACTCACAATCAATATATCAATACACACATTGCACAACATACTTCATAACATTATTTTATTCACAATTCACCAATCATGAATCACATTTCCAACAAAGTCAACCATAAATCTCATTACTCATTATCTCAACATTTGTATATCATGTTGACAACAAAGACAGACTCGGGCCCAAAAGACACTAATATGTCATTCAATTTTCAGAGTTAATGCTTTGGTTTTGTTATCACATTTATCATTATCATAGACCCAACTAGGCTTCAAGGATTTAGGTTCAACCAAGCTTCAAGGGGAAACAAAGCATGCTAAGTATCAACCCAACTTGGCTTCAAGAACCAACCCAACCTAGCTTCAAGGGTTGTAACATCTCAATTAGGCTTCAAGGACTAGACCCAACCAAGCTTCAAGGGGAGTAAAACATGTTAAACTTCTACCCAACTTGGCTTCAAGGATCAAGCCCAACCTAACTTCAAGAGATTGTTACTAATATTAGGCATGCCACCAACAACAAACTCTGAAAATGGAATAACACATTAGCTACACAATTCATTTATCAATTTCATTCTCAATTCTTATCATCAATTAGGCAAACATGCCTTATGTCTTTCAATTGAATCATCATAGCCAATCACAATGGATTTACATCACATTTGTGTTATCATAGCCAATCACAATGGCTTCATATCTCATTTGAATCATCATATAATATACAACCTCAATTACATTAACTAAACAAACATATCATTATAGCTCAGAACATTAGTTTCACATCTCTTTATGTCTCAATTTACATTCAGGTAATTCATCATAAAAGTATTTATCATAATAAATTGCATTGTACATACCTTTTTGAATGATCCTCGTCTCTTTCACACTATACAAGTCATAATACTTGTCACATTATATTAACAATATAATAAATTAATTAACATTGTTTTAAGTCTCAAAATCATATAAAAGAATGCATCTAGGTAAGTTTGTACTTACCTCAAGAATTACTCCCATCAAGCTATACATAATCAATTACTTTATCAACTCCTTCACATTTTACATATAGCATCTTTGATGTAACATTACAAAGTACATTATTTATATAACACATTACCATTTACAAGATCCACAATGCATAAAACATAACCTTGTTCATATAGTATCATATGCATCATCAAATGTATGTTCAATCTCATCAATACAAAAAGAGCAAAGAACTATCACAGTAGCCAACACACTCAATGGACACGGCCAAGCTTGTGGCCGTGTCTCTCAACACCAAATCAACAGAGGCAGACACGGGCAAGGGAACACGGCCGTGTCTCTCAACCAACACCAGGCAGTGGCAAACACGGGCAAGGGACACGGCCAAGCCAGTGGCCGTGTCTCTCCAAAATTGATCCAACACGGCCAAATTTCCTCAAACTTGGCCGTGTCTCCCAAAAATCTTTAGTTTTGGCCGTGTCTCATCCTTAGTTTGGCCGTGTCTCTCATGAACAAAAACCCTAAACATGGCCAATTCTCTTTTGATTGAATTAAAACACATTATACACAACATAACCTTATTCAAATGGATATAATCAATGTCTTTAACACTTATTTTACATGTTCATCACAATAATCACATTAACAATACATTAACAATACATTTAAACACATACCACTTCAAAACCCTAAAACCAACATCATTCTTATTCTTTCCATATCAACATCCACTTAACTTACCATCTTCAAACCAAAACCAACACCAATTTAACTTTGTAACTTACAATCAATTTCAACACTTATAAACATATCTCAAACACACTTAATCATAATAACAACAAATCATAACTCACCTCAAACACAACTTCACAAATAACAAAAGAAAACAAGAGAGTACTTACCTCAATTGAAGAAATTTCACAAATCTCCAACTTAATCATTTGATTCTCCCTTCAATTTGATGTTTAGAACTTAGAACACCTCTCTTGCTCTCTCTTTTCTTTGGTAGCCAGCCACACAAAATGAGAAGAGAAGAAAAATAAAGACAAGTCAAACTTCTCTTCTTCTTTAAATCTCCACCAAGCAATTACCTAAATGCCCTCAACCATTTAACTTAGCTTCTTTTCACTTATATACCCATTTAAGTAATTTCACATATCACAAATAAATATCCTCTTGCATTGACCATCCATCTTGACTTATGTATATGTTATATATACTAGTATATATGCAACATATACACTTCCTCTAAAAATTCTTTTCTCTTTCAAATTAACATATACATTCAATCCAATTAAAACAACAATAATATTCAAAACTTCTAGGGCATACATTGGGATATTACATATTTTAACCAATCAAATTAAATAAACACATACTCTTTATTAAAGCCCTAAACTTCACATATTCACAACCTTATGAAATTCCAAAGAATAAGATTGAAAACTTATTAATTATGGAAGAAACCACCAAGACTCCACCTAAATCTTAAAAATTTCTTCAATTTTTGATGCTTAGTGTTTAGATCATATTTGTACTAGTTTTTCAGTATAATTTTTATGTGTTTTTAGTTAATGTTTTGATTGATTTTTGCTTTAAGTTTGTTTAAAGTGTTTGTTTTATGTTTAAGTGCAAAAACTCACTTGGATGATCAAGAAAAATGAAGAAAGAGCATGAGTCAAGCAAGACATGGCCAAGCCAAAGCAAGCTTGGCCATGTCCCTCAAAAGAATTCCAAGACAATAGCTGACACACCCAAGAGACACGGCCAAGCCACTGGCCGTGTCTCACCCAAGGAAAAGAAACCAAGAAAGAAAAAAAATAGAGGTAGTACTTGACACACTCACAGACATGGCCATGTCTTTGCCCATGTCTGATCGACATGGCCATGTCACTTGAAGCTTGGCCATGTCTCATTGTCTTGGCCGTGTTTCATCCTAAAATAGAGGCAGTACTTGACACACTTACAGACATGACCATGTCTTTGCCCATGTCAGATCGACATGGCCATGTCACTTGAAGCTTGGCCATGTCTCATTGTCTTGGGCGTGTCCCTCAAAGAAATAGAAGGCAGAAGGCGACACTGGCAACAGACATGGCCAAGCCACTGGCCATGTCACATGACATGGCCAGAAGCTTGGCCGTGTCACCACTTGAGAACAAAGAAAAGAAAGAAGGCAGAAGGCGACACTGGCAAGAGACATGGCCAGGAGCATGGCCGTGTCACTCCATGAAACCAAAGAAAAGAAAGAAAAGAAAGAAGGCAGAATGCGACACTGGCAAGAGACATGGCCAAGCCACTGGCCATGTCGCTTGAAGCTTGGCCATGTCTGCTCGTCTTGGGACCAAAGAAAAGAAAAGGAGCAGCAAGAGACACGGCCAACTAGCTTGGTCGTGTCCCAAAGAAAGATGAGAGACATGGCAAAGCCACTCATGGCTTGGCCATGTCACCTATTAAATGTTGAATTCTCTTGCACGAGATGTGGACAAAGTGGGGAACAAGGGTATTGTTTTTACCAAAAGTAATATTAAACAAAGAGAATGTGGAGAACAAGGGAGAGTGGTGTGAGTTGGAAGGCATGGGGTTGAGTTTTGAATGAATTAAAAAAAGAGAAGAAGAGGAAAATTGGGGGGGGGGGTTCTTGGAACAATTTGCATATACACGTTTTTGAGGGAGAGAGGGACACTCTTCCTTGGCTCTTCATCTTCAACCTCCATTTCTATCCTCTCCACCTTCTCCATCTTCTATTGACAAGTTCTTTGAGATTCTTTGGGATAAATTGGGTTAAACAAGCTCTTGAAGGTTGAAGAAGCTTCATTGAAGGATTGGTGACTTGAGAAAGCTCCATTCCATCTTCCAAAGGCATAATCAATTGAAGAGTTGGTGACTTGAGAAAGCTCCATCCAAAGGTTTGGTGACTTGAGAAAGCTCCATTCCATATTGTAAAGGGGAATCAACCATTGAAGAGGGCTTGAGTTCTTCATCATACATCAAGTGGAGCAAAGGAGGAAGACTAGTAATCTTACTCTTGTCATCTTCACAAGGGGTTTTTCTATTCTCTCTTTTAATTCATTTCTTATTGTTGTTGTTGTATTAAGAGAATTGATATTGCAATGAACAATTTGTATTTGTTTTATATTGAGTTGAATGAATATTTTAAATTGATGATGTTGAGCTAAATACCCATGCCTAGGGTTTGTAGTATATTTGATTGAATGCTTTGATTTGATATTTACATTGATGTACCTTGTTGTTGGTTTATTGTATTGTATTAAATGCTAGGTTGATAGATTAGCTACCTATTGATCTCTAGATATTGAATGACGGACTGAGAGGTGAAATCCGATATCGGAACTATATAATCGACCACCCTAAGAATGAATTAGAAATATAAGTTCTAGGATTTATTAATTTGCAAATGTAAAATAATTGGTTATTGCTAATTCATGAATGTGAGAACTAATGGATTGGTAATTGACTAATTAACCTTAAGGAACAAATTAATTACAAGTTTATGTTAATGGATAGTTGAGAATTTGGCTTTGATTGAATGGACCTATATCCCTAGGCACCTTCCCAAGAATCGATTTGATCTTGTACACCCATCACACATCAACCCTACGTACGTTAATATTAGGTTTAAATTATTCTCGCACCATTCTAACACAACAAACTTTCGCATTTAAATAACTTGTCAATCAAGCTATTACGAGCTATACCTTCTTGGGGAAACGACCTTAGGGCGATCACCTTTGCTACAACTACCTCGTATACTTGCGAGTGACGCTTGTAGTAGTACTTAATTCGAGCGCAACAAGTTTTTGGATTGACAAGTTATTTAAATGCGGAAGTTTGTTGTGTTGGAATGGTGCGAGAATAATTTAAACCTAAGATTAGCGTGCATAGGGTTGATGTGTGATGGGTGTACAAGATCAAATAAATTCTTGGGAAGGTGCCTAGGGATATAGGTCCATTCAATCAAAGCCAAATTCTCAATTATCCATTAACATAACCTTGTAATTAATTTGTTCCTTAAGGTTAATTAGTCAATTACCAATCCATTAGTTCTCACATTCATGAATTAGCAATAACCAATTATTTTACATTTGCAAATTAATAAACCCTAGAACTTATATTTCTAATTCATTCTTAGGGTGGTCGATTATATAGTTCCGATATCGGATTTCACCTCTCAGTCCGTCATTTAATATCTAGAGATCAATAGGTAGCTAATCTATCAACCTAGCATTTAATACAATACAATAAACCAACAACAAGGTACATCAATGTAAATATCAAATCAAAGCATTCAATCAAATATACTACAAACCCTAGGCATGGGTATTTAACTCAACATCATCAATTTAAAACATTCATTCAACTCAATATAAAACAAATACAAATTGTTCATTGCAATATCAATTCTCTTAATACAGCAACAACAATAAGAAATGAATTAAAAGAGAGAATAGAAAAACCCCTTGTGAAGATGCCAAGAGTAAGATTACTAGTCTTCCTCCTTTGCTCCACTTGATGTATGATGAAGAACTCAAGCCCTCTTCAATGGTTGATTCCCCTTTGCAATATGGAATGGAGCTTTCTCAAGTCACCAAACCTTTGGATGGAGCTTTCTCAAGTCACCAACTCTTCAATTGATTATGCCTTTGGAAGATGGAATGGAGCATTCTCAAGTCACCAATCCTTTAATGAAGCTTCTTCAACCTTCAAGAGCTTGTTTAACCCAATTTATCCCAAAGAATCTCAAAGAACTTGTCAATAGAAGATAGAGAAGGTGGAGAGGATAGAAATGGAGATTGAAGATGAAGAGCCAAGGAAGAGTGTCCCTCTCTCCCTCAAAAACGTGTATATGCAAATTGTTCCAAGAACCCCCCCCCCCCCCCCCCCCCCCCCAATTTCCCTCTTCTTCTCTTTTTTTAATTCATTCAAAACTCAACCCATGCCTTCCAACTCACACCACTCTCCCTTGTTCCCCACATTCTCTTTGTTTAATATTACTTTTGGCAAAAATAATACCCTTGTTCCCCACTTTGTCCACATCTCGTGCAAGAGAATTCAACATTTAATAGGTGACATGGCCAAGCCATGAGTGGCTTTGCCATGTCTCTCATCTTTCTTTGGGACACGGCCAAGCTAGTTGGCCGTGTCTCTTGCTGCTCCTTTTCTTTTCTTTGGTCCCAAGACGAGCAGACATGGCCAAGCTTCAAGCGACATGGCCAGTGGCTTGGCCATGTCTCTTGCCAGTGTCGCATTCTGCCTTCTTTTTTTTTCTTTGGTTTCATGGAGTGACATGGCCATGCTCCTGGCCATGTCATGTGACATGGCCAGTGGCTTGGCCATGTCACTTGCCAGTGTCACCTTCTGCCTTCTTTCTTTTCTTTGTTCTCAAGTGGTGACACGGCCAAGCTCCTGGTCATGTCATGTGACATGGCCAGTGGCTTGGCCATGTCTGTTGCCAGTGTCGCCTCACGCACAAGACAATGAGACATGGCTAAGCTTCAAGCGACATGGCCATGTCGATCAGACATGGACAAAGACATGGCCATGTCTGTGAGTGTGTCAAGTACTGCCTCTATTTTAGGATGAAACACGGCCAAGACAATGAGACATGGCCATGCTTCAAGTGACATGGCCATGTCGATCAGACATGGGCAAAGACATGGCCATGTCTGTGAGTGTGTCAAGTACTACCTCTATTTTTTTTCTTTCTTGGTTTCTTTTCCTTGGGTGAGACACGGCCAGTGGTTTGGCCGTGTCTCTTGGGTGTGTCAGCTACTGTCTTGGAATTCTTTTGAGGGACATGGCCAAGCTTTCTTGCTTGACTAATGCTCTTTCTTCATTTTTCTTGATTGTTTTGATCATCCAAGGGAGTTTTTGCACTTAAAGATAAAACAAACACTTTAAACAAACTTAAAACAAAAATCAATCAAAACATTAACTAAAAACACATAAAAATCATACTGAAAACTAGTACAAATATGATCTAAATAAATACCCCACACTTAATTCCTTACTTGTCCCCAAGCAAGGCTAAAATCAAAACACACTAACAAGATAAATTTTGTTAAGTTCAAGAGTTATAAAGATGCATCAAGACTTCCCTATCCCTAAATCCGCAATCAATATCAAATCAAACAAAATCGACACCCATGCAATTAAGTGGTTTTCCATGCATAACCTATGTTGTCGCTCCCTCACCAACTCTTACAAGTGTTTGATCATGGTGGTGTTTACACTCATAACAATCAATGAAAGATTATTACCATAAGCTTGCTTATCAATCAAATCTCCACCACAAAATTACAATCAAGAATCAATCAAAAGGTCTTTATTGGTTTGTAATGGGGCTAAGGTAAAGGCATGATATTTAGGAAATGTGACCTTGATCATTAAGTTCAAGAGCACTTTAAGAATGAAGTACCCGATTATATACATAACCCAACAATCCCAAAACACCTTCCTCTCATCTACCCCTTGATATTAAAGAGCTTTTCAAGGGAACTCACTTATTTAATCTTGTAATGATACATTCCAACCTTTTTCAACAAGAACAACAATTATTCTTATTATTATATATATATTTTTTATTTTTCTCTTTTTTCTTTTATTTTTATTTTTATTATTTTTCTTTGCAATATTAAACCTACTAAATTTAACCCCACACTTAATTCAACACAACACTCGGTCATAAACGCTCTTAAAATGCTCTTGACCTAATGAAAGGGTAAGAGTTAAACAACAAGGTTCAAGCTAATGGTGTTGTGAAAAAGAAAGAAAAGGAAAAATAAAATAAGCTCAAAATTGGCTAACTAAGGTTGAATATAGGGTTGGTCTTTTTAAGCCAAAGTGGGTTCACCTAATTGCCTTAATCATCTTGATGCCAAATTGAAATTTTTATGCAATCTTAAAATACATTTCAAAGTAAGTTCTATCAAATCATCAATCAAAGATGTTCACTCACAACAATAATGATAAGTTGATGGCTCAATTCCTCACTAGGTTAAAGGCAATGCAAAGAAAAACCAACAAAATTGACAGTAGGCACCAATTCTACTCAATTCTCCAATTCATGCTTCAAAAATTCAAAGGTCATCTATCAACAATTTTATAACAATTAAACTTTTCAAAATTCATTTATTCAAAGAAAAACAAGAAAAACATTAACTAAAACTTAAATAAAAATAAGTTAAAAGTAAAAACACAAAACACTTAGAAGAAGAAAAAATCTGTCTTTTTCTTCAATAGAGAATCGACCCCTTGGAGGAGGAGAAAAAGAAGAAAAAGAAGAAGAATTAATTTTCTCTTTCTTTCCACTTAAATTAAGACCTTATATATTATTTTAATATATTTTAATTAATTAATTAATTATTTAAAAAATTCATAATTTATATCTTCCATTCATAATTAATATATTTTTAATTTATTTAATTAATTTTAATTTTACAAAGTATATTTACAACTTTTCATTTTGACTTTTTGACTTTCTTCTTTAAAGTTAACTTTTGTATATGTTATGTATATTTCATATATATCCCATATATACACTTTACTTTTTCACTTATAATTTTTCAATTTTTCATTTAAATTATTTATTTAATTTAATTTTTAAAAATTATGGATATTATAATAATACTTTAATATATTTATTTAATTTTATTTTATATTTCAATTCATCTTTATATTTTTTATTTTATAGTGATAATATTGAAAAAAAAACTTGATATATATATATTTTATTTATTTATTATAAAATTTTATAATATTTATTCATTTAACCAATGTCATAAAAATTATATTTATAGTATAATATTTTTAATAAAATATATTATATTTTATTAAAATAATTAATAATATAAAAAATTTATAATTCTATTAAAATATATCAAAATTTATAATAAAAATTAATAAACTCTATTAAATTTCAAGTAGGGATTAAGTTTGGGCTGTTAACCGTTTAAAAATAATTGGTTAAAATTTTTTAAATCGACTTTCTAGACAGTTTAGTTTAGATTCAGGAATTTACCAATTCGAATCCGCATAAATCCTCCAAAATGCATATATATATATATTTATATATATATAGAGAGAGATATATAGTGAAGCTTTTATATATATCACTTATCAATTTATTTATTAGCTTTTAAGATTTTAAATTGTATTTAAATAATTTATTTATTTTATTTTTTTGTAATATACTGAAACATTATATTATATTTTTAATTAATTATTACTTATGGCATTTCATAGATTAGCATTAATGTAACTTATAACATTTACTTATTATTATAATTTTAAATCCACTCAAACCACTCAAACCATCCAACTGAAAATAATTTAATTTGATTTATTTTATTTTATTTTATTAATTTAATTTTAATTAATAATCTTTCAAACTAACTAAATTAATTTAGTTTAAAAATATACGTTATTAAAAAATCGCCCAAGCCGCCAATGCTCGTCCCTATTTTGAAGAATCATATATAACCATTAAAATTTTCAAATTCCATTAAAATCTAACAATTCTCTCAAAATCAATTAAAATCCTGATCCAATGGACCAGCGGCCTCTCACACCATTTTCATCACCAACGCGTTTCTTCTCATCATCTTCAAATCGCCTCTGACCATCACCATCATCACAAGCCCAGCTTGCTCACCATCGTCGGCAACCTACAAACCCAGCCTGCTCACAGTGGGGTCACCATCTCCAACCTAGCAAAGGAGCCACGATCGCCATACCAGACCGTCATTGCTGCTGCTAGAGCTTGACTGCTGGTATATTATCTTTTTGTTTTATTTATTTTATTATTAGTAAATTCTCTTATGTGTTTGAAAACAGAACTAAGTGGTTGTGTTTGGGAGATTACATGAATTATATATAATGTGCCAGTTTCATTCTATGCTTTTTTTTTTCTCTAGCTCTTCCTCTTCAATTCTTTCTTTCAGATTTTAATATTTATGGCATAAATCTTTTTGGCGATACAAATTTGAAACTTAATCTCAACTGTCTACTGCTTAGTAGTAGAAGGTGAGTATGGTTATGTTTGCCTGACGAATGGGTAACTTTTATGTACTGTTATATGCCTTTTCAGTTATGTTTAATTTTAACAATAGGATAAAGCTATGCCAAAAAGATACCCTAGACAAACAAAAAATCTTTAAGTATAAATTTTAAATCTACTCCAGGCTAGTCAATTAATTAAATTGATAACTTCATAAGATTCCAAGACAGCAAAAAATTTATTAATTTTAATTTTAACTATACTCTATGCTAATCAATTAATTGATAAATTTATAAAAAATATCTTTCGGTAAAAGAACTTGATAATCAAGGATAGCACTACTAGGAAGACCTTACCAAGTTCTATCTATTCTAGATTTTTAGTGTTTTATCCCTAGACAAGCTAGCTCATACATTCACCCTGAGTTATGTATGTCGAAGGAGTCTTTAGCAAACTACAACCTAAGTATTCTATCCATATTGATAATTTTAAGTGTAAACTATAACCACAATCAAATTCTCCATAGTGCGAGACCTAGGTTTCAGTACTTGAAGCACAACTTCGGGCTAGCATCCAACTGTTTCTTGAAATTGAGGTATGTCCTGTCAGCAGTTAGAGCTTTATCATATTCATGAACTTTAGCTCCCCATGCTTCTTCTTGTTCTTGGTTATCATCATCACTTTTTTCTCCTTAATGGAAAGAATAAAGTAGTTTGATCACGAAGAAGGAACATTTGTGAAGGATGGTTCTTCTTGACTATAAATGGATAAACATTGAACCACTGCAATTACGAAATAAAATAACTGAATGAATTTATTAACATTGTAACCGTCATCATAATTAGAAAACTTATAAAAGGTTCAACAACCTATTATATTAGCAAGAATAAATATCAACAACAAACCAAACAAAACACTCCTAAAATACATTGATATAAACTTGGAAGAGCTCAAAATGATGTAAAATTATTAACATGACACTTGGAAAAAGAAAAAGAATGCTACCTGGTGCGTCCGTATCTACCATGGTTGTCTTTGGATTTAAAGGGTCCAAATTGATAACAGTTTTAGCTTTGCTGATTCTTATGTGGTTTGTTTGAATGAGAAGCCAAGCTTCTAGCTATGAAAAGTGCTTAGTCAAAGCCTTAAGATTCTATCCTAATCATTTTCATCATCAAAATCCTCTAGCCAGTTAGTTTTTGAAATTGAAATAGGTGAGGTTACAGAGATCACTTCTTGAGAACTTGTATGTGACTCTTTCATTATCCAATTTTTGAAGGCAAACTGTACGCCAGTTGCAATTCATCATCAGAAATATAGAAGACAGCATAATTGTCCATTTGAATCATCAGAATTTAAAAGACAACATAAGTGTCCATTTGAGTAAGTAGCAATTTAAACTAAGATGGATTTGAATTTACATTTAAAATGAAAAATCATATAAAAATTTAAATATTCAAATTGGAGTTGAAAGAGACATTTAAAGACTTTAGTGGAGAAGAAAACATATATTGCACAAACTATGTATGTATATATTCTTGTAAAAACTAAAACATAAAGAATGTAAAAAACCTGAGCAACAATATAGATCCTTCTTTCACAAGAACCACAATTGAGCAAATTGGCTGTTAGGCTCTCTTGAGGAAAAGCTGTAAAAGAAAAAGAAATTATACAAAAAAAATAGAAAAAACATTACAAGAAAGAAAGTAGAAAATAATTTGTTGAGTTGTTACAAGAAGTCCACTAATTATTTTTGTATCATGATATGCTGCTCATGATTATCATTAGCCCAAGGCCCAGGTAACCCCAGTTGCCCTCGATCTACTATTTTATTATGTTGTTATAATACACCATATTAGAGTTTGACATGGCACCTCATGTCCCCTCTAATAATGTGGAGGCTAGTTTCATGTCATGTATGTAACAACGATCCATATGGAAATCGCCATTTGATAATTTTGTATTAGAAATTTAAAGTTTGGGATGACGGTGTGAAAAGTATTTAACTTGAGTGTGAATCTAACTTACCCATTCATTTCGAATTCTAATAAATTTTACACTTTGAAGTTCATTTCAATTAACTATTTCAATATCTTGTGAAGGGTTTTTTTTTTTCAATTCATTAATGTATTTATTACTGTTAGCACAACAAAACGGTATGATGTAGCACCCAACTGGTCATCGTCAAATCAGAATGAAGAGTATTTTTCGTAAAACCAAAATCATTTCTCATTTTATGGAACTCGCAAAGCATCAAAAAACCAATATCAAACTTTCAATTGTTTTTCACTTCTTAGAGACTCTAATATGGTGTTTTCTACTGTAACAGTTGAATTAAAATGGTGGGTCGAGGCCAACTAGGGTTGCCTGGACCTTGGGCTGATGATAATCGTGAGCCAGCTGATCATTATACAACAAAAATTGGTGGACTTCCTGTGAGTAACACCTCACTAAATTATTTTCTACTTTCTTTCTTGGAAATTTTTTCTACTTTTTTTTTTAATTTCTTTTTTTTTTACCTTATAACAGGACTGGCCTTTTCCTCAAGAGGGCTTAACAACCAATTGGCTAAACTGTGGTTCTTGTGGAAGAAAGCTCTGTCTTGTTGCTCAGGTTTTTTACATTCTTGAGATTGGCATTATCTTTTAGTTTTTTCAAGAGTATATATATTTTGAGTATGGAATGTGTGTTTTTTTTCCCATCTCTCTTACATAGGTTTATGCTCCAATTTCTACTGGAAGCTTAAAGATTGAAGATCGTCTTGTTTTGATTTTTGGGTGTATAATGCCAGAATGTGGGAGTGCTCCACTAAGGTCTTTAAATGTCTCTTTAAACTTCATTTTGAATAGTTAATTTTTTATATGATTTTTCATTTTAATGTAAATTTAAATCCATCTTGGTTTGAAATGCTACTTGGTCAAATGAACCCTTATGTTGTCTTTTACATTTTTGATGATGAATCATAGCTGGCGTGCTGTTCGCCTTCAGAAATTGGATAACAAACGACAATTATCTGCAAGTTCTCAAGAACTGGTCTCTGTAACCACACCTATTTCAGTTTCAAAAACCAACTGGCTGGAGGATCTTGATGATGAAAATGATGAGGACATGGATCTTGAGGCTTTGAGCAAAGCACTTTCCGAAGCTAGAAGTTTGGCTTCTCATCCTAAGAAAACTCATAAGAATCAACAATCTGAGATTGTTGTCAATTTGGCTTCTTTAAATCCAAAGACAACCATGGTAGACATGGACTCACCAGGTAGCGTTTTCTTTTTTTTTTTTTTCTTTTCTTTCTCCAAGCATCATGTTAATAATTTTTACATCATTTTGAGCTTCTTCCAAGTTTATATCAATGCATTGTATGAGTCTTTTTTAAAAAATTTTTTTTTTAATTATTTATGTTTGTTGTTTGTACTTAGACTCTTTATTCTTTTGTTGTTTGTACTTAAAACTCTTTATTCTTGCTCATATAATAGGCTGTTGGAACTTTTATAAGTTCTTTCTGAATTTTAGCATTGTTCAAGTTATCTAATTATTTCCTCGTATTTTTCCCAAGTGATAAATTGATGGTTACTGTGTTAATTAGTTTTTTGATTGGTTATTTTATTTGGTAATTGCAGTGGTTCCATGCTTTTACATTTATACTCGGGAAGAACCATTCTCTACAGATGTTACATCTTTGTGCTTGAACTATTCCATTCTTTCCGTTGAGGAGAAACAAATTGATGAAGATGATAAAAAACAAGAAGCATGGGGAGCTGAAATTTATGAATATGATAAGGCTCTAACTGCTGACAGGACATACCTCAAGTTCAAGAAACAGTTGGATGCTAATCCGGAACAATGCTTCAGGTACTGGAGAAGGTCTCGTGTAATGGAGAATTTGATTTTGGTGATAGCTTACACTTATAATTATGGATAACACTTGGTAGAGGTCCTTAAACATACATAACTCAGGGTAGATGCCTGAGTTAGCTTGTCTTATGATAAGATAAGATATTAAAAATCTAGAATACATAGAACTTGGGTTTCCTAGTAGTGCTTTCTTTGAAAACTTGCATCAATTTATCTTTGACTGCTTCCTTTTCCATGTTTCTATTAATTTCAATGTAGATAATCAATATTAGTAGCCCACTCGGATCTGTGTGTCCTGCTTGAGAGTGGCATCAAGTTCTTTTATTTTATCATATTTTTTATAAAGTTATCAATTCGATTAATTGGTTAGCACTGGAGTAGATTTGAAATTAAACTTATAGATTTTTTGTTATATTGGGATTTTGTTTGGCATAATTTTACCCTAATTTTAAGTGAAGCAGTTCCATTTTCATTCTGAATTGTTCCAAATGCTTGGAAATATTACTTGTTGTGGGGACTCACTTGATTGGTAGTTTCCCAATTAAGCTGCTGAGACCTTTCATCTTTCCTTGAAATATATGTCTAATACTTCCATTTAGAATAATGGAACTGTAAAGATAGATGTGGGTTGGACATGTACTGACATTGGATGTTGTTGCACAAGTCTCGCACAGTATTTTAATTTGTGGAGGATATTTTTGTTGTTGAATCAATTTAATTTACTTTTAATTTATACCTTGGTCTGTAACGTAGCGGAGGAATAAACTATAGAAGCCAAACTCACAATTGCAGAATAATAGATTGAAAGAGGGAAGAAATTGTAGAAATAGAGCAGATAGGGATGGAGAAGGGAAAGAATAGAGACAGAGAGAGCAAGAAGAGGGCTAGGAGAGAAAATCAGTGAATATTCATTAGACTGAAAATTCCATACGTACAAGGCTAATCATATATGGATTGCTAACTAGCTACAGTACAAAATATAATCCCTTAATCAGCACATTCCTTGGTCAGGTGGTTACAACCACAACCACTTTGTCCCTTTCTACAGCTCATCCTCACCTCACAGCCTTCAATTACATCCTTACCCATGGTTAATTGCTTGATTACTCCCTTCTTCTTCCTCTTGTATGTTACATGGTCTTGGCATTGAGCTCTTGCCCCAGTTGCTACCTACAGAGACACTTGTTGAGCCAGTCCCAGCTTTCGCATTCTAATTATTGTTAATTATTATTATTACCAGAAAATTTTACTTGATTTATATCTTGTGGTTAATAAAGAGGTATCTAATCTAGCATTTAGATTTATCAATTTCGCTTCCAGTTTGAAGTCATACGGAGTTTATATTCTACATACTTCTCTGGCTTTTAGAGTCATGCATTTCAATACAATTTTTTTAATATTTTGTGTGACGTTTATTTATATGCACATGTGCTTGAGAATACACTCTTATATTCTGTTTACATGTAATCGCTTTTTTTTTTTTTTCAATCAAAAGAAGTTTTTTCAGCCAACTGTTTTTATTGTGCTGTGCCTGAAAGGTGCTTTTTTTCTTCACCCTTGGGTAGATTATTATTGACTATATGTCGGTTCCTGACTGATGTATACATTTTCTTGTTTCAGAACTAAACTTCCTTTTTTTTTTCCTTTCAATATCACGCGTTTTTGGCATCTCTCTACTCAGGTACTTGATCGGTGGTAAGCCTCTACTGGCAACACCAGAGGTAGGAGACCCTGGAATATGCATGCTCTGTGGTGGTTCAAGGCATTATGAGATGCAGCTGATGCCCCCATTAATATATTTTCTACAAGATGCTGCTGATGATTGTCAAAAGCGTGCACTGGATAATTGGAACTGGATGACACTCCTTGTTTTCACTTGCTCCAAGGTAAGTTTTCAATGTGCTTGCTCTGATAGTAGTTCTGCTCTTAAGTAACAGATAAAGCTTTGACTTTGTTATAGTGACAAGGGTAGCTATTAGGTATGACAGGAGTATGTTCCCACCTTAATGTGAGTAGAGCACCAACCTAATAATTTTCCTGATGGACACTGGCTTTTGATGCAGTAGGCTGCCCTTGGGTTAATTTAATCCATGGGTGATTATTAATTTCGCTGTGGCCACTTAATTTTAAACTTCCACATAAAAGTTAACTCGATTTTAGTGTGTGTTTCAGTAAGATCGGAGGTTGTTAATGTTTGGCAGGATTTCTAATGTAGTGGCCGAGAAATTTAGTCCTATGGTCCATTTTAATTGTATAATTGTTTAAAAAAAATAAAAAAAGATCATATCAGAGTACCACATAAAAAATCTAGCAAAAATTGATTCTAGTATTTGGTAATAGACTTTATAGAGAACCAATTAAAAATGAGTAATTTCTATGCAACAAATTGAAATTAGGTTGCTATACTTAAATGCAGTAATAAGTTTGTTTAACCAGGGATGAATTTGAACCAGTGAATCCCGGAGGGTCTCATCCAATAGTTTAGTTGAAGAGTTTGTTGAAAAGGATAGAGGTGGGGTTGGAACATTCAGTTCTTATGCTCAGGAGTATATGAAAATTAATAAAAGAGATCTGTGAATGAAAAAGAATAGTTTATCTACATAAGAGATTTTAACAAGTAATATTTATATAATCAATTAATATATAGTGTAAAGCCCGACATTTGTTGGTTGGTGTACCACTGGTTGGTTGTTCCAATAGTAAAGAATAATTGAGATATAATTATATGCTGGGGGAGCTTTATAATGGCTCTTTTTTTTTTTGTTTCTGTAACTTCTACTCATGAGCCCCAACTAGATTAGCCTTAAAGTTGGGTTTAGAGATAACCGTAAATCTAAAAACTTATATGCATGATTCTCATGTTCAATTGTTATTTGCAGAGTTGTTCCAATCCATCTGATAAAGAAAAAGCCTGTAATGGGGGCTGGACTGTGGCAGAAGAGGCGGTTGTTGTACAATTTGAGAAACCCTTGCATGAGTTGGCTCATCTTGACTATTTCTCATGATCTGCAGCATCACTTTCTGAAAAGAAATCAAAGATGTATTCAGAACTAAAGTTTATGAATTATTTTTCTTCAACACATGCAAATGTTGTCAAATATTGGCATGATGGATCTCTCTCTGAGTTGTTCAGGTATTATAATGGTTTTTGCTCGTACATTTTGTTGCTCTATAGAATAGTTCCATAGAAATACAATGAAAGGCGCGAGGAGTTTTGTTAAGTGTTCAATTGTAAACAAAGGCAGGGAAAATTGAAGACTCATTGAATAAAAATTTTGGAATTTTTGCTACACTTTAGAGAACATTCGTTATGGCACCTACTTTGCTTGCCTATTTATAGTTGAAATTGAATGGGTCAATGGTTTATTTTCGAAAGGCTCTATATTTTCCATTTTAGATAAAATATGTAGAATGTTAGTGGTCAATTGCTTGATACGAATCAGAATTTACAGGTCCTGGACTTCCAATTTCAAGTCAGAGATGATCGAGATTCCAAGTCGCTCGAGTTCGGGGAATTCCCGATGCATGAATCATATGAATTTACCAATAGTACAGGGAAAGCAACCCGTAGCCTAGTATTCTGAAATTTCCTGTGAAACAAATATATTCATCCATGGCATGATAAGTCCTTATCTTTGAGAATTTACGGTTGACATCTCTCATTTGATGGAAGAATTCAACCCTTTAATACAAGGAATTTGGCAAAAGCAAAAAAATAAAACTCTTCCACGTTCAATTGCCAAGACTCAAATTTTTCACAATCTAGCAATGAAGATGTAGAGCATAATATTTAAGCACGAACTTCGAATCTTTTTTTTTTCCTCAAAAAAAGCACTATTTTAGTTTGAAATTATTAGAAATATATCAAATTCAAGATTATAACTATTTCATTCTCTAATTACCATACCCAATAGACCTGTAGACGGCCAGGCAGCTACGGAGGCTTGAGTTCTAAGTTTTCCTTTCCGGCTTGCACCTAATAATGGACTCTTCCTTCCATGCAAAGTTGGTTGGGCTATGATCCCATAATTCACAAGCCATCACACTAGTTCCTCCCTTTCCCATAACTGTTAGAATTTATCAACTAATATGTATTCTCACTTTGCAACAGTATCACAGTAGCATTACGAATTCATGTTTCCATATTCATACCAATTGATGTACCTGACATTTGTTATGTTCAGACTTAAGATTCAGATAGCTTTTAAAACAACTCAACATGAACAGATCAAGAATCCTCATCTAGGTATTGATACAGTGAGACAATATTGTGTTGTTGGTGAGGCCATTACTCGAATTTCTTGATTAACGACAGGTCATTCAACATTTTCTCGATTGCCTCATCATCATAAGCACGTCCTTTTGTCTGCATAACAAAACCATTCATTATTAAGTTCTGTAACAAGAACTGCATATGGATATGGTAAAGGATGCTTCCATTTGTTTCTTGCTCAGATGATGACATAATAACAAGTCAAAAAATGGTAAATGGTTAATTTCACAGTTAAAGAATATCAAAAAGATGATTTCTTTTCTACATAGAACACAATTCCAGAGAATTACATCATATGGTTGTGCTTTAGCTTAGTTACTAGCAACTGAACAAGCATGGATGCATATTGCATCTTATATTTATTTTATTTGTTCCCTTAGATGTCTATGCTAATAATACCATTAATCAGAATAAATTGTGAAACTCAAAGGAGAAAGGTCAGTAATTTTGAAAAAGTTAATACCTTGATTGAAGGCACCATGGCAATAGCTTCCTCTACTGTTTCAGGGCAAAGGTTACCAAGAACACATAGCTGCAAAAAAAGTGGCAAAAGGTTAATGATTTTAACTGCCAAACCAACTTACTAGTATCAGTTGAGTCGGTTGCACATTACCTCATATTCAGCCAGCTGGTATTGACTAAGAATTCTGGAAATTGGTTAAGTTTCACACTGTTAATGCAAGGTATATGAAATTTGATTTTTACAGAAAAACAATAACCCAGATGCATGACTTGTCAAAAGAACCCCCACAATGGCCCCCTCCATCCTCTTTCTTTTTCACAAATAATTTAGTTTTATACAAACACCCCTTCCAATCCCTTTCCATGTTATTTGATCTGCCGCTTAAACAAATGAAATTATTTATTTTAGATGCAACAATGAGCCTTTTAATATTTATACAATTATTTAACATTTATAAATTGAAATCTTTGGTAGACTGCAGAAAAATGCATGTGAAACAAAACAAGATAACCAAAACATACACACCCAGATTTTAAAAACTTTGGTGATTGATGTTGTTGCCACGACAAATTTATTATGTTAGAAAAAGTATAGAGATAAAGAAAAGAGCATTGTTTGTTCAAAAGATAATCTAGCTAAAAATTTGTTGCAGTATTACTATAATTTAATGTTCATGGATACTCTCGAACTTGTCTGACAGCATCAGGATTTTTATAGCGGCTAAAGCGTTTCACATACTGCAGCGACTTCTCAAATACCCTGTAACACAAACAACCAATTTTTAACCTCATTGGAAAGAGAAATACTGTTTTAACAAATTCAAAATTGTGCTGGGTCTTTGTATACCATCTATCTTCACTGGCTTGCTTATACTAACTTTAAGGACATAGTAAGGTGGAAAGAAAACAACACATGGAAGCCTCACCTACCCTGAGGAATTATAAATAACTAGGAAACATGACTTTTAGTAAGTTTAAGGTTGAGACTGGAAAATATCAATCCTTTATGGTGGCATTTGGTTCGAATTTTAGAATCGGAATCATAATGAAACAAAATCGGAATCGGAATGAATATATATTCTTTTTGTTTCATTCATCCAATTCCTTTTGAAGCTGTTTGTATTATAATAGGACCAAAATCAGAATCAATAGCAATTATATATATACACACACACACATATATGAAAACATATGTCTATTTTAAGTGTTTTTATTTTGACAAATCCAATATTATTGAAAAATGTCATAATAAATTACTAAAATGCATAAATCTTTCAATTTATTTAAATTTTCCAAAAAAATAAAAATTGGTATAATTATATTAAAAAATTAAATTTATTTTATTTAAAAAATTTGAAGACACTATAATTAGAAAAAAATTAAAAAAAAATATTACATTTTATTTAAAAATCCAAAAAATTAGTTTATTTGTATTCAACTCAACAAAACTTTAATTTCAAGTTAATTAGAATCGGCTATATAAATTATTTTTTTCCACTAGGCGCAATTTAGAGCTATATATTTAGAGAATTATAAAGGTGTAAGATCATTCTGAATCACTTTTATCTAAGTTAGTTTAGATCTACTTGTCTCTTTTAGATATATATATATATATACATATATATATATATATTAACTTATTCAGTTTTTCTAAATAAAGAATTACTATGTATTCGTTTCACCGTTAATTTAATTTCATTAAGAAAAATTAAATTTATTTTATTTAAAAAAATTCAAAGATATTATAATTAGAAAAAATGACAAAAAAAATCAAATTGGTCATATTTTATTTTAAAATTCTAATTTAATTTTATTAAGAAAAAAAGAAAAATCAAATCTATTTCATTTAAAAATTTAAAAAATATTCATAATGAGAAAAAAATCAAATTTTTTATATTTATTTTATTCTAAACAAATGGATTTTGATTCTATTCTATTCTTAAAATGTTTTTTTATTTTAATTATTCCAGTGAGGAATCAAAATTAACTAACACGGGAATGGTGAGGAATGGCTAATTCAATTTTCTGAGGTAATGAGATTCCTATTACCTTATATATTCTATTTGATTCAACCAAACTGCAGCTATGAGAATAATTCATTCCCATTCCAATTCCTACAACCAAACACCACCTAAGAGTTTACAGGAAAAGAGTTTAGTTTTTGTTCAACAATTTTAAAATTTTTAACGACTAAAGCCTCTTAAATTTACTAAAAAACCAATAGTATATTTCTTAATAGAAATTCTAACAATGATTAAAAAAAAAAACAATCTCTACACACATATTGAAGATGATCAAGATAACTACAACATGAATCCATGGTTACAAATATATCATTTTTCTGTGGAGCCTATATTTTGCAGGGTCACCGATTACTCTTCATTTAACTCTCATAGGTCTGAATTTAAGTAATTCATCATTCATAGAAACTGGAAACTGAGGCTGTCAATACAGGTTAACCCTAAAAGTTTCAGCTACTTTGTTAGAAAGTTGCCACCAACAACACAACTACACAAGTAGAGAACAATCATTTAGTAAAACTTGAGAACCCCGCAAACTGTAAGTGATACATAAACAGTAAAAATCAAGCCAGCACACAAGTATATTACTTACTGAGAGACTTGATGCATTGGATCATCAGCCATCTGCTGAAGCTGCTCATATTTATGTTCAAGAATTAATGCTACTTCACAATTCATTAAGCACTTGGCCTTCAAAAATTCTGAATGAGGGAAACACAATCATCATAGGGGTTTTATGCTCGAGTAAATCAAATCTCAGATATCAAGATACAAACTAACTCAATAATTGAAGAGCAAAAAGTGACTATTCCAGCAATATGAGTGGGCAAAATAAATATGCTATTTAATTTAATTTGAAGTAATATACTTCAACACTTCCTACACCAAAAGCATATCAAACTCCAATGTATCGTTTCTCATGTATATTCAACACACACCATTAACAAGAGACTATAATTGGCTCAATTGACACCATTGTTAATTTGGTATAGAGATTGGATTGCTGTTGTCGAATTACCATTTAAACCCGAGGAAAATTGTTTCAGGGTTATCAAATACAAACCAAATACACATAAAATGTATGGCATTTATTCCATCAGATCAATCTTTCTAGGTTAAATCCAAGGTAGGGGATTCAAATTTTTCCAATTGTTAAATTCTTATTTTCCCTTTCAAAATTTTTCCCTTCAAAATATACTTTGCTTTAGATATAATTTACAATTTAAAAAAATTGGGCGCCCTTACCATCTCCAATTTTGAGCTCAGAAGCATTTTCTTCCTCTTCTCCAGACATCTAAACAGAGAAAGGCCAACAGCTTATCTTAAACAATTAATTCAGTTAAAGCAAGCAAAACACAAATTCCAAATTCACGAAATATTAGGTTAAAACTCAAAATAAAACAAGCAAAACACATCTAAATCCTAAAATATTCAGATTGAAAAATTAAGTACGATGTTTAAATTCCTCACTTCCCAAAAAGAGATTTTTTATTTGTTGGAAGAGGAGAAATTTATTGAAAACGAATGATGGAATAATAAAAAATAACAAGAGAAGAAACATTTCTGATCAAACCCACATCAAGAATTAAAAAAAAAAAAAAACAGTTTAGATTTGTTGGTCAAAAAAGAACGTACCTCAATCAAAAGGCTTTACAAATAGAATACTTTCTTCTTCTACTCGCTCCTTTTATATTTGATGTCTGCAAAACTTGCCCAAATTAGATCAGGGATGTACTCCGCTTGGGCTGGGCAGGTTTGCCCCTGGTGCACAGTGCGGCCGGAATACGCCTGGTGATTGGACTTTTCACAAAAATATAAAACAATTTTTGATAAAAATAAAAAAAAAATTAAAAATAATTTTAAATTAACCAAATTCATAAAATATTTATCAAAATATCAAAATTTATAAAATATTTATTAAAATATTAAATTTTTATTAATTTAAAAAAATTACAATAAATTTATAATAAATTTATCATGAATTTATAATAAACTTATAAATTTTATATAGTTTATAATAAAATAATTAAAATACTCTAATAAAAAAATAAATATTTTAAAAAATATGCTAGATCTTATATTTTTTTTAATATAAAAAAAATTATGTCATCGACGTCATTTCTCTACCCACTATGCAATTGTAAGCATTGCAAAATTTTTTTTGAAGGCCACGCTTTTCACCATAATTTTTCAAATTTGACTGTTAACTTTAATTTTTTTTATTTAAAATAAAATTTAATGTCACATTTTTAATATACACATAAAAAAATAAATTTATATATAATATATATACAATATATATAAAATATATTCAATAATATAAAATATATCTATAGCATCTACAATACATTTACAAATATATCAATAATACATCTATAACAAATTTATAACATATCTACAAAATATTTTAATATTTGGTTAATTTTATTTTTTTAATTTTTTATTCTTAAAATTTACACAACATTAATACAATAATCATATAGTATTCACCAATTTTTATACAAAATATATAATTTAAATAACAAAAAATAATATACACACAACATCTATAACATCTGTAATACATCTATAATATATCTACAACACATCTATATAACAAAATTATATGTATTTTTTTATTTTTTATATGTATAATATATAAAATTTATTTAAAAATATATTTAATAATTTTTATTAATATATTTTTATATATGTTATTGTGTTTTTATTTTTTTGAGCATTGTTTATTTTTATAATTAAAATTAAAATTTTTACTTTTATAAAAATTATAATTTTTATATGATAAAAAATAATTTAAAATATTTATTTTTAATATTTTATTATAATTTT
The DNA here is from genome assembly GCA_947685225.1 of Garcia nutans. Lineage (NCBI taxonomy): Eukaryota > Viridiplantae > Streptophyta > Magnoliopsida > Malpighiales > Euphorbiaceae > Garcia > Garcia nutans. The sequence continues at coordinate 14,744,729 of CANTUV010000035.1, forward strand.
TTATTTAATAATGTAGTTTGAAAAAAAAAATTATAGTAAAATATTGATTGTATCGAGAAAAGAAGTATTAAAAAAATTTTATTTTATTGAAAAATAAAATATTTTTAAAATTATACACTAAATTTTTTATAAAAGTATACATTTTTTAGTTTTTATACTATTTTTATCCTAAAAGTTATTTTTTTAGGTAATTATATAAATTTTCAAAAAAAAAAGTGAAAAAATTATAAATTTATCATATTTATAAATTATTTATAAAAATATAAAAATTTATAAACCCTTTACTAAAATACTAGATTTTCATTAATCCAAAATGAGTTTATTATTAGTTTATTATGAATTAATAAATTTTATATAATTTATAATGAGTTTATTATTAATTTATTATGAGTTTATAATAAAATAATTAAAATATATCTATTAAAAAAATAAAAAAATTTAAAATTTTGGAAAAATATATTATTATTTTTCTCCTAGAAATTGGGGAAATTACACTGAAAAATTTATACTCTATTTGGGTTCCCCTTTTCACTTTTATGGCAAACAGAAAATTTTATTAGTTTTCTTTTCAAAATAAGACCATCGCGACATTTTTTTTCATTTTTATGTTTAAAAATGGTGGTTTTTTTATTTTTTTTTAAATTTATTTTTTTGCTCTTTTTTTTATTTTTTTATTTTTAGTTTTTATTTATGTTATTTTATTTAGAAATAAATTTTTTAATGTCATATTCTTAATATACAAGTAAAAAATAAATATATACAAAATATATACTCAATAATACAAACTACATATACAAAATCTACAACATATTCATATTATGTTTTAATATTTGTTTAATTTATTTAAATTTTTTATTCTCACAATATCCACATAATATTCATATAATATTGAATAACTTTTACATAAAATACACATAATTTAGATAACAAATACATAATATACACACAATATCTATAAAATATCTACAGAACTATGAAATATATATATATAATATCTACCAAATATCTATATAATATTTACACAATGAAATTGAATATATATATATATATTTTTTTTATTTTTTCATATGTATAATATGTAAAATTTATTTGAAAATAAATTTAACAATTTTTATTTATATATTTTTGTATTATATTTTTAAGTATTATTTATTTTTTATAATTAAATTTTTTTTTCTTTTATAAAAATTATGATTTTTATATATTGAAAAATAATTTAAAATATTAATTTTTATTATTTTATTGGAATATTTTTATTTAATAGTGAAGTTTGAAAAAAATAAAAAATTAAAGTAAAATATTAATTGTAGTGAAAGAAGATATATTTTTAAAAAAAAATTATTGTTTTAGTGAAGAGTGGGGTGTTTTTAAAAATTTACTCAATTTTTTTTTCTAAAAGGGTAAATACTTTTATCTTACGTAGTTTTTTGTAATAAAATTAGTTTTTTAAGATAGTTTTTTAAATATCCCATTACACCATATAGTATTTTTTGATTTGTCTTTTTCATTTTTACTATTATAATTTTTCAGTTTTAACCTTTTTTTTTCAATTTTAACTTTTTATATTTTATTTTTTTTTAAAAGTTTTTTCCCTTCTTATTACGGTTTTCAATTTTTGTTGCTCACATCTTTCAACTTTCTCACTGTTTTTGCCACAGTTGTTTTTTTCATCTAGATTTCCATTTCTTTTTTTCTTTTTTGGTCAGTTGTTTGTTGGTCTTTCTCTCACGTTTTGCTATTCCCATTTCAAATTTCTTGTTCTGGTTTAGTGTTTTTTTTTTTTTATGTTTTCCTTAATGTTTTCAATTTGCTTCATATTTTTTTTGTTTTATTTAGTGGATTTTGTATTTTTTTTATTGGTTTATATATGTTTTAAATGGTTTGGAGTTCCTCTGTTTTTCCATTTCGTAGAACTACTTCACATATTATTAATTTTATGAAAAAACTTACTATGGCTAAGAAATCAATCAAAAAGAATCATAGTTCTAGAAAATCTTACCCTGAAAAGATATTTTTCTTTTTTTTTGTTTTAATGTTTTTTCTTTGTTTTTTGTTTCATGTGTTCATATTTGTATTATTTTTATTCATTTTTTTATTATTTTTATGCTGTTAAATTTTGTTTTATGTTAAATATTATGAAATATTTTTGTTCATTTTCAATTTGAATAATAATATTATTTTGATGTTCCTTTCTTTAAACTATTTGACATATTTTGATATATGTAACATATAATAATATGTAATAGTATGTAACATTTTGTATTTTGGTATTTTTTTTCTTCATATTATTTGATATATGTATCATATATTAATATATAACATTATATAATTTTTTGTATTATGATTTTTTTTGTCCAAATTGTTTGATATATTTTGATATATGTTACATATATCATCATATATAACAAATTATAATCTTTGTATTTTGATATTTGTTATCTAAATTATCTGATACATATTAATATACGTTATATATATTAACCTAAAATGTTGTATTTGTGTTATAACATTGTATTTTGATATTTCTTTTTTTTTTTTAAATCATCTTATATATGCTTACATATATTCCATATATCAACATATAACAACATATAACACCTTTTATTTTGATATTTGTCATCTAAATTATCTGATATATGCTAATATATGTTATATATATCAATATAAAATACTATATTCTGATATAACATTGCATTATGATATTTTGTGCTCTAAATAATTTGATAGATGTTAATATATGTTACATATATCAAAATATAACAGTATGTTTTAAATATTTTCTTTTTGTAAGGATTGTCTAAACAAAGTGAAGAAGTTCATATTGTTAGACTTGGTTGTGAGTTGAAGTATAAGGTGATAAGTAATTTGAGATTTGTATTGACCTTGGAACAGATAGTTTTATTTCGTAAGACACCTTTTGGGTTTTTATTGGATATGCCTCCTTTTAAAATACAAATACAACTTTTTCATCCATTGATTTTGAGGGCAATGAAGGATTCTAATCCAAACAGATGTTGTTTTAGTTTTATGGTGTTGAATTTTTTTTGGTGTTTGTTAATTTAGTTTGATTACTGGGTTGAAGTGCATTGGAGATCGTAATAAATTTTCATTTTCAATGGATTATAATAATTTGGTGTCTAATTATTTTGGGGGTAAGGTGAAGATCTCTAAATTTGAACTTGAGTAGTGTTTTCTTAATATAAATTTTATATATGATGAAGATGCTATGAAGATTGTTGTTTTATATGTTTTGCATCTATTTTTCTTACCATCTCCAAAGGATATATTGGTTCCTAGGAAGGATTTAGACATTATTGACAGTGAAAATTATTTTGATTATCCATTTGGTTTAGACATTTTTGAAGTGACTATGAGTAGCTTTAATAAGAAATTTAGTTTCAATGTGAAGAAGTTTCCTACTAAGTTTTATAGGCTAATTGGGTTTTCTTTTGCTATTCATATATGATTTTATGAGTGTTGTGGTAATTCAAGTAATAAGATTGGTGTTAGTTATGATTATAAAATTCCTCGAATGATATGGGTCTTTTGATTCTTCTCCTTATATTAAGGATTTTGAAGATGTTTTATGTCATCGTGTTTTAGAGGTATGTAATTTTTTGTTATGTTTTTTTATATATTTTATTATTTGTTTGTTAATATATATATATATATATATATATTGTTTTGTTGTAGTTGAATTTGCAAAATGTTTCTTCTAGTTTTGATGAGATGAAGAAGTTGAATTTGGGTAAATTTTATAATATTTTGGTGTACGAAGATGTTAATGAAGGTGATTATATTGGAGGTATTGTCAAGAAAATGAATGTTGATGATGTTGATAATTTTGTTGAAAAAGGAAAAGAGTAAGACTGATGAGATATTAAACCATTCTATCAAGAGAAAGTTAAATAGTGGCTTGAACGAAGGTCTCATTAAATTGGAGAAAGAAGTGAGTTTTTTTTTTTTACTAAATAGGACAAAATACAAAAGGATATTAAGTTTATGAAGAAAGAAGCTATCTTTTTAAAGGAAGAAGTTTATTTCATGAATTTGAATTTCAATAAGAGATTTAAAGAAAATTTTGATTTCTAATTGGTATGTTAAAAAAGTTGGTTTTTGAGTATTTTTTTCTTTCTTTTTGTTTGTTATTTATGAATATTTTAATTTTGTTTTTTTTATAAATACTTATTTTTATTTTTATTTCTTTTGTTTTTTTTTGGTATTTTGAAAGCGAAATGAAAATGAGAATTAAGATATGGAAATAATTCATGTTGGTAGGTTTGATTTTAATGATTCTAATGGAAAAGATGAGGGTGAAGTGTTTGAGTTATGCATTTTTTTTGTTGTACACTTTTTATTATAGTTATTATTTTTAAAATAAACTAATATATATTGTTATATGTAATATATAACAACATTTAACAACATGTATAATTTGTATTATGTTATTTCTCGTTTAAAATTATTTGATATATGTTGTTATCTGTAACATATAATAACATATTTCAGTTGTTTATATATATTGTTATATATAAGATATAACAATATATAACATCATTTATGAGTGTTATTATGATTTTTTGTTTTGCATATAACAACATATAACTCATTATTATAGTTATTGTTTTTCAAATCAACTGATATATATTGTTATATATAACATATAATAACATATAACATCATCTATTGGTTGTATTCTAATTTTTCTTATTGTAATAAAAATTAGAATACAACCAATATATGATGTTATATATTTTTATATGTAACATATAAAAACATATATCTAATTATTACAGTTGTTTTTTACTATCAACTAATATATATTGTTATATGTTACATATATCAACATATAACAACATATTTTGGCTTATATTGATATTTTTATTCTGTTTTTTATTTTTATATTCTATTTATATGTTTTCTTTTATATTTCTTTTTGTTTTTTTTATAGATAAAAGAAAGAAGTATTGGTAAAGACTTTGAAGGTGAAATTTCTATTTCTAAAGGTGGTGATAATGATAAGGAAGTTGAAGTTGATTTTTCTAACAAAGTTGTTTCAAATGGTATAATTGATGTTTTAGCTGTAGATTTTGTTGCTGATGATAAAACTATTGTTGATTTGAAAGGTTCTATTATTGTTACTTAAGATACTTTTAATCTCGGTGTTGTTGTTCCGAGTTCTTCTATTGGTGAAGAAGATATAATTACTATTATGTCTAAAGCTACTACTAATGTTGACAAAGGTATTGGTGATGTTAGTTGTGTCGGTATTGATGCTTTTGTTATTGATGAAGGTAAAGTTGCTAGTGTTGCTACCAAAGTTACTAGTGTTGTTACTGATGTTTCTACTATTGTTAGTGATGATGGGGTTAAAATTAGGTTTTGTCATAAATTTACTTTAGGTTCTTCATTTTTTGATTCTAGTTTTTTAGGCAAAGTTAACATTGTTGTTGTTGTTGCTCGCGTTGGCAAAGTTTTTGATACAAAAGTTAGTAAAAGGTCTATTTCAACTGGTTCTAACTTTGACTCTACTTTTTTGGCAGAAGTTGATGCACTTGAACTTAAAATTTCTCAATAGTCATTTTTTCTGTTTTTTATATTTTTTAATGTGTTATTATTATTTATATTTTATTATTTTATTTTTAACAGAAAATGGTTAAAAATGTTAATGAAAATGTCAAAGATATTGATGAATTAATTCTCTCTTTAAAGTCTACTAAGGTATATTTTAATTTTTACATTGAATAAATATCTTTTTTTATGCCTTTATTTATATTAAATTCAACATATGTATATTGTTATATGAAATATGTGCATAAATTTATTTAAATATGTTATAGTTATATATTTTTATTTTATTACATGTTATATATAAGCTCATATAACAATCGATAAGAGTTTTATATTTTTATTTATTTTTAACTTAATTGATATATATTATTAAATGTAACATATATTAACATATAACACTTGTATTTGAGTAATTATATTTTTATTTTTTAGGGCAAATTGGAGAAATCTGATTGTTCTAATTTTTCTTTGGGTGTCGATAAGGATGATGTTGATGTTAAAAGAAATATCAAACCATCTAGTATTCCGAGATCTCATTTCACTATTGAATCTAGATAATCTAATGTTAAGGAAGTTTCTAAAGCTGATATTATTTTGACGTTGGATGATAATTTGTGATGTGAGTCTAGATTTGATGATCATTTTAACTTTAATATTTGGATAGAAAAAGGGTTGAATAAAAAGAAGTATAGGCAATATATATTTGTTTTATGATTATATATATATATATTATATTGGCATATTTTTTTTTTGTTTCTAATTTATTTATATTTTTAATTTTGTTTTGTTATAGGAAAAACGAATATAATAGCAAAGATAGGAAACTTGATCCTCGTTTGGAGTTTGAGGCTGGTAATATTGATGAAAAAGATTTTTTAATGATCTTGCATTCCCTGGAAGTTTTTAACATATTTGGTATGTTTCGATTTTTATTATATTTTATGCATTATTTTACCTTTATGTTTTCTTATATTTATTTTTTTCTTCAGCACATGGATGTTTTAATTTATTATTTGCATAATAAAGGGAAGTATGGTAATTGTAGAGTCAAATTCAATACCACTGACATTTTTTTACCATATTGTTAATATTAAATATAGGGAATTTCATGAAAATGGTGGAAATCCAAATGTTTTCAAGATGAATGACGAATTATTATGATACATTTTGGGGAAAAGTATGATTTATAAATGTCCATGGATAGAAGTTGATGAATTGTGTATTTGTACTCATCAAACTGATGAATCTCATTGGATTTTAGGATGTTTATCAATTATGAATAGGTGTATATATGTTTATAATTCCACGAGGAGTGCAAAGAATGATGCTACTATTGTCCATTATCTTAAACCTTTTGTACTGTTTTGCCTTATTAATTTCATTTGCTTGAGATGGTGAAATTTAGAGAGGATATTGCTTTTATTGATGGTCTTTATGTTGGTGTATCTTTTAATGATCCTCTTGATATCTCTTTGATGGATGGAGTTCCACTACAAATTACTAGATATTATTTTTTTGGTTTTATTTTTAAAATTTTTAATTTGTTGATATTTTATTATTTTTAAAATTAATTTTTATTCTTTTTTCAGTGATTGTGGGGTGTTCACCTTTGCTTTTGTTGAATTCTACACTCATGGTGATGATATGTTGCCTATGAGGTTTAATATTGAGAATTATCGATATAGGTTAACTCTCTCATTGTATAAATATGGCATAGCTACAATGAAAAGTGGATATTGAAAGTAGTAATGAATCAAGTAGAAGAGTTAAGAAACGTGATAGCTAGGTCAATCTTGATTTTGATCTTGGTAAATAAATTGGATTGTTCTAATGTTGTCAATAAGTGTTTATTTGGTAGGAAAAACAATTATAAAGAGGTACAAAATAAGAAACTTGAAGATTCATCAAGTTGTGCTGAGAATATGGATTTCCTCCTTGGACCAATGTTGGTCCCCTTGGGACAATCTCTCCCCCTCGGACTAGAGTCGGTCCTCTCAGGACAAGGCTGTCCAGCTCAAACAAGGGCTGGCTCACCTAGGAAACTGAGTCACTAAAACACAAAAAGGATCACAGTGAAGCTCGTTGGCCGTGATCATGGGTGGGACATGATATCCCAGCCGAAGTATGGTGTGGAATGCTTGGGATTTTTGAATAACTTACCTCTTTAAATTTTATTTTGATAATAAAACTCAAGAAACTTATGTTCTTTGGCTTGTGAAATTGTATGGGCAAATGTTTAAAATTGAATTTTAGGCTGCATTATGTGAATTTTGAAATTTGAGAATACTGAAACTATTGCTTGTGGAAATGGAACTTTGGATTGAAGACCATGATTGAATTGCTTTTGAATGGTTGGATGAGTGTATGGCTGTAACTTGTAATGATCTTAGCTATTTTGGCCATTTGCCCTTTCTTTGGAAAACTTTGAATGTGTTTCTGGTAACTTTGGCCATTTTGGCCAAAGTTCTATGGAATAATTTATGGAATGACTAATTTTGAGAATGGAACATTATGGTTAACCTATGGGAACATTATGGTTTTTTCTTGGCTTAGATCAAAATTGCGAGTACTTTTATTCTTGAACATTCTGATTGGCTCCTTTAGCAAATGACTAAGATGACTTGATTTAGTCTTGATAAAAAATCTTTTGAAACTAAATTGTTGCAAGCCACTTTTTCTTTCTTTGATATTTCAGTGGACTTTGATGAATTTGTCCTTGGGCCAAATTTTCTTGCTTTTTTTGTGAAAATAAGCTTTAAACTACGGTTATGTTTGCCTTTTAGTTGCAAATTAAGTTTACTATCTTATGGTTTTTGAGTTAATTGGAAGGTGTCTTAAGAGGTTGGCTATTTCTAGCCAAAACTTTTTTAGAATTGCATTATGTTTGATGATTTCAACCATTTTAGCCAAAAAATATGAAGAAAATTTGGAATGTTTATTTTCTTTGAGGAAAAATGGAAAAAAAATTGCTTTTCTTAGGAAGCTTCTTTGGATATTTCAAGTTATTTTCCAAAGGCTTTTATCTTGATATGGAATGTATTTGGCATAGGAGATTTTGATGAATGAAATTTTTTAACTTATTTTAACAAAAGTTTATTAACTAAGCTTTATATACCTATCCTTTTCAGTTAAAAAACCCTAATCAATTATGTACCAAACACATGCCATTATTTCCTTAAAACAAAAAACTAACCTGAATTTTTTTCTTTATGGACAACAACACTTCCAATGGCTTCCTCCTCTGCTTCTTCTTTTAAAAAAAACCAAGGTATAGTTTACTTACTGCTTTAGCCCACTTTCTTTATAGATTTCTCCTTGATTTTGATGATACTTTATATTACAGTTATTACAGTTCTAGTTGGTGAAGGAATGTTTAGCACCACCACTTCCTTCACCTTTCACTTTCAAGTAAGCATCTCCTTTTGAATTCAATTTATCTGACTATTATTTGCTCATGTAATGTATGTTTCCTTTTTTAGGTCTCCTCCTAACTTCTTTAAGATTGATACTACCTAGTCTATAGAGTTCACAAGCATTGGCTGAATAATTTCCTTGATCCATAGAGAGCTTTCTCCTCTAGTGATCCCTTTATCAAGTGCCTCCACACAATTTGAAATCGTCCAAGTCTTTCACAAATCTTGGCCTACAGGGGGTAGGGATGAATGAAACAAATGGGTAGACCATTTAATTTCCCATTTCCATCCACTTTGGGATAGATTAGGATTATTGTAGCTTATTGCCATTTGCAAGAAGACCATGCCCATCTGCCTAGACCTAGTGATCACTACATTTAAATTTTGGAGCCCTAATATTAAATCATTTCTCTTTTCCTCTGGTATAATGTCCATAACTTTGAAGGACATCATGTATCTTATAAGTCTATCTATTCTAGGAGATGACACCCCCTACTTAATTTACCTAGACTCTCCATCCTTGCCAAAAGTTAGTTTCAGCTCCATGTGCCAATCCTCTCATCCAACTTTGTCCAACTTTGGTGCCATTTGACTAACCAACCTAATATTAAGGAGCATATGGCTTTTTTATGAGTGATGTTGTGCAAATATATTTTTTGCCCTACTAGTGAGAAACCAAGTTTCAAACATCTAGTCTTAGATAGAGCCATGGCATCTAGCACTATTATTTTAGGAGCCAGTTACTTTAATATAGAAAAAAGTTTGAAATCTAAGAAATTAAATGGTTGTGCATCTATTGTTTAGCTTTGGCTGATGATTTATTTTCTCAAGGACCTCTTCCAAATGATTCATCTCTTTCTTTTGGTGAAAAACTAGCAGCCTGCACCTACACTAGGGAAACTAATGACCTCTTCTCCTTTATGAGTCTCAACCATATGACACCCCAACACCTTTATGTCTTTAATGATGCACTTGACCTACCCCTTTAGCTAAAACATTTATATTATGATCCTATTGGTTGTGAGGAGATTAAGAAGAGACTGCTCTATATCTTTACTACTCTAAGGGCTTTATTCATGGGAGGTTCTTTTGCCTTTTAGGTCCATCCTACTACCTGCCAACAGACCATAGAGCTTTATGCCCCTTGTCTTGGTATCTCTATTTCGTTAGGCCTTTTTGACAAACCATAAGAACAAAAGCCATTAAATCCCAAGCTAATCTTTGAAGTCCTCTTATTTTGTGTATTCTGCTCAAATCTTAGACTTTTACTCTTGGTGGAGTGTTCAATTTCCCACTTTGGTGACTTCATCCACAAGTAAAACACTTCTTTAATCACATTTTATTAATTTTCTTTTAGTATCAACTTTTAATCTCCATTATTTATAGGTGTTCCAGTTTATATTGTTGTACCAAAAAATAAGAAATCAAAAGTTTCTCAGCCCACCCAATCTAGCATTATCCTTAAGAAACTCATGAAAACATCCACTATAGTAAAATTTGCTCTCCTTATCTGTTGTTACTCTTCATCGTTCAAATAAGATCTTGTTTAAATTGAAATTTTCTAATAAAAGTGAAGATCTTATTGACATTATGGATGATCCAGTCTTAGAAGTTTTTTCTTTAGGTAATTAATAATTTTACTCCCACTTTCTTTTATTTGTATTTCATACTTTTTAAGTTATCTCTGTCATTCTTTTTATGAGCACAAAAATGAAACAATAATAGTTTACAATAAGATGAAATTAGATGCCATTATTCTTCCTCTTTTGAAAAACCAATGAAAAAGAAAGAACTAACTAGTCTGTGGTCTCTTCTTCTTTTGACATTGGTGATGAACAAGGGCTGGTATCTCATTCCCTGCAAGCCAAACCTTAACCTTTAATAGTTGCATCTCCTCAGGTATTGCTTTATCTTGTTCTATCTTTTTTGGTACATGTGATTAAATATTGACTTTTTCCTTTATCGTTTTAGTTCACCTCTATGATTGATAAAGAGAAGCTTGTTATAAATATTAGTTTTTTGAAGGAATTATCTGCCCCTTTGGAGAAAGTTGTTGAACTAGAATATCAGAGCCGAGTAGAAATGGCTAAGAGCATAATTCAGTCTCTTTTATCCCTAGATATCTTGGCTTTAGATGAGCTTTAAAGGAATGCATTCTGATAGCCCTTGCTTACTTGGAAGCTTCTACCCCTCAGCTAGATTTGCAAAAGGCACTGGCTGACATTTCTACATAGGTTCTCTCACTTTTATCTTCCTTATAAAAATATTCTATTGATGAAAAAAATTAACCAAAAAGCTTGAAGAATTTAAGAAAAAAAAGAAACCTATGACACTCAAATGACTATGAAAAAGGACCGTGACCAAGAATTAGAAAATATCCAAAGGGATTGTTATCTCAAGATAGAAACCAAGAGGGAAGGGGGTTGAATTGGTTGATTTGGAGAATTAATGACAAATTGAAAATTAAAACAAAATCAACGCAAAAGGAGTAGAGAAAATAAGAACATACACAAGGAGTTTATAGTGGTTCGGATTAGCTCAATCCTATATCTATTTCCTTAACAACTTGTTAAGGTTCCACTAATCTTGAGTTTTTATAAGCTCAACTCTAACTTGGTCTTTTCACAAGCTCACACCAAACTTTTACAAGGTTTGAGATCAATCCTCACAACTCCAATAAGAGATTTTCTAGGCTCACTCTAAAATCTAAGTATTTCCAAGCTAACACTCAACTTACAATGGTATTTTAGATGCTTATAGCCAACACTTTAATAATTTAATTATTAATTATAGTAAATGAAAATGAAATATATTGCTTTGGCTACTAGAATCACAAATTACCCTTAAACAAGAGGTTTTTTGGGGGTATTTATAGCTAATTGGACTTGAACTAGCCGATTGAAGTAGTTTCCACATGTTCAAAGCATATCTTCCACTAATTTAGTGGCTAAGTCAAATTGTGTAGTCGCTCAGTCACTTGCGTGATTGCACAATTTGAAAATTGCTCTAACGGCCAACTCCAATGGTATGATTTTATTGTCTGATAGGATCTTAACTGTCCATACTTCCATGTCGTACGGTCGCACAATACCTTATGCAGTTGCTCGGTATAAGGTTACCATTAAATTTGAATTTCATCATCCATATATTTGATGATCATTGGTCCGAGGTATTTGGACCAAAAAATTCAGTAATGTTCTTGTGATGTGGCTCGGTTGTCTCAGGCAGTCGCACATAAGATTAAGCATTAAAGAAGTACCGCATAGGCTGACCGTTATCTCTTCTGCCATTTTTGAGTTTTTGGTTCATTAGGTTGTGTGATCGCTCAGTATAGTGGTGCGATAACATGCCTTCCTCATGTCCTGACTTCACCTTGCACTGATACCATGATTCTTTCTACAAGTTTGTGAATTTAGCTTAACTTTTGATGTGGTTGCTCATTATTCGGGTGCATCGCTCAGTTGGATCGGGCGGTCGAACGTCCAACTTGTAATCCATCTTCACTTCTCGGTAAGCCCACTATCCTTTCTGTAACTTTGATACTTTGCCTTACAGCTTTGTACAGTCACTCGTTGGTCTCAGGCGGTCGCACAAATGTTAGGATTTCATGCCTAAAATAATAAACTTGTTTGAAATCATTAATACATATCAATTTGATTATCAATAATCAAAATAGAGTTTAATTGTCTAATAAGGATTATAAAGCTATTGAAGATGAAATTTAGAAACATTTAGAAGCCACTGAAGCTCTACATTCACAACAATAAAGCTTAATTGCTCAATGTGAAAATCTATAGCAAAAATATGTATATCTCAAAGAAAAGGTTAATTCTTGCATCCAATCTTTACAGATGCAGCGTGACCAAGCTTCCCTTTGGATCCGTCAACTTAGCTATAAGAGTTATGAAAGTAGCTTATCATATAAAATGGAGAGACTTGAAGACTTTTGATTTCAATCCTTTTTTATTTGATTTCTCTTAAACTGTTTTATTCGGGTGTTTAGTACTCATCTGAACTTGTTGGGAATTTAGTTATAACAACTGGTACCTTTACTTTTGCATTTTTGGCTTTTGTTAGATGTATTTAACACTCATCACATGCACCTACATGCACTACAACCATCTTTTGTATTTATCTATGCATGTATCCCCATTTTGACTTGAGAGATTAGTGGCTTGACCATTAATTTGGACTTGGATGGACTATAACTTTTTATTTGCACCCAATTCTTTGTATTTTGAGCATCTTTATCTTATTGTTTTCCAATTTTAAGAACTTAGTGGCTTCGTATTGCCCATTAATTTTTGAACTTTTGAATTATATAGGGTATTATCACTTCCAATTGCACTCACCATGCACTATAACCATTTTGTTTATATACATATATGCATATATTTTAGGTGATGTATGTCTATTATAGCAAATCATGCCATTTATTGGCCTTTATTAATGGTTCATTTTTCAAGAAATAATTTTGAACAAATTAAGACCTCTAACCCTTGTATATTACTAAATGAAATTTCAAAGAATATTTATTTATCATGCTACCTACTATGTCATTCATTAATCTAAAAAATAAAGCATTTTAATTGATTTTACACATTTTAGGCTACCAAGTGAAAATCACAGCTGACATTTTTTACCATTCTTTCTACTTCAGTCCTTTTGATTATTACTCTGATTAGGTATAACCATCAAGTTACAATATATCCATCAAATTTTGTAATTCATAGGATACTTCAAATCCACTTAAAATACTGTACTCCATGAAAACAAAAATGCAAGACTAGATATAAAAAGTGGCCATTAAGCCGACTTTTATTTTTATAAGCTCAAAAGTACAAATTATTTACATATCAAATAAATATTTTTGGCCAATAATTGGCCTTACAATTCTAATTATTTTTCTTTATGTTTTTCCACATAGTAGGAAAAAAATACCTTTTTAGATACTTTTCATCGATGTAATGTTTATGAGGCACTCCCTCCAAGCTTGAAAGCCAATATGCATTCCCCTTTAAAACTTTGTGAATTTAGATGGTCCCTTCCAATTGGTAGATTACTTTGCAAACTCCCTATCTTTGGTATTAAGGGGTAGTATGACTTTCCATACCAAGTCACCTTCTGCTAAACTTCTTCTTGTCTCTTTTATCTTAAGACCTGGCTATTTTTGTTTTTTGAAAATTATACTGTTAAACGTTTAAAGTCTCTCTTCTTCCATATCTTCTAGTTCTATAATCATATATTCATTATACTTGGAATAAATCATTTGGCTTGACAACCCTTAACGATGGAACTACCACCTTTAAAGGCAACATTGCATCATGCCCATAAGTGAGGGCAAATGGAGACACTCCAATTGCACTTCTCTTAGAGGTTTGATAAGCCTATAGAGTTTCTGAAAGGATTTTATGCTACTCTCTTGGATTTTCTTCTAGCATCTTCTTTAGGATCCTAATTAGGATTTTATTGGAGGCTTTTGCTTGTCCATTGGCCTAGACATAATGTGGAGTTGATTTTAGGGGCCGTAATCTTTAGCAAAATCTCTCATTTTTTTGCCAATAAACATTCTTCCTTGGTCAGTTTTGATGGGCTGAGGAATGCCAAATCTATGTATGATGTGCTCCTTAATAAACTCTATCACATCCTTCTGCTCCACTTTCTTCAAAGGGATAACCTCCACCCATTTGATAAAATAGTTTGTCACCATAATAAAAAAGTTTTAGCCTTTAGATGATGCAGAATATATTTTACCAATTAATTCTATAGCCTAACTTCAAAAAGGCTATGTCTTAATAATGGCATGTAACTCCTCCGTAGGTACCCATTGTATGCTTCTATATTTCTAACAATAGAGGCACCCTTTGCCGTATGCTATTCAATCCTTCAAAATGGATGGCTAATAGTTGCTATGTCTTCTAATTAGCTACCTTATCTTGGTTCCTGCTTGGTGAGCTCTACAAATACCTTCATGAACTTCATGACATCAATGACCTTTGGAAAAGCTAGACATCTAAGAAGCAACCCATCTATGCCCTTCCTATATAAATCTCTATCCATGAGTAAATAATTAATAGCTTAGATTTAATTCCTAATGGAATCTTCCTTCCTGGGCATTCTAGATACCTTTTGATTTCCAATCTCCATTCCCTTGCCACATTAGTATCAATATTAAACAAATCCATATGAGGCCTATTTGAGATATGAATGGGTGGCCCTTCTTTTGAATTAAGATTAATTTGTGAGCTAATTCCTATGACATCTTTAATCCAAAAGCAATTTGTGCCAACTCATTTGCCTCCTAATTAGCTTCCTTGGGCACATGCATAAAAGAAAATTTGTCAAACTTTTCAATCAACTGCATAGCAGCAGTATAATAAAGAGCTAAAGTGAGACTATTGCATTTATACTCTTCTATCAATTGCCTTAACACCATCTATGAATCTCTAATAGCCATCACATTCTTAGCCTCCAAATCATACAACATCTCTAGCCCTAACACTAGTGCTTCACACTCAACTTGTTTGTTAGTACATTCAAAATCCAACTTGGTTGTTTGTACATTCAAGCCTACTAAAGTATCAGTGCATCCATCAAATTTTTAACATCCATTGGCCAACCTCTATACTGCATAAGTGTATCTCAAGTCCTTCCTCTTTTTGCAACTCAAAGAATGGATGGTCAGTTAGAAAATCCACTACTACTTGCCCCTTTGTTGACTTTTGAGGATAATAAATCAATGTAAATTCAGTCAAAGCAATTGCCCATGTCTTAATTCTACCAGTAATTAATGGCCTAATTAACATGTATTTTATAAAATCAATCTTTGACACTATGTATACTCTGCTCCTAATAATATAATGTTTCAATTTAATACGTGCAAGATATAAGGCCAAACACAATTTTTCTACTAGAGAATATGTAACCTCAGTTGGCAGTGAGATCCTACTTAAATAATCAATGGCCTACTCCTAACCCATTGAATTATCTTAAGCTAATAAACACCCAATGGATTTAGAAGTAGCTAAAATGTACAGTTTAAGAGGAATAGCTTCTCTAGGTGGCACCGATACTGGAGGTTTTGACAAATAATCTTTGATATGATCAAAAGCTATTTGATGTTGCTCCTCCTACATAAATTCCTCTACTAATCTCAATTTTAATAACTAAGAAAAAATCTTTGTTTTTTCCTGTCAACTTGGAGATGAATCTTTGTAAGTAGTTTATCTGACTTAAGAACCTCTGCAATTCTTTTTTGCTTGTTGGTAGTTTTGCCTTTATAATAGCTTTTGCTTTATTCTTATCCAATTAAACTCCCCTTCAACGTACCAAGACCCAAAATTTTTTTGGCCTAAATCCCAAATGCACATTTGAGAGGGTTAAGCTTCAATTTATGCCTCTTCATCCTTTCAAAGCTACTTCGTAAATGTTGTACATGATCTTTGGCCAATTTGGACTTCACCACAATGTTGTCTATATACACTGCCATATATTTTCCAACCATATCATGGAAAATAGTATTCATAGCACGTTAATATTTGGCCCTGACAATTTTTAAACTGAACAATATCACCAACCACTTAAAGTTTCCTATAGATCCAGGACCCTAAAAGCAATCTTAGAAATATTTTCTTTGGCAATCATGATTGGGTTATAGTGTTAGGACTCGAGTCTAGCTATCTGCAAGTGTATAGGTCATATCAAGTAATAAAGTGATGAGTAGAGCATCATTCCCACGAGGAGGGTTTTTCTAAGTACCAAACAATTAAACTGATTATTATTTAGATAACAAAATTTGATTCATGACCAATTTGGACTTTTAAACAAAACAAATTGCTTGAAATTAAATTTAATGATATAAAACTTAGGGTTAAGTCACCTTTATGAATTTATTATGGATTTTCTAAATTATTGATTTTGTTTAGTTTCCCTTTCAATTAATGGTTGGATTCTCCTAAATAAAGCTTAAGTCTCTCTCAAGTACTAAAGCTAATATCGATTTAATCCTTATGTCTACTCTCGTGATCATAAGTAATTGAATCAATTCATTAAGTTTTATGAGAATTTTGAATCATCCTTTTAAGTATTTAACCTTATCTCTAAGTAGGGGTAGGCACAATTTGGTTAACCGACTAAAAATTTAGTTCGGTCGGTTAACCGATTAACCAAAAATTTTGAAAAATAATTTTTTTATTTTTTTTATTAATTTTTTGTTTAAATCTTTAATTATATAAATTTTTATTATAAATATACTTTTTAATACAAAATAAAGTTATGTTTCGTTTATTTTTTAATACATTTTGTTTAGTTATTTAATTATATTAATATTTTTATTGAAAATATAATTTTTTATTATAAAATAAAAATTGGTCAGTTCAGTTAATTAACCTAACCGATCGATTTAGTTTGGTTAATTAATCGAACTGACCAAAATTAAAAATCGATCGGTTCAATCGATAAAATTAGTGGTTGAAATAATTGGTCAAATTAGAGTTAACCGACCGAATGCCTACCCCTATCTCTAAGTGAAAACTTCCATAAGATTGTTATCTCGATGGACAAAATTGTGCTTCCACTCTCGCTCCATCACACAACATCTCAATTCAATTAATTATTGGTCAAATAATCAAAATATTAAGATAAAAAATAACAAAATAATCAAAGATGAACTTAGTTAAATTAAATAAGCATATGTGTTCCCTAATAAACTCAATACAAGGGACTAACCTTAAAAAAAGTTTAGAGTCTCATATTTAAAGTAAAAACACAACAATTATAGATTGAAAATATAAAAACAAGAAAGAGCAAACTATAGTTCTTTGAATTGGAGAAGAACTCCTTTTGAACTCCTTGAATCTCTTCCTTAAACCCCTAATTCACTCTTCTCTTAAAAGAAAGACTAGAACTCAATTGACACAAGTTTAAGAACAAATAATTAATCTTACTACACTCTTACTTGTATCTAAACTCTCTCTTGCCTATAAACCCAATTAACTTCAATCTCAACTTTAATCTAAAACTCATGATTGAATCCTTGGAGAAAAGGTGTTTATATAGAGTGCTTGGAAGCTTTTTGGTGGTGGCAAGCTGTGAAATGCATGAACCTAATAAGTTGCAGCTGTTTGGATCTTCAAAGTTCAATTTTTTGGCTAAAAGTCATCAATTTCAACCCTATGGTCGTGGCCTGGGTTGAAATGAACTGTTTCAAGCCATTTTTAGCTGTAAATGGCGGCTTAATGAACCACGGTCATGGCCCTTTGAATGACACAGTCGTCACTACAAGAATGCAGCGGATTACCGACAGAATTTTACCTATAGAATTTTTTTGTTGGTAATACCGAGAGAATACCGAGAAAAAATATTAAAAAATTAAAATTAAAAAATTATCGATAAATTACAAATAGAATAACGACAAATCCATTTGCCGACAGAAATTACTGGCAAAATTTACCAACCAAAATTAATTTTTTTCGTTAGTACCGACAGAAAAATATTCTCTCGGTAAATAATAGGCATTTACCGAGAGAATATCTTTCTGTCGGTAATGAAAAATCTAACATAATAATTATTAATTATATTTACTCCTAATTTTACAGAGAGAAATAGGTTTCTGTCGGTAGTACCGATGAAAATATTGTCTATTGATAAATAAATAACACAATAATTAATATTTATTTATTCAATATTACCGAGAGAATGCAATTTCTCTCGATAAATTATGGATAAAAATATTTAACTGTTAGTAAATAAAAAAATTCAATATAATTATTAATTATAGTTATTGCTAATTTTACCGACAGAATGATTTAACTGTCGGTAAATTACCAACAGACACATTTCTCTCGGTAAATTTACCAACAAAAATAATTGTCTCTCAGTAAAAGAAAAGTAGTATAGCGGGATTTTGCCGTCAATTGTCAAATATTTACAGAGAAAAAATTATTTCTGGCGGTAATACCGACAAAAAATATTTCTATCGGCAATTTTATAGTGTCAGACAATTAATATAGCTCTGCTTTTGAGAAAACTTACCAACGGATAAATATTTCCGTTGGCATTATCGATAAAAATATTTATCTGTCTGTAAATTGTTAGTACCAGTCAGTCAATTAGTCAAGGTCTTTTACCGATAGAAAAGCCCTTCTGTCGGTAAATTTACTAAGAGATTACAATTTCTCTCGATAAATTACCGAGTGATTAGAGTTTCTCTTGATAAATTTACCGAGAGATACATTAATCTCTCGGTAAATGTAACATTTACCGACGGGCACATTTTTCTCGGTAAATTTATCGATGAAAATAATGGTCTCTTGGTAAATGAAAAGTAGTGTGGCGAGATTTTTTCCATCAATTGTCAAGCATTTACTGAGAAAAAATTATTTTTGTCGATAATAATGGCGAAAATTATTTCTGTCAGTAATTCCATAGTGTCAGACAATTAATATAGCTCTACTTTTAAGAAAACTTACTGACAGATAAATATTTTCATCAGCATTGCCGACATAAATATTTATCAGTCGGTAAATTATTAGTACCAGTCAGTCAATTAGTTAAGGTCTTTTACCAATGGAAAAACCCTTCTGTCGGTAAATTTACAGAGAGATTACAATTTTTTTCGGTAAATTTATCGAGAGATTACAATTTCTCTTGGTAAATTTATCGAGAGACACTTTAATCTCTCGGTAAATGTTAAATATCTAATTTTTCTCGCGCCGTTTTCTCCATTTTCATTTCTTCCCTTTGTATTTCTGTTGCTGTCGTTTTTGTTGCTCTTCCCTTCCCCTTTCTGTTGCTGTCGTTTCTGTTGCTGCTGGCCGCTTCTGTTGCACAAAGAAGAAGAAGGAGAAAAAGGAGGAGGAGGAGGAGGAGGAGATTTCAGGTATTTATTTGGTTTTTTTAAAATTTTGATTAAATATTTTTTATTATTGATATTTGTGTTAAATTTTTAATTCATAATAAATTTTGTGTTTGATGCTGTCATTGTTTATATTTGTATAGTTTAGATTGATATGTATATTTATTTGTTGGTTGTTTGAATTTTTAGGATAGATTTATATTTTTAGGGAAGTTAAATTGTTAATAAAAAAATTAGAGAATTTTAGGTAGTGTATGTATTATTAGTATTATGTATTATTATTATTAAACTTTAAAATATTTAAGTTAACTATTTATTTAATTTTCATATAATTATTAAAAAAAATTAATATGTATACCATTGTAGATTTTTATATAATTATTTAAAATAAAATAATTAGATAGAATTAATTAATCTTTTAAATTTCAGTAAAAAAAATTAATTTATAAGGGTTTTTAGGGCAAAAAATAAATGTTTAAACAAATTTAAATTAAGTATAATTTATGAAATTTTTTGTAAATATAAATATTTTAGATTTAATTTATTGTTGTTAGGATTTTATAAAAATTTAATGTAATTACATTTAATTTAATAAATTATAGAGTGAAAAATTATTAAAATTTATGTATTTTTAATGGCTATAATTTTTTTTGAGAAATTATATTTATAGTTATATTATAGATTTTATTTTGGTGTTTATGGTATTATTTTAGGGTTTTAGATTTTTGTAAAATTTTTATTAAAAAGAATAGGCAGAATGAATAAATTTTTAGTGATTATTTTAATTTATAAAATAATTTTTTAGGCAAATTTAAAATATTTATATTTATTTAAATTTTTTATAATGATTAATAATATTTTAGGCTTATTTGATTGTTGTTAGAGTTTATTTAAAATTTTAGTAAATTATATTTAATTTAGGTAAATTATGCTTTTTTTTTTAATTTTAGTAAATTAGATTTAATTTAATAAATTTCATATTGAAAAAATATAAAAATTTGGAGGTATTTTTAATGGTTATAAAATATGTTTTAGAGAAATTTAAAACTTTTGGTATAATTAATAATTTATTTTTAATTAGAAATATTTTAGGGTATTTTTTTATTAAGGTATTTTTAATTTTATAAAATATTTGATGTGTTTTTTAATTATAGAATTTCATTGCATATAAAGAATTAATTTTGTATCTAAAATATAAAATATTTTGGAGAAATTTAATATATTTGCTACAATTTTTAATTTTTTTTTGCTAAATAGAAATAATTTAGGTTTTGGATTTATTTTAGATAATTTTATAAATTTTTAGTAATTTTGTAGTTTTTCATTAAGAAATTATAATTAATGCATTTTTTTTGTATTTCAGGTTTAGTTTAAAGGTATATACTTTAGGATATATTTTATGATCCTACTGATTTATAGGTAATTAGTTGTATGAATTTAAAATTTTTATTATATTATTAATTAATAGTATTTTTTCATTTTAGTAATTGTTAGGTTGTGATTAAATAATTAAATATTGATATTATATATGCTGAATAATAGAAAATTATGAAATATGTTAACACTATTTTTATTAATATTTTTTAATGTATTTGTACCTGAGTTTTTATGTATAAATATGTATATTTTTTTCATTTTTATAGATTTGAATAAATATTGTTATTTTTATACTTTTATCAAAAAATAAGCGCGATAATTTACTAATAAGTCGATAATTCAAACATTAAAAATAAAACGCGATGTAATGAAATCCATTTTATTTTGACTTTAATTAAAAAAAATTCAAATTTGGAAATCCAAAAGAAAATGGTAAAGCGGAATTAAATTTATGATTTGCTGACATTTATGGTAAAAATAAAAGAATATTTTGATTATAAATTCATACTATATATGTGACTGTTAAAAATACTAATAGTAAAAAAAATATAAGGTTCAATAATTATAGCCCTCAAAATTTATATTTTTTTAACATATATAACAATGATCATTTTATTTTAGTACATTTTTAATATATACATTAATGTGAATATAAATTATATACAAAAAAGAATATCTGGCAATTAGGAAAATTATTACTTAGATAAAAAATAACGTGAAAATAATTTAGTATCCCGATTGTTAGAGGTTAAATCTTTCCAAATAATTAATAACAAATCCAATGAGCAAATATTTAGTTGAATGTAAATAATAAATAAAAAATAAATAGTACGTACAATATACTCAAAGTATATATTTATGACAAAAATAAAAAAATTAGATAGCAGAATACTGAATATAAATTAAAGCAGAGAAACATCCCTAAAAAAACTAACACAACATAAAAAATAGAAGAACGAAAATCACACAGATTTGCTTTTAATTTTACAGAAAAAATCTTAATAAAATGATATTTTATTTAAATATTTTTAAAAAATTACTAGAGAATAGATAGAAACTTAAATAAATACAATATAGTGATTAATATAATTTTTTTATATGTAATTTCTTAAAAATTTTATATTTGGAGGAATTAATTGTATTTAATATTTTAAAAAATATATTTTAAAGAAATGTGACACATGATCAGATTAGAAAATAATCTATAACAGAATTAGAATTAAACACACATAGTATAGTGGAAAGCAGTTTAATAATTTTATATTTATAATCAGTTTGATTAGAACTCTTCGATATATTATTTATTAAACAACAATCTTAGAACATAGTTCAAAGTAATTGCAATGCAATCAACCAAGACTCAAAAATAAAATAATGAAAATATTTTAATAGTACAATAATAATAATAAAACAAGTTTATTGCTTATGAAGTACCGAATAAAAGCAATGGGAATAATAATATACATGAGAAAGAAACATCCATCGCAGATAAACCAATAAAAAAGAATTCATTTCGAGTAAAACATGTCTCAATACTTTATAAACCTTATGAGCAATATTAGTCATATTTTCTAAAAATGCATGAGTAAATATAAGATTAGAATATAAAAAGGGTGCGTTACCTCAATATTGATTATTCATGTCTTTTGTGTGACTGCTGAAAATAATTTTATAATAAATCATAGTACCCGTTTGGTGAGTTACTCATTTTTTCTAAAAAAAATGAGAACTCGCTGAATTGTCCCATTTGGACAGTTTAGAAATAATAATATATATCTATTGGGTCATTAACATTAATGTGAGACATCATAGTATGCAAGTTATGCAGAAATTTTATAGTATTTCTCTTATTTTGTTCTCTGGGTGCATACCAAAATTATGAATATTTATATTATTTGACGTAATGTACTTAGAGAACTTAGGAAAAATGCTGCCGAATTTTCTTCATAATTTGTATTTTAAGAAGTAATATGTTAAATACAATATATATTGTGTTCCTGAATGGGTTAGGGCTTTACCCTTTTCTGAAGGAGAAATAAGGAGATTTAATTCCTATGATATTATTCTATTATCTTGTTTGTACCCACAGGCAAAATGAACTCAATATGTGGTTGGATGTATGAACGACTCAATACGGATCGTACTCTTTCTATGGCATTTGTTAATGGGTTAGAAGAGTTTATTGATTTTGCATCTAGTCAAAGGGATTATATGCAAGGCAATAAGATTCATTGTCCTTGCATAAAATATCAACATCGTATATTTTGAGAAGTAGATGAAGTGAAATACCACTTATTGAAATGAGATTTTGTTCCGAATTATTTCATTTGGAATTGCATGGTGAAGAGAATATAGTCGACTAATCTATTCCACAATAATATAGTACAGTTGAATCTGTCTTTGAAAATCCTTACCCACAAATGATATATGATGCAGTTGGGCCTAATGTGCTTGATTGGGGCATGCCAAATATTGATGTACCTGGAATTAGTGAGGTTCATCAAGAACAACATGATGAGGCTCCTAACATTGAGGCTCAACAGTTTTATAATTTGTTGAATTCACTGGATACAGAGGTGTGGCCTGGGTCTAAAAAACATACAAAGCTATCTGCCATGGCTCTTTGTTTGAATATGAAGTCTGAGCAGCATATGTCCGAAAGGCTTTCGATCAATGGATCCAATTTATTAAGGAGATAATACATGAGGATAATAAAATGTTTGATAGTTTCTACCAAATAAGAAAAATTATTCAGGTGCTTGGCTTGCCAGTAGAAACTATTTACTGCTACAAAAATGGGTGTATGTTATATTGAGGTGATTATGTAGAAGATAAAATATGTAGGTTTTATGAACAACCGAGATTCAAACAGAGTCGGATTACAGGCCGGGAAAAGTTCATGTCTTTTAAAAGAATGTATTATTTTTCTCTAACACCAAGACTTCAAAGATTATATGCTTCAAATGCTACAGCAGAACACATGAGATGGCATTATGAGCATGAGCAAAAAGATGGAGTCATGTGCCATCCCTCGGATTCTGAGGCATGGAAGCATTTCAACCGATTACATCCTGATTTTGCAGCTGAATGTCGTAATGTTAGGTTGGATCTGTGTACTGATGGTTTTTAGCCTTTTGGATTATCAGGACAGTAGTACTCTTGTTGGCCGGTAATACTCACTCCTTATAATTTGCCATCGTGGATGTGTATGAAAGAGCAATATTTATTTTTGTCTATACTTGTTCCTGGTCCAAATAATCCAAAACATCAAATTGATGTATTTCTGTAGCCATTGATAGTAGAGTTGAAATAGTTATGGAATGAGGGTGTCGCGACTTATGATTGTTTTGAGAAATAAAATTTTTGTTTGAGAGCAGCACTTATGTGGACTATAAGTAATTTTTCCGCATATGTGATGTTATCTAGATGGAGCACTGCGGGTAAATTAGCATGCCCTTATTGCATGACTGATTCTAAAGTATTTACTCTTCCAATTGGGGGTAAAATAAGTTGGTTTGACAATCACAAAAAGTTTTTGAAGGTAGATCATACATTCAGAAGGAATAGAAAAGGTTTCAAGAAGAATGCTACAGTAAGGAAAAGATGCTCCTCCTATATTGAATGAGGAAGATTTGTTGTTTCAGATTGAGCAACTGAGGCTTCATAAGGTTACTGAATATAATGAAAATTTCAATAGCAGTGTATGTCGGAATTATGGATGGAAAAAAAAAAGCATCTTTTGGGATTTGCCTTATTGGAGTTCAAATCTTATAAGACATAACCTTGATGTAATGCACATTGAAAAATATATATTTGAGAATGTGTTTAATACGATAATGGATGTGCAGGATAAAACAAAAGACAATGCCAAATCAAGAGAAGACTTGAGGATATTTTGTAGAAGGCTGAAGTTGGAATAAGATGAAATGTCTGGGAGGTATCCTAAAGCTAATTACACATTGGATCATAATCAAAAGCAATTAATATGCCACTGGGTAAAAAATTTGAAGTTTTTAGATGGATATGTGTCGAATTTGTTAAGGTGTGTTGATATAAGGAAATATAAATTGTCCGGGATGAAGAGCCATGATTGTCACGTATTTGTGCAATGATTATTACCCATTGCATTTAGAGAGTTATTGCTAAAAAAAGTTTGGGAAGCTATAACGGAGTTAAGCTTATTTTTTAGAGAACTTACTGCAACATCTCTAAAAGTTTTCCAAATTGAGCGTTTACAAGAAGAAATTCCAATAATTCTTTGTAAATTGGAGCAAATATTTTCTCTGAGTTTTTTTAATTCAATGGAACATTTACTGATTCATTTGCCAAATAAAGCCAAAATTATAGGACCAGTACAATATCGTTGGATGTACCCTTTTGAAAGATACATGCGACACCTGAAGAAGAATATTAAAAATAAAGCAAAAGTTGAAGCATTAATTTGTAATGCCTTTATAGTGGAAGAGGCATCAACTTTATGTTCTTATTATTTTGTGCCTAACGTAATAATAAAATTGCGTGAAGTCCCTCAGAATGATGATGGAGGTATACAAGACCAATCTGAATGTCTTCTATCTATTTTCAAACATCAAGGTCAACCATAGGACAAACCAACCAACAGAAGATTGGATCAAAGAGAATATTGTGCAGCTCATACTTACATATTGTTGAATTGTATAAAGTTACACCTTATATCAAGTAAGTTAGTAAGTTTATAGTAATCCAAAACAACATTTTTTTTTACGTCGAAATTGAAAAACAATTGAATGATAATGATGTTTTTGGTAAACTATTTCAGTATATTCATTGAACACTTATGAGATTTGGATAAAAATATAGTGAATTCACAAGTTGATGTTGAGATCGAGAATAATTTTTCCTTATAGTTTTAAAAATTTGTAAGTATAATTCGTTGGTATTAACATTTAAAAAAACCGTCATGTCTTCAATTTGCCATATTTTGAACTTATTTAATATTATTTTTTTATTGATTTAGGCAAATGAAAATGGAAATATGATTTTCTAAAAAATGTTAAAAGGATTTAGCCCAGGGTCTATTACCAACTGTTAGATGTTATAAGGTGTATTTTGTTAACGGTTATAAATTCCACACTGAATCTCACTATACTTTGAGAGCAACAACAAATAGTGGTGTTTGTATAAAGGGGTCAAATTATAGTGAAAACTCATTTGATTTCTACGGTCGATTAATAGATATTGTAGAGATTGAATATCTGACATTACCAATTAAAAGGGTGGTGTTAGTTAAATGTGTAATATCCCTATGCATGCCCTAAAAGTTTTGTTGTTGTTGTTGTTGGTTTGAATTGAGAAATGGGAAGAGAATGTTTTTGTATGGTGGTTGGGAAAGAAAAGAGGGTTTAGAGATAATTGTATATGTTGCTTATATGGTGATATATATAACATATAAAGTGGTCAAAATGGAAAGTCAAGGAAAGAGGATATTTTTGTGTTGGTTGTGAATTACTTAAATGGGTATAGATATGACAAAAGCTTAGTTAAATGGATGAGGGTATTATAGTAATTTTCTTTTGGATGGGTATTTAATGCCTATTGACTTTGTGTTTCTTCATCATTTCTTCTTCTTCTTGTTGTTGGGTGGCCGGCTCATTAAAGAGAGAAGAGAGAAAGAGAACAAGTGATGGTTTTGATGATTTCAAGTTCAAAGTGAAGGAAGTTTTCAAAGTTACAAGTTGGAGTTTCAAGGAATTTCATTATTTAGTAAGTTTGCTCTTGTTTACCCTTGTTATTTTTGAAGTTATGCTTGAGTTGAGTTGTGATTTGATGATGGTATGATTAAGTTGCTTATGGTGTGATTTTAAGTATTGATTTTGCTTGATAGATGAGAAGTTGGGTTGGTGTTGGTGATGGAAGAGTAAGAGTTGTGTTTAGTGAAATTGTTTCTGTTTTACAATTAGTAAAGGCTGTGATTTGTATGATTTTTAATTAATTATAGAAAAATTTTTTTGAAGTGAATTTTTGATATGTTGTGTCTCTATGAGTCTAGAATGACTGAAAAATATGTTGATTCGATTTTGGAATGGTTATGAGTTTAGAAAGATTATTTTTATTAGACCTGTTCCAGCAGGTACCTTAACTGAGACAGCTGTATTTCGGGATTTTTAATAAAATGTAGAAAAATCATATCCAATTGAATTTTGGATATGTTGTTGCTTAGTGAGTCTAGTATTTGAGAAAAATAATTTGGAACCACGTTGATTGAATTTGATTTATGGAATTCACAAAGTTCAGAATTGCTGCCAGGATGCAGGGCAATTGGGGCAGTCTG
This sequence comes from Garcia nutans, assembly GCA_947685225.1. Lineage (NCBI taxonomy): Eukaryota > Viridiplantae > Streptophyta > Magnoliopsida > Malpighiales > Euphorbiaceae > Garcia > Garcia nutans. Next base: position 14,772,255 of record CANTUV010000035.1, read on the forward strand.
GTTAGGTGAACTATTTGACCAAGATTTTGTGTTCAGTTTGATCTGAAATTTTAAAGGAATGATTTTAAGATACAAAACTAAATTCTGTAAAAATTTTAGAATTTTTAGTCAAGTAGATTATTTTATACAATTTTTCAAAATAAGGATAAAATGGAGTCTAAAACCAGAATGTACTATTCATATGGTCATTTTGCTAATATTCCTTTTGGATTAGGTTGTGAAGAGGTTGAATTGCCCTAATTGCATTGTTGAGATTGAATAATGTTATGTTATGCATTGTGAATGGTAATGTGTTTCATGAGTAATGCACATTGAAATGTTATACCAAAGATGTTATAGTGATTCAAATGAAATATGATTGAAGCATGCATTGATGATAGGATTGAATAATAATGTGAGTGTTTAGATACTGTAATGAATATTGTATATAATGATTGCTTAACTTGCTTGTGAAAAAGAAATGAATTAAAAAGGTATTGATAAGTTTAATGAACGGACCTATCCGTCTCCTGCGGAACCATGCGGACCCAGTGGGTTGGGCAACCGATCTTGGACTACCGATCTGGTAGGAGGAAGGTTCGATATAGTCAGTATTATACGTACCTATTTGCCTCCTGCGGAACCATGCGGACCCATTGGAATGGGCAACCGAACTTGGACAACCGACCTGGATGGGGAAAGGTATGTTACTGATAATGTTATACGTGCCTTTTTGCCTCCTGCGGACCCTTGGGATTGGAGGGCAACCGACCTGGTTGGGAAAGGGTACGTATATAAAGTCATAGTTGTTGGCTATAATGATAAATTTAAATGAGTATAATGAATGGTGCTATTATATGAATATTGATGTGACATTGAACAAAGCAACATATTGAATAAATAATATACTTTTGATTGATATATGTAATTAATTTGTGACATTGCATTTTAGCATGAATTATCTTACTAAGCCCTTGGCTTAGCGCGATAGTGTTTAATCGCACAGGTAATAGAGCTGATAGAGTCGAACCCGAGAGTTCATCAAGACCAAGTGAGAGTAGACCTTGAAGAGTTGATTTTGGGAACTTAAAGATCAGAAGAGAATTGCCAATCATGTATACTTCTTTATATTTTGTAAAGTAATGTTTATAATGTAAAAGTATGGATATATTTAAATATGTAATCAAGTGTTTGTAAATATGTACATATTTTATAACTTCCGCTGGGTAATATTTAAATGTATATATATATAACTAATATGTTTTGTTTTATAAGTAAATGATCTACTTTTCCATAATGTATAATGATAAGGGTATTGTATCAAGTTTAAAGTGTTTTGAATATTAAGAAAACCGTAGCATCCCTATGTTTGATGCACTTATGCTACATTGTTGTGGTTGTAGTGTGTGGGCATTGGATATGGGGGTGTTACAAGAAGTGTAAATCCTTTTTGCAGGTTGTAGTTGAGGTTATAAGGGGGATTTATTGGAAGTGTACTGAGAATGATTTTGGTTGCATTGGTTTGTGTAAAAATATTTTCAAAAATCAGAAAAAAAACCAGTTTTGTCGACACTTGGGACTCAATTTTTAAGTGAAACTATGGCAAAATTTCTATAAAAATTGGAACTAAAATTTGACTAAGTAAAATTGGTAGCAACATTAGGTTAGTGTGGCGCCTCTACTCAGCTTACACACGTAGGTCGGGAAGGGGTGTTACAATTTTTGGTATCAGAGCCAGGTTTGAGATTCTCAGCCTAGGTAAAATGTAATAAAAAGAATATTTTACTTAAAAAGTTGGTTTTGAAATAATATACATGTTTGGGATTGGCAACCTCTGATCTTTAATAAGATGTAGTATGTTGTGTTTGCAGACTTAGGTTGTGATGGATTCTCACTCACGTCAGTCGATTGAGGGTAGTGCCGAGAGTATCGCTCCTGCTGAGGGAGCTAGAGTTGATAGTGTTGAGGAGGCACCTGCTTCGGTGTCGGGTAGACCAGCTGGAGAGGAGGTTCCGCCAGCCTGGTTTAGACATATGATGGAAGTTATGAGACAAGCACCAGTGCAACCAGTGCCACCACCCCCTCAGCCTTTGGTATCTGTGAGGCACTATGATAAACTAAGGAAGTATGGAGCGGAGGATTTCCTTGGTACTACTGATCCAGCTGTAGCAGAACAGTGGCTTGACAAAGTACAGAGGATGTTTATTCAGTTACAAGCTACCCCTGAGGAAAAATTTGACTATGCAAGATCTTTGCTGCAGAAAGATGCCTACGATTGGTGGAAGACGGTGCCCCATTCTATGGATGATCCTCCAACACTGTCTTACACTGATTTTCTGAGGGAATTTGAGTTGAAGTATACTCCTAGGGAGTATAAAGATGGGAAGAAAAGAGAGTTTCTAGATTTGAAGCAAGATCATCGGACCGTAACTGAGTATGAAGTTGAGTTTATTCGACTGAGTCAGTATGCTGGGGGTATCATTGCTGATGAGATTGATAGATGCAGGAGGCTTGAGGAGGGATTGAGGCCCTCGATCATGTGCTTAGTGGCTGGATCCAGATATCAGGATTTCTCACAGCTTGTGACAGCAGCTCGAAGTATAGAGCGAGCTCAAGTTATTGCAACTGCTTCAGAAGAAGAGGTTAGGGTTAGAAGGCCCCAGTTCGAGGCAGGGTCTTCCTCTGCGAAGAGGGGTAGAGGAAGTTTTGTTCCTCGGAGTAGTAGGAGCCAGAGACCAGCTGGTAGGTCTGTGCAGTTCCAGAGACAGAGATTTAGACCTGCAGCTTCAGTGGCAAGTGCTCCGATCCCTATGACTCAGAGATCTGCTCCACCTAGATGTGCTCAGTGTGGGGGTTATCATAGAGGTGTTTGTTGGAAGAGTGGTGGACCAGCTGTATGCTTCAGGTGTGGATCACCTGACCACTTTGTGAGAGACTGTCCTGAGAGGCAGGAGCAGATGCCAGTTGATTCTGCTGCTTCTCGAGCTAGTGTGAGGGGAGGCAGAGGAGGCAGAGGTGCCAGCCGGGAGGTAGACCAGGATTCAGTTCTAGAGGAGGTGCTACATCCAGGGAGGGTAGACCAGAGGAGGTTGGATCTTCCCAGAGGATGTATGTTATGCAGAGGCAGCCAGATACATCGGCAGTCATAGCTGGTACTTTTTCTTTATTTAATACTCCAGTACTTGCTTTGATTGATCCGGGTTCCACGCATTCATATATTAGTGCATCTGTTTTGCCTGTATTTGATGTGCATGCTGAGTCCCTAGGATTTGATGTGTTGGTGACAAATCCATTAGGGCATAGTGTGGTTGTGAGTAAGGTGCATAGAGATAGTGCAGTAGTGGTGCAGGGTGAGGAGTTCCTTGGGGATTTGATTGAGATGTCATTTAAGGAATATGACGTGATCTTAGGTATGGATTGGCTATCTCGACATGGAGCTATGGTGGATTGTAAAAAGAAAATTGTTTCTTTGAGAACGGGTGATGGTAGAGAGGTGATAGTATCTGATGAGCAGGAACAGCTAGCCTCCTTATTTGTTTCAGCTGTTGCAGCCAGGAGGTTGATTAGAAAGGGGTGTGAAGCCTATCTTGCTCATGTGGTAGATACTAGAGTGAAGGGTTCTTCCATTGATAGTATTGCCACAGTTGCAGAGTTCCCTGATGTTTTTCCAGAGGAGTTGCCAGGATTGCCTCCTGAGAGAGAGGTGGAGTTTGGTATTGAATTGTTGCCTGGTACCACTCCTATCTCTATTACTCCTTACAGAATGGCACCAGCAGAATTGAGGGAGTTGAAAGTGCAATTACAGGAGTTGTTGGACAAAGGATTTATTCACCCCAGTGTTTCTCCTTGGGGAGCTCCTGTGCTATTTGTGAAGAAGAAAGATGGTACTATGAGGTTGTGTATCGATTATAGGCAATTGAACAAGGTGACTATTAAAAATAAATATCATTTGCCTAGAATCGATGATCTCTTTGATCAATTGAAAGGTGTAGCTGTGTTTTCTAAAATTGATTTGAGATCTGGGTATCATCAGCTGAGAGTCAGAGCTGAGGATGTTCCGAAGACTGCCTTTCGGACCAGGTATGGGCATTATGAATTTCTAGTTATGCCTTTTGGTCTAACGAATGCACCTGCAGCTTTTATGGATTTGATGAATAGGGTGTTTAGGCCCTATTTGGATCAGTTTGTAGTGGTCTTCATTGATGATATACTGGTGTATTCGCGGAATGAAGAGGAACATGATATGCATCTGCGGATTGTGTTGCAGATTTTGAGAGAGAAACAGTTATTTGCCAAATTGTCAAAGTGTGAGTTCTGGTTGGATCAAGTTGCTTTTCTCGGACATATTGTTTCAGCGGAAGGCATTAGAGTTGATCCAAGTAAAGTTGAAGCTATTCTGAATTGGAGTCCACCCAAGTCTGTGACAGAGATTAGAAGTTTTCTGGGTTTGGCAGGCTATTACCGACGGTTTGTGAAAGGGTTTTCTTTGATAGCTACTCCACTCACCAGATTACTTCGAAAGGGAGTGAGATTTGTGTGGACAGATCAGTGTCAGGCTAGTTTTGAGCAGTTGAGAGAGTTGTTGACTCAAGCGCCTGTTCTTACTTTACCTGTTGAAGGCAAACCATATGTGATCTACAATGATGCTTCACATAGAGGTTTGGGGTGTGTATTGATGCAGGAAGGGAAAGTTATAGCTTATGCATCTCGACAGTTGAAACCGCATGAGCTTAACTATCTGACACATGATTTGGAATTGGCTGCCATTGTGTTTGCATTAAAGATTTGGCGCCACTATCTGTTTGGGGAGAAATGTTTCATCTACACTGATCACAAAGTCTATATGGGTTAATTTCTTAGCTCAAAAGAATGAAGCCTTCAATCTTTTAAAAATATTTGCAAAAAGAGTTCAAAATGAAAAAGGATATGTAATCAGAACTCAACTCAAGCATAACTTCAAAAATAACAAGGGTAAACAAGAGCAAACTTACTAAATAATGAAATTCCTTGAAACTCCAACTTGTAACTTTGAAAACTTCCTTCACTTTGAACTTGAAATCATCAAAACCATCACTTGTTCTCTTGCTCTCTTCTCTCTTTAATGAGCCGGCCACCCAACAACAAGAAGAAGAAGAAATGATGAAGAAACACAAAGTCAATAGGCATTAAATACCCATCCAAAAGAAAATTACTATAATACCCTCATCCATTTAACTAAGCTTTTGTCATATCTATACCCATTTAAGTAATTCACAACCAACACAAAAATATCCTCTTTCCTTGACTTTCCATTTTGACCACTTTATATGTTATATATATCACCATATAAGCAACATATACAATTATCTCTAAACCCTCTTTTCTTTCCCAACCACCATACAAAAACATTCTCTTCCCATTTCTCAATTCAAACCAACAACAACAACAACAAAACTTCTAGGGCATGCATAGGGATATTACAAAATGTGACTGATATAATCCCATAAATGGTACAAGAGTTCATCCAGTATATAATTTGGTGGAAGTGAACAGAAGGAGGACATATGCTAAATATGAACCTTTCATACTCGCCAGTCAAGCTGACCAAGTGTATTACGTTCCTTTTTTTAGCACAAGGCGAGACGCATCTGATTGGTTGGTGATTTACAAAATAAAAGCAAGATCATGGATTGATCTACCCAAATAGTATGCCAATAAATAGGAGATTGATACTGCATTTCAGGAAAATAGTCCTAAAAATGTACAGTTGGTTGATAGGACAAATGAGGGTGATCCAGGTCCTTTAAATGATCCAATTGAAGAACTCATGGATATTGAAGCTATGGAGGTAGAATCTAAATCGGATGAATCATTACTGGACTCTGAATCAGAATCATCCCAATCAGATGATAGTGATGAATCCTAATAATAAGTAATCGTAATTAAGCTATTGCTTTTATTGAAAATTTATGTCTATGTTTATTATTTTATTCAAATTAATTATACTGATGATTTTTTTTTCAGATATGTATTGCGGACCTGGAAGAGGATTAGATCTATTGGGGTCTGGTGGTCGATCCAGTGGGGGTCGAGGTTCTAGTAGTATAGGCCCCCACGTCTACAGTTGTGTGATATCCCTGATGATACATTTGTTGAGGATCCTCAGGTTGACGCTGCTACTGACGATATACTTAGAGAGGATCCTGCCTTTACTTCTTATCGGGCTTAGACATAGGATCCTGCTGCCTCTTCTCTCCTAGCCACTTCAGATGCCCACATTGGTGATGTCAGCACTGTAGCATCAATTGCAGGTCATGATTGTAGAATGAAGCATTTGACTGTTTGGGAGTTAGAGTAAGTATTTTAAAATTTTTACTTTACTTATATTAAACTATAAAGTTTAATTAGTTTATACCAAATATGGATGCAGCTGGGGCTTCCACTAGACGCATTCAGAAGGTCATGACACAGAAGATGGACCCCGCAGGAGTTTCTTGGAAGGCCATCTCTCCAGAGATGAAGAACTTTTGGTTCAAAGAGTTTAAGGTTAAAAAGAAAATTAAATTTTAATATTTAATATAAATGTACAAGTGAATATTTTACATTTAGATTATACTAATTATCTTGATTTTTTTGCAGAAATATTTTTATTGATACCAAGCTATTGATAGCTTTGTCCGGATTGCCTTCATGAAAAAGACAGCTATTCGCTACAGTAATATGCTAAGTGAGGTGAAGGCTGCGGGGAAGTTGCCTTCATTTATTGATGATCAGTTATGGGCAAATCTGCCGGCCTGGTGGAGCTCTCCCGAGGGGCAGGCACGTTCTGTCGTTGCCTCTCGTAATAGGATGTCCAGTGTTGTGGATGGTGCAGGTCCATCCACACATACAGGAGGCAGCTAATCACATCATGAGCATGCCCGTACACTCCTAAGTTGTAGACCCTTAATTTTTGACCCATTCAAATATGATAGTCTAAAATAATTTTTATGGTATTTTATTTATTTTTATAATATTTTAATTAATAATAATAATATTTTATAGTTATTTTTTATATTTTTTATTTTTATTGCCATCTCATGTGTTCTGTGTTCTGCTGGAGATTAAGAGAGATTAAAAGCAGAAACGGCAAAAGAAAATTAGCAAGAAGCAGACATTCATCAGCCATCAAAGACAGCAACGCTGTCTTTGTTCATTGTTCATCCAGAAGTCAATTGTGGAGGAACCGACAAACGGAGGTTTGATTTAATTCTTTAATTTATTTGAATTCACAGTAGCTTCATCCTTGAGTTACAACTTAATTGACCATCCAATATATACATTCCCTTCTATAAATATCATTAGAAGTTTGAAGATTAAGAAGTTGTTTAGGTCCAGTAGTTAACTTAAACCTCGTAGTCTTGATTACTGTTGCGCTCGAATTAAGTACTACTACAAAGCGTCACTCACAAGTATACGAGGTAGCTGTAGTAAAGGTGATCACCCTAAGGTCGTTTCCCCAAGAAGGTGTGGTTCGTAATAGCTTGATTGACAATTTATTTAAATGCGAGAGTTTGTTGTGTCGAGATGGTGCGAGAATAATTTAAACCTAAATTTATCGTGCATAGAGAGTAATGTGTGTGGGTGTACAAGATCGAATCGATTCTTGGGAAGGTGCCTAGGGTCATAGGTCCATTCAATCAAAGCTCAATTCTCAATTATCCATTAACATAACCTTGTAATTAATTTGTTTCTTAAGATTAACTAGTCAATTACCAATCCATTAGTTCTCACATTCATGAATTAACAATGACCAATTCTTTTACATTACCAAATTAATAAACCCTAGAACTTTTCATAGGGTGGTCAATTATATAGTTCCGATATTAGATTTCTCCTCTCGGTCCGTCATCCAATATTCAAAGATCAATAGGTAGCTAATCTATCAACCTAGCATTTAATACAATACAATCAACCAATCAACAAGGAACATCAATGTAAATATCAAATCAAGACATTCAACCAAATATACTATAAACCCTAAACATGGGTATTTAGCTCAACATCATCAAATTATAGCATTCATTCAACTCAATATAACACAAATACAAATTGTCCATTGCAATATCAATCTCTTAATACAACAACAACAATAAGAAATGAATTAAAAGAGAGAATAGAAAAACCCCTTGTGAAGATGCCAAGAGTATGATTGCTAGTCTTCCTCCTAGCTCCACTTGATGTATTTGATGAAGAACTCAAGCCCTCTTCAATGGTTGATTCCCTTTTGCAATGTGGAATGGAGCTTTCTCAAGTCACCAAACCTTTGGATGGAGCTTTCTCAAGTCACCAACTCTTCAATGGATTATGCCTTTGGAAGATGGAATGGAGCTTTCTCAAGTCACCACTCCCTTCAATGAAGCTTCTTCAACCTTTGAGAACTTATAACCCAATTTATCCCAAAGAACCTCAAAGATCCTATCAATGGAAGATGGAGAAGGTGGAGAGGATGGAAATGGAGGTTTGGAGGTGAAGGGACAAGGGAGAGTGTCACTCTCTCCCTCTCCCACATTTTTTTGTAGCAATTTGGCTCCAAGAAGCCAAGCACTCCTCCATTTTCCTCTTCCTCTCCTTTTAATTCATTCAAAAATAAACACCCATGCCTTCCAACTCATCCCATTTCCCTTTGTCCCCCACTTTTTCTTTGTTTTCTATTTCTTTTGGCAAGCAATAGTGTTTGTCTCCCACTTTGTCCCCCACTTTGTTGAAAGAAATTTGACTTTTCAGGTGGGACACAGCCAAGCCAAGACAAGCTTGGCCGTGTCTCTTGGTCTCTTCCTTGAGGTGACACGGCCAAGCCAAGAGTGGCTTGGCCATGTCTCTTGATTTTTCATGGGACACGGCCATGTCACTTGGCCGTGTCCCTCACTGGACCTTTCTTTTCTTTCTTTCTTCTCTTTGGTTGTGAGAGGTGACACGACCAAGCCATTTGGAGCTTGGCCGTGTCTCTTGATTTTTTTCTTTGGGACACGGCCAAGCTTCTGGCCGTGCCCCTCACTCTCTTTGATACAGAATGAGACACAGCCAGAGGACACGGCCGTGTCATGTGACACGGCCAGTGTCCTGGCCGTGTCCCTTGACAGTGTCAGTCTCTGCTTCTTTTCTTTCCTTCTTTGCTTGCTCTCTTGTTCTTGGTATGAATGAGTGTGTCTCTTCCTGCCTTCATTTTTTGCTCTTTCTTTTCTTTGTTCTTTGTTTTGCCTTTTGAATGAGACACGGCCAGAGGCTTGGTCGTGTCTCTGGGTGTGTCAGCTACTGCCTTGAAGAAATTTTGAGGGACATGGCCATGTCTTGCTTGGTTCATGCTTTTCTTGCCCGGTTTTGATCTTCCAAGGGTGTTTTTGCTCTCAAACCTAAAAACAAACACTTTAAACAAACTTAAAACAAAAATCAATCAAAACATTAACTAAAACACACATAAAAATCATACTAAAAACTAGTATAAAAATGAACTAAACAAATACCCCACACTTAACTCCTTGCTTGTCCCCAAGCAAGGCTAAAATCAAAACACACTAACAAGATAAATTTTGTTAAGTTCAAGAGTTATAAAGATGCATCAAGACTTCCCTATCCTTAAGTCCGCAATCAATATCGAATCAAACAAAATCGACACTCATGCAATTAAATGGCTTTCCATGCATAACCAATGTTGTCACTTCCTCACCAACTCTTATAAGTGTTTGATCATGGTGGTGTTTACACTCATAACAATCAATGAAAGATTATTACCATAGGCTTGCTTATCAATCAAATCTCCACCACAAAATAACAATCAAGCATCAATCAAAAGGTCTTTATTTTGGTTGTAATGGGGCTAAGGTAAAGGCATGATATTTAGGAAATGTGAGCTTGATCATTAAGTTCAAGAGCACTTCAAGAATGAAGTAACCATTCATAAACATAACCCAACAATCCCAAAACACCTTCCTCTCATCTACCCCTTGACATTAAAGAGCTTTTCAAGGTAACTCACTTATTAAATCTTGTAATGATACATTCCAACCCTTTCAACAAGAATAACAATTATTCTTATTATTATTATATATATATATATATTTTTTCTTTTTCTATTTCTATTTTTTTTATTTTGCTTTGCAATCTTAAACCTACTACTTAACCCCACACTTAATTCAACACAACACTCGATCATAAACGCTCTTAAGATGCTCTTGACCTAATGAAAGGATAAGAGTTAAACAACAAGGTTCAAGCTAATGGTGTTGTGAAAAAGAAAGAAAAGGAAAAATAAAATAGGCTCAAAATTGGTTAACTAAAGTTAAAAATAGGGTTGGTCTTTTTAAGCCAAAGTGGGTTCACCTAATTGCCTTAATCATCTTGATGCCTAATTGAAATTTTTATGTAATCTTAAAATGCATGTCAAAGCAAGTTCTAGCAATTCATCAATCAAAGATGTTCACCCACAACAATAATGATAAGTTGATGGCTCAATTCCTCACTAGGTTAATGGCAATGCAAGGGAAAAAACCCAACAAAATTGATAATAAATACCAATTCTACTCAATTCTCCAATTCATGCTTCAAAAATTCAAAGGTCATCTATCAACAATTTTTATAACAATTGAACTTTCTAAAACTCATTTATTCAATGAAAAACATTCAAAAACATTAACTAAAACTTAAACAAAAACAAGTTAAAAGTAAAAACACAAAAACACATAATGCAATTAAAAGTAAAAACATAAAACACAAAATGCACCCCACACTTAAAGATTCACATTGTCCTCAATGTGAGCATGCATAAACTAAAAGAGAGTTTAGTTGATACTTGATTTCCATCGTTCCCATATACGATGTGTAGGGCTCCTTCCACCCATAATGCAATTGGAGCCCATATGTGAGAGGATGAACAACATGCAACTTTGAAATGTGCCCAATGTATTGAAAAGCCTAGGTAGCATCCTTGGAAGAGCAATTGTCCAAAAAGAACATGTGAGGGTTGTCTTAGCTTGATCCTCTAATGCTATAGGGACGTGGTAAGAATCTTTTTCAGTTTGCAACATTGTTATTTATGGTTTTTGCTCTTTCTCACCACCAAGGGTGGGAGAGATTATAATTTGTTGCATACTGTAATCCCCAACCAAAACATCTTTCATAATTCTTTGGGTCTTTTTAAGTTCAACCAAGTTTGGTTGAATCACTTCTTCATCCTCTTTAGCAATTTGAAGCTCCCCCTCAACAATCTCATTATTTAATAGTAAATTGCTCTCCTCAATTTCTAAATTGGAAAAATTAGGTTCTACTTCTAAGGTCATTACCACCTCAAGCTTATCTACACTATCTTCACCACAGGGCATGTCATAGAGTTTAGAAAGTTGCATACCTTGTTTCTCTTCATTCAACTTACTTGGGAATAGGATTGGTGGCATACAAGGACTTGGAGGTTCATGCAATTTTGTTGAAGTCGATGCTTCCAAATTCTCCTCCTCCTTTGATTGAATTAACTCCTCTATGTTTGATTGCATTTCCTCGCCATCTTCTTCTTTGTTAGTTCCTGCATCAAAGGAATCACAAAAATCGTTTATATATTACCTGTTCATTCTTAAAATTTGTGATTACCTCTATTTGCTCCAATTGGCTAGGAAATTCCTCCTCTTGGTGTTCTTGGAGTTGATGTGCCAGTTGCCCAAGTTGCATTTCCACCTTCTTCAATGATTCCTCCAAAGAATCAAACCTCTCATTGCTTCCTTCCTGAATTTCTGTGCTAATTTGAAGGTAAGCATTCAAATCATCTTCCACTGTGGATTTCTCGAATTTATCATGGTTTTGTGAGCTAATTTGAATGAAGGCATTCAAACTATCTTCCAAAGTGGGTTCCTTAAGTTTACTTTGATTTTGCGCGCTAATTTGAATGAAGGCATTCAAACTATCTTCTAAGGTGGGTTCCTTAAGGTGATCTTGGTTTCGTATGCTAGTTTGAATGAAGGCATTCACACTATCTTCTAATGTGGGTGGCTTAAGGTACTCTTGATTTGAATATTGTTCTTGAGAGTAAGAACTTCTTTGGTAAGGTTGAAAAAAATTTGGAGATGGAATGTGCTGCTGGTTTTCCCAAGAAAATTTTGGGTAGTTTCTCCAATTTGGATTACAAGGATTGGAATATGGGTTACTTCTATCCCTTTGCTGGAAACTTTCATAGGCATATTCTTCCTCTTGCCTCTCTTGATATTGTCCATAACCAAATGAACACATGTTTGCGCTATGTCCTGCAATGCCACATGTTGAACATACTTTACGAGTAGGCATAGGTGTTTGTCCTCTTGCATTTAGCATCTTAAGTTGGTTCGTTAATTCTGCTAACTGCCATGCCATGTCAGAGTTAGGGTTATCATCGTAAACCCCTGCGTACCTTGAAAATTGCATATTTACACAAGGCACTTAGCAACTTAAAAATAATTAAATTGAAAGAAAATAAAACTAAACAAATAAACAATTCATAGAAAATAAACAAACAATTAAATTGAAAATAAAAATCAAACTACTAGTACTGCGACAACCTTCCCCGGCAACGGCGTCAAAAACTTGTTGCGCTCGAATTAAGTACTACTACAAAGCATCACTCACAAGTATACGAGGTAGCTGTAGCAAAGGTGATCGCCCCAAGGTCGTTTCCCCAAGAAGGTGTGGTTCGTAATAGCTTGATTGACAATTTATTTAAATGCGAGAGTTTGTTGTGTCGAGATGGTGCGAGAATAATTTAAACCTAAATTTATCGTGCGTAGAGAGTAATGTGTGTGGGTGTACAAGATCGAATCGATTCTTGGGAAGGTGCCTAGGGTCATAGGTCCATTCAATCAAAGCTCAATTCTCAATTATCCATTAACATAACCTTGTAATTAATTTGTTTCTTAAGATTAACTAGTCAATTACCAATCCATTAGTTCTCACATTCATGAATTAACAATGACCAATTCTTTTACATTACCAAATTAATAAACCCTAGAACTTATATTTCTAATTCATTCATAGGGTGGTCGATTATATAGTTCTGATATCAGATTTCACCTCTCGGTCCGTCATCCAATATTCAAAGATCAATAGGTAGCTAATCTATCAACCTAGCATTTAATACAATACAATCAACCAATCAACAAGGAACATCAATGTAAATATCAAATCAAGACATTCAACCAAATATACTATAAACCCTAAACATGGGTATTTAGCTCAACATCATCAAATTATAGCATTCATTCAACTCAATATAACACAAATACAAATTGTCCATTGCAATATCAATCTCTTAATACAACAACAACAATAAGAAATGAATTAAAAGAGAGAATAGAAAAACCCCTTGTGAAGATGACAAGAGTATGATTGCTAGTCTTCCTCCTAGCTCCACTTGATGTATTTGATGAAGAACTCAAGCCCTCTTCAATGGTTGATTCCCTTTTGCAATGTGGAATGGAGCTTTCTCAAGTCACCAAACCTTTGGATGGAGCTTTCTCAAGTCACCAACTCTTCAATGGACTATGCCTTTGGAAGATGGAATGGAGCTTTCTCAAGTCACCACTCCCTTCAATGAAGCTTCTTCAACCTTTGAGAACTTATAACCCAATTTATCCCAAAGAACCTCAAAGATCCTATCAATGGAAGATGGAGAAGGTGGAGAGGATGGAAATGGAGGTTTGGAGGTGAAGGGACAAGGGAGAGTGTCACTCTCTCCCTCTCCCACGTTTTTTGCAGCAATTTGGCTCCAAGAAGCCAAGCACTCCTCCATTTTCCTCTTCCTCTCCTTTTAATTCATTCAAAAATAAACACCCATGCCTTCCAACTCATCCCATTTCCCTTTGTCCCCCACTTTTTCTTTGTTTTCTATTTCTTTTGGCAAGCAATAGTATTTGTCTCCCACTTTGTCCCCCACTGTGTTGAAAGAAATTTGACTTTTCAGGTGGGACACGGCCAAGCCAAGACAAGCTTGGCCGTGTCTCTTGGTCTCTTCCTTGAGGTGACACGGCCAAGCCAAGAGTGGCTTGGCCGTGTCTCTTGATTTTTCATGGGACATGACCGTGTCACTTGGCCGTGTCCCTCACTAGACCTTTCTTTTCTTTCTTTATTCTCTTTGGTTGTGAGAGGTGACACGACCAAGCCATTTGGAGCTTGGCCGTGTCTGTTGATTTTTTTCTTTGGGACACGGCCAAGCTCCTGGCCGTGCCCCTCACTCTCTTTGATACAAAATGAGACACGGCCAGAGGACACGGCCGTGTCATGTGACACGGCCAGTGTCCTGGCCGTGTCCCTTGACAGTGTTAGTCTTTGCTTCTTTTCTTTCCTTCTTTGCTTGCTCTCTTGTTCTTGGTATGAATGGGACACGGCCAAGCCATTTTTGTCTTGGCCGTGTCAGGTGACACGGCCACAAGCTTGGCTGTGTCTCTGAGTGTGTCTCTTCCTGCCTTCATTTTTTGCTCTTTCTTTTCTTTGTTCTTTGTTTTGCCTTTTGAATGAGACACGGCCAGAGGCTTGGCCGTGTCTCTGGGTGTGTCAGCTACTGCCTTGAAGAAATTTTGAGGGACATGGCCATGTCTTGCTTGGCTTGGCCATGTCTTTTTTGGTTCATGCTTTTCTTGCTCGGTTTTGATCTTCCAAGGGTGTTTTTGCTCTCAAACCTAAAAACAAACACTTTAAACAAACTTAAAACAAAAATCAATCAAAACATTAACTAAAACAAACATAAAATCATACTAAAAACTAGTATAAAAATGAACTAAACAATTACTTGATTTAAACAACATGATTTGAGTTTAATGTTCATATAATCACAAAACATTATCAAAACCCTATTCTAATTGCCCAGTTGCTAAAAGCACTAATCTGCTTTCCAATTTCAAAAACTCTATATTGTTTTATTAATTCCCAAAACCTTAATTTTTTTTCATAATTTTCCAAAATCTTAAATCGTTTTATTAATTCCCTAAACCCTAATTATTTTCTTTATTTTCCAAAACCCTAAAATTTTTTCTAAATTTCGAACCTAAATTTATAAAATCTATTTTCAAAATTCAAAACACCAAAGCCCTGATCAAATTCTAAAATGTGAGAATCCTTTAATTCCAGAAAACCTAAAACCCTAACTCCAGTTGCTTAATTCCCAAACCTAGACCCAAACCCTAATTCCAATAACTTAATTCCTATAGTTTCATAGAAACCTTAAAATTTCTTAAACCCTAAATTTCATAATCCCAACAACCTAAAAAAACCCTAAACCCTAAATGATTGAACCTCAATCTAAAACCCTACGATCTAAACCCTAAGTTCCAAAAACCCTATTCTAAGATGCAAATTCTAAATTTATAAATTTATTTAATTTTATATTTGATTATGTAGTTTATTATATGTTTTGATGGTTGATTTATTTAATTTCAATGCTTGATTTATTTAATTTATCATGGATGGATATTCTCTTTATTATTATGATTGTTATTTGTTTGTTTTAGTATTAAAATTGTAACAAGTATGTTTCCACTTTGTGGGTACCTCATTAATTAATTTATATGTAATTTAAATTGCTATTATATTTTGGACCAATGTAAAGGGCATGTTCCCACCTATTGGTGGATGTCCTATTTAGTTTAGACATGAATGATGTAAGGACATGTTTCCATCCTTAGATGGGTGTCCATTTATTTGCTTTGTTTGGACATTGTCTTGATTTTAATATAATGATGCTTTATTTTAATTGTTGCATGTAATATGGATAATATTGTTATATTTAAGAATCTTATAATATTAAGACCTGTAAAGGAGGCCGGTTCCAATGAACCGGGCGTTGTGGGGGTGCTGGGCCATTTCTCACCTTCTCCACACGTACCCAACTTTCCGAACCCATTAGGGGGTTGGAGTTCCTTAGGAATTGAGTCATCCACCCCTTTCTTTTTTCCGGTTTGTCTGGGTGGCGACTCTATTTTCTCCGGGCTTAGACCCGTATTCTCTAAGGCCCCGAGCCTAAACAGTGCCAAAGTCGCAAGAACCATTCCACCGGGAGTGGGGGCGAAAATCTTCGCTCATATAAGTATATTTATATTTTTTAATACATTTTAATTTATAATTTTCTTGTGTTATTGAACTAACATTTTTTTTCTTTAAATAGGAGTCTACCATGGATCGACCGTCAAACAACTATGAGCTATTTGTGCATACTCACACTCGGGGTCACAACGAATGTTCATTTGTGGATTGTCAATCACAGGATGTAAATGTAAGTAATTTCATAATTTTTTAAATATTACAAAAATTAAATTTTAAATATAGAATTAATAATCTTTTTAATATTATATAGGATAGTTTCATTGCTTCACGGGAGGAGGCCTCTCAGTCAGACATGCCTGTTGATGATGATAGCTTATTTAGATCTGCTGTGGACGAAGAGAAGAAGAAGAAGCTGTATGGACTTGGCTCACAGTATGTCAGTATAACTTCTTCTTCTTCTTCTTCTTCTTCTTTTTCTAGTAGTTCATCTACCATACAGGACGAGATCGAGCATTTGAAGGAGCAGTTACCAGAACATGATCGGACTGTTTAGCAGCAGATCCAGAAGCGGGTGCAGCTAGAGGTAGAGGCGCAGGTTCAATCTCGAATTCAGGCGCAGATACAAACCGAAGTGCAGAGGTTGGTCTAGCAGCAGCTTAATGAGTTTATGTCCAACTTCATACGAGGAGTATTCGATCCATTACGGTACTTTTCGCCTGATGCTACTCATCCATCTCCACCTTCACCACCTCCTGATATTTGATTTTAGATTTTTTTTATATGTACAACGATATTTTAATTCCATATGGTTATATACATTTTATTGTTTTTATGTTTATTTTTTTATATTTGAATATTTATTACATATAATATTTTTTTAAATATTTATTTTATTTTTATATTTTTATTCTTATTAATAAAAAAATTTAAACATACATTTATATATTATATTATAAAATTTAAAAATATTTTTAAAATTTAAAAATAATTTATTTTTTTTTTACCGATAAATTAATTTTCTGTGGGTAATTTCTTTGATATTACCGACAAAATATGAATTCAGTCGGTAATAATGACGAGAAAATATTTTCTATCGGTATTACCGAGAGATAATTTCTGTCGGTATTTACCGATATATATTTTTTCTTCGGTAATACCGACATAATTTTATGTCTGTAATTTTTCTTCTGTACCGATGAAAATAATTTCTATCTGTAAAGTTTACCGACCACTTTTCTGTCAGAAATTTATTGATAGATTATTTTTGTCGAAAAATTTACCGATAAATTTTTATTTTCATCAGCTTTTCGATTACTGGTGAAAGATTTAGCGATAATTTTTTTTGTCGGTAATCTGTCAGTAAAAACTATTGCCGATAAAAAAATAAGAATTACCGACCGAAAAATTTATCGGTAATTTTGACTGGAGGCTGCAAAAGCTGACTTTTCTTCCTTTTCTTGGCTGAGGCAGTAGGTAAATGCATCCTATGGGCGTGGCTTTGCAATGCAACGGTTGTGGCATCTATTTTGCTTCTGAAACTTTTAATTTTTTTTTCAATTTTTGATGTGACAGAATCAATTTGAATCCCAAGGTCGTGGCCTTAAAGGGCCATGGTCGTGGCACTTGTATTTTCTTTATTTTTGCTTACTTTTCTTCAATTTTGCACCACTAATCATTAAAAACCTTGAGTCTTATATTTCAAAGCGCAAATAATATAATTCTAACTATAACAAAGAAAATACATCAAATTTGATTTGAAAATAATTAAAATTATGGTTAGAATTACATAAAATATTGATCAAATCTTCACTCTATCGAACTCCTTCAAGCTTAAATCATTTCTTATCCTCAAGCAATTGAAGTTTAGTACTATAGATTTCTTTATATGTTGAGTTTATATGAAAAAAATTTAAATGACTAAAACTTTAAAATTTAAGTCGCAATTTAGCTTTATAACTTTACCTACTTCATTCTTCCCTCCTTTACTCAAAATCTTAATTAATTGCAATCAATTATCAAATTTTAGATAAGTAAATATTCTTTTTAAATTTAACCTAGTCTCATATGCATGCCTAATTAAGCTTTCTCCACTAATAGACTATACTGAATCTAGGAAAATCGAAAGGACTTTGATAGGCTTGTAATGGGGTCTAAAAAGGTGAGGGCAAATATAAGATTTAAATGAAATTAGTTAAGAATCTTTCAAAATTTTCTCTTACCATGTAGCTTGTGTAGACGATTCTTAGTTTTTTGCTCCTTTCTTTACTTTTTTCTCTCATCCAGGGGATTTTATATTTATTTATTTTTAATTAATTAATTTATTTTATTTTTTAACAAAGGATAACTCTTCTAAACTTTAAACTTAGGAGTCTCTTATAAATTTTGAAGGAGAAATTTGTCTATACTTTATCCTCATAATTTCACAATTTAATTTTTGAGAAATTTTTCAAAAGATAATTAACCTTGAAAAGGGTAGTTGATGTGGCTTTATTGAATCAAAGAAAATTTCAAGCTAAGATTTATTTTAGGCTTAGAAAGGGACAACTAGGGGCAATGTTAAAATTGGTGGGTATAAAATTTTGTTTAACAAACAATGCCTAAATCATTTTTTCCTTTTACTTAGCAAGGTTCAATTTCGTCTCAAAAGTTCTTTTAAATATGTTCTAGGTCTAGGCAAATAATAACGTGAAAGAATATACACTTATTCTAAAATTCAATAACTAATTACTTCTAATTAATTTGAAAAGCTCATTTGGTTAAAAATTCATAAGGTATTATTATTCTACCAAATCTTGACCTTAAAAATTCAAAATTTTAATTAAAAAAATTTAGTAGATAAAATGACATATAAGATGTCTAGAGTAACTCCAATTTATTTCTATCACAATATTTAAAAGAAAAATACATATAATTATATTAAACCATAACCAATATATAATTATCCAAACTTTAGACCATAAATAATCCATAAAACCAAACATAATAAAACTATAAGTATTGAAAAACAAGTATTATAAAACAACAAAAATTCAAAATACCTCAAATTTAAAGTACCGCAAGTTTGCGAATAAACCAATAATTTGAGAAAAAACTCCTCAAACTTAAAAATCACTGTCCTCAGTGGTCTCCAGCATCGGGATCATTGCCAGGTGGAGGGGCTACTGTGGAGGTGGATAGTAGAGCCCGAACTAAGAAAAAAATTTATTGAACTACTTACTGAGTCCTGTCATCTGAGTGGAAATAGTTCGCACCTCATGCTTAACTCCTCCAAACTGCTGCTCCAGTTTGTCAAATCATTGCTCCCAAGTTGCATTCCTGTGGTTCATCTCAGTTTCAAAAGAATCAAGCCTGTTAGTAATAAAATCAAATGTATTCGGTGGTAGAACAGATGGATCGACCTCAGAAGGTAGAGGTGGAGGAGGCTGTGGTTGTTCAGCTGGTTCCTTAAAATCAGCCCCTCTCTAAATAATTCTTCCTCATCAATGTTAAAATTGGCATCGATGATCCTAAAACTTCATACTAGTTCTCTCTTTTTCTTGCTAGTCTCATAGCCAGAATAATACTCATATCAATTATAATTTTACTTGGGATAGGTGTAAGGTAATCAAGACCAATATTAAGATATTAACCAATTTTTGTAATCATCCCCCAATGACAATCTTACCACTCCACATAACTACTTCCTCATACCTTTTAGCAAACCAGTAACCGACATTAAAGACTTTTTCTTCCATGGCACAATAAAAAAAAATGCAATTCTTTAGAATTAACGGTGCCTTGGCTCTCCCCTCTCCCAAAAATTGTATTTGTTAAAACAACATGGATGTACCTGTAAAATGAGTTTATGAAATTAGAGGCTTTATATATTTTACTATTAAATCTTCTTATGCCCCCTAACTAGTCCATGTATCATTTTTATCAAAACACTCATTTCTCCCGTGAGTTCCTTGTAGTTCTACTAATCCAAGAGCATGCCGAAATTCAATAATGAACCAATTATAATTTTGATTGGCTAAACTAAACTCTACTCTTTCATTATGGGCAACATTGTTATTCGGTGGGATAAATTGAAAACTACTTAAAAAATTCAAGGTCAATTTGGTATAAGTAGGGTAAGACATGCTAGCAAACATGATCCATTGCAAATCAATAAACATCTCAAGCAATAAATCATTCTATCTTAATTTTCTAATGACATTTCCATTAATGAATCTAGAAGGAATAATCTTTTGTGATCTTAAATCATGGTGCCTTTTCATTGCTCCTTATCACAAAATGAATTTTCGGATACATATATAGTTGTTGAGGTGGTGGAGATGAAAGTGTTGATGAAGATGATGATAGCTCTTATCGCCTCCTTTTGGATCCTTCACCATCATCACCCTTTGATTTCTTAGTAAGGGTTTTACTTCTAACTATTTTTGTGTTTGATTTGATGAAATTGAAGAAAAATTTTTAAAAAAAATTAGGTGAAAATGGTGTTTAGATTGTGGCTTCAAAGGTTTACGTCATGGGCGGCTAGGGTTTGTGAAAAGTGAAGGGAGAGAGAAAATAAGATGATTATATAGCTCTGGAGTGCCACGATCGTGGCCTTCGGTGCCATAATTGTGGGGTTCATTTTGACTAGTCAAAGTAGTTTTGCATGAAAAGCCATATGGCCCTTGAAAGGCCACAGTTGTGAAATGTAGTTTGCTTTTGCCACCCTTTTGTTATTTGTGATCCCATTTTGGGCAGTACCAGTTGTAATCCCATGGTTGTGGCCCTTGGAAGGCCACAGTCGTGGGATTGGTTTCGCTTCTGCCTCCCTTGTTTTGCAATTTGCAGCTTCAACATCAAACCCGGGCCTTGGAAAGCTATGGTCGTGGGATGTAATTCTTTGTTGGAACATCAAAATATTTCCCCCATTTCCATTTTTACAGCTTTAATTTAATTCCCACAACTTTGGAGATAACTCACCATGGTAATGGCGCCTTTATACCTTAAATTTCTTATGGTTTTGTACTTCAAATCACCTACACAATAAAATTTAAACAACATTAATTAAATATTTAAAAAGAAAATCAATTAAAAAGAACAAAATGAAAAGAAATTGGGTTGCCTCTCAACAAGCGATAAGTTTATAGTCAATAGTTCGACATTCTTCGGTTTGAACATTCATATGCTGAAATGATAGATGCTTCCGATGTCTATTAGATCACCAATAAAATAAGGTTCAATCATTGGCCATTTACTTTGAAGATTTCACTTTTTTAATTTTATTTATCTACTGCACCGTAAGGATAAACCTTCATAAATTTAAAAGGTCTAGACCAATGAGACTTAAGCTTCCCAGGAAAGAGTTTTAATCTTGAATTGTATAATAAGACTTATTGTCCTTCATGGAGTTGCTTAAATTTGATAAATTTATCATGCCATGTCTTGGTTCTTTCTTTATAAATTTTGGCATTCTCATAAGCTTGAAACCTAATTTCATCTAATTCACTCAACTGCAAAAGACATTTTTGTCCAGCCTTATTCAAATCTGTGATCAGTTATTTTGCAGTGTAATATGCCTTATTTTCTAGCTTCTCAAAGACAAGTATATATGGTGACATACCAATTCGAGTCTTATATACTATTCTATAAGCCCAAAGTGCATCATCTAACTTAGTCGACTAATCTTTCCTCAAATTGCTTACCATTTTCTCCAAAATCCATTTAAGTTCTCGATTAGAGATTTTCACTTGTCCACTAGTTTGAGAGTGATAGGGTGTTGCCATCTTATGGTGTACTCCATATTTCTTAAGAATAGAATCAAAACTCTTATTACAAAAATGAGTACCCCCATCACTAATTATAGCCCTAGGAACTCCAAATCTAGTGAAAATATTCTTTTTGAGAAACTTAATTACAACTTTAAATCATTTGTTGGACTTGCTAATACTTTAACCCATTTTGAAATATAATCTACAACCATTAAAATGTATTGATTATTAAATGATTGTATAAATGGCCCCATAAAGTCAATTCCCCAAACATTAAACAATTCAACTTCAAGGATTATGTTAAGTGGCATATCTTATTATATTTTTTTTTGAAATATTGCCTACCCATTGACATTTATCACATGACTGAACAAAATTTTTTCTTATACATGGTTGGCCAGAAAAATTCAGATTGCCAAATTTTAGCAATTGTCTTAGATGTGCTAGAATGATCTCTAATTCTTTCGAATGACGAAATTCTAGAATACTTTTCGTCTCCTCTTCTGGGATACATCTACGAGTTATTCCATCTCCATAATGTTTAAGTAATAAAGGTTCCTCCCACATGTAATGTTTAACATTAGCAAGAAATTTCTTCCGTTAAGCATAAGTGAGTTCTGATGAAAGGACACCACTTGCCAAATAGTTCACAAAGTCAGCATATCAGGGGATATAAGCTTTAATAAAGAAAAGTTGTTCATTAAGAAATGATTCATTAATAGGAATAATATCATTGTCTATTTTCTTTTCTAATCTTGAATGGTCCACTACTAAATTTTATGTGCCCTTTTTATCTTTAATTTTAAGATCAAATTCTTAAAAAAGTAGAATCCACCTAATCAATCTTGCTTTGGCTTTTTTCTTGCTCATAAGATATTTAATTGCTGCATGGTCAATATAAACAATAACTTTATAGCCTAAAAGATAAGATCTAAATTTTTCAAGAGCAAAAACTATAGTAAGCATTTCTTTTTCTATTGTAGCATAATTAATTTGAGTATCATCGAGGGTATGGCTTGCATGATAAATGACATGACTCTTCTTATCTTTCTTTTGACTCAACATAGCTCCAATAGCATAGTCACTAGCATCACATATGAGCTTGAATGCTAAAGACCAATCTAGTGATGAAATAATAGGAGTTGTCATAAGTGCTACTTTTAGCTTATTAAAAGTAATTAAATAATCATTAGAAAAATTAAAAATAACATCCTTATTCAATAATTCATACAAGGGTTTAGAAATTTTTGAAAAATCTTTTATAAAAAGCCTGTAAAATCCTGTATGTCCTAAAAAACTATGAACTCCCCTAACATTAGTTAGTGGTGGTAGCAGTTCAATAACTTTGATATTTGATCTATCCACTTCAATTCCTTTTTTTTGAAACTTTGCGTCCAAGAATAATGCCTTCTTCTACCATGAAATGACATTTCTCCCAATTAAAAACAAGATTCATTTATTCACATCTTTTAAGTACCTATTTCAAATGTTGTAAATAAGTATCAAAGATGGTACCATAAATAGTAAAATTATCCATCAATATTTCAACAATGAATTCCACAATATCTAAAAATATGGCCATCATGCATCTTTGAAAGATTACTGGCGCATTGCACAGTCCAAAATGCATTCTACGATAAGCGAAAGTGCCATATGGACATGTGAATGTTATCTTCTCTTGATCTTTTGGTACTAGAGGAATTTGAAAATAACCTAAATATCCATCTAGTAAACAAAAATAAGCATTACCTACAAGTCTCTCAAGCATTTGATCAATGAATGGTAAAGAAAACTGATACTTGCAAGTAGCTTTGTTCTATTTCCTATAATCTATGCAAATATGCCATCCAGTGACTGTTCTTGAAGGAATTAATTCATTATTTTCATTTGTTATAATAGTCATTCCTCCCTTCTTTGGAACTACATGTTCAAGACTTACCTAAGAACTATCATAAATGGGATAAACAATTCTTGCATCTAAAAATTTAGTCACTTCTGCTTTCAATACCTCTTTCATATTTGGATTTAACCTTCTTTGTTCATCTATCATAGATTTAGAATTTTCTTCCAATAATATTCTATGCATACATATTGAAGGGTTTAATCCTTTGATATGAGATATAGTCCAACCTATTGCTTTCTTATATTTTATAATCAAATCTAAGGTTTGACTTAATTAAATTTAGGACAAATTATCATTATCAATAATAGGAAAAGTATTATTAGATTCAAGATACGTGTACCTGAGATGATTTGGAAGAGGTTTCAATTCTAATTCTGGTGCATTTTCAATAGAAGGAGGTGGTAGAGTTTTACCTTTTCCAAGAGGTTCAAATTTTTAAAAGTACATGAGTGGAGTTTGTAATGATGAAGCATAAGCAGCTACTTCCTTATTTTCATTGTCTAATGTAGAACATTGTACAAGATATGTTTTTAAAGAATTCTCATCTGTTTGTTCACATGTTTATTGCACACATTCATTTATAACATCAATTAAAAACAATCATCAAGAAATGCTGGATGCCTAGCTATTTTTGTCAGGTTAAATTTCACTTTTTCCTTTACTACTTGAAAAGTAAGCTTCCCTTCTCGAGCATCGATCATGGTTCCAGCGGTAGCCAAAAATGGCCTTCCTAAAATAAGTAGAATTTCGACATCCTTGTCCATTTCCAAAATTATAAAATCTATTGGAATATAGAGTTTGTCCACTTTTACAAGAATATCTTTAACTATGCCAACATGATATTTTATTGAACGATCAGCTAATTGAAGAGACATTTTTGTTGGTTACAGTTGCATAAAGCCAAATTTTCTGCAAATAGAACTAGGCATTAGACTAATACTAGCTCCTAAATCACATAATGCTTTATGAAAATGAACTTTATCAATGGTGTAAGGTATAGAAAAACTCCCTGGATCTTTTAATTTTGATGGAATTTTATTTTGAATAACTACATTGCACTCTTTTGTTAGTGCAATTTTTGCATTGTCCTCCAGCTTTCTTTTATTAGAAAGTAATTCTTTAAGAAACTTCACATATATCGATATTTGTGCAAGAGCTTTTGCAAAAGGAATATTAATGTGAAGTTGTTTAAAAACTTCTAAAATTTTTTTATATTGCTTATCTAATTTTTGTTTCTTTAATCATTGAGAAAAGGAATCGGAAGCACATAAGGTTTAACAGTTTCTTTTGGTGCTTCCTGTTCTTTAATTTTTCTCCTTTTTATTTCTCCTTTTCCATATCTAAGTCTGGAGTTTTGTTTGGCTGAGGATCCTTAAGTTGTAATCCACTTCTTAGTGTAATAGCTTTCTAATGTTCCCTTGGATTAACCTCCATTTGTCTAGGAAGAGCTCCTTGATTGCTAGTTTTGAGTAAACCCACAATTTGACCTACTTGAGTTTCAAGATTTCTATTTTGTGTCGTGAGTCGTTCAATTTTTTGTTCAAGTTTGTCATATTTCTTTTCAATTTTATCAAATCTCTCCGATGTCACTCCAATGAATTTTTCTAATACTGATTCATAACCTGATTTTTTTGAAGAAGTAGATCCTTGATTCTGGTTCTTAAGGTATGGAGGTTGATATGGTGCTTTTTGATTATTTTAATTTCCTCATGACAAATTTGGATGATTACTCCATGTTGAATTATAAGTGTTTCCTTAAAAATTCTGACTTCTATTTTAATTACCAAATATTGGACTTGCTTTATAATTCTGCAATATGATGTATCGTGACTTCCCCCATATTCTTCATAGGCTGGAGATGACAATGATAGGTTGACATGCTCCAACTTCTTAGCAATCATATATACTTTAGCTGCAAGCAAAGTAAAATTATCAATTTTATGTAAACCTGCAACTCTTTTATGTATACCTCATTCTAACGTCCAATGATAATTATTTGTTGCCATTTCTTCAATCAAATCATTGGCTTCAGAAGGAGCTTTGTTCATAACTGTACCTCCCGCTACTGCATCAATCATTCCTTTGATATTTGGATGAAGACCATTATAGAAAGTTTAAATTAAAAGCTATTCAGGTACTCCATGGTGTGGACACTTTGTAATTTTTTAAAATGTTCCCAAGCTTCATACAAACTTTCTCCATCAAGTTGAATAAAGCTTGTAATATCATTTCTCAATTTAGCAGTTTTTGCTGGTGGAAAATATTTGACAAGAAAAGTTACGGCTAGTTCATCCCATGTGGTGAACGTGCTTGGTGCTTTTGAAGTAAGCCAATCCTTTTCTTAGTACTTTAAAGAAATTAAAAAAGTCTCAAATGAATAGTATCATCAGATATACCATTAATTTTAAAAGTATCACACATTTTTAAAAAATTTAGAATATGAGCATAAGCATCCTCATATGGCAAGCTATGAAAGCAGATTGTTAAATTAAATTGATAAGTACTGGCTTAAGATCAAAAGTATTAGCTTGCATAGATGGTTTAGCTATGTTGGATCTTGGTTAAGCAGAGGGCATAATGTATTGCTTAAGAGTCATATTTTGAGGATTTTCCATGATTGATTCTTCATCAGAAGAATCTTAGGGTTGTCAATTTTAACAGTCGCTGCTGAAGTTCCTTCCATTGTTTGTTCTTCTTTCCATTCTTTCTTCTTTTTCCTGAAAAATTGTTCAATTTCTGGATTATATGGGTCATGTTTTGTATTGGGATTTCTTCACATATAAAACAAAAAATTCTTTAATTAAAAGTAAGGAAATTAAAATAGAAAGCAAAAATCCAAAGCAATAACAGTTTAATATTATTAATATTAAAATGGTCGCCTCCCCAGCAACAGTGCCAAAAACTTGTTAGGACTCGAGCCTAGCTATCTGCAAGTGCACAGGACGTATCAAGTAATTGTGGTATTCTAAGAGCCAAAAAGTTATGTGAAATTCCAAACTCATTACAAAAACTTTCAAAGTTCTCATTTTCAAATTCTTTGTCATGATCACTTCTAATAAATGTGATTACATAACCTTTTTCATTTTGAACTCTTTTTACAAATATTTTAAAATGATTGAAGGCTTCATTATTTTGAGTTAAGAAATTAACCCAAGTAAATCTTGAGTAGTCATCAAGTACAAATGCATATAACTTGCCACCTAAGCTAGCAACTCTATTCGGTCCAAACGAATCCAGGTGAATGAGTTCTAAGGGTCTAGAAGTGCTTAGAATATTTTTATATTTGAATGAACTTTTATGTTGCTTACCAAATTGACAAGGTTCATAAGTCCTATCTTTGTCAAATTTTACTTTAGGGAGACCATTAACTAATTCTTCCTTACTAATGTATTGCAAATAATCCATGCTAGCATATCCTAGTCTTCTATGCCATAACCAAGCATCGTTGCTAATAGTAATCAAATATTCAAATGCATTATTGGAATGTATGTCAATTTTATATGTATTGCCAATTCTAACTCCTTTGAATGCAAGTTCATTATTTGAATTGGTAATTTTGCATCCTTTAAAGTCAAAACTCACATCATAACCTTTATCACATAATTGACTTACACTAAGCAAATTATATTTCAATCCATTAACAAGCCACATATTTTTATTTAAATTCTTACCAAGCATACCAATGGAACCAATGCCAATAATCTTATCTTTAACATTATTTTCAAAAGTAACATTACCTCCATGCTTATATGTGAGTGTAGTAAAAAGCTTTGCATTACCTATTATATGCCTTGAACATCCACTATCCATAAGCCAAGTGTTTTCATTGATAGTAGATTTTAGGCATACCTATAAAATAATAATGTTCATCTTCTCTTAGGTACCGAAATAAAGTTGGGTCCTTGGGGGTTAGTAGTAGATGGATCCTCTAACTTGAGATGATCCTTTTTAATATAGCAAAATGTACTCTTATGTCCAAATTTCATACAATATGTGCATTGGTATAAGGTTTTGTACTTATGCACTTTCCTATTGACATTCAATGAGCCATGTGCACAATTACAAGTATGTGTTGAGTGAGATTATTTTTGTGCATTTTTGTGTTTATGTATATGCCTAGTATATCTGAATGCATGTTTTTCTCTTGAAACTTTAGTTCTAGAGCTTTGTGAACTCAATGTAATCCTTTTAGGATTTTTAGGTTTGGTTTGTGCATTAGTGTTCTTTACAACTTCAACACTAGATGTTTGAGTTGTAGATTCTTTTACAAATATTGGTGCATTTGATGTAGTGATGGATGAGCCATTGAATCCTAAACCATGTTTCAAAGAGAGTAACCTTTGATTATCTATTAATGTATCTAATGTCTCTTTTTCCTTGTGAAATTTTGAAATTGATTCTTTAAGTTCTTTTAGTTCATGCTTCAAAATTTTATTTTCCTTGATCACATTTTCTAAACAATGTGAATTTTTATTTATTTCATCAATTGATTTCAACATTGTTCATTTGAAGTTTTTAATTCTAATGTAGAGTTTTTCAAGCACAAAAAATCCTTTTCTACCTTAGAACATTTATCCTTATAAAATTTCAATTTAGAAAAATATTTTTCTACTCTAAGGTTCATATGATCAATCAAATCACAATCATCAAAAAGCATGATCATCATCATTATCATATGTAATTAAGTTCGAGGGTTGAGTACCTACCTCCTTGGAGTCATCCTCAATTGCCATGAGACATAGACTAGCAATTCCTTCCTTCTCTTCCTCTTCTTCTTCTTCTTCTTCACTTGAGGAAGAATCATCCCATGTAGCTTTGAGTGATTTCTTCTTTTCCTTGTCCCACTTCTTTTGGTTCTTCAATTTGTAGCAATCCAATTTGATATGACCAAATTTGCCACATTCATAGAATTTCACTTCATTCTTTTTATCTTTATCTTTAAAAGAGGATTTAGAGGATGTACCTTTGCTAGCTTGTAATATTCTCTTTCTCTTCCAATCACTTATTCTTTTTGAAAACATTGTCATTTCTTCTTCATCGTCACTATCTTCATTACTTGGGCTTTCAACTTCTTTGATTGCCTCGAGAGATATTGCTTTTATTTTCTCTTTCTCCCTTGTTCTTTTTCCTTCTCATTGTGTAATTCAAAATTGAGTAGCTTTCCCATAAGTTCATTAGTTCTCAAGGTGCTAAGATCATGAGCTTCTTCAATAGAAGAAACTTTTGATTCAAAGCTCATTTTTTCTCTAAGGGCTCTCAAGATTTTGCTATTTAAATCACATTGATCATATACCTTGCCATACTTCTTTAATTCATTAACAATGGCAAGCAAACGATTTTTCATGTCGGTGATATTTTCATTGGGCTTCATCTTAAATAGCTCATACTCATGTACATGCATTTTCTTCTTGGTGAGCCTCACTTGGGTGGTGCCCTCATGATAGTTCTCATGAGTTTTCTAAATGCAATGAGCACAAGTGAGAAGTTGGACTCTCCCACCTTCTTCTCTTGATATTGAATTCATCAAAATGGAGGTCGCTCTATTATTCTTGAACCGATCTTTCATATTGGCACTTGACCATTGTAATTTTGGAAGAGGAACTTGAACACCTTCAACCTCATGAGTTGGATGTTTCCACTCATTCTCAACAAAATCCCATAACTCAATTAGTTTACTATTTAGGAACAAATATATTTTATGTTTCTAATAGGAATAATCCATTCCATCAAAATAGGGTCAAAGAAGAGAGTTGAGGTTTCCATGAGATGTTGAGGTAGAATAGGTTTCCATTGTGGATCAAATTTCACAACTAAGCTTCTTGAAATTTTGAGGCTTTGATATCAATTATTGTCTTAAGATAGCAACCAAGAGGGGGGTAAATTGATTGATTTGAAGAATTGATGGCAAATTAAAAAATAAAAAACAAAATCAAAGCAATAGTATGAGTATGAGTACAAAATTGAAGATTGAACACAAGGAGTTTATAGTAGTTCGGATTACCTCAATCCTACATCCACTTCCTTAACAACTTGTTAAAATTTCACTAATTTTGAGTTTTTACAAGCTTAACTCTAACTTGGTGTTTTCACAAGCTTACACCAAACTCTATAATGGGTTGAGATCAATCCTCAGAACTTTTACAAGAGTTTTCCCAGGCTCACTCTCACAACCTAAGTGTTTCCAAGCTAACACTTAAAATTTTGATGGTGTTTAATGGTCACACCCAACACTCAATCAATACAAAAATGTAATTTTGATGTAAGGAAATGAAAGATGTTAAACTTGGCTCTTACTATCATAATCTTACATAAAAATGTGATTTTTTGTGGTATTTATAGCCTTTAAGTCTTCAACTAGCCATTTGGAGTGGGAGCAAAAATTTTTTGACTCTTGTCTCCCACTAAATTCACTTTTTTGAGCTACTTTATGGTTTGACAGCCTTTAGTTTGGTCGACTCAGGCTTGGCATGGTCATACTTCATTTAGCTCGGTCGGATCAGGCTTTGCATTGTTGGACTGAGTTCGGCTCGATAGTGCTATTCATATTTTCTGACAAAAGTGTTTCAATAGCTAGTACATGTGACATCCACTAATTGAGTGGACAAATAAAGGCTATAATTTTTAAAGTCTAAGCTGGTGGAATGCTCGGGACTCATTTAGTCTAGTCGGTCTTTGTTAGGTATGTTAAGATTGTGAGAGCATTAACAACCGTGAGCATTACTGGGACTTTTTGGATTTTTAGCTCTTGCTTAGTGTGATCGAACTATATCAGGTCCAGTTGTACTTGCCATGGTATGCTAAAGATTTTAGACTGCTTAGTGACTATGAACTCTACTGGAACTTCTGAGGCTTTATCATGAGCTCGGTGCGGTTGGACTTTATGGAGGTCCGGTCGGGACATGTGGTCCATTCATCAAATGAGAGTGACATCGAGCATGATCTCTTTTGGATACTTTATTTTATCTTAAGACAATCTACTCATCCTTGGAACTCATATCAAGACTCGGTATATTCAATCCATCACTTAGCTCGTGCTCTATTCTGGTCAGCTCATGAGCTCATGCTCTGTTCTGGTCAGCTCGTCCTTAATGCTTTCTCCATGTCAGTAGGTTCAGTTTTGGAAAGTTCATGCTTGCTGCTTCATTGCTTATCGATTCTGTCGAGCTGCCTGGTATCATTTCTTTGCTCGGTATCTTCATTTCTTGGCTCAGTATAGCAAGCTATGAAATACCGCTTTGGGTTGAGCTGATCAAGCTGCTGCTTTGAGTCCGATAGGGCTAGCTAGTAGTCCGATCGAGCTATAGGGAAACCATGCAAAGAATTACTTGGTATAAATATTAGTCTTATTCAATTTGATTGCCTAAGATTAAAATAGAGACCAATTGTTTGTCTAACCACAAAATCTATGATCACTCATTCCTACTTCCACTTAGGAACTAATAATGGTTGTAGTAACCCTGAAGAAACCTGGTGCTCAGCCTTCACCCTCTGACAATTGAGACATCTGGACACAAACTCTGATATATCTTTCTTTATACCTGACCACCAGTATTGTTCTTCAAATCATGATACATCTTAGTACTTCTGGTATGCATAGCAAAAGAAGATTAATGTGCCTCCTTCAAAATTCTCTTCCTTAATTCCACATTATCAAGATTACACAATCTATCTCGACACCACACACCACCATCATCCCTCACAAGAAAATCTCTACTCTCCCCCTTTTGGCAATCCTCCATAATTTTTTGTAATTTCAAATATGATCTCTGTGCCTCTTTAATCTGATCAAGCAATAATGGCCTCACCTGCAATTAAGCCCCAAGAGCACCATCATGACAAATCTCAAATCTGGCATATAATGCTCTCAACTCAACAAGCAACACAAGAGCATAGGTAGTCAACCCTGCCATTGCCTTCTGACTCAAGGCATGTAATATCCAAAAGTATGCCCTAAAAGTTTTGGAATAATTATTGTTGTATTTGGATTAAGTGTATTTATTTTAGTGGTAAGAGAAGAGGTTATGAGGAGAGTGTATATGTTGTATATATCTCAATATATACAACATATACAAGTCAAAAGAAGTGAAAAGTCAAAGAAAGAATTAATTTTTATTAATTAATTATAAGGAAATTAATTAAGTGGAATTTGAGTGAGTAGAAGTGGACGGAGATATTTTGGATTATTTTATTGTATATTGCTTGGTGGAGAGGGTTTTGAGGAAGAGAGTTGACTTTGCTTTCTTTGTTTTCTTCTTTCTTTCTTTCTTCTTCGTGGCTCATCTCCTTTCCTTTCCTTTTCTTTTCTTTTGGCTGGCACTCCATAGCAAGAGAGCAAGAGAGAGATTTGATCTTCCAAACTCAAGATTGAAGGAAGTTTTCAAGTGATCAAGTTGGAAATTTAAGAGTTTCTTCATCTTTGGTAAGTTTTCCACTTGATTCTTTGATTTTCTTTGAGTTTGTGAGTTGAGGTTGTGGTTGATATGTGTTTGTTTGATTGTGGTGTGGTTAAGAGTGTTTGGTTCAATTGATTTTGGATTTTGGGGTTGGATTGAAGGAAAGAGTAAGTTTGTTGGAAAAGAAAGTGTTGTGGTTGTGTTTTGGGTTTGTGGTGATGATTATGATTTGTGTTTGATGTATGTTTTGAGTTGTTTTGGTGTTTTTGCAAGTTTGAGTGTGTTTAATTAAGTTTGTTTGAAGTGGAAAATGGTGGAAGTAAGAGGTTTGTTGGATGTGTTGTTGATGTTGCCAGAATTTGCATTTTTGGCCTGACACGCCCGTGAGCACGGCCAGGTCTTTAGGCGTGTCAATAGTTCTGTGTTCTTGGATGGGTGACACGAGCAGTGACACGCCCATGTCACTGAGCCTGTCATAGCTACTGTGTGGGTGAAGGATTGACATAGCCATGAACATGCCCGTGTTGTTGGACGTGTCAATGTTTCTGTGAGACAGAATGTATTGCACATTCAGTGACACGCCCGTGGTTCTGAGCGTGTCAAAGCTTCTGTGTTGTGAGTTTAGGGCACGGTCAGGGACACGCCCGTGTTGTTGAGCGTGTCATGTGTAGAGTTTGCCCTAGTTAGTCCTTAGTCTTATTATCTCATGTGTATCGCTAAGTGAGTGTGTATTATTCCTTTTGGATTAGGTTGTGAAGAGTTTGAGTTGCCCTAATCCAAGTATTGAAGGATTCTTGGAAGAGGAGTTTAGTGTTGTGTGTGAGTTGCTTTTGAGGTAAGTACAAACTTGCATGATTGCATACATTCATATGATTTTGAGATTCAATACATTTGATTGTGAATGTGTTAAGTAAATTATTACATTGTTAATACATTTGATTTATGCTATGAATTGCTTTAATGTGAATTGAGATATGATGAAATGTGAAGCCATTGTTGTTGGCTATAATAGTGCAAATGAAATAATTGAGGCATGGTTGCCTATTTGATTATGGAATATGAAATGAGAAATGAATTGAGAAAGAGATTGATAAAGAGATAAATGAAATAATTGTGTGCTTAATATGTTATTCAATTTTCAGAGTTCTGGGTTTGGCGGCATGCCTATGAATTGCTGGATAGGTGAAAAGACCGGGTCGTAAGCCGAGTCCAGCTGAAAAATGTGAAATGTGATGTTTTTGGGGTGAAAAGACTGGGTCGTAAGCCTCAAAAACAAATTATTCAAACTAGATTGAGTGAAAAGACTGGGTCGTAAGCTCAAATCTAGTTGATTATCCATGGATAAATGTATTGATGATTGTGATTATGGACCAAAGCAGTAACTCTGAACTTTGAATAACATATTAGTGTCTTTTGGGCCCATGCTTGTCTTTGTTTCAATGTGATTCATGAATGGTGAAACAATTGAATAAAATAATGGAATGTGGTGTTATGGAAAATATTAATGTACCATTTATGAATATTGTCTTTATTGTTGAAAGTATGACATTGACATTGCATTATAGCATTTTGTTATTGTGGTTTGTACCACTAAGCCGTTGGCTTAGCGCGATTGTGGTTCATCGCGTAGGTGACAGGAGAGAACCAGAGAGTTCATCTAGACCGAGTTGAGTTTAGATTCTGAAGTGTTGATAGAGGGCTTAAAGATCAAAGACAAACTGCCAAACATGTATAAATTTTATGTTCTGTAAAACATGGATTTTGATATGTATATGTATTTGTAAATACCATTATATTTTCCGCTGCGTATTACAGGAATGTTTTATCTATTGTATTTTTATAATATGTCTTAAATGTTTTAAGTTTTCTAATAATGTTATTAAAAGGAACGGGTTGTTGTTTAATAAACCGTAGCATCTCTATATTTAGTATACATATATTACAGATATGGTGGTATGTGGTATGCGTATAAGAGGTATAGGGGTATTACAATTGTTTTGGTATCAGAGCCTAGGTTTGAGATTCTCAACCTAGGTCAATTGTAAGAAAAAGAATATTTTGATTTTTAAAGTTGGTTTTTAAATAAGATACATGTTTTCGTATTGGCAGTCTTTGATCTTTAATGAGGTATATTCTGCTGTGTTTGCAGAAATAGGTAGTGATGGCGTCTCAGTCACGTCAATCCGTAGAAGGTAGTGCTGAGAGTGTAGCTCCTGAAGAGGGTAGAGATGGAGCTAGGGTTGAGAGAGCTAGTGAGGCACCTGCTCTTGTGCCAGAGAGATCAGCTGCTGATGAGGTTCCGCCAGTGTGGCTAAGACATGTGGTAGAATTGATGAGGCAAGCTCCAGTGCAGCCGCCACCGCCACCACAGCCTCAAGTGCCAGTGAGACTTTATGATAAATTGAGGAAGTATGGGGCTGAGGATTTCTTGGGCACTACAGATCCTGCAGTAGCTGAGCAGTGGTTGGATAGAGTACAGAGGGTATTTATCCAGTTGCAAGCCACTCCCGAAGAGAAATTTGATTATGCTAGAGCAGAAGGATGCTTATGATTGGTGGAAGACAGTTCCTCATGCTATGGATGATCCACCTACTTTGTCTTATGGTGACTTTCTGAGGGAGTTTGAGCTGAAATATACCCTGAGGGAGTATAAGGATGTCAAAAAGATGGAATTTCTGATTCTGAGATAGGATAACCGGACTGTGACAGAGTATGAGGTAGAGTTCATCCGGTTGAGTCACTATGCTGGAGGGATTATCTCTGATGAGATTGACCGATGTAGAAGGTTTGAGGAGGGGTTGAGGCCCTCTATTATGTGTATTGTTGCTGGTTCTCGGTACCAGGATTTTTCTCAGTTGGATGCAGCAGCTAGAAGTGTTGAGAGAGCACAGGGTATTGCAACAGCTGCTACTGAGGAGGAGACCAGAGTTAGGAGACCTCAGTTTGAGGCAGGGTCTTCGTCTATGAAGAGAGGCAGAGGAAGTTTTATTCCGAGGATCAATAGGAGCCAGAGGCAGTCGGGCAGGTCAGTTCAGTATCAGAGGCCGAGACCGAGACCTACAGTTTCTGTAGCTAGTGCTCCGACTCCAGTGGTTCAGAGGTCTACTCCACCTACATGTGTCCATTGTGGTAGGGTACATGGGAGTGTTTGTTGGAAGATTGATGGATCAACTGTGTGTTTCAAATGTGGATCACCTGAGCATTTCATTAGAGATTGTCCTAAGCTACAGGAGGATAGACAGACTGATACTGCAGCTTCTCGACCTAGTTTTAGCAAAGGTGGTCGAGGAGGCAGAGGTTTCAGTAGAGGTGGTCGACCTGGGATCAGTCAGAGAGGAGGCTCTATATCCGGAGGTAGTAGGCCAGATGAGGCTGGGTCTTCTCATAGAGTGTATGTGATGCAGAGGCAGCCGGATGCTTCAGCAGTCATTGCGGGTACATTTTTTTATTTGGCATTTCAGTTCTTGCTTTGATTGATCCAGGATCAACTCATTCATACATAAGTGCATCTATCTTGCATGTGTCTGAATTACATTCTGAGTCCTTAGGATTTGATGTGTTGGTGATAAATCCTTTAGGACATAGTGTTGTGGTGAGTAAGGTGCACCGAGATAGTTCAGTTGTAGTGAAAGGTGAGGAATTTTTGGGGGATTTGATTGAAATGCCTTTTAAGGAGTATGATTTGATCTTAGGCATGGATTGGTTGTCTAAGCATGGAGCTGTGGTAGATTGTCAAAAGAAGTGTGTTACTTTGAGAACCAGTGATGGTAGAAGTGTGATGGTGTCTAGTGAGCAGAGACAACTTGCATCCTTGTTTGTGTCAGCAGTTGCAGCTAGAAAGTTGATTAGAAAAAGGTGTGATGCTTATCTTGCTCATGTTGTGGATACTAGAGTAGTGGGTTCTCAACTTGATAGTATACCCACAGTTGTGGAATTTTCAGATGTGTTTCCTAAGGAGTTGCCAGGGTTACCCCCTGAGAGAGAGGTGGAGTTTGGTATTGAATTGTTGCCTGGTACCACTCCTATCTCTATTACTCCACATCGAATGACACCTGCTGAGTTAAGAGAGTTGAAGGTGCAGTTGCAGGAGTTGTTAGATAAAGGGTTTGTTCACCCTAGTGTTTCTCCATGGGGAGCTCCTGTATTGTTTGTGAAGAAAAAGGATGGTACTTTGAGGTTGTGCATTGATTATAGGTAATTGAACAAAGTGACTATTAAGAATAAGTATCCTTTGCCTCGGATAGATGATCTCTTTGATCAATTAAAGGGAGCAGCAGTTTTCTCCAAGATTGATTTAAGATCAGGGTACCATCAGTTGAGGGTTAGAGCTGAAGATGTTCCTAAGACAGCTTTCCGCACAAGGTATGGGCATTATGAGTTTTTAGTGATGCCTTTTGGATTGACGAATGCACCTGCAGCTTTCATGGATTTGATGAATAGGGTGTTTTCAGTTTGTGGTGGTTTTTATTGATGATATTTTGGTGTATTCGCGTAATGAAGAGGAGCATGACAAGCATTTGCGGATTGTATTGCAGACTTTGAGAGAGAAGCAATTGTATGCTAAGCTGTCGAAGTGTGAGTTTTGGCTTGATCAAGTGACTTTTCTCGGTCATATAGTTTCAGCAGATGGTATTAGAGTTGATCCGAGTAAAGTTGAGGCTATTTTGAATTGGAGTCCACCAAAGTCAGTGACTGAAGTTAGAAGTTTTCTGGGTTTGGCAGGCTATTATTGACGCTTTGTGAAGGGTTTTTCTTTGATAGCTACTCCACTCACCAGATTACTTCGGAAGGGAATTAGATTTATATGGTCAGATCAGTGTCAAGCTAGCTTTGAGCAGTTGAAGGAGATGTTGACTCAAGCTCCTGTTCTTACTTTGCCTGTGGAAGATAAACCATATGTGATTTATAGTGATGCTTCACATAATGGTTTAGGTTGTGTTTTGATGCAAGAGGGTAAAGTCATAGCTTATGCTTCTCGGCAGTTGAAGCCGCATGAGCTTAATTATCCGACACATGATTTGGAATTGGCAGCTATAGTTTTTGCATTGAAGATTTGGCGACATTATTTGTATGGAGAGAAGTGTTTCATTTACACGGATCATAAGAGTTTGAAATATTTGGGTGTTCAGAGAGAGCTGAATCTTCGGCAAAGAAGGTGGTTGGAATTGATCAAAGACTATGACTGTTTGATTGATTATCATCCTGGTAAGGCGAATGTTGTTGCTGATGCCTTGAGTCGGAAGTCTTTGGCAGGTTTGACTGCTTATTCGCTCTCGTTGCTTGTTGAGTTGAGAGCGTTGCATGCTAGTTTTGAATCATGTGATGATGGTGCATTGTTGACTCAGTTGCAATTGAGGCCAGTGTTGTTGGATCAGATAAGAGAGGCTCAATTGGCAGATGAGAAAATTCAGAAGATTGTGTCAGATTGCCAAAATGGGGAGAGCCAAGAATTTCATGTGAGAAAAGATGGTAGTCTTTGGTTCAAGGATAGATTGTGTGTTCCTGATGATACTAAATTGAGAAAGATTATTTTAGAAGAAGCACATCAATCGGTTTTTGTTATGCACCCTGGGAGTACTAAAATGTATTATGATTTGAAGCAGCATTACTGGTGGTCAGGTATGAAGAGAGACATAGCGGAGTTTGTATCTAAGTGTCTCACTTGTCAGAGGGTGAAAGCTGAGCATCAAGTTCCAACAGGGTTGCTTCAACCTTTATCAGTGCCTGAATGGAAATGGGAGAGAGTGACAATGGATTTTGTGTCTGGTTTGCCATTGACTCAGAAGAAGCATGATGCTATTTGGGTGATTGTTGATCGATTGACAAAGACAACTCATTTTCTTCTAGTTAGAATGGACTATTCTCTTGAGAAGTTGGTTGGGCTGTATATCAATGAGATAGTGAAATTGCATGGAGTCCCAATTTCTTTAGTGTCTGATCGAGATCCCCGGTTTACTTCAAGGTTTTGGAAAAGTTTACATGGTGCTTTGGGTTCTCGATTGCACTTTAGCACTGCTTTTATCCGCAGACAGATGGGCAGTCAAAGAGAGTGATACAGATTATTGAGGATATGTTGAGAAGCTGTGTCATTGATTTCTTTGGAAGTTGGGACAGATTTTTGCCACTTGTGGAATTTGCTTACAACAACAGTCATCAATCCAGTATTGGAATGGGACCATTTGAGGCATTGTATGGTAGAAGATGTAGGACGCCTTTATGTTGAAATGAAGTTGGAGAAGGCAAATTGGTTGGTCCTGATTTGATTAAAGAAACAGAAGAGAAAGTGAAAATAATTCGGGATCGGTTGAAAGCAGCTTCAGATCGGCAGAAATCTTATTCAGATTTGAAGAGGAGAGACATAGAATTTGATGTTGGAGATAAAATATTTCTAAAAGTATCTCCTTGGAAGAAGATTTTAAGATTTGGTAGGAAAGGGAAGCTAAGTCCTCGTTTTATTGGACCGTATGAGATATTGAAAAGAGTTTGACCAGTTGCTTATCGTTTTATTGGTCTTCCATGTTTCTATGTTGCAGAGATATAGATCAGATCCATCTCATGTTTTGTCAGTTGAATCTATTGAAGTGAGTCCGGATCTGACTTTTGAAGAAGAACTAGTTGCTATTTTGGCACATGAAGTGAAAGAGTTGAGACATAAGAAAGTGCCAATTGGGAAGGTTCTTTGGAAGAATCATGGTGGAGAAGAATCAACTTGGGAGAATGAGCAAGCGATGCACGATCAGTATCCTCAATTGTCTCAGACTTAAGATCAGATAATTTCGAGGACGAAATTTCTTTTTAGAGGGGAAGAATTGTAATATCCCAAAGTATACACTAAAAGTTTTGGAATAATTATTGTTGTATTTGGATTAAGTGTATTTATTTTTGTGGTAAGAGAAGAGGTTATGAGGAGAGTGTATATGTTGTATATATCTCAATATATACAACATATACAAGTCAAAAGAAGTGAAAAGTCAAAGAAAGAATTAATTTTTATTAATTAATTATAAGGAAATTAATTAAGTGGAATTTGAGTGAGTGGAAATGGATGGAGATATTTTGGATTATTTTATTGTATATTGCTTGGTGGAGAGGGTTTTAACGAAGAGAGTTGACTTTGCTTTCTTTGTTTTCTTCTTTCTTTCTTTCTTCTTCGTGGCTCATCTCCTTTCCTTTTCTTTTCTTTTCTTTTGGCCGGCACTCCATAGCAAGAGAGCAAGAGAGAGATTTGATCTTCCAAACTCAAGATTGAAGGATGTTTTCAAGTGATCAAGTTGGAAATTTAAGAGTTTCTTCATCTTTGGTAAGTTTTCCACTTGATTTTTTGATTTTCTTTGAGTTTGTGAGTTGAGGTTGTGGTTGATATGTGTTTGTTTGATTGTGGTGTGTTTAAGAGTGTTTGGTTCAATTGATTTTGGATTTTGGGGTTGGATTGAAGGAAAGAGTAAGTTTGTTGGAAAAGAAAGTGTTGTGGTTGTGTTTTGGGTTTGTGGTGATGATTATGATTTGTGTTTGATGTATGTTTTGAGTTGTTTTGGTGTTTTTGCAAGTTTGAGTGTGTTTAATTAAGTTTGTTTGAAGTGGAAAATGGTGGAAGTAAGAGGTTTGTTGGATGTGTTGTTGATGTTGCCAGAATTTGCATTTTTGGCCTGACACGCCCGTGAGCACGGCCAGGTCTTTAGGCGTGTCAATAGTTCTGTGTTCTTGGATGGGTGACACGAGCAGTGACACGCCCATGTCACTGAGCGTGTCATAGCTACTGTGTGGGTGAAGGATTGACACGGCCATGAACATGCCCGTGTTGTTGGACGTGTCAATGTTTCTGTGAGACAGAATGTGTTGCACGTTCAGTGACACGCCCGTGGTTCTGAACGTGTCAAAGCTTCTGTGTTGTGAGTTTAGGGCACGGTCAGGGACACGCCCGTGTTGTTGAGCGTGTCATGTGTAGAGTTTGCCCTAGTTAGTCCTTAGTCTTATTATCTCATGTGTATCTCTAAGTGAGTGTGTATTATTCCTTTTGGATTAGGTTGTGAAGAGTTTGAGTTGCCCTAATCCAAGTATTGAAGGATTCTTGGAAGAGGAGTTTAGTGTTGTGTGTGAGTTGCTTTTGAGGTAAGTACAAACTTGCATGATTGCATAAATTCATATGATTTTGAGATTCAATACATTTGATTGTGAATGTGTTAAGTAAATTATTACGTTGTTAATACATTTGATTTATGTTATGAATTACTTTAATATGAATTGAGATATGATGAAATGTGAAGCCATTGTTGTTGGCTATGATAGTGCAAATGAAATAATTGAGGCATGGTTGCCTATTTGATTATGGAATATGAAATTAGAAATGAAATGAGAAATGAATTGAGAAAGAGATTGATAAAGAGATAAATAAAATAATTGTGTGCTTAATATGTTATTCAATTTTCAGAGTTCTGGGTTTGGCGGCATGCCTATGAATTGCTGGATAGGTGAAAAGATCGGGTCGTAAGCCAAGTCCAGCTGAAAAATGTGAAAAGACTGGGTCGTAAGCCTCAAAAACAAATTATTCAAACTAGATTGAGTGAAAAGACTGGGTCGTAAGCTCAAATCTAGTTGATTATCCATGGATAAATGTATTGATGATTGTGATTATGGACCAAAGCAGTAACTCTGAACTTTGAATAACATATTAGTGTCTTTTGGGCCCATGCTTGTCTTTGTTTCAATGTGATTCATGAATGGTGAAACAATTGAATAAAATAATGGAATGTGGTGTTATGGAAAATATTAATGTACCATTTATGAATATTGTCTTTATTGTTGAAAAAATGACATTGACATTGCATTATAGCATTTTGTTATTGTGGTTTGTACCACTAAACCGTTGGCTTAGCGCGATTGTGGTTCATCGCGTAGGTGACAGGAGAGAACCAGAGAGTTTATCTAGACCGAGTTGAGTTTAGATTCTGAAGCATTGATAAAGGGCTTAAAGATCAAAGACAAACTGCCAAACATGTATAAATTTTATGTTCTGTAAAACATGGATTTTGATATGTATATGTATTTGTAAATACCATTATATTTTTCGCTGCGTATTACAGGAATGTTTTATCTATTGTATGTTTATAATATGTCTTAAATGTTTTAAGTTTTCTAATAATTTTATTAAAAGGAACGAGTTGTTGTTTAATAAACCGTAGCATCTCTATATTCAGTATACATATATTACAGATATGGTGGTATGTGGTGTGCGTATACGGGGTATAGGGGTGTTACAAGGCATTTGCAACTACATTTTTCTTGTCGGGGTGATAATCAATCAGACAGTCATAATCTTTGATCAATTCTGACCACCATTTCTGCCAAAGATTCAACACTTTCTGGACACCCAAATACTTTAAACTCTTATGATCATTGTAAGTAAAATATTTCTCTCCATACAAGTGGTGTCTCCAAATCTTCAATGCAAAAATAATGGCTGCCAACTCTAAATTATGAGTTGAATAATTTAATTTATAAGGCTTCAACTGTCTAGAAGCACATGTAATAACTTTACCCTCCTACATCAACACACAATCCAAACTATTATGTGATGCATCACTATATATCACATATAGTTTGCCTGCAATAGTTAGAGTAAGAATTGGAGTTTAAGTCAACCTATCTCTCATCTGCTCAAAGCTCGCCTGACATCGATCTATCAACACAAAT
Organism: Garcia nutans; assembly: GCA_947685225.1. Classification (NCBI taxonomy): domain Eukaryota; kingdom Viridiplantae; phylum Streptophyta; class Magnoliopsida; order Malpighiales; family Euphorbiaceae; genus Garcia; species Garcia nutans. Next base: position 14,813,972 of record CANTUV010000035.1, read on the forward strand.
TTCATATCTTTTTGAAGTAATCTGGTGAGTGGCAAGTGATCATGGAAAATCCCTTCACAAGCCGAAGATAATAACCAGATAATCTCAGAAAACTTTTGATCTCAGTCACAATCTTTGGTGGACTCCAATTCAAAATTGCCTCAACTTTACTCGGATGAACTCTAATACCCTCTGTTGAAACAACATATCCAAGACAAGTCACTTGATCCAACCAAAACTCATATTTAGATAACTTAGCATATAGTTGTTTCTCCCTTAATGTTTGCAATACAATTCGCAGATGCCTAACATGCTCTTCTTTACTATAAGAGTACACAAAAATATCATCAATGAGCACCGCCACAAACTAATCCAAGTATAGTTTGAACACCAGGTTTATCAAATCCATGATGGTGTATTAGTCAACCCAAAAGGCATTTCTAAAAACTCATAATACCCATACCTCGTGCGAAAATCCATCTTGGGTACATTTAATTGATGATACTCTGATCTCAAGACAATCTTAGAGAATACGATGGCCCCCTTCAACTAATCAAATAGATTATTAATACTAGGTAATGGTATTTATTCTTGATGGTCACCTTATTCAACTGTCAGTAGTTAATAAACAATCTCAAGGTGTCATCCTTCTTCTTTACAAACAACATCAATGCTCCTAGGGTGACATATTAGGCTGGATGAACCCTTTATCAAGCAGCTCCTGCAACTGCACCTTCAACTCCTTTAATTCTGCAGGTGCCATCCAATAAGATGTAATAGAGATAAGAGTCGTACCATGCATCAAATCAATACCAAACTCCATCTCTCTCTCTGGAGTTAACCCTGACAACTTATCTGGGAACACATTAGGAAACTTTGCAATTGTCGGTATACTATCAAGTTTTGACCCTACAACTCTAGTATCTACCACATGAGCTAGATAAGCCTTACACCCTTTTCAGATCATTCTCCTAGCTGAAAATGGCTAAAATAATCATGGATGAGAGGTGTCTCTGCTCATTGGATACCACTACATCCTTCCCATCACATGTTTTCAAAGTAACTCATTTTCGCTGATAGTCTACTATAGCCCCATGCCTGGATAACCAATCCATACCCATAATCAAATCATACTCCCTAAAGGGCATCTCAATCAGATCACCGAGAAACTCTTCATCATGCATAACTACTGGACTATCTTTGTGTACCCTGCTAACTACCAACACATCAAACCCTAAGGACTCAGAATGCTTATCACTCACAGGCAGAATTGATGCATTAAGATATGAATGTGTCAATTTGGGATCAATTAATTCATACATAAAAGTGTTAAGTAAAAGAATGTACCAGCCATAACATCCGAAACATCTACCAGTCTATGCATCACATATACTCTTTGTGATGATCCTGCTTAGTCTGGTCTACTGGTCCCCGCTGTGGATCCCCCTTTCTGATTTTATCTAGATCTGCCACCTCTACTACCACCTCTGCCACCTCGACTCCCTTTGCTAACAAGTCTAGACATTACAGTCTCAACCTAAGGCTCCTAAAAATAATGGAGTCACCACTCGACATAGAACCAGGAAAGGATAGGGGATAACATATTCTTGATTCTATGAGGAATCTCCAATCTCCTGCTGGATTCAGGAAGTTATATACATATGAGAATAATATGAAGTTATCCTACTACCTACATACGCTCGGTTCATTGGAACTAGACTCCTCTATGATTTACATATTAATAAATTAAAGTTATTTCTAATGTTAAATAAATAAATTATAGAGATAACCTATTTTGTAATCCCCACAAATATGAGTTTTCTCAAAATAATCACAGCCTTTTTTTTCATATCATTTGGTGCTATAAGTTAATATTTTGCTTCAGATCAATCCCTCCTCAAGTTAGGAATTTTCCTGATCCTACATGGATCTAATGTGGCAGGCTCAGTAATAATTATATAAAACCTGCAAAACACACCATTTTAATTATAGTAATTTCTCTTTATGTTCCATAAAAATGTAGCGTTTAATCTAAAAAATAAAAGGGAAAAGAAATTTTAAAAATCTAAAACTTTTTACTGTGTCTCTTTTTGTACTGAAGCTAACCATGGTTCTCCATCATCGTTCTCACCAAAAATCTATTTCATGTTCTCCAAAAATCATCTTTCTCCATCTCAACACCATTTTCATCTTCGCCCATTGGTTTTTTTCATTTGAGGAATGAGTTTTGACCTTCTGCTAACCCGAATAAAATTTTCCGCTAGAAACTTTGAAAAAAGATCCAAAACAGACACACAACCTTACTCCATCTCTCAGCAAAATAGAGAAACAAGAACGATGGAAAAATCAGAAGAAACAACTTTATAATCATCAAAAGTTACAAAAAAAAAAAAAAAAAGACAAAGAATCTCAAACTCCACCATCCAAATGCAAACATAAATGCAAAAAAATTTATCTTGCGGTAGTGACTGCGACCATCATCATTATTTTCGTTCTCATGGTGGTGATTTTAGATTTTTTGATCAATTTATTTTTTTACTCCAAGTAAATCTTAAAATTTTTCTCACTTTATTTTATTTTTTCTCTCTTTTTCTCTCTTTTGCAAACCATAACCAATAAGTTTCATTGATTTTCTGGTGATTTTCAACTTTTCCAATCAATTTATACCTTGGTCTTAGCTGATTTGGTGTTGTTCTTTTTAATTTTATCTGGGTTTTTTAAAATTTAATTTTTGGATCAATTTCTGGTAGTTTATTTGATTTCTCAAATGGGCTTTATTTTGATTTAGTTCTTGATTGGTCTTTTTCTATTGATCAGGTAATGTATTTGATTTGATTTAGTTCTGAAATGGGTTCCTCTATTTTGTGCATTTTGATGATGAATGATGATTATGATAAACAATGATAATGATGACCAATGACGATGATGTTAAAATGATGCACTTTGAGTACAAATAATGGGTTTTTGTTGATTAAAAAATTGTGCATTTTGTGCAAATGAACTAACTTTTTCCAAGCTTGCCACATCAGATCCATATAGGATAATGAAAATTCCCAACCTGAGATGGGATTGATCTAAAGCAAGATATTAACTTTTGGCACCAAATGACAAGAAAAAAAAAGGTTGTGATTATTATGAGAAAAAATGTACTTGTGGGGATTAAAAAATAGCTTATCCTTGAATTATATACATTCAAATTCATAATTTATATGTGTTAAATGATGAGCCATATAATCCATGAGAGCATAATAATAAACATGCATCCATCGAGGTAGAAACATGGCAATACAATCTTTCAAAATTTAAAACATGGAAATAAATGAATTAATTACATCACTGAACATACCTACTGCATTTTATCTAAAAAACGAAAATTACATAGAAATCCTATATACATCAAATCTACAAAAATGTGGTATGTATGCATAAATATGATAGTATACCATGAGTGATATAATAAGTAAATAAAAGTAAATAAGGTGGAATAAAAATATAAAACAATAAAAAATACGGTATAATAAGGCGAAGAACAAAAAATGTTGAACTCAATAATGAGAATATCGAGTTCAATAAGAAAATATCAATCCAAAGGTCTGTTCCCATAGCTACTAAACATATTCATGTATTCGTTATTCATTTTTACTTATTTGATAATAGAATATCAATTTTGACAATTAGACTGTCGAGTCGATAATCCTTTTGTTTATTCCCCACTTTTGGTTTAATTCAGTAAAGCCTTTATTTAAAAATGTGCTTTAGATCTCAGACAAGTTAACCCTAACTATTCTAACTCATTCTAAGTTCCCAAGTCGTATGTCATTTTGTAAAAAGTGGGTTTAAATAAAACCATTATCATTTTGTTCGTAAGTATGGAATACAATAAGAATACTGTCGAGTTCAATAGTAAAACTATTGAATTTGATAATATTCTTGAACTAAACAAAAAACTTCTTTTTCAGTTTGACTCTTGAGATTTACATGATTATATTATAGTATATCCATGCTAACATCCATATATCATTTTATAACATCAATCATGTTTAGAAATCAAAGTTTCCCTCATATTTATAAAACTCTTTCCCACTTCAACTTGCTTAATTCTGATTTACCAATTTTATGTTTGGTTTATCAAGTTCAAATCATGCAACGCAGAAAGCATCAATGGTGAGAGAATATACCTTCTAAATATCTTTTACCTTAATTTTAAGGTTTAGTCCTAAAGGGTTTTAATTTGCAGAATCCTCCTGCTACAATAATCTCTTTTGGGTTTTGTTGATCAATTCTAAAAGTTAATATACAGAACTTGTGATTGGATGTTCTTCTTTCCCTTTTTCGCCTTTCAAAGTTGTTGAATTAGATTACCTAAAAGGTGCAATGCACCTTCCTTTTATAGGTAGATGCAAGTTGCTTATGAGGTATAAATGTCAAATACAATCGAGCCAAATATTGAATTCGACAATCATATCTCAGTTCGTCAATCCAGTCTCTTTCAATTGTCGACAATTCTAGAAAAATATCAAATTCAATAATGGGACTATCAAATTAGACAATTTTCCATAGAATTGTATGAATTTCTATTTTGATGCGTCTACAGTTTTTTTAGCTTATGAATGCAAAAGGCAAAGGGTCTTCTATTCACATATCCAGAATCAACTCTTAACCTTTAGTTGGATTGGTTGGGCTAGACCTTTATCCGTTCCTTAGATTTTTGTTACTTTGAATCTTTTATCCTTTGCAATAATGGTTATCCCCTTTGGGCCTACTCGCCCTTTGGTGGATGGTTGTGTCAATTGAATTGGCAAATTAATTTGAGTATTTTTATTATAATCTAATTTTTTATGCCACATAAATCTTTAGTTGCCTAATTGGGGCTAAAAATGCACTTTTACTGCATATTATTATACAATATGTGTATAATGTTATTATATATATGTTATTTATATTTCTTTTAATATTTTTCTGTAATGAGTTATAAAAAATGGTGAAAAGAGTATAAACTCCCACCGATGGCATAAACAACTGAGCATAAAAGTAAGTTTTACAAGCAAAAATAAAAGTCCCTAAAGATTAGTTGCAAAAAATCAAAATGCATCTAAGGGTCTGCATTTGTCGACATATTTTTTTTACTGCATTTGTTGACATAAATTTTTTTGGTATATCTTGTATGTTTATACTGACACTTAATGTCAATTAATTATTTAATCAAATGGTTTGAAAATTGAATGATCTCTATATTTGACTTTGAAAAACTTGGTTGTGCACTTTGAGTTTTATAAAGTTGTTCATTGCTTGATGAGATATTAGCCTCGAGCATATTAGATGTTTATTAACTGATTCCTCAAATACAACACATGCTAGAGGATTAAATAGACTTAGACTAAAAAGAGATCTAAATATGACACTACGCAAAAGAGAGTATCGATAGTAAATAAGGCCATTATTTAGGATACAATGAGATGCCAGAAGTAGAGGTGCTCAAAAAAACCGATTAAACTAAAATCTGAATCAAAATTAATTAAATCAAACCAAAATTTATGGTTATGCAAATTGACAGTTTAAGTTTAGGTTTTTAATTTTTAAAATTTTAGGTTTTCAGTTTTGATTTTGATTTTTATTGTTAAAAAATTATTCGGTTCGGTTAACCAAACCAAACGGTTAACCATAAATTATATATATTAAATATATAAATAATTTATAAATTTATAACTATATTATAATATATTAAATTATATATATTATACATAAATCATGAATTATATACATAATTTTATAAAATAAATTATAAATTATAATAAACTATAAATTATAAATTATATATATTAAATTATTTTAATAGATTATATTTGAATTTAAAAAATAATTTTATATTTTAATTGTGTTTGTATTAAGATTAATTTTTGCGACAAGTTATATTTAATTTTTTATTAAATATGAATGAAATATTAATTTTTATTTTTATTTTTTTAAATAGTGTAATGTTTAAAAATTGAAAATAACGGTTAACCATCCATTTTATGCGATTAACTGATAATTGGTTAACCATTTATTTAGGTTTCAGTTTAGGCTTAGAATTATTCTAAACTAAAATCAATGTACTGGTGCCCCTAGCTAGAAGATTTGCTTGCATAAGTTGATAAGTTATTTTCTACAAGATGTGAATATATGGAACATGCATAAAATTAATATTAAGGGTTTATCCTTAGTTTGTTTTGGGCTTAGTATGCCTAAAATAATTGATCGATACCTTTTGACATAATTATTTTAAGTATATAGTTTGTGAACCATTTACTTCTATCTTAATTAATGGACTATGTATTTTTATATTATTAATTATTCTGTGTAATTGATATGATGCATTGCATTAATTATAGCATTAATTATTTTGTATAATTAATATAATATAATTTATGACATTATTTATATCCTAAATTATAGTTATGCAATAATTTTCTTGAATATTTTTACATGTATATTTTATGTTAATATTAATTTTATATTTTATGTTGATATTAATTTTATATTTCATCAAGATGGTGATTGGAGGCATAATGACTTTTTGACTTGAGATTATATGTATTTTATTATTAATGTATAATTGATTGTGAGAATATTAGCTTGTAAACTAGTGTGTTAATAATATGTATATACTTGTAAATTATGAATTTATTTAATATAGCTTCTATGGCTATGAATTCTATTATTGAATTTAACAAAAGTGTTATGTTGCATGGTACAACTACGTGTTGGAAGTGCCAGAAATCTTTGGAACCATTAAACTATATAATGGAGAGCATGCCTAAGGATAATTTGGCCTAGCATCGGTGAGACCATAAGGCCCCTATCGCTTAGAAGAGAAAGTACTCTTAAGTTTGCATCACATTACTCAGTGCAATAGATGATGATATAATGAAGGAGTTTTATAACTATGAGCATGCCAAGTGCTAGTGAATAATTTTTTTAAGGAAATATTTAGTAAAGTTTCTCTCATAAAGCTTCAATCTCTCACTATAAAGTTTGATGCTTACAAGAAGTATAGAGACCACTCAATGAAGAGATGTCAAACAAGTTTAGTGAGTTATATAATAGTGGTCGTGTGTTGACCTAAGAGTAGAAGAGCCAAGCGGTTATCCATTCTTTGGCTGAGAATTGGAGCATATGAGGGTGCACTTAATACATAGCTTAGACCTTTGCATGTACTTGCAATTATTTGGAGGTAGAGGCTTATCAGTTAGTCCAGTACAACCATATGCTCTATTTTATATGAACAAGTCCAACTCAATTAGAGTTTTGGACAAAAAACATAAGCACAATAAGGAAAGGGCAAGGATAAAGATAGATAGGCTTACGAAAAATAAAAGTCTATATACAAGGAATAACACCTTAAAAAGAGGAATATCATAAAGGTAATATGTTTTCAACTATAGGAATACAAGACTATTATACAAAGGATTGTACTAAACCTAAATAGATATAACAAGTTAACTCATGTGTAAATGAATTCTTGTTTCTATTTTAGTCTTACCAACTGAAGTATATCCTCTCTGGATTGTGAATTCGGAAGCAACCATATTGTGAGGCCTTAGCCCGAGCACATAGCCCGACCCGTAAAGGATGCAAGTCGAAATGCTAAAAATTGAGCTAAGTCTCACAAAAAGTGTTGAGGTCAATCTACATTCGTTGGTTACGTTTGGTTCATATAAAAATAGCTTTGGAAAATGGTTTTGAGAGTCACCACTCAAATTTATTTTGAAAAAGGAGAAATTCAAGAAAAATCCTAAAATTGACACCAATTATATCCTATGGATAAAAATCAATAGTCTCTAACTAAAGGATGGATTTGGGGGCTATGTTTAGGCTTATATTAAGTAAAAAGTGTTTGAAATTTATTTAAATTAGAACTTACAAAATTAATTTCATGTAATGAAAATTATAACATAAATGGCATGGCAAATAATATACATAATGTGTAAGGAGTTAAATTAATTTACATTTCAAAACCCAAAATAAAGGGATCCCAACTCTAGCCATATGGATTCTAGGATGAGTAAAAATTCTCCAAAAGAAATGAGTAAAGTTTATAAAAAGAAGAAACAAACAGTTAAAATTTTATAGGAAAGGTTTATTTTACAAATGTACTTGGTACTTGGATTGATATTTCAAGTAGGCATGCATATCCTGTTTAAATAGAAATTAAAGTCCATGCAGTTTTGACCATTGTGAAATGTTTAGTTTAACTTTTAAAATTTTGGTTTTCTAACTCAAGCTATGTAAGCGTAAGTCTAGGTTCATTTTAGGTTTAATATTAAACCTAAGTCTAAACCCTAAGTTTTTAAGTCCTACAGAAAAAAAAAAGTTGATTTTTGAAAATTAAGTTCTTATTCCAACTTAATTTTGAAGAGGGGTTTATTGAAAATTAAGTTCATGTTCCAACTTAATTTTGAGAAAAAGATTGATTTGAAAATTAAGTTCTTATTCCAACTTAATTTAAAAAATGATTGATTTAAAAATTAAGTTTTTATTCCAACTTAATTTGAAAAAAGGATTTGAGTGAAAATTAAATTTTTATTCCAACTTAATTTTGTAAAAAGATTTATTAAAATTAAGTTCATATTCCAACTTAATTTTGAAAAAAAAGATTGATTAAAATTAATTTTATATTTCAACTTAATTTGAAAAAGGATTGATTTAAAAATTAAGTTTTTATTCCAACTTAATTTGAAAAAAGGATTTGAGTGAAAATTAAGTTTTTATTCCAAATTAATTTTGTAAAAAGATTTATTAAAATTAAGTTCATATTCCAACTTAATTTTGAAAAAAAAAGATTGATTAAAATTAATTTTATATTTCAACTTATTTTGAAAAAGGATTGATTTAAAAATTAAGTTCTTATTCCAACTTAATTTAAAAAAAGGATTTGATTTGAATTAAATTCATTTTCCCACTAAATTTGAAAAATGATTAATTTGATATTTAAGTTATTATTCCAACTTAATTTGAAAAAATGATTTGATTTAAATTAAGTTCATATTCCAAGCTAATTTTGAGAAAGGATTTGATTGAAAATTAAGTTCTTGTTCTAACTTAATTTTAAAAAAGGATTTGATTTAAATTAAGTTCATCTTCCAACTTAATTTTGAGAAAAATATTGATTTAAATTAAATTCATATTCCAACTTAATTTTGAGAAAAAATATTGATTTACTTGAAAATTAATTAATTTAGGTCTAAAATTTTAATTCTAAAGACCAAATGATAGTCTTTAAAATTACGACAAAAAGTTTAATTTTAATTTGATTTTAAAGACCAAATAATGGCCCTTAAAATTAAAGCAAAAAGGTCAATTAGGTTTAGTTTCAAAGGCCTTGAAATTAGGAGAAAAAGAAAAATTAATAAAATAAAACAAAGAAAAAAAAAGAGAAATTAAGGTTTCATACCTGAGAATGTGACCAGATCATAATTCCACTTTGCTTAGGGTTTGAAGATGCTAAGGAAAAAACTAAATTTGATTTGGCTTAAAGAAAGATAAATCAAACATATTGACACATAAATTTGCTAAAAAAAGCAAATTTTAAGCGGTTCAAACTAAGGAAGAATGAACATTTTTCTTAAAAAAAAGAAAAGAGAATGAGACAACTTGCAAATAAGTGTTGCTAAGTTAAAAGAGGTGAAGAGAAAGAGGGTGAAAGATGTACCATTCGTATTTTTATGAAAATAAGAAAAAAATTTAAATTGAATTAAACAAATAGTGTATAAGGTTAATTAAGATGTTAGAAGATGGAAAAAATATAAAATGGTATATGTAAAATATATATAACATATAAAGTCAAATGGTCAAAGGTAAAAGTTAAATGTGAATAGTGAAAAGTTAAAAATTATTAATAAAATAATAAATAATAATGAATAAAATAAATCAAAATCAAAATTAATTTTAGATAATGGAAGATGATGAAAAAGTGTGATGTTTTGTAATTAATAATTAATTAATCAAATAATATTAATAAATAAAAATAATTCAAAATTAAAACCATTTTTAAGTGGAAGAGGAAAATTAGGATTTTAATTAATTAATTAAATTATTATTATTATTATTATTATTATTATTATATATTTGAATAGTTAAGAAAAAGAAAAAAAAAAGAAATTTTCAATCTTCTTCTTCTTCTTCTTAGCTAGGTCATCCACCATGGATAAAGAGATGGAGTTTTCCTTTCTTAATTAGATCAAGATTTCATCAATTTTCTAGAAGCAAGGGATAATTTTGGAGGATTTGCAAGTGAAAGGTAAGGTTTCTTCCAAATTTAAGAAGATTTATGGAATTTTAAGATTATGTGAAATATAAAATTTTGAAAAAGGATAGGATAATTGTTCAAATGGGTAGGGATGATGTTAATTTGCAAGAATTTTATGGTTGAATGGTTGATTTGTTTAGGTTGATTGGAAGTTTAAATGGGTTGGTGAAGTAGGTAGGGTTTTGAAACAAAATTTGTTAAAGAATTGATGTTAATTAGATTAAATTATTTAAATCATGTTATAATATATTTTTAATGATGGAAATGAACTTAAAATAAGAATATTGGTTAGAATGGATTTCTATAATTAAAGAAGGTTATGGCAAATTTTGGTAGTATGAGGAAATGAATGTAAATTGAGTTTCATTGCTTAGAATATGTTAGAATGTGCTTCTAGAGACATAATTGAGCTTTAAACTCAATTTGGAATTGATTAAAATTAACTTCTAAAGTTAAAGTTCATTAGGATAAGAAAATGGAAACTTGAAGGAGTTATGCTAAATTGAATTTTATTATTTAAATAGAAATGTGACTATAATTAATTATGTACACTCACATTTTGATTAGGAAGTGAGTGCAGTTAAATTCTTATGACTAAGAGGTGAAGATCAATAAGAGAATTTGGAACTGAGTGGATCTTTGGCTCATATTGTTGCATTTAAGATGTTAGTACATACTTTGAAACTTATGTTAATTAAATGCATTGTTTAAAGCATAATATTGTGTTATGTTACTTGAGTGGAGCTTTGGCTCATATTGAGTGGAGCTTTGGCTCATATTGTGTTATGTTACTTGAGTTTTAAAGATGTATTGTTAGGCATTATTTGAAGTAACAATACTCAATATGATTTGAATATGGCATGATAAGCCATTTAAGTATGGCTAAAAATGATGATATGTGTAAATTGTGAAAAGTGCAAGTTATGTACTAAAATATGAAAGTTAGCCACATTGTGATGTATGTAATAATGATGTTGATTATGAGTGAAATTTTGAAAAAAGATTATGTAATGTGGAAAAACAAGAGAAAAATTGAATATAGAAAAACAAGAGAAAAATAGAATATGAGAAATGTGATTGCATGTTTACCTTATATAGAATCTAGTTCCGACTTATTATTGTTGGTCATGATTATGCCTTCGGATGAGATACATTGGTGTTATTATTATTATTACTCATTTAGATGAGACATACTGGTATCACATATATTATTATACCTTCGGGTGAGACACGCTAATGTCATAAAGATACTTATGCCAATGGGTGAGACTCACTGGTGTCATGATAATTGAGATGTACCAAAACAATATTTTTAGAAGTAGACCAATATATAAGGATTTTTGGGCCCAATATATGTAAATGATTGATATATGGATAAAATTGTATGTATGTTGCTTAACATTGGAGCATAGTACATTTTATAGCATATGTATAATGTCATTTTTAGTATCAATGTATGTACCGCTAGGCTTTTAGCTTAGTGTGATTGCTCATCGCACATGTGACAGGTTGGAGGCGAAGAATTCTGCTAGATAATACTAGGTCTAGATTTTGTTTGGGTTTATACTTGAAGTTAGCTTGGCTGCTACCTGACCAGAGCCATTGCATTACATGTAAATATTTTATTTTTGATCAAATACATTATGTATGTATAAATTATGGTTTGTAAAAAATTATTGTAGCTTTGATGTATAGTTATGTAATGTTGATAATACATGTATATATATAGAGGAAGATTTGGAGGTTGAAATGGGAATGTATATATATTTATTTTGGGAGTATAAAATTCTTTTGCATGTTGTGTTATTTGAAATTTTGAGAACATCCAAAATATAGACAAAACTCTAATGAATTTTTTCTAGAGATTTTTCCTTTAAATTTTATATTTTTTAGTAATGAAAGTACTTATGTATATATTTATTTATCTTTTAAAGTGTATTTTAAGGATTTAAATATTTTCTAATAATTATGAAAATTTTGAAAAGTCTGGGACTATGACATTCTTATATTTTGTATACGTATTTTACATATACTGGGTGTATGTGTCGTATATATATAGGGTATAAGAATGTTACAGAAGAGGCCTATTTATAGAGATTTTTAAGGCCAAAATGGTAAGATCCCAAATTAGGGCATCACGACACCAAAAATGGTGTCACGCGGCACTGTTTGGCTTACTTGCAGCACCATCGGGTGCCACATGCACAGTTGTAGCTACCGCGAGGCAGCCTTGCATAGCCACAGGGATGTCACATGGCAATGTAGGCAATAGGACCATTGTGCTGTTGCAACAGGCCCGATGTTGCACAATAAATTTTTCAAGGCCAGTTCTCCTTCTTCCGACATCCATGTTGAGTGATTCAAGTTGCATTATGACCATAATAGACTGAATTTTAATTTAATGGTAAAAAAATTTAGGTTCACACCTATAATGAAGGATTGTGAAGTCTTCATACAATTTCATCAGTATACTTAATGGGGCATAGTGGATCTTTATAGGGAACAACACATATTTAAGGAAGTGCCGCCTGCAAATAAGTTTTGCATGGTAGTTAAAACTTATTGCTCCATGACATCTGTTATATTCCATGAATTAGATAGAATTTGATTTCTACTTTTGGTATAACTTAGACTTATTTTGTTTGTAGTTGTCATGATAATCAAGTACATTTGTATTTGGATTAAATGTTTTATGGTTTTAGATATGTTTTGAGTAATTTTTATTGCATGGATATTGCAAACACCATGGTTTCCAATATTAGTTTTTCCTTTATTTATAACTTCACAAAGTTATAAGAACGATGTGAATATACCAGACTTGGATCCTATCGAAGGCAAACAATGATTAGATTGATTATAGAGATTGATCTCCTATGAAATATTGATAAGGTGGAACTATCTACTTATAAATCATGTTTAGATAGAAAAACTACTAGAAAACCTTTTAGAAAGGGCATAAAAGCCCCTATTCCATTGAAAATTATTCATTTAGACATATGTGATCAAATGAATGTGAGAGCAAGACATAATGCTTATTATTTCATCACCTTTATTTTGGTTATACTCGATATGGTCATGTCTATTTGATTACACATTAATCTAAAGCCATAAGTTACTTCAAGATTTTCTCAACCTAGTTAAAAATCAATTAGACAATAAAGTGAAAGCACTTCGAACCTATAAAAGTGGTGAACATTTGTCTTATTAGTTCAAGCAAATATGTGATAAGAAGAAATAGAATAATGCAACAAAATGGTGATGCAAAAAGAAGAAATAGAATTCTCCTTAAAATGATTAAGTCGTTAATGGCTCAAGCTAACCTATCCATCACCTATTGGGTGATGTATTACTGATAGCCACATATGTACTTAATCGAGTGCCCTTCAATTTAGTTATTTCCACTCCATATGAGTTATGGACATTATGACAGCCCAACTTAAGCATCCCAAAACCTTAGGCATGCATTGCCTACGAGCATCATACCTCTCACAAACATGGAAAATTAGGCCCAAAAAGTAAAAATGGTAGCTTTATGAGATATTCTAAACTATCCAAGGGATATGTTTTCATGGGCAAGCAACTATAGTGGGAGAAAAACTAAGGTTGAATCACAAGATGTCGAATTCTTAGAAAATGTATTTCCTGAGCAATATAAATTAAATCAAGAACTCTTCTTTTATGAGAACTTGGATCAAAGTTCATAAGGACCACTTAATCCGAGTGGGAGGAATTTGGTGGATTAATCTCCACCAACTAGTCTGGATAAGAGTGATCTTAGTCTGAATAGGAGTACTAACCCTAGCTCTAGTGGGAGCACTATGGATCTTGATTTAATACATATATCAATACAACTTGAAGAGATCATTCTTCAAGATTTTGATTTGAGACGAAGCAACTATAGAATGATACCTTATCAATGATTTAAAATTAAAGGCAATGAGGAAGTTTTCATGGTCGTGGTTCTATCTCAAAATAAAGATGAGCCAAATAATACCAAAGAGGTTGTCTCATACCTTACTAAAGATTAAATGGATAAAAGCAATGGAAGAAAAAATAGTTTCTATAAGATCAAACCAGCTACGGAAATTGGTAGATCTTCCGAAAGGAAGCAAAGCCACTAGGAATAACTGGATTCTCAAAAATCATGCAAAAACCTAATGGTAGCTTCGGAAGGTATATGGCTCATCTTGTTACAAAGGGATATATACAACTAGAAGGAACATATTATAAAGATTCATTTCCTACTATTATAACATTTACATCTATAAGGTTGATTATAGCAATTGTAGCAAACTTCGATCTTGATTTGCATCAAATGGATGTAATATAATTGCCTTTTTTTCTTAATAGAGAACTAGATGAATAAATCTATATGGAATGGCAGTAGGCTTCATCAAATAAGGCTAAGAAAATAAAGTTCTAAGGTTGAAAAGTCAATCTATGGCCTCAAATAGTCTTCTAGATGGTGGTACATTTGCTTTCACAATGCAATCATATCAAATGATATTGTTATCATAGATGAAGTCTCTACATTAAACGATTGAAAAGCAAAGTTAATTTGTCATAATGTCATTATATGTTCATGACATTCTAATTGGCTGAAAATAATAAGATGTTTCTGAACCACATTAAAGAGTGGTTGTTAATCAATTTTTAATTAAAGATATGGGTGAAGTCGTATATACCCTTAGAGTTAAGACTTCAAGTTCATATGAGAATATTATTATTGTCTCTTTGACAAGAGGCATACATAAATAAAGTACTTGAACGATTCAAAATGTGTGATCATTAACTCATGGATATCCCTGTTACTAAATTAAGGCAAAGGCATGAATCAAAGGCTATGCTCCAAAACTTCAAAGAATATAGAGCATATAGAAAATATCCATTATACAAGTACTATTAGAATTCTATTTGTATGCAATGATGTGCACAAGACTTTATATTTGCTTTTCCATTAAGTTGACAAGAAAATATGGATAGGTTCAACACTTTTAAAAAGCAGATATAAGCATATTAAAATAAAAATATTTTTTTTGTTAGAGACATGGTTACACATTTGAAAGTAGACATGAATACATATCTATGAATAAGATGTTCCCTTAAAAAAACTTTTTCATAGAGACATATTTGTTAAGTATAAAAGGTCACGAGGACTGCATAGATGTTGATGTATTCATATTATTTGTTATTTTTCCCAAATGATGTTCACGTGCTATTTTATTAACGCTAAAAATGATATGATGTTTTGGATTTACATGAGTTTGAATGTTTAGTATATTTCATGTTATTATATAAGAGCATGTCGTGTAGAATACAAATAAACTTTCTCACATAGTTAATTTCTTTCTATTTGTGCATGTGGCAAGTGATGATGAGACTAGTTTCAAGCAGTGGCGGAGCCAACTGCTCCGTGAGGGGGGGGGGGGGGGGGGGGGGGCTGAAGGTGAAGGGGGGGGCTGAGGCACAAATGAAGGGGGGCTGAGGCATAGAGCCTCCACGTTCGTTGCTCCGTCCGGCAGAAAAGCTCCCCTACAAGTACACGTCCGGCGGCCGGCAGGGGGGGTCGTCAGCCCCTACGCGACCCCACCTGCCTCCGCCCCTGGTTTCAAGCAATTTATCTAGGTGATAATAAGCTCATACTTAAAGCTAGATGGTCATTTCATTTGCAAAATGAGATTTGTTATTTATTTTTGGGCTAGTTACATATTATTATGCCTAATTCCATCTAAGTTTCCAGATGCGAGTTCTGAATAAACCTGAGTAGATATGTGAGCTCTAGTTGGGCATTGAGTGTGTCTAAATTTTTATTTGTATAGTATTTTGAATCAAAATATGTTTTTGATAGACATGCGCCCTATGGAAAAGGGAAGAATATTATGGCATGTGCTTCATACCATATGTATAAAATTTTAATCGCAGAGTGGACAAAAACATATGATCTCAACTTTTGTCAATGTGAGACCCTTGAGAATTCTGGTTCTTAAAAATTACCCTTATGACTTTTGGTTGGTTCTTGAGATATAGTTAGATATTTGTTATCTTAGGGTGTTACTAGAAAGTTATGGATGATTCGACCTAATGAGATATTTTTAGAAAAGCGAGTTTTAATCATGATCAAGGGAACTGAACTAGAAGGAAGATAATTTGATACTCATTTTCTCTTTGTATTCACAGGTCGACCAATTATGCTTGTATACTTACATGATTGTGAATGCAAAATTATCTTAAGATCAGTCAGAGACATTAGAAACACGATAAGTGATCTCAAGGTAAAATATATTTTATCTACTCTGAAGTTACATATCCCTAACAGGTGTATATATAGCATACAACTCTCGTAGCATATTGGTCGCATGGTCTATTAGTTTAATACAATCTACCTAATATACTTGCTTTTATTAACATATGATCCATCATGTACGAGAAAAAGATATTAGTTTTTGGGTCGGGTCTGCACATGACAGATGGTAAGATCTGTGAGACCCAATATCTCTAAATAATAATAAATAAGTATTATATTTGGACTATATTTGTCAAGTATGAATGGAATTAGGAATTATATTCCTAATTTGACTTTGATTCTTGATAAACTCCTATAAAAAGTAGGTAAAAGGATCATAATTCAAGTTTAGCAATAATTAATATCTCAAGCAGGAGAAAAAAAAATAGCTTTTTTTTCTCTATAGTTGCTCTCTCTTATGTTCTCTATAAATTTCTTCTTTTATAAGAAATCTTCTCTTTGTGAGTAAGAGTACAATTGTGGTTGTTTAGTTTTTAGATGGTGGAAAATAAAGGTTTTCATTCTATGATTATTGCCTTTACAACTGATAATACAAATAATGATTCAAGTCTTCTATGAGTATCATTAGAGTTAACATTTGATCTTTATTCTATTATATGGGTATAATCCAACACTGTAAAATAGTAAATTTGATTTGTTACTCTGTTTTCTATTAGATTAGAGAAAAAAAAAAAGTTCAATACTAATTTTGAAATTTGAACAAAATTATCAAGCTGCAACTTATAATTTTCTGTCAAACTGTTTTATTAATATAAGAGATGTTTGCTTTGTTTTCTGTATTGCATCAAAATAATGATGATGGCGAGGCTGTGATCTATGCAGGTCAGAGGTAAGAGCTGACCAATGAAAAGTGGCAGTGGTGGGATTGATGGCCATTTTTTGAGTTTGCAATTATGCAAAGAGATGGGAAACAAAGAGGAGAGAGGGGTAACAGAATAATAGATTGTATATTAAGTACTATTTTTTAATTAAATAACAAAATTTTATTAAAAATTAAATAAAATAGTATTTTTGTTGATGAAATGAACTTTGAAAGACTATATAATAATTATTTTTTAAATAGAAATGGTTTGGTTAATTTGATTGAACTTTACTAAGTAAATATTATATATAAAAATTAATTGATGATATTGTTTGCTTCTCGTCACTCATCTCTCACTAGACTAGGAAAAAGTTTAAGAAAAAAAAAAAAAGCTGTTTAAAGGGCAGTGGGGATATGACTATATATTGAATACAGATGTTCTATTAAAGCCTCAAGCAGAAGGTAGGCAAATACAATCAATGTACTTTAGACTTTCCCTCATGCAAGCAGCAAGAATACAACAACATGCAAGAACAATAATAAATTGGAGGTTCAGAGCATCACCAAACCTACACCAAATGATATTAATTAGTTATGGGTTTAATTTATTAGAGTTTTTCGTACAATCTGATTTATAAGAAATATATCAGTAAAGGAAAGAAATTTATTATCATCCACCAAACTTGAAATTTAAATTTGAACTAAATTTAAATTTTATATTTTTTTTTAAACTCTCATAATTCACTATGAATATTGATTTGTAGTAGTTGATAGAGAAAATATAAAGAACAAAATTTACTTCAATTTTTAAGTATCAAAATCACTAATATTATTTTTTTTAATTCATTGGAGGGATTTAACCCATGGACTACACAATAGGGGATAGTCCTCCCCTATCAACACTCATCATAAGGATGATCAACACTCACCACAAAGGTGATGGAATGGGGAATCGAACTCGTGACCAACTGATCACATCACAACGCACTAACCACTAGGCTAGGCCCTCAACCCCAATCACTAATATTATTAATATTTGATGATTTGATATATAACATAAATTAAAAAAAAATTCTTTTAGTATGGAATTTCACCAAGTAATGAATGATCTATTTTCAAATTAAATTTTAATATTAATTCGTTATAACAATTTATTAAAAATATTTAAAAAAAATAAATTCTAAAAATTAAATATTTCTAAATTTCAAATTTCACTCATAAAAAGTCTTTTACATATCTTAGGAAATCAATTAAATTCAAAAACTTCACAAGATCTTTAAGTTAATGACTACGTTTTGCAATTACTTATAAATATTTCAATTTTTATGTGGTAAATAATATTAGCGATATATAACTATTAAATTAAAGATTTTTTGAGATTTACATATTTATTTGATTTCTTAAAACATGTAGTAAACTTTTTTTTTTGGAAATAACATGTAGCAAACTTTGTACTTGTGAAATTTAAAATTACGAATTTTTAATTTTTTTAAAATTTTATTTTCGTTTTTCTCTTAATTTTTTATATTTAAATATAATTAAATTTTAATTGAAAAGTGAGCCCTACAGTACATGGTGAAATTCAATGTCAAAAGAAATATTTTCTACTTTATGTTATACGTAAAATGATCAAATATGAATGACATTAATAAATTTTATATCTAACCGTCCAACAGAATAAATCACAATGCACTTGACAGCAAATACAATATATATAATTTTTTTATTTTCTCCTGATTTTTAATTTGTAGTTATATATTATAGTATAGATAGTAATAACAGCATAGAAGTAAATAAAGTTTTACATATTGGAATATTTATGTACAATCAATTTGGTAAATTATCCAAATGGAAAAGAGAATAAAAATAAATATATGCATCCATTCTTGTGATGATGCATTCAGAAAATGGTAAGAAAGAAAGAGTTTCTTGGAGAAAATAATAATAATTGTTAATATTTCATTTATTATTTAATAGTATGTATTGTTTAATAACAAATTTAAAAATTATTAAAGGGGTGAACATTGTCTTGCGTACAAAGAATTACGAGTAATCTCAATTAAATAATAAACATTTGTTGATTATGATTTGATTCTCAAAATTAGATTTCAAAATCAATTATTATTTTTGTATTCAAGATCTTTGTACTCCACATGTTAAGTCGTTTTTAATCAAATAATAATTAAATCTGATATATTAATTTATAAAAATTAACTTCTAATACTTTTTTTAATCTTAATACATATCCAAAATTAATCACTAAAACCACCTGAATCACCGAATGCATAGATTAATTGGCAAGTGACTATTATAACTTAATTAAAAATTTCAAATTCAAATTCTATGTATGCACTTGCATTAAAACATAAAAAAAATTTAATTACTGCAAAAAAATTGAAAATATATATTAATTAAATAAAGCACTCAAAGTAGAAATTTATTAATGAATCACACAACACAAATATGTAACCTTATAAATGATAAATAATCCCTGATAATTAAGGGACATGAAAATGCAGCATAGCATGATTAATGTCAAGCCTGTCTCCTACTAACCCTAACCAAGAAACCATTAAGTACCTTTAGGAACAAAAGGATGCCCTTCAAGCCATTCTCCTAGTAACCCTAACCAATAAACCATGCTTCATATGGAGTATAATAGAAGTACATTTAGGAACAACAGGATGCCCTTCAACTAAGTGAATATTATAATTATGGATTATAAAAGCAGCTATTGCTTTCATTACAACGAAAGCAATGTCTTTGCCCAGACAAGTTCTTGGACCTGCATTAAAAACTGGAAACTTGTAAGGAGATTGTTGTATGATCCTCCCATTCTCCGGTGATATCCATCTTTCCGGCTTGAATTCGAAACAATCTTCACCCCAAAACACTTTGAATCTCCCCATTATATAAGATGACAGAAAAATCTTCATTTTTGGATCAATAAAATGCCCACTTGGTAAAATATCAGCTTTTAGTGGTACTTTAAGTTCATAAGGAACAGGTGGATAAAACCTTAATGTTTCACATAATGCTGCATGCAGATATACCAATTTACTTACCTTTTCCATATCGAAAAACTGTGGACTTTCTCCTGTTTCATTCTCTGGTGCTATCGATTTCAACTCTTCTCTAATTTTAGCTTCGACTCTTGGATTTTTCGACACAAGCCAGAAAAACCAAGCCAACGAATTTTCTCTTCCTGCAACCATAAAATTCAAAACAGTATCTCTCAGAAATTTGTCATCTATTTTTGAACTTCGTTTAATATATGATGCTAATAAATCAACGTCGCCATCTCCATCTCCATCTCCATCTCCATCTCCATTTCCACTTTCAAGTTCACGTTTCACTTGTTCGCGTTTCATAGCTATGTATTTGTAAGTTATTTTTTGAGCTATTTCAACAGCCTCTTTCATTTTCTTCTCCGTGCCGATTCCAAACCATCTTTGTAGCTTCCATAACATCTTTGGCTGAAGGTGGCGAAAGAACAAAACTTCTTCGAGATCTTCCAATGCAGTTGCAAACTTATCATCAGGAAAAGGAAGAGAAAGAGTATTATGATTATAACCAGTTACCAAATTAAAAGTAACATCTGAAGTAAATCGATGAATAATATTTTCCAAATCTACTACTATACTTTCCTTACAAACATGTTCAAGGACTGGACATAGTCCTTTTTCAACTTTGTCACTAGCAATTTTAAACAAAAATTTTTTAAATCTTTCATGGTTGAAAAGAGCAACAGCAGATTTTCTTTGATTCTTCCATAAATCAGAATCAGAATTGAAAATCCCATCGCCAAGAATGTCAAAGTATATTTCTTTGTATTCAGGGCCTTTAGGATAGTTGGAGAAATTGGTGCTCATAATATGCTTAATGTTGGCTGGATCATTAGTAGCCATAAAATGCATGCCAGTAAACCAGGGACCTTTAAAAAGATAAGTCCCGCATTTTCTGCCTCCCACTCTTATGATCCAGTCTGTGAACCGGTTCATGTTGAATAAAAGAGATGGTAACATTCCGATCAACGGCCAGCATCTTATTAGTTTCTTGCGGTTGTGCAACCAGCTACCGACTACAAAACAAATAGCTGCTAAGAAGATTTCAAAAATGCCTAGGATTGCCATTTTGTTTTCTTTTGGTTTGGTTGATCAAGGGATATTTGGTGTTTTGGAGTAGGCTTGTCATGTTCTATAATAGTAAGCAGTAGTGACTATTTATATTGGTCTTTTAGGAGGGTTTCTCCATATTACATGCATGCACCAAAATAAATAAATAAGAATATATGGAGGAAAAAAAAATAAAGGATATCAACGTTTTTTTCTGCGCATAAGGAAATGGACCAGAAAGGCCATAACTGAATTATCTTACTACTCGAGTAATTGACATAAAAAATCACTAAACTTTGTTAATTTCTAATATAGACACTAAACTCTCAACTCAACTCAAATCAACAAAGTCTTAATCCCAAGTCAATAGGTATCGGCTATATGAATTCTTCTTTTCCATTCAATACGATTTAGGGTTATCTCTTCTAATAGATGTAATATCATAAGATCATTTTGGACTACCTTTGACCAAGTCAGTTTAAGCCTACCTCTGCCTCTCTTAGCTATATCTACTCTAACTTGTTCGGTTTTTCTAACCGGCGCATCGTTAGGTCTTCATTTCACATGGCCAAACCATCTCAATCTATGCTCTCTTATCTTATCCTCAATAGGTGCAACCCTCACTTTTCTCTAAGCACTCATTGCGGATTTTATCCATCCTAGTATGACCACACGTCCATCTTATCATTCTCATTTCCGCAACATGCATTTTACTCATGTGTTATCCTTTTACTGCGCAACACTTACTACCATGCATCATCGCAGGGCGTATTGCAGTGTGGTAAAACTTTTCTTTTAAATTAATTGGCATCTTTCGATCACATATAACTCCTGTAGCACCCCCTCCACTTCATCCAACCAGCTTTAATCATATAATTTACATCTTCTTTACAACCCCTATCTTCTGGAAGAATAGAGCCAAGGTATTTAAAATAAGTACTATGAAGTACTGTTATTCGATCTAAAATAATTTCGCCTCTTTCTCTATTCTCGCTATTAAATCTACAATGCATATGCTCAATCTTAGTTCTACTTAGCTTAAAACCATTAGATTCCAAAGTGCTTCTCCATAACTCCAATTTTTTACTTACTCCTACTTGAGTCTCATTTATTAATATAATATCATCTGTAAACATCATACACCAAGGGATCTCATCATGTATATGTCTTGTTAGCTCATCCATGACCAAGGCGAAAAGATAAAGGCTCAAAGTTGAACCTTGGTGTAATCCAATATAAACAGGAAAATCCTTAGTATCCCCTCCTACAGTGCAGATACTGGTGATGGCTCCCTCATACATATCCTTCAAGACTTAGATATATCGCATAGATATTCCTCTACGCTCTATGATCCACCATAAAACTTCTCTAGGGACTCTATCATACGACTTTTCTAAGTCATTAAAAACCATATGTAAGTCCATCTCTCTGTATTTTTTCATCAAATTTCTTATAAGAAAAATAGCTTCCATAGTTGATTGATCAGGCATAAATCTAAACTAATTTGAGGAGATAAAAGTATCTAACCGCAAACGGTGTTTCATAACTCTCTCCCACAATTTCATAGTGTGGCTCATAAGCTTTATACCTCTATAATTTGAGCAATTCTGAATATCTCTTTTACTCTTAAAAATAGGTATCAAATTACTTTGTCTCCATTAATTAGGCATTTTCTTTGTACTTAAGATTTTATTGAACAAAAATGTCAACCATGAAACTTCTGTATCTCCCAAACATTTCCAAACCTCAATAGATATCTCATTTGGTCCACAGACTTTACCAACTTTTATCCTCTTCGAAGCTTCCTTACCTTTCTAAAACATAATCCGTCTAGTGTATTTCATGTCACGACCTAATTTGTACATATGTACAGTACATCCGCGTACAGTAACAGGAGCCGTCCCGAGTAATCACCAAAGAACACGAAGTGAAAGGAAGCTCTATAGGACAAAAAGGACCTAACTGAAAAGATTGTAAAAGTTTTGGGGAGGTGACTGTAATTTCAAAAAGTTTTGGGGAGGTAACTGCAATTTTCAAAAGTTGTACTGGAGGTTCTTAATAGTGCATATAACAGACTCCAGAAATGGAAAGTAGAGAAAAATTGGGTCGAAACGGAACACCACGGTTTTTCCCGAAAACACATAGTTTGAGAGATACAGTGGATTCTTGACCAAGGGTATTTTCGTTATTCTTGTGATAATAATTTATACACTGGAAAACAAGACACGTAAAGTTATCCGAAGTAAACGGAAGGACTCCGCAGTGATCGATGTTGAAGAACGAACCTAAGTGGATACCCGAATCACATAAGGACCTAAAGGGAATTTTTACAAAAGTCAAGGGCATGAGCATAATTTTTATAAATTAGTTCAAAATCAAGAATGAATGTCAGAAATGGAAACGAGAGGTTGAAAGGAGGAGAACGGTACATTTTACGCGTCGTAAAACCACCCGGTTACGAAGAAAAGGCAAAACCTTCCATTGAAGGGTATTTTGGTCTTTTCACTTCCACCCATTTTCTAGAAAAGGGACACATGGCATAGAAATTTTCTAGAAAAGGGACACATGGCAAAATCTTGTTTAAAGACACTTTTGGGTTGGATTAATCTTAACCCTCCATATGGCACCATCCTAGTTAAAGATACTTTTGTGGTGGTTACATCTTAACCCTCCAAAATGAAATTAATTAAATAAATGGAAAATGGAAAAATATAAAAAGGGAGAGAAGGATGATTAAAGAACTAAGAACACATATTTTTCTCTCCATTTTAAGAGGTATGGCCGAATTCACTCCACCAAAAAAGGGAAGGAATTTTTCAAGTGTTCAAATGGATTTTTGGAAGGAAAAGCTTAATTTTAAGGTAAGGATTCCAATTCTAGCTTTAGTTTATTCATTTGATTGATAGTTTTCAAGTTATCAATGAAAGAAAAGTTGGGAAGATTATGGGAAAGATAAGAAAGTGAAGAGAAATTAGAGTAAATGATTCATACATGTAGAAGTGATGAATAAATGGTAATTAGTAGCTTTAGATAGCAAGAATCAAGGCTTGAACATATGGTTTTTATCATGTTCTTATTATGGAAGTTATGAAAATTATAGGAAATCAAAGGGATAAAGAAGAAGAAGGGAAGAAAGAATAGGACAAGCAAGGAACAAAGCAAATAAACAAGGTTTGGTACTTATATCATTGCCCTTTTCAATTAATTCACATATTTTGCATTATGGGACTTTTGAAATGGTTTTGAAATAATGTTATTATGTGTGGTAAATATGAGGAAAAGTACTCTTGAACCATTTGTAATCAATTGATTGTGAAAAGAATGAAAACAAACAAACTAGCTAAACTTTGCTCAATTATCCATAAACTTTGATGAACTTTTAATCACCCCTTTGGTTTGATTTTTGAAAGAGAGACCCTTAGTCCTTCAATGGTATCACAAAAGGAGTCTAAAAATAAATTTTGCAAGAAAAAAATGAATTCCCCTCAAGTTTTGAAAATTGGGCCGAATGGTCCCTTTTGGGCACCATTCTGCAGCCTTCATTTTGGGCAGTCCGTTGAAGGGGAAAACGAAAGAATTTTTCGACGAAATTTTACATGCATTTAGTTAACTTATGAAAGTGTTTTTCTGCAAAAATTCATCCAAAAATAAGGTTGTGTACCTAGTCAAAACCGTTGCCAAAGTTGACTGATTTTCAGCAATAAAAACAGATTTTACTATTTAGTTGTCGCGCGCCATTGCGTTGCCGATTTTACGCACCGCGCTACTATTCATTTGGTCATTTTTCTAAATGTGTTAAAACTTGAATATTATGATATATATTGATGTTATATCATTTAAAATGACACGAAAGGGGTTTGAAATAATCAGAAAAGCATCATGAGAAGTTATCTTAGTAATATATGCATTATGGAAAAATCATGACCTATTGAATATCATGACCAAAGTAATTTAATAAATTATTTATGCTCTACTTGGTATATCAGAACCCTTGAGATAAGGGTATGATGCATCATACTATTACTGCAGTACTGCTTATGACATGATATAATATTCCGGCTGAAGGCCGATGATTACAATGACATGATCAATGATGCAATGATAATGGCCATTGGCACATGTGCAAGAATTATTATGAAAGATAATGAAATATGATCATGACGAGATATGTTTATCATGACCCTTCCTTATCAGCTGACATTCTGTTAAACCAGTAGAGCAACCAAAATGATAAAAGCAAGAAAAATGATTTAAATTCAAATTATTCAGTCAAGCCTTTTTACCTTCTGTGTTTTGTATTTATTCCTTTCAATTATTTAAAGTATATAAATGTATGTTCAAATCATTCTTTCATTTTAATTATTTATTGCAATGATTTAAGTATCCACTAAGCAATTGCTTAGCGAGTTTAGTTTCCCTCTAAACTCGTATGTTAAACGAGGAGACGAGATTGCAGCATATCCTGCGCAGCTGGCCTTGACTACTACTTTGGGTAGGAGTTTGGATATGATTGATTGTAGTAATATGGCATGTATGATCTAGCAAATAAATGTATGATAATGAAAAGCTAGAACACGTACACTGCTAGTAATCTAATAAATCTTATTTGGGTTTAGCACTTATGTATGCAAGTATAGAAGTGTGAATTCTTCTTGCAGGATTGTAGTTGAGGTTATAAGGGTGGATTATTGGGAGTGTGCTTGAGTTGAATTGTGAAACAAAATGTTTTTCAAAAATTAAAGAATCAGTTTTGGCAACACTTGGGACCTCCATTTTTAGGGGAGGTTATGGCAAAATTTTTTAAAATCTACACTTAAAATTGGCTAAGTAAAATATTAAGACACAACCACCATGAGTTAACAGTCCATCTTGGTCTATAAACATAGGCTAAGATGGGGTGTTACATTTAGTGGTATCAGAGCACCGGTTTAGCCGGTCCTGGAAAATTCAACATAGGAGGATACTCATTTTATGTTGGGAGTGGCCATTACCAATGTAAAATGGGATATCCTATAGCAGAATAGAAATGAGAGCATATATCATTTAGGTACAAAATGTCGGTATAGTAGAAAGAAGAATATAAGGTACATGTGATAAAGGAAAATCTAATAGTGCTTACATACATGCCATATAGGAAAGTTAATGTGTTGAGTCAAGCCAGCTGCTAATTCTTATCATGATATATGTATACGGTATAAGGTTGCAAGAGACAGAATCACAAAGAGTTATAGATTAAGAGAAGGAATCACACTCTTTCGTACCCATAAATGTAGAAATGGGTCTCGGACTTATGCCACAACCCGCAACGGTGGCTGTGGAAGGCCCCGAAGTTTATTTAAGATAGATGATAGTACCATTGCAATAAACGGCAAGAATGGTACCTGTTGCTACCAAAAGAGAAAGGAAGTCCCCAATCGAGAAGTTAAGGAAATATGGGGCTAAAGAATTTAAGGCTAGTAGAGAATAAGGATTTGAAGAAGTTGAGTACTGTTTGGACAGTACTAGTAGGGCATTGGAACAACTGAGATGCACACCAGATAAAAGATTTAATTATGCCATGTCCCTTTTGGTAGAAGAAACATATATTTGGTAAAACATACTTAAACGCAAGGAGAAATGAGTTTATATATCTACAACAAGGAAGAATGACAGTATCTGAGTATGATAGAGAGTTCACCCGCCTCAGTAAGTATGCAAAGAAAATGATAGAAACAAAGCAAGAAAGACGTCAAAGGTTTTGGAAGGATTAAATAATGAAATTAAAGTACAATTAGTAGTCATGGACATGTTTGAATTTTCAAGATTAGTTGTGAAAGTTTTAGGTATAGAGAGGGTATACATAGATTAGAGAAGTAGACACCAACGTATGCAACAAAAGAGAGTACAAACTTAAAGCTTGGGAAGATTTCGACAAGTTGAGAAGAAGTTTAGAAGTGAAGATAGTTTTGCACAGTAAAGCCAGAGATCGCAAAGTCAAGGATCCGGCCGAGGTTCAAGGCGCCAGACATCCGTAGCCAGTATACCGGGGTCCTTATAAGGGGGTTCCAGGAGAAGGTTAGATAGGCATATATGAATGTAAAAATGAAAATGTTTATAAGAAAATGAAATTTGAAGAATGGAATAAAAAGAGAAACAGAATAAGAGGATAAAAGAAAAGTATGTAAAATGTTAAGACCAGACGGTAAGAGATAAAATAGATAGATCTTAGATAACAAAGATGAGTGAACAGAAATAAGTATATGAGAAATTCTCATGTCCGGCCATTAGAGAATATGTACAGTAACCCCATAAACAATATTCACATAAGCAAATGAAGTAAGCGAACTAAGAAGATACTGCTGACCCGACACTGTCGTGTTGAAATTTAGCAGGAAACCGGAGTTAACCGTGCTCGACCAATGATGATGGGTGACCATCCCGTGAGTCTTAATAAGGTAGGTGACGTACTATATGAGTAGAAACTAGACGAAATCTAATCAAAACACTGTATTGTGATTCCTCCTGAAAATGCCCCAATGTAATCATCAAAATTAAGAAATTATAAGAAGAAGATATATGAGATTTATGAATTCAGGAAATGATGGAAAAAAAAGAGAAAGAGAGAAATTAACAACCAAAGAGGTAGAAAGTGCAGAACTAAAATTAGATTAAAAAGGAAAGAATGAAAGCAATAACAACCCAAGGACTAGGTAAAGGAAAAAGGAAAAAGTAACAATTCAAAAATTACTGGAGGATTGGAAAGAAATATAGATTTGAAGGATATATTACTCCTCTATGCAAACACTGTGGATGAAGACATAAGAGTGAATGTTGGTATTTAACAGATGGATGCTGGGAATACGGGGCACCAGATCGTGTTAGGGAAAACTGCCAGAAAGACAAGTGAATGCAACCGCACCAACAGAAAAATCACGGTCCGCTTTTGGCCGAGGCAGAAGCAGGGGAAAGGAAAGTGATTCGAATTTTCAAAAAGCACAATCAGAGACCGTTGACTAGCTCAATTTAAGTACAGTAGCCAGAGTCTACGCAATGAAAACTTAGAAGAATTACCAGTAGGATATGTTAAGTTTGAAACATTAGTTATAAATCCGATAAGAGACGAGGTAGTTACACACAAGTGATTAAAGAATGTTCTATAGAGTTACATGAAAATGCATTTCCAGAAAATTTAATAGAGTTACCATTTTGAGAATTTGACGTAATGTTGGTATTGGATTGGCTAACAAGGCATAAAATAGTGGTAGATTATAAGAAGAAAGAGAGTAACACTTCATACTCCCCATAAGGAGGAAGTGACGGCAGTAGGAAAGAGAGCCGATTACCTAAACAACGTAACAGCAGCAGTTACAACAAGGCATTCCATACAAACAGATGTGAGGCACACTTGGTAAGCACTATGGAAGCAAAGAAGAATGTGATAAAGATTCAAGAGGTATCAACAATGAGTGATTTTCTCGATGTTTCTTTAGACGAACTACCGGATTATCACCTAAGAGAAAAGTAGGATTCACTATAAATGTATATCCGTGAACTGCAACGGTGTTGGTTGCCTCATACCGAATGGTACCAGCGGAACCCAAAGAAATGAAAATGAAATTATAGGAGCTACTCGACAAGGGTCTTATACGGCCAAGTATTTCTTCATGGGGCACGCCAGTACTCTTCGTCAAGAAGAAAGATAAATCCTTAAGGTCATATGTAAACTATAAGTAGTTGAATGAGCTTACGATTAAGGATAAATATCCATTACCGTCCATCGATGATGTATTCGACCAACTTAAAGGAACCAAGGTCTTTTCAAAAAAATATATATATATATATAGATCACCGACTGGGATATCAGCAGCTATGGATCAAAGGAAAAGACATGCCAAAGACTAATTTAGAACTCGATACGGACGTTATAAGTTCCTTGTAATACCTTTTGAACCCACAAATGTGTTAGTAGTATTCATGGATTTAATGAATCATATCTTTCATCCATACTTTGACCAATTTGTAAATGGTGTTCATAGATGACACCTTCGTTTATTTAAGGAACAAAGAAGAATACGATCAATACTTTTGCATAGTATTGCAAATGTTGCGAGAGAAGCAGTTGTACGTCAAACAAGACAAATGCGAGTTTTAATTGGAAAAAGTGACATTCTTAGAACACACCATATTAGCATAAGGCATTAAAGTAGGTCTTAAGAAAACAAAAGCCATTTTGGAATGGAAAACACCAAAGACAGTAATAGAAGTAAGAATCTTCTTTGGACTAGCTGGGTACTATTAATGTTTTATAAAAGGGTTTTCCATTATTATCATCCCAATGACAAGGTTGTTCCAAAGGAATGCCAAACTCCAATGGACTGATAAATGTTAGAGGAACTTTGAGAAACTAAAGGAAAAGTTAACAAATGCTTCAATACCCATACGGGCCGTGTCCTGCAAAGAATTTGTGATATACAGTGATGCTTCACACATCGGTTAAGGTTATATGCTTATGCAAAAGAATAAAATAGTCGCATAAGTCTTTTGATGATTTAAACCATACGAAAAAAAAATATAATAATAACTCGGCACACTGTTTGGAATTAACAATTATCGTATTGGCTTTCAAGATTTGGAGATATGATTTATATGGAGAAAAGTGTTATATTTATACAGACGCAAAAGTTTAAAATATCCACTAACCCAAGAGGATCTAAATTTATGGTAAGGAAAGTAAACCCAAGTTTTGGAAATAACAGCTAAGTTATAAATTATCATCTAGGAAAAGCTACCGTGGTGGTCGACGCACTTGGTGGAAAATCGATACCAGCCTTAGGTGCTATAAAGATCAGTTTAAGACCAATGGAAGAGGAAGTACTAGTAGTAGAAATGCAAGCATAAACTATGTTTCTTTTCAAGAAATCCATCAAGTGCCAAAGGAAAACGAACAAATACAAAAGTGAATCAAGCAATTGCAAGGAGGAAAGGATATAAAATTCTAAATTTCTAAGAACAGTAGTTTGTATTATGACAATAGAGTAATGATACTAACAATGGGAGACATAAGAAAGAAAATTTTTTCGAAAAGCATATAGTAGTCTCTACGCAATGCATCCAGGAGTTACAAATGTATCAATATCTAAAGAAGTTTTAAATGGTAGCCTGGAATGAAGAGAGGTATTGTTGATTTTATGACCAAATGTTTAATATGTCAACAAGCAAAAGCGAAATATCAAATACTATCAGGGTTGTTACAATTAATTCCCACTCTGGTATGGAAATGGAAACATATCACTATGGATTTCATCATAGAACTACCAATGACACGAGGCCGGCATGACGTTGTTCGGATAATCGTTGACTGCCTAACTAAGTTAGCTCATTTTCTACTTTTACAAATGGATTATTCAATAGATAAGTTGGTGGAAATATACGCCAAAGAAATTGTACGATTACACAGGATTCCAACGTCTATCATTTTAGGCAGAGGCTCATAGTTCACCATGAATTTATGGAAGAAGTCACAACCAGCTTCTGAAATCCAAACAAATTATAGCACTGCCTTTCACCCGTAAACAGATGGACGATTTGAAAGAGTAATCCAAATTTTGGGAGGATATATTAAGAGTATGTGTTATAGAATTTAAAGGTGGTTGGAATAGGTATTTGAGTTTAATTGAATATGCATATAACAACAACCATTAATTCAGCATACGGTGACGCCCTATAAAGAATTATACGAAAGAAAACATGGAATACCAGAGTGCTGGACAGAATTAAGTAAAGACAAGATAAAATCATATGCGGGTAGGTAGGAGGAAAATCATATGCGGACTCGAAACGAAGGGACATAGAACTCTAAGTGGAAGACAAGGTTTTTCTTAAGATTTTCCCATGAAAAGAAGGTATTAAGATTTAAGCAGAAAAGTAAGTTAAGCCTTAGGCTTATTGGACTATACGAGATCATCAAACGCATAGATCTACAGCATATCGGTTAACTCTATTACCAGAACTGAACAAAATACATAATGTTTTTCACGTTTCAATGATAAGGCAATATCGTTTGAACTTCACACACGATATAAAGACACAAAACATCAGAGTCCAATCTGACCTAAATTATGAAGAAGAACCAATAGAAATTTTAGCACGAAAAGTCAAAGGATTAAGAAATAAGAGAATTTCCTCCAGTTAAAGTGCGGCGAAGGAACCATAGAATGGAAGAGATAATTTGGGAAAGAGAAGGAATAATGAGGATGGAAGCCTAAATTTTACACCCGATCGGCTTCGGGACGAAGCTTAAATTTTAGAGGGGAAGAAATGTCACGACCCAATTTGTACATATGTACAGTACATCCGCGTACAGTAACAGGAGCCATCCCGAGTAATCACCAAAGAACACGAAGTGAAAGGAAGCTCTATAGGACAAAAAGGACCTAACTGAAAAGATTGTAAAAGTTTTGGGGAGGTGATTGTAATTTTAAAAAGTTTGGGGAGGTAACTGCAATTTTCAAAAGTTGTACTGGAGGTTCTTAATAGTGCATATAACAGACTCCAGAAATGGAAAGTAGAGAAAAATTGGGTCGAAACGGAACACCACGATTTTTCCAGAAAACACATAGTTTGAGAGATACAGTGGATTCTTGACCAAGGGTATTTTCGTTATTCTTGTGATAATAATTTATACACTGGAAAACAAGACACGTAAAGTTATCTGAAGTAAACGGAAGGACTCCACAGTGATCGATGTTGAAGAACGAACCTAAGTGGATACCCGAATCACATAAGGACCTAAAGGGAATTTTTACAAAAGTCAAGGGCATGAGCGTAATTTTTATAAATTAGTTCAAAATCAAGAATGAATGTCAGAAATGGAAACGAGAGGTTGAAAGGAGGAGAACGGTACATTTTACGCGTCGTAAAACCACCTGGTTACGAAGAAAAGGCAAAACCTTCCATTGAAGGGTATTTTGGTCTTTTCACTTCCACCCATTTTCTAGAAAAGGGACACATGGCATAGAAATTTTCTAGAAAAGGGACACATGGCAAAATCTTGTTTAAAGACACCTTTGGGTTGGATTAATCTTAACCCTCCATATGGCACCATCCTAGTTAAAGATACTTTTGTGGTGGTTACATCGTAACCCTCCAAAATGAAATTAATTAAATAAATGGAAAATGGAAAAATATAAAAAGGGAGAGAAGGATGATTAAAGAACTAAGAACACATATTTTTCTCTCCATTTTAAGAGGTATGGCCGAATTCTCTCCACCAAAAAAGGGAAGGAATTTTTCAAGTATTCAAATGGATTTTTGGAAGGAAAAGCTTAATTTTAAGGTAAGGATTCCAATTCTAGCTTTAGTTTATTCATTTGATTGATAGTTTTCAAGTTATCAATGAAAGAAAAGTTGGGAAGATTATGGGAAAGATAAGAAAGTGAAGAGAAATTAGAGTAAATGATTCATACATGTAGAAGTGATGAATAAATGGTAATTAGTAGCTTTAGATAGCAAGAATCAAGGCTTGAACATATGGTTTTTATCATGTTCTTATTATGGAAGTTATGAAAATTATAGGAAATCAAAGGGATAAAGAAGAAGAAGGGAAGAAAGAATAGGACAAGCAAGGAACAAAGCAAATAAACAAGGTTTGGTACTTATATCATTGCCCTTTTCAATTAATTCACATATTTTGCATTATGGGACTTTTGAAATGGTTTTGAAATAATGTTATTATGTGTGGTAAATATGAGGGAAAGTACTCTTGAACCATTTGTAATCAATTGATTGTGAAAAGAATGAAAACAAACAAACTAGCTAAACTTTGCTCAATTATCCATAAACTTTGATGAACTTTTAATCACCCCTTTGGTTTGATTTTTGAAAGAGGGACCCTTAGTCCTTCAATGGTATCACAAAAGGAGTCTAAAAATAAATTTTTCAAGAAAAAAATGAATTCCCCTCAAGTTTTGAAAATTGGGCAGAATGGTCCCTTTTGGGCACCATTCTTCAGCCTTCATTTTGGGCAGTCCGTTGAAGGGGCAAACGAAAGAATTTTTCGACGAAATTTTACATGCATTTAGTTAACTTATGAAAGTGTTTTCCTACAAAAATTCATCCAAAAATAAGGTTGTTTACCTAGTCAAAACTGTTGCCAAAGTTGACTGATTTTCAGCAGTAAAAACAGATTTTACTATTTAGTTGTCACGCGCCATTGCGTTGCCGATTTTACGCACCGCGCTACTATTCATTTGGTCATTTTTCTAAATGTGTTAAAACTTGAATATTATGATATATATTGATGTTATATCATTTAAAATGACACGAAAGAGGTTTGGAATAATCAGAAAAGCATCATGAGAAGTTATCCTAGTAATATATGCATTATGGAAAAATCATGACCTATTGAATATCATGACCAAAGTAATTTAATAAATTATTTATGCTCTACTTGGTATATCAGAACCCTTGAGATAAGGGTATGATGCATCATACTATTACTGCAGTACTACTTATGACATGATATGATATTCCGACTGAAGGCCGATGATT
This sequence comes from Garcia nutans, assembly GCA_947685225.1. Lineage (NCBI taxonomy): Eukaryota > Viridiplantae > Streptophyta > Magnoliopsida > Malpighiales > Euphorbiaceae > Garcia > Garcia nutans. Next base: position 14,847,988 of record CANTUV010000035.1, read on the forward strand.
ACAATGACATGATCAATGATGCAATGATAATGGCCATTGGCACATGTGCAAGAATTATTATGAAAGATAATGAAATATGATCATGACGAGATATGTTTATCATGACCCTTCCTTATCCGCTGACATTCTGTTAAACCAGTAGAGCAACCAAAATGATAAAAGCAAGAAAAATGATTTAAATTCAAATTATTCAGTCAAGCCTTTTTACCTTCTGTGTTTTGTATTTATTCCTTTCAATTATTTAAAGTATATAAATGTATGTTCAAATCATTCTTTCATTTTAATTATTTATTGCAATGATTTAAGTACCCACTAAGCAATTGCTTAGCGAGTTTAGTTTCCCTCTAAACTCGTATGTTAAACGAGGAGACGAGATTGCAGCATATCCTGTGCAGCTGGCCTTGACTACTACTTTGGGTAGGAGTTTGGATATGATTGATTGTAGTAATATGGCATGTATGATCTAGCAAATAAATGTATAATAATGAAAAGCTAGAACACGTACACTGCTAGTAATCTAATAAATCTTATTTGGGTTTAGCACTTATGTATGCAAGTATAGAAGTGTGAATTCTTCTTGCAGGATTGTAGTTGAGGTTATAAGGGTGGATTATTGGGAGTGTGCTTGAGTTGAATTGTGAAACAAAATGTTTTTCAAAAATTAAAGAATCAGTTTTGGCAACACTTGGGACCTCCATTTTTAGGGGAGGTTATGGCAAAAATTTTTAAAATCTACAATTAAAATTGGCTAAGTAAAATATTAAGACACAACCACCATGAGTTAACAGTCCATCTTGGTCTATAAACATAGGCTAAGATGGGGTGTTACATTTCACATTTTTCTCCAGTCTAACTTCGAAACCCTCAATGTTACCACTATGGTTACCATTAAGAAGTTTCTCAAAATAGCTTCTCCTTCATTCCTTAATATCTTCTTCTTGAACCAGAACCTTATTTTCTTTATCTTTAATGCACTTAACTTAGTTTAAATCACGGCATTTTTTTTCTCTTATCTTAGCCAATTTATAGATAGCTTTTCTCCTTCTTTTGTTTCAAGTTTCTCATACAAACTCTCTAAATATTGTGCTCTTACTTGAATAACTGTCTTTTTAGACACTAAACTCTAATTTAAAATAAGTGGGTATTTAAATTTAATTTTTTTTTTCAATTCGACATCATTAGAGATTTTTAAGCTGAAAAAAAAAACACTGCATCGGTGAAATAACATCTCCACATCACCTAGTCTTATGACTAAACATGCTATATCGGAGCCTTTGGCAAACATTGATGATTAACTGGCCCATCATTCCACTCAATGGGCCCGTTAATCATTATAAAAATGGCCTTTTTACAACATTTTCATGCATTTTTGGTTCATGCTATAAAAAATGATGAGGCTGTCAATCCTATGGTTCATGAAAGGCTCCATTTTTATCAGAAAACCTAGAAGTGGCTTGAAATTGTGTTTTGAAAGTTGGGGGCACTTCTATATATAGATTGTTCACCAGAACCACTAGAAACCATCAGGCAAATTTTTGGTCATTGGAATGCTAGCGGTCACTGCTAGTGCTGGCAGTGACCAGTCGGTCAACTAGTCATTGACGGGTTGGTCGGTGACTAGTCCGGTCATCTGTCACTAATCAATAATACCCCTATTTTTCAAACGTTGTTTTTTTCAAAGTTTATTCTCAAAATGTTCCAAATTTTATTTTCAAATTTTGCAAAAACAATTTTAGTATCTTTGTAGTTTTTGAAAATCATCATAAGCAACATGGAATGCATTCATAACTATTTCATACATAGTTCATGTACATCAAATAAAAACAACAACATCAAAAGAAGAAAATAAATCAGTGTCGACCATGCCTTGGGTGCCTTCAATTGGAGCTGGCCTCCCCATCTAAATAATCATCAATTAGTATATGGCTCATTGTTTGCACAAGAAAGTTAAATATGGTCCTCGGGTATGAGGAATGAGGAAAAAGCAATTTGAAGAATGGCTCCTCAAGGAAACCTGGCTTGTGGAAAACAAAAGTCTCAAGAACTTGTCTGCCGAGGAACTCCATATGAGGAAGAAAGTTTGAAAAACATGAACCAAGAACTTTGGATAATGTGGGTGACTATCAGTCCAACACGTTTGAAGCCCACTCTGATCCATCACTTACAACACATGTATGGAAGTTAAGGAAGTAGAAGATGTGAAGATCATGGAGCAAAAAACAAGCCATCATCCAAGAAAATAGGAATGAAACGAATATAAAAGAAAGAGCTCGTAATTGAGAAGGACAACCAATCAAATCTAGAAAAATACACAAGTAACTCAAACAATAATTTTCTTCAAATTCAATCACATAGCTAACATCTTTAGCTTAGTTCTAATCTTTGTTTTCCAAATTTGATCGGTTCTTAGTAGCTTTATTGCTTCACTATTCTTTTAATTAGCTTGTTGTAGTTTCATAAATGCTTTTGTTCAACTCCTTTATTAGCATCCACTATAAGTATTTTGATTTGTATTAAATGCCTCAGGTTTGTTATATGCAATTAAGTTTGAGTAAACTATTTTTGCACAATAAACAACTGTCTTTAAAGCACCTAGTATTGGATTCTTCAAGTTTTAAAATTGCTCTAATTTTGTTCCTTAAGATTGTTGTTTTGATTGTTCCTTTTACTGCACATTTGTTTAATCTCATTGGTTATAAAACACATAGTATATTCAACTCTTTAGTTCAAGTATTTTCTTCTATTTTAGTTATGAAGTTTTTGATCATTTAGTTCATTCATTAGTATTTTCCTTTACAAAGATAGCATTTGTCTCACATTCTAGATAACATATTTAGCTTGATTATCAACATTTATGCAATTTCTCACTAAGTAGTTTATGATTTTGAATTTGTTCCTTAATATCTAATCATTTTCCTCACATTTTACATTAGTTTTCTCATAGTGCATAGGAGATTTAATCTTAACGTTTCCAATGTCAAGGATTTAATGTGCCCTTTTAATTTAAATTCATATGGTTACTTGTCTATAACATGACACAATTCTTTCCTTAATTAGTATCCATCCCTCAATTAGTTTATTTTCTCTTTTATTGCTAACTATCTTTTTATGATTTAAAGGAACTATAAAGGGGAGCTTAAGGCACTTTATTCTATTTCAAATCATTTCTAGAACTTAACACTTTCATTTGATTAAAAGTTATAGTAATACATCAACAGTTAAGGAACCTATAATCATCTAGCACACCATCACATTGTAAAGGCTAAAGGTTGCCATTCCTCAAGCACAACACTCAAAGCCCAAGACAATGCAAATTACATCCTATGAACCATGCCATAGGTATGACGCTACTAGTTCTCAAAAAACTACTAGAAAAACAAAATAGTCAATATCGACATTAAGCAACAAAGGTAGAAGAAGCAAGCTGAAGATTGACAGTAGTTTACCTCCTGCATGTCATTTGGAAAGGAAAAGTAATCAATATCCAAATTTTCATAGTTGCAAACTGCACTATCACCTAGTCCACATAGGTGACTCGGACTCAAATCCAGTAAAATGGAGGTGCGTCATCGCCCAAAAGGATGTTAGTCGCTGCAAGAGCAGAAGTACCAATGCTCAAACTAGCAGAGTGATTGATCCCATGAGAGCCCAATGGCTGGAAGGGCCAACGTGCCTCGAACTACTGCCATATGGGGATATAATGCGTGGCATAAGCCATGTCAAGCAGAACTTGACATAATCAACACCCACTAGTATAAACTCCTTTACAAAAAGCCTTTCCAGAATGTCGCGAACCATCCTAACTCTGAAATTATCATGCATGTGAGGCAGAGGGTCAACTGGTACATTTTGTATCCTCATAATCTAGCCCATCACTCTTTTACCCAAAAAGAAAGCTCAAGCAAGCCCGAATGAAAAAAGAATCCTACATTAAGATAGCTCCTAGGCTCAGGCCATATAGGCCGTCTGCACAGACCAACTATTTAGAAAGGGCAGCCAGTTAATCTGCAAAAAGATGAAACCATTAGCTGAATGGAATCAATATAAAATAAAAAATAAGTTTTTCCCGCTCAAGTCAATAAGGTCATGAAAAAATAATTCAAATTTTTTATCTCTTATTTTACGTGCAATGAATTTTCTTGGACTAATACATGATTTTCTTTTAGTCTTTCTGGGATTAGGTCTTATATTAGGAGGTCTGGGAGTGGTATTACTTACCAACCCAATTTATTCTACCTTTTCGTTGGGATTCGTTCTTGTTTGTATATCTTTATTTTATATTTTATCAAATTCTCATTTTTAGCTGCTGCCCAGCTCCTTATTTATGTGGGAGCTATAAATATTTTAATTCTATTTGCCGTGATGTTCATGAATGGTTCAGAATATTACAAAAATTTTAATCTTTGGACTGTTGGAAACAGGGTTACTTCCTTAGTTTGTACAAGCATTTTTATTTCATTAATTATTATTATTCCAGATACATCATGGTACGGAATTATTTGGACTACAAGACCAAATCAGGTTATAGAACAAGATTTGATAAGTAATGATCAACAAATTGGAATTCATTTATCAACAGATTTTTTTCTTCCATTTGAATTCATTTCAATAATTCTTTTAGCTGCTTTGATAGGTGTGATTGCGGTGGCCCACTAGTAATAAATCTTTAGAATTAATAATCGCAATTCAAATTAAACTTTATATTATGTTATTAATCTATTTTCCTTCAATTCTATTTAAAGATTATTTATCTATAAACTGAATTTATTATCTATGTATTTCTTTGTTTTGTACTTGTGATATTCTTATTCTGGTCAATCCAATCTGTTGATGTTGAATTGTTGTTCATATTGAAAAAAGAAATCAAAAATTATAAGGAGTTGGTCAATGATGCTCCAACATGTACTTGTTTTGAGTGCCTATTTATTTACTATCGGTATTTATGGGTTGATCATGAGTTGAAATATGGTTAGAGCCCTTATGTGTCTTGAACTTATACTGAATACAGTTAATATTAATTTCGTAACATTTTTTTTATTTTTTTGATAATTGCCAATTAAAAGGAAATATTTTTTTTTAATTTTTGTTATAGCTATTGCTGCCGCTGAAGCAGCTATTGGACCGGCTATTGTTTCGTCAATTTATCATAATAGAAAATCAACCTGTATCAATCAATCGATATTGTTGAATAAGTAGTATTAATCATATAAAATATAATTTTCATATTCATTAATTGAAGCTGGCATGTATGATACGTAACTTACTGATCATGTTTGTGAAAACGTAAGAAATGAAAGTATCTTGGCTCTACTCTATCTCACTCATGAGTCGATCCAGAATTGAATAAGAAAATTCTGCTAAATCATTGATTCGTCTGGTGTCTAAATATATAATGATTCATTTCAAAATTTACTAGATTGAAATTTTATGATGTTAAAAAATTAGAAATCCAATATCACATTCAATAAAGATTTATGATACATGTATAGGGTGTACTCAATGTGTCCGAGCCTACCCCACAGATGTATTAGAAATGATACCTTGGGATGCATGTAAATCTAAACAAATTGCTTCTGCTCCAAGAACAGAGGACTGCGTGGGTTGTAAGAGATGTGAATCTGCTTGTCCGATAGATTTCTTGAGTGTTCGAGTTTATTTATGGCATGAAACAACTCGAAGCATGGGTCTAGCTTATTGATACTTTCCATAAAAACCACTTGAATCTATTTAATTTTTTATTTACCAACAAAAACCCATAAAGCATAATATATATTATGTTTTTGCGCATGAGTTTTTTAGTCCGAGTGTATCTTGTCTTTACCACGAATTCTTTTCCTTGGTTAACAACATTTGTAGTTTTTCTGATATCCGCAGGTTCTTTAATTTTCCTTTTGCCTCATAGAGGCAATAAGGTAATTCGTTAGTATACTTTATATATATGTGTATTCGAGCTCCTTTTAATGACTTATGCGTTCTCTTAATATTTCCAATTGGAGGATTCATTAATACAATTAATAGCAGATTATAAATGCATCAATTTTTTTTATTTTTACTGGAGATTGGGAATAGATGAATTTTCTTTAGGATCGATTTTACTGACAGGATTTATCACCACTTTAGCTACTTTAGCGGCTCGGCCAATTACTCGGGATTCTCGATTATTTCATTTTCTGATGTTAGCAATGTATAGTGGTCAAATAGGATTATTTTCTTCTCAAGATCTTTTACTTTGTTTATCATGTGGAAGTTAGAATTAATTTATGTTTATCTACTTCTATCGATGTGGGGGGGGGGGGGGGGGGGGAATGCCTGTATTAAGCTACAAAGTTTATTTTGTATACTGCAGGAGGTTCAGTTTTTTTTATTAATGGGAGCTTTAGGTATCGCTTTATATGGTTCCAATGAACCAAGATTCAATTTTGAAACATCAGTCAATCAATCATATCATGTGGCGCTACAAATATTTTTCTATATTGGATTTCTTATTGCTTTTGCTGTCAAATTTTTTATTATACCCTTACATACATGGTTACCAGACACCCATAGGGAAGCACATTACAGTACTTGTATGCTTCTAGATGGAATCTTATTAAAAATGGGGGCATATGGGTTAGTTCGAATCAATATGGAATTATTACCTCACGCTCATTCTATCTTTTCTCCCTGGTTGATAATAGTAGGCGTAATACAAATAATCTATGCAGCTTCAACATCTCCTGGTCAACGAAATTTAAAAAAAAAAAGCCTATTCTTTTGTATCTCATATGGGTTTCATAATTATAGAGATTTTCTCTATAGTGATATGGGACTCAATGGAGCCATTTTACAAATCATACCACATGGATTTATCGGCGCTGCACTTTTTTTCTTAGCAAGAGTGGGTTATGATAGAATGCGTCGTATTTATCTTGACGAAATGGGCTGAATGGCTACCCTAATGCCAAAAATATTCACAACATTCAGTATCTTATCACTAGCTTCCCTTGCATTACCGAGCATGAGCGGTTTTTTTTTTGCGGAATTGATAGTCTTTTTTGGAATAATTACTGGTCAAAAATATCTTTTAACGTCAAAAATATTAATTTCATTTGTAATGGCAGATGGAATGATATTAACTCCTATTTATTTATTATCTATGTTACACCAGATGTTCTATGGATACAAGCTGTTTAATGTCCCAAACTCTTATTTTTTTTTATTCTGGACCGCGGGAGTTATTTGTTTCGATCGCTATCCTTCTACCTGTAATAGGTATTAGTATTTATCTGGATTTTGTTTTCTCATTATCAATTGACAAAGTTGAAGCTATTCTATCTAATTATTTTTATAGATAGTTTTTCTAAATAAAACAAAAAATCAAAAAGAAATCTTATGATTTTTCAAAATTAAAATTCGTTCTGTTATACAACGAAAAAAACTTCTTTTTTCGTCTCTTAAATTTAAGTTAAAAAAAATGAATTGTAACAAAAAAATTTTGGCATTTGTGAGAACTTTTTAAATCAAGTAATATGACTATTCAAAAGGTTCTCAACGGCTTACCTGAAGTTTTTTGTATATATGCTTTGTTGTCCTATAGAATTGCATTCGTCAGACCCTTTCTTTAATCTTTAATTTAAATAATCTTTAATTATTTAATTTAAATGCAATTAAATATTAATTGCTAAATTCGATGTTAATATAAATGAACCATAACTATGCAACCCTATTCCTAATAAATTAACACCAAAATAACATATCCAAATTATAAGAAAACCGATAGAAGCAGCAATTGCGGAATTTAAACCCTCCCAATTTTTATTTTTTCGAGTATGAAAATAAATCGTGAATATGGTCCATGTAATAAATGCCCAAGTTTCCTTTGGGTCCCAATTCCAATATGATCCCCACGCTTCATTAGCCCAGACTGCTCGCGAAAGAATACCTATGGTTAAAAAGAGAAATCCTTTACTTATAATACGATAACCCAGTCATCTAATTGTTGAATCAATTGAAACTTGTAATAATTTATAGAAGTAGAAGAAAGAAAAGAAATATTTCTTAAAACATTATTTCTTTTCGTCATATATTGTATCTCACTAAATGAAAATGAATCATTTAATAAATTATTGTTTTTATCAATAATTCTTATGATTTTTTGAAATGTGATTACTAGAAATGCTACTGATAATAATGATCCACACAAAAGAGCTGCATAGCCCAATATCATCATACTTACGTGCATTATTAACCACTGGGATTGAAGAGCAGGCACTAAGATTTCAGAGTGATGCATGTTAGTTAAAAGACCTGAAGTAGCAAACCCTTGGGTAAAAAAAGTACTTGGCATGGTTATTGCACTTAAATAAATTTTTTTTTTAAATACGAAACCATATGAAAAATGGAAAAAGCTCCTGAAAGAAAGATTAATCATTCATATAAATCACTTAATGGTAAATATCCAAAAAGAATCCAACAAGTAGCTAATAATCTTGTTATATAGAAAAAAGTAGTTATCATGCCCTTTTCTGTCGAATCATATAGTTCTACGAATTCATCAACTAATAAGGTTATCAAATGAATTGTAATTACAATTGACACGACTGAAAAAGATATATGAGTTAATATATGTTCTAAAGTTGAAAATATCACAAATTATTTATTTAAATATAAAGAAAAAGGGGTTCTAATTATATGGGAGTGAAATCAGGAATTGAATTCATTATAAGATTTATTGTATCTTTAATTCATTATAGGATTTATTGTATCTTTTTAAAAATTACAAGAAGTTATGCCGCTACTCGGACTCGAACCGAGATGCTCTAGCATTGCTTCCTAAGAGCAGCATGTCTACCGATTTCACCATAGCAGCTTGCTCAAAATCATAATAATCAATTATTATTTAATCATCAAGCTTGAAGGAGTTAATCCAATATAATGAAATATTAAAATTAATGAAGAAAATTTTATTTAATTATTTAATAATGAAAAAAATCAATTTTTTTTATTACGGTTTTAATATTAGAGTCAAGAGATTTATGAAAATATTTTATTGGTTAGGTTTTTATTGTGGAGAGAATTTGTGTTATGATTTAACAACCCAATTAGGTATTCATCTGGACATAACAAACAAACAAAATTTAAGTTCTACTCCGTACTAAAAAAAAATCATGTCTAATTTAATATATACATTGATCTATTTTCAAGCCCAAGCATATTATTAAAGTAGATCATTCAAAGATTTGCTTATATATATATATATATTCAAATAGTATAAATATAAAAAAAATAAAACTTATGAATATTTTTTATTGTGATTGTGACAAATGACTTGATGGGAAAAATAATAATCCCCACCTAGAAAATGATAAAAGACCCTAACAATAAAAAGAAAAGTGAAACTTTGTACCTTTTCTTTTTGGTTTGCAAAAAAAGTATTATTTTTAGAATTCAATAGACAAAAGAATTCTTTATTCTACACACAATAAAAGAAAAAGTAGTTCAATTTAATATTGATTAATTCAAAACATTAAAAAAGAATGGAAATCGTTATATATTTATATATTTTTTAAATTAAGAATTCTAATATAAATTAGAAATAATAAAAATAACTACGACCTTTTCTCATGTCAAGTCAAATCAGATTATTCCAACCTTTAATTTTTTATTTGTCGCACAAAAAAACTTTTTGAATTACATGTAGAAAGGGATTTCGCTAATGAAAAAGCTTTCAATACTACCCAATATTCCTTTTTTTCTAAATATTTTTTCGAATACGCTTTTTGGATTTAGAAATACGCTTTTTGGAACTGACATTCAAAAATAATGAAGTTTTTATTGTTATAGTTGGATGTGAAAGATATCTATTGTTAAAAAAATCGTTCTTTACTTCTTTACTATAATTATTAACTATAATTATTAATTATTATTTTATTATTATATATTTCCTTATTGTATATTTAGTTTGTAAATTTTTCTCTTTTCGTAACATAAACATAAAAAAAGCCTATCCATTTTCTTTTTTTTTTGTCTTTTTTATTTTATTCCATGTATACATAGAATAAAATATATTAATAAAGTTTAAGAATCTCAAATTTATTTATCCTAAAATTTTTATTTATCCTAATAAAAAACACTTTAACTTCTTTTTCTAGTAATTAGTCAAACTCGAAGAAAAAGTATATCTAATTAAAATTCAATTTTTAAATTCGAACGAGACTATTAATTAATTTGTTAAATAAAAAGTTTTGAGTAATTCTTTCTTTTTATCCTAGTAAAGGAAAAGTGTCAAATATCATAGTGTTTTCTGCAAATATAATGAAAGACAAAAAAAAATTCATTTCAAAAGGCATTAGTTTTAGTTAATGATTCTGAATAAAAGAACTAAAATAAAAATTATTTAGTTTATTGAATCCACTAAAGATCTGGTAAAATCATTTTTTTATAATTTCCTATCAAAATAAAAAATATTACTTTCTAATCTTTTTCGAACTTTTTGATTTAAATATGTGAAGTATTTTGGAAAAAGAAAAATTTATAATAAGAATAATTTAAGAATAGAAAATTCGATTCTAGTTTTACATATTTTTATTCTTATTGATATTGACTAACTTATTTAAAAAGTTATAAGAGCCGATGAAACATAAATAAGAAACAATTAATTATTAATTTAAAAAGTTTTTTATGGAACATATTTATCAATACTCATGGATCATACATTTCGTTACATTCCTAGTCCCTATGTTAATAGGAGCGAGACTCATACTTTTTCCGGTAGCAACAAAAAAACTTCATCGTATGTGGGCTTTTTCAAGCATTTTTTTGTTAAGTATAATCATGATTTTTTCAATCGATCTGTCTATTCAGCAAATAAATAGCAGTTTTATTTATCAATATATATTGTCATGGACTATCAATAACTATTTTTCTTTAGAGTTCAAACACTTAATTGATCCACTTACTTCTATTTTGGTAGTATTAATTACTACATTTGGAATTTTGATTCTTTTTTATAGTGACAATAATATGTCTCATGATTAAGGCTATTTGAGATTTTTTGCTTATATGAGTTTTTTTAATACTTCAATGTTGGGATTAGTTACTAGCTCTAATTTGATACAAATTTATATTTTTTTGGGAATTGGTTGGAATGTGTTCTTATCTATTAATAGGTTTTTGGTCCACACGACCTATTGCATCGAATGCTTATCAAAAAGCGTTTGTAACTAATCGTGTAGGGAATTTTGGTTTATTATTAGAAATTTTAGATTTTTATTGGATAACAGGTAGTTTCAAATTTCGGGATTTGTTTAAAATATTTAATAACTTAGTTTATAATAATTAGGTTAATTTTTTATTTGTTACTTTGTGTGTCTTTCTATTATTTTCCGGCGCAATTGCAAAATCGGCGTAATTTCCTCTTCATGTATGGTTACCGGATGCCATGGAAGGGCCTACTCCTATTTCGGCTCTGATACATGCTGCTACTATGGTAGCAGCGGGAATTTTTCTTGTAGTTTGACGTTTTCCTCTTTTCATAGTCATACCTTACATAATGAATCTAATTGCTTTGATAGGTATAATAACAGTATTTTTAGGAGCTACTTTAGCTCTTGCTCAAAAAGATATTAAGAGAAGTTTAGCCTATTCTACAATGTCTCAATTGGGTTATATGATGTTAGCTCTAGGTATGGGGTCTTATCGAGTCGCTTTATTTCATTTGATTACTCATGCTTACTCGAAAGCATTGTTGTTTTTAGGGTCTTGATCCATTATTCATTAAATGGAAACTATTGTTGGTTAATCTCCAGATAAGAGTCAAAATATGATTTTGATGAGTGGTTTAACAAAACATATTCCAATTACAAAAACTATTTTTTTTTTAGAAACACTTTCTCTTTGTGGTATTCCACCTTTCACTTGTTTTTGGTCTAAAGATGAAATTCTCACTAATAGTTGGTTGTATGCACCTATTTTAGCAATAATAGCTTGTTTCACAACAGGATTAACTACATTTTATATGTTTCGGATTTATTTACTTATTTTTGAAGGACATTTAAATCTTCATTTTCTAAATTACAAAAACAGCTCATTTTATTCAATATCTTTATGGGGTAAAGAAGAACCAAAAATGCTTAACAAAAATTTTCATTTATTACCTTTATTAACAATGAATAATAATGAAAGGGCTTCTTTTTTTGGAAGAACACATACAAAATTGATGGTAATGGAACAAATATGACATGGCCTTTCATTACTATTAAAAATTTTAATACTAAAATATTTTTTCCTATCCCCATGAATTGGATAATACTATGTTATTTCCTATGCTTGTTTTGGTACTATTTACTTTGTTTATTGGAGCCGTAGGAATTCCTTTCAATCAATTCAATTAAGAAGGAATGCAATTGGATATATTGTCAAAACTGTTAACTCCGTCTTTAAACCTTTTGTACCAAAATTAAAATTATTCTGTGGATTGGTATGAATTTGTAACAAATGCAATTTTTTCAGTCAGTATAGCTTTTTTTGGAATATTTATATCGTCTTCTTTATATAAGCTTGTTTATTCATCCTTGTAAAATTTAAATTTCTTTAATTCGTTCCCTAAAAAAGGTCCTAAGAGAATTCTTTTCGACAAAATAATAAATATGATATATAATTGGTCCTATAATCGAGGTTACATAGATGTTTTTTATGTAATATCTTTTATTGGGGTATAAGAAAATTAGCTGAATTAATTCATTTTTTTTATAAACGAATAATTGATAGAATTATTAATGGAATCGGTCTTACTACTTTCTCTGTAGAGGAGGGTATAAAATATGTAGGAAGCGGTTGCATCTCTTCTTATCTCTTTTTGTATTTCTTTTGTGCATTAATTTTTTTTTATTAATTTATTACTTTTTTTCAATTTGTAAAAATTGAATTTTTTTTTGTATTTTAATACATTAATTAATAATTCATTTTAATTTAAAATTTTAATATTGAATATTTTCATTTGAATTCTATTTCTAAATTCTATTTAATTCTATATTATTATATAATTATATAATATTTATATTTATATATATGATATAATTTATTATATTTATATAATTTAATAATTTATAAATATTGTTTTCATCAATTCGGAAATATCAAAAGAAAAAAAAAGAGATTTACCTATTATGTCCAAAAAAGGGTAGAATGCACAATTGCTTGAAATAGTTTCAAAATAGGAATTTTGCGTCTTTGTGCTCGCATGGATCCTTTTATTATGTCTCGGCGAAACTCTGATTATTGTGAATAACGTATCAAAGCGACTTCATCTCTTTGATCCGAATTTGTTGTATCTCTGGTATTATTATAAGTATCAATATTTTTTTATTATCAGAAAAAATCACTACACGTTTGGCTTTTCATAAATGAATTTCATGATCTTCCGCCATGTTTTCTTCATTTTCTCCCTCTTGTTGTTCCAAATCATCAATTAATTTATATGAACATCGATGAATTTGTTTACTTATTTCTTTTATTCCAATAGAATTATTTCTAATTATTTTATTTTTTGGATTCGCGATAACTATATCAAATAAAAATTTAAAAATTTTTATTCGATTTTCTAAATCCATATCCATTTTTTTTTATGATCTGGAAAAGAAAAAGAGTCCCTTAAAATTTAAACTCGATCTTGATTTTTCGGCAAATTCATTAATTAAGTTTAAGAAATAAGCAATTTCTATTGAAATGGATTTTACATCCATTTTTTGTTTAAATTCTTGATAATTTGTAATAAGAAGAAAAAGATGCAGTTTATTTATCCAAATATTTTCTATGAAAATTTTTATAGAAGTTTTCTTTAAACTTGAGGATGAAAAAAAAAATTGATTTTCCCGCGGTAGGACCCACTCAATAAGGGATCATATGTTTTAGGTAAGTACTCTTTTTGAGTTTTATCATTACACAATCTAGTCCTTTTTTCGACTGTATACAGAGTCAGATATTCTTTATCTAAAGCTTGGACTCTTTTTAGAAATTCATTACTTAGGTTTTTCTTTTTTTGTTCATTTTTAGAATTCCAATCGTTATACAATTCATCAAAGGAGAGTTTTTCTGTTGCGAACAAAGACATTTTTTTTGTATCATTTCCAAAAAAGTTGACAAAATGGATGGATATGTAAAAGGCATTCTTTCTTTTCCATCACTTCGACATGTATAAAATAAATATTGTGACATTTCTTTTCTTACAGCATTCTCAAAGTGATCATTTTTTATATATCGAAATGGACGATTCCAATGTTTAGAGTCAAAAAGAATAGTTACAAAAGGTTTTTTAAACCAGAAAAGATCTTTATTTATTTTTTATCTATCAATATTTGTAACTTTGAATTTTCTTGATTCCCATCTAGATAAAAAGTTTCATAAAGTGGTCTATTTTTAGAGCATGTCTCTTTAAAGTAAAAATGGAATTCATCCTTTGTTTTTTCCTTTCCATTCACTTGGATCTCTTCCATTTCGTCAAATTTGTCCGGATCCTCCTTTTCTTCGAAAAAAAGGGAAGAAGAAGGATCTTCTTCGGTGGATCCCTCTTGTTCTTGTTTAGTCCGCTTCGTTTCAGAAATTGTTTCTATTTCTACATCTGTTTCTTCCTCCCTTTCTTCCATTTCTGAGGTTTTTTTCAATTTCTTAGTAAAAATGGGTGACGGTATTCTACCTAAAGAGTATACACAGGTAATAAATAAGAGAATACTAAATATTCGAGCCATATAATTTCTCAATTCAGACACAAGGTACTTATTAGATCAAAAAAGTACATTAGATCTAATAGAATTATTTTATTGTATCCAGACTAATATCAATCCAACCCATTTCATGAATAAAATGTGACCAATTAATCAACCAACAAAGCTACTTGTTACAAATAACATCTTGTTGTTGCATCGAAATATATAAATATTGACTAATCTGACTAACATTGAACTTGGTAAAATGAAATGGTTGAATAATTGAAAAATAAGATTATTCAGGAATACAAATTGAATGCTAAGATTATACATTGAATTTTTGGTAGTAGATCCATAATAAAAAAAAGTGTTTGTGATTGTTCTAGAAGAAATGAAACAAAAGATAGGGTAGAGCTAGGATAGTTATTGTATCAGGTCTACCCAATGTTAGATGCAGAGGCACATAATAGATCGATATGAACATCATGAGCTGTCCCATAATAAAACCTATTGTTGCTAATACCTTTTTTCAGTTCCTTCTTCTCCTTCTTCTATAACCCGAGCTCAAAGAAGGAAGAAATAAGAGGGCCCCATGGAGAATGTGGTCAGAAATCCATATAGAGTCTGACCACAACGACCGAATTGATTATCTTTATGCATAAGGATACTAGATTACCTAGTATAAAAGATTTCAAAATCATCACAAACCTCACTTTTTCTTTTCTATTGCAATTTCTGGATTATTATATGATGATTTTGAAACTTTCCATATATATAGAAATATAATATAGAAAGTGATAGACTATAAATGGCATCTCTTATGTCAATGACACTAAAAGGGATATTAAATGAATGGAATTGGGATATGGATGGAATATAATGAAATACAGCCACTTTGAGGTTCCCTATGAAATGAGGCATGGAACGGAGACACTACGAAGAAGTTTTCTGGAGTTACAAATGAAACTTTGAGCTCATATTGGTCATGGGTTGAGAATGGGAGTTGAACTCTATGAGATCTAATCTCCCATTGTTCCTCATTAGCTCAGTGGTAGAGCGGTCGGTTGTTAACTGACTGGTCATAGGTTCGAATCCTACTTGGGGAGATTTGATTCATTTCAAATTAAAGAATTCAGAATGAAAGGGTTCGCTTTGACCGTTAAGAGTAGGTAACCCATTCCCTGTGTCTTTCTTTCTATTGCATTCTATCTCATCATATCCCATTCTGTTCTGCGATATTTGAGAATCACCGTCAATATCTCGGTGTAGGTAAGTCCGGTATAATCCTTTATTCCATAGTCTGGGGCTATTTACAACTAGCCAATTAAGAATTTTTAGATCTACTAGTAGCAAGTGCATCAAAAATGCAGTCATCGACTCTCCCGAGAGGCCACAATTACCACGAACAAACATATTAATGACGAAGAACACATTTTTGTTATGCTACTAATACTAGTACTTGCTCTGCTATTCTGCCCAAGCCTGGCTAAGGAAGAGTTAGGAGCGTAAAGCAAAAAAAGATTCGGGCTGGGCATACTATATGGAAAGATTAAACCATTTACGAAAAAAAAATAGAAAGAAAAGGTGAGGACATTCTATTTCGACAAAAGACCCACACTCAAGTTCCATAGCTTTGGGTCCGCTATCCCGATCATAATTTTTCTACCTACAGAAGGAAAGGTCCATCCCTTTTTGGCCGGTTGTGGACGAGGAGGGATTTGAACCCCTGACACCATAGTTCGTAGCCACGTGCTCTAATCCTCTGAGCTACAGGCCCCACCCTGTCTCCACTGGATTTGTTCCCAGAAGTACCCCTAAAAAAGGAACCTTTTCTATCTCCAGCCATTTCGGGTTAAGAAGATGCGAAAGTGCCTCTCTCTCTCTCTCTCTCTATAAGCACAGTGCATTCTGAGGTGTGAAGTGGGGGAAAAGGGATTTCATAGTTAGGGTTTTGAATAAGACGAGCTTTTCATTTTTTTTAAATTGAAAAATTAATAAGAATAAGGGGTGTTAAGCTTTTTATCATCCCAGCGTCGAGCTACTTTTTCGCAGGACCTCCCCTACAGTATTTTCACCATAGTAGAGTTTAACCACCAAGTTCGGGATGGGTTGGTGTGGTTCCTCTACGCCTAGGACACTAGAATATCAAACCATGAACGAAGAAAGGCATGAGAGAAAAGCATATTGGCTAGTGATTGTGAGGCCCCAATTCTTGACTGGAGGGGGTACCAAAGGCCTCTGCCCTTCCATCCCTTTCATTGATAGAGAGGGAGGGTAGAGCTGAATAATAAAAATAGATGGCGAGTACCTAATGTAGGAATAAGGTTCAAGTCTGCCGGTCTGTTAGGATGCCTCAGCTACATACATCACTGCGCTTCTACTTGACATCTATCGTAATGATAAACGGCTCATATCGTCATGACCTTCTCTTAAATTCTTAAAACTTCTGTCACTCCATCCCCGCTGGGGCAGAGAACCCATCGCTATCTCGGTTATGCTACCGAAGGTTATGGGGAAGTCAAAATAGGAGAGCACTCATCTTGGGGTGGGCTTACTACTTAGATGCTTTCAGCAGTTATCCGCTTCGCACTTGGCTACCCAGGATTTACCATGGGCACGATAATTGGTACACCAGAGGTGAGTCCTTCTCGGTCCTCTCATATTAGGGAAAGGTCCTCTCAATGCACTAACGCCCATAGTGGATATAAACCGAATTGTCTCATGACGTTCTGAACCCAGCTTACGTACCGCTTTAATAGGCGAACAGCCCAACCCTTGGAACATACTACAATCCCAGGTGGCGAAGAGACGACATTAAGGTGCCAAAACTTCCCGTCGATGTGAGCTCTTGGGGAAGATCAGCATGTTATCCCTAGAGTAACTTTTATCCATTGAGCGACGGCCCTTCCACTCGGCATCGTCGGATCACTAAGGCCAACTTTCATCCCTGCTCAATGGGTGGGTCTTGCAGTCAAGCTCCCTTTTACCTTTGCACTCAAGGGCCAATCTCAGTCCGGCCCGAGGAAACCTTTGCACGCCTTTGTTACCTTTTGGGAGGCTTACGCCCCATAAAAACTGTCTACCTGAGACTGTCCCTTGGCCCATAGGTCCTGACACAAGGTTAGACTTCTAGGTCTTCCAAAGTGGTATCTCACTGATGGCTCGGACCCCCCCCCCCTGAAGGGGGCCTTCTTCGCCTTCCACCTAAGCTATGCAGGAAAGGCCCAAAGCCAATCCCAGGGAACAATGAAGCTTTATAGGATCTTTCTGTCCAGATGCAGGTAGTCTGCATCTTTACAAACATGTCTATTTCACAAAGCCTCTCTTTGAGACAGTGCCCAGATCGTTAAGCCATTCTTGTGGGTTGAAACTTATGCGATAAGAAATTTTGCTACCTTAGGACCGTTATAGTTACAGTCGCCGTTCATCGGGACTTTGGTTGCCGGCTCTCCTATCATCAGGTCACCAACTTCCTTGAATTTTCAGCACTGGGCAGGCATCAGCCCCCATACATGGTCTTATGACTATACGAAGACCTGTGTATTAGGTAAACAATAGCCCGGACCTGGTCACTGCGACCCCCTTTGTAAGGAGGCACCCCTTCTCCCGAAGTTATGGGGCTATTTTGCTGAGTTCCTTAGAGAGAGTTATCTATCGCCCTTAGGTATTCTCTACCTACCCACCTGTGTCAGTTTTGGGTACAGGTACCCTTTTGTTGAAGTTCGTTCAAGCTTTTCCTGGGAGTATGGCATGGGTTACTTCAACGTCATAGTGCCTAGTACTTGAACATTGGCTCAAGGCATTTTCTCTACCCCTTCTTACCCTGAAAAAGCAAGGCTACCATGTGTCCTTGAACCGATAACCATCTTTTGGCTAACCTAGCCTCCTCCGTCCCTCAGGACCAACAAGGGGTAGTACAGAAATGTTCACATGTTGTCCATCGACTACGCCTTTTGGCCTGGTCTTAGGCCCTGACTCACCATCCGTGGACAAACCTTGCGGAGGAACCCTTAGGTTTTTGGGGCATTGGATTCTCACCAATGTTTATGTTACTCAATCTGACATTCTCGCTTCAACTTCATCCACCCTTGCTCGCGTGGGTGCTTCCCTCTAAGGCAGAACACTCCCCTACCAATGCATTTTTACATCCCACAGCTTCGACAGATTACTTAGCCCCGTTCATCTTCGGTGCAAGAACGCTCGATCAATGAGCTATTACGCACTCTTTCAAGGGTGGTTGCTTCTAGGAAAACCTCCTTGTTGTCTCTACACCCCTACCTCCTTTATCATTAAGCGGTCATTTAGGTGCCTTAACTGGTGATCCAGGTTGTTTCTCTCTCGACGATGAAGCTTATCCCCCATCGTCTCACTGGCCAACCTTGACCCCTGTTATTTTGGAATCATATCTAGTATTCAGAGTTTGCCTTGATTTGGTACCACTCTCCCAACCTGCACCAAAATAGTGCTTTACCTCTAAGTGTACAGTCAACTGCTGTGCCTCAATGCATTTCGAGAAGAACCAGATAGCTCTAGGTTTGAGTGGCATTTCATCCCTAACCACAACTCATCCGCTGATTCTTCAACATCAGTTGGTTCGGACCTCTACTTAGTTTCACCCAAGCTTCATCCTGGTCATGGATAGATCACCCAGGTTTGGGTCTATAAGCAGTGAGAATTGCCCAATGAAGACTCACTTTCGCTACGGCTCCGGTGGGTTCCCTTAACCAAGCCACTGCCTATGAGTCGCCGGCTCATTCTTCAACTGGCACGCGGTCAGAGCCCTGGGCTCCTAACACTACTTAGGAGCTTATGGTTTCATGTTCTATTTCACT